>CM048827.1:27262471-27899740 GCA_026586065.1 Dioscorea zingiberensis
GGCCCAACTTCACACCATGCTTTTCCAAAGAGAGGCATCTTTATAGATCAGACCGGAGTTTCATCAAATCAATGGTCCTGCATTAAGCAAACCATCCAAGCACCAGGGAAGGTGCAGGGAAACCAAAATGTAATAGATATCAAAAGGAGTCCAAGAAAACAAAAGGCGCTATGAGAGAGTTTTTCTTAAGTTACACTTAAAAAGGGAATGGATTTCAATCTGTAGCTCTAGATCACACCAAGTTACATACTAAAGTATGATATGCAGAAACTATTAGACAAGATGAAAATGCTACTCTATTGAATATTACCCATTAATGATTAACCAAAACCCAAATCACCTACATGTCAACTTCATTAAACGTAGTCAGCATTGCGAATGTGTTTTGTGAGATTAACTTCAAAACGGGTAGCCACTTTCGTTTCCTTAGTCTTGGCATTGGAACCTGGAGGTCAAATTAACAGGAAGAGAGTTAAGAAAATCCCATAATATCCAAGCAATACTTCTGAAAATGAAGGGAAAGACACTAGAACCCACCCCGATCTGCTCCCTCCCTCCCTTGGGTGAAAGCAGCTGTGGCTCCGATGTTGAAGTTTTTGGTGGTGCTGCAAGAAAGAAGTACTTTGGGCTTTTCGTTGGTGCTAGGTATCAACTTGTAGGCCCCCTTTACCTCTATCTCCTCGTTTTTTGGATGGTGGTGGTGGCTTAACTGAGTATCTTTACCTGATTGGTCCTCTGACGAGAGTTGCAACGCATGTGTTACACTAGCCTCGCCCTTAGAAATGACAGCAACCTTGGTTTCCTGAATTGTAACACAGTATCCCCTTTCCTTCACCACAAACTGCCAAAAAAACCTTTAAAATCAGTATTGAAACAGTAACATGTGATACAAACGAAAATAAGTAGAGAAGAATACAGCACAAAGGAAAAAGAAAGATTTTAAGGTACAGAAGCAACCTTTTGGATAACCCCAGCTTCAGGGCTAGCTACATCAATAGTAACCTGAGGCATTAAGGGAATAATACAATAATTTTAAGTTCGGTTTCCATGCTGTAAACAAGTGTAATTTTTGTGCAGGAAAAATCAATACACCTATCTGAAACTTCCAACTCCTGAGCAATCGGTTCATCAACTTCCAACACGATCGCAATTGGCTTCTACCATTGCATATATCTATGTCAGGACTAGAAAAAGATAAAATGGCAGAGAAGCATGTATTTTGCACAATGTAATAAATAGGAAATAAACCAGATATCATAAGGGAGGGCAGAGTGTGAAGTACTATACTCTCTCAAGAAGGTTGCCCAGGAGTCCCATCAGTTATAGATTCACCCATAAATGGAACAAGTTGCATCAACGGGTCACCTTCATTTGGACACAAGTGGAGAAACATTGACTATTGGGTTTCCAGACATGACCAATAGCAGCTTGTAAGCTCTAGAAAGAAAAAAGTTTAAAATGCTGAAGTAGCTCACACTATTTTCCGAAGAGAGGAGAACATCCGGTCCTGAATGGGACACAAGCGATATTCCCTCAGTAGTGCATATTGCCAAATTCCCTACACTTGATAATTATAGAGTAATCTAAGCATATAAAATATAAATAAGCAATGATAAAGCAGGGTTCTACAAAGGGGTGTGAATCAAAAAGATCCAAGCTAACAAAAGAAAAATAGTTCTTACAGATAAATGATATAATCAGAAAGGGAGAAGAGATATAGGCCTCAACAAACCTTTTTTTGGTTTTAAGCAAGGCTGAAAGTAACCTGGCGAGGAAGATAACATGAAATTGGGAGAGTAAGAAAACACAGAGGTAGGATTCAAAATTCCTAAAATCTAGAAAACCACTCAAGCAGGAAAATCAAAGGAGAAAATTACCCTGAAAGATATGATGACTGAAGTTCTTGACCTGAACATAACTACCGCACAGAAACAAGGCCTGCATACACATCCAAACAAGAGGAAATGCCACGATATTGTTCAAATAATTGAGGGCAGAATTTGAAATATCAAATGACAGACATTGGCTTAAGAAAGGGAATATCTAACTAGTTGGAGGTTTATCTCTTAAGTGAAGGAGGAGAAGAAGAAGAAGAAGAAGAAGAAGAAGAAGAGGAGGAATCTGTACCACAAAGAAAGGGCTCCTCACAAGGTAATTCAAGACTTCAAGTAAAATATAAAGGAAACTTCAATCAAGAAATAAGCCCATTTTTGCAACATGAACTTTGTTTTGAGAAGCATTCCCTCAAGCACCAATTCCAGAACATATGAGCAAAAGAAAGGCAGAGGGAACCTGAATGTATTTCCCTTGATTTTTTCATACAACATGTAAGTAAGACCGCATTCAAAAATGACAACTTTCTAGCCATTTTTTTGGATCCAATGTCACTCTGCTTTAGACATTAAGAAAACTATACTAAAAATTGAGAACATGAGACCCTCAGATAAATTTCCACCGAAAACAAACAATCCATAAGAGCACTAAGTCATGTTATATGCCAAAGAAGAATAAAACAGAAAAGAAAAAAAACCATTTCCAAACACACTGATCAAGGTAAGCCAAAGAGAAACCACAACAAAATCATTTCCAGTTAGCTTCATTCACTGAAAAAAAAATTATTGAATTTTAAAATTTAGGAGTGACAAAATGAATAATCAGCAAACAAGGTCATCCAAAAAATTGGAACCACATATATGAAGGGAAAAAACAGCAAAAATACCTCATTTTCCGTGCTGAAAAGTTCTCCTTCGTACATGAGCGTAAACTGTACGAGCTGTGCCGGCCTCTAAAGCGAATTTCCAATAATCTACAAGAATAATCGAACTGAAAATTGAACTAAGCTAAAAATAAAATACAAACAGAAACATGCAGTTTTTTCAAATTTTTCTTAAAAAATCTTTAGAAGTACCTTAGAGGGGACGCCTCGGCATCCCTCCGATCTTTCGCCGGACTACTCCCAACATGCATCCTAGAAGATCTCAACCGGGAAGCAAGATTGATATTCGAATTGCACGCCAAAGAGGAGGATTGGGAATATAGCAGGATCGATTCGCCGCTTTATTATTACTATTATTATTATTTTCTCTTTTCTATTATGTATTTTATATAGGTTTTATTGGTTTTCCACTTCTATAATTTGACTAGTCCTGCGGCTGCTGGGAAGCGATCAGAACGTTCCTACTTTCTAATTTCCTTGCAAGCCGACAGGAAAGTTGAAATTCTTTGTTTAAAAATAACCCCCTAAAAACAAATAAATTATCACTTTTAGCATTATTAATGCTTGATTTAATTTTGGGGTTTTTTTACTCTGTCATCTCGACAAAGTGGAATTACTTTATCTCTTACCCCCTCTTTTAATTTTATTATATTTATCATTTTTAATGGATTTCTCCCAACAAGGTAAAAATATACCTAAAATATTCTCTATAATGGTTGAAAGGCCACTCAAGTAAAAAAATGCACTTATTCTGTGTTAGATAGTGATTAAGGAATTATGGGTAAACTATGATTTCTTTTTAATTATAAAGTAAAAAAGTCATTTTACATGCACTTGTGACAACTCATAGGTATACATCTAACACAAGTTTAAAAGTAAAAAAAATATGGTAGAATTGCAGCAATGTAAAATAAAATTCGTAAAACAAAAGGGTTGCAAATAATAGTACTTCACTTCTCAAAGGGAGGCAAGGTAAAAAACTTTGGAATTTTAGTGGCTTATTTGGTATGAGGACTTTTTCTTGTTTTGTATATATTTCTGTGAGAAAATTCATTTGCATATTTTTGTAAAAGTTTAAAAATTACTTAAATTCTCCTATAAATTGATATTTATTTATATATTAGATAATTCATTATTGGTCCCTAGAATAGTGCCACTAATTTGCACTTGAGTTCTTGGATATCCAGGAAGTGTTTGTTTATTATTTTAGTGTTGTACAAGGCAGTATTTGAGCTTTTTAAGCATTACTGTAAACAGTGTTAGTGACCTATATGGGATAATTTCTCGGCTTTAAATATTCCTCACTTAAAATCAATTTTTTTCCGGCTTCTATATATCATATCCTTGTAGTTGAAACTTAACTTTGACTCATTAAGGATATCAAATTAATGGATAGAATAGGGGAAAATTATTAAAATGAGTTTTCTTTTTAATATAACTCTACTAAAATTATGTTTTCTTGTTTTATAGACATTAACGTTAGTTAGAATATATAAACCATTATAAGTTCAAACATAAACAATTATGGTAGAATTGCAAACAAGTAAAATAAACTTTCAAACAAAGGGTGCTGCAAATAATTACTTCACTTTCCCTCAGAGGTGGTAAGTAAAAAATTTTTGAATTTTGAGGTGTAATATTACACAATACGGGTTCGCTCTAACATTCCTTGGGCATCTACATCCAAGTCATCTAACTGGTCCCAGGTTTTGTAGTAGACCTACACTTGAGTCGGCCACTTATAATACTCCATTTTTTTTTTATCGCACCCAATCCCCAAATGAGAGTGGCGCGCACTTTCTACTGGCTGTACATCTTTTGCAATGGTGTAATGCTGGCCATTTACTAGCCAACACAAGTGAGCAACGATAATAAGCCACTACCACTTGGGTGTATGACACTCAATTTAATGTGATGAAATTTACACCTAATGCGAGATAGAGTACGCACTCCAAACCCACCTACCTACTCACCCAGTGCGGAAGGCAGCTAAGGAAAGATGTGCAAATTAGGTCGCGGCCCTTTATGAATTACTGGCGTATTCTTCACTCAATAGTGATGTTGAGATTCATGCGAAAAGTTCAAGGTACCAATCTCAATAGAAGTCGCGACCTAATCTTTATGCATGCGCCCCTAAACCCCGCACCTACTACTTGCGATTTTTAAATAAGTATGTGCGGGGAAATGGAGTAAGGCAGCCCTTCACGAATTATGACGTGCCGCTGCATTTCACTAATGAGCAGAATGTAGTCGATAAAAGATCGCGACCAATCCCGAATAGAAATTTTACAAGCCCCGAATCTTTAATACGTCCCGGCGCCACGGACCTACCTACCTACTCTGATTGCAAGCATGTATGCCAGAATTAGTGCGACCGCCGCCCAAATTAAGATTACCGCCATTTCACTAATGAAGCGGTAATAAATACGGCTAGTGACACAAAAATTTGCGCCAATTTTTCATAAATTAGCGACCGCCAGTTGCACCCAACCTGCCCTGCAATACGGCGCATCAGGACCCTAGCTACTCTGACGCGAGAATGTGCAAGTTAGATTACCGTATACCCGCGGGTGGAGTTCACTTAATCATGCCGTCATTATTCACTAATAAAACAATAAAAGTTCGAACCCAATCTGAAGAAAAGAGCTCCTCGAAACAACGATCTTTTGTCTATTGCGCCCCGAGCACCTTAATCTCTACCTCACTTATGAGTGCTGGCATGTGCAAATGGGTAGCGTGACCTTTCCGCAAGGTGCACTGGGCTACCACCATTTTCACTCAATGAACAGTATAAAAGTCTCACACCCTAACTGCGAATAGAGTCGCTACCGAATCTACGCCTAGTGGCAGCACCTGCATCTCTACCTACCTGATGTTGACAATGCTGAATAGTACGTGCAATCATCGGGCCCGCCCCTTCACCACCATCATGGAGTGCTTGTGGCACACATTTCACTAAAGTGAACAATAAAAAGTTCGCCTGATACCTTAATCAATAGAGCCGAATGCACCTGTCCAAAGCCCTACCACCTACTACGCATACAAGGCGCTGCCGCCATTTAACTAATGAACAAGAATTAACGGTAAAAGAAAAGTTAAGTACGCGATCTCAACTGGTTGTAGCTGCACTCCATGATTATGTGCCCTGCGAAGCGCACTCTGCATTCTTTTTTTCTATCACTTGCATGTCGCGTAACATATAGCAAATTGGCGCGCTTCCCTTCAATGACTGGGTCTGCAATACTATTTCATACCTAATAAAATACAATTTAATGAACAGGTGAAAAGTTCGCACCTAATCTTTGTTTGGTCGCACCTGCAAAGCCAGCCTCTACCTCTTTTAATTTGAGGATTTTGAACTTTGGTTTGAGTCTGGCCTACTAGGCGATCTTTGGCCGGGTCAAGGTCACAAAACCCAGAGATTAAGGGCGTAACAAGGTGTAAAGGAAGCGGCAAGGAAATGTAAGAATTCACCTACTAATACCGGTAGGATTTTTCCCATGCATCTCAAACCGCTAGGTTCTAAGCTTTCAACCTCTTTTTTTGGTGCTTGAAGCTTCAAGATTTTTTTTTTTGGGTTCTACAAGCTACTTTGTAGCAGAAGGTCATTGAAATCGCTGCCTTACCGCACTCAAAAACAACAACTCCTAACCCAAAAGAAACTTACAAGCAATAGAACCTACAAAACAACACACATGGGACCTCCCATACACCTCATATCTAGAGTATATACCAAGTGTGACACGTTTAATGCCTATGGTGTGTTAGAAATTCACCTCGAGAACAATTTTTCTTGCTTTTATATTTCTGACGAGAAAATTACTTTGCATATTTTCATAAAAGAGTTTTAAAAATTACTTAAAATTCTCCTATAAAATTGATATTTATTTGTATATCCTTATAAATCAACTTTTTCAGCTCACTATATAGCATAATCCTTGCTTAGTTAACTTAACCTTGACTATTGGCGTTAGCAGATGACAAATTACATGTGGGTCCTACTCTGAGTCGTAATCTAGTTGAGATCTTCCAACCTCTAAGAAGTCGCATTCGCCTACGGCTCAAGCCACGCCAGCCCCGAAACCAACCTACCGGTAATCCCCAACTCCGAAAAGAAGAGGAAAAAGATGGGGAGTGAGCTTTAAAGGGAAGCCATCGCAAGTTCTCCCGCAGTGAGGATACACAAATCCGAAATCAAATCAAACGATAAAAAAGAATATCCAAAAATTCAACAATCAACAAGTCAAACAACCGAGGTAGCGCCAATGCCGCGACAAAACATAAAATTCTAGGAGACTAGGAAAGAAGAAACTCCTAGATTAAGAAATTGCCCTCGTGGCTTAACAAACTCGTCTCAGTGTGCATGACCCAAATGGGCTTCGATCTCGAATCCTCGACCTCGGCCTCTGCAAGACATGTCGACTATTACGGTCTGCAAGATATCGGCCTTTCACCAAATAACAAAGCTGGACTACTAGGGTATCCTCCCCGGCAAATGAACTACTCGTAACGTCCCGGTGGTGTCTCTCACTCGAAACGGCGCTCCATTAATGCAGCATTTGCTCCACCGATCCGGCTGAGAAGCAGCGATTAAGAACCCACTTTGGCGACACCGCTTGTTTGGCCAACACACATAAAGGAATCATGTGCCCATGATCAAATGTCGGTCATAGGGCAAGCAGTACAAATGCTAACGAAGTAACCAAACAATGAGGTAATGAAATAAAATTCTTGCACATCCAACCATGCACATGCAAAGAAGGGAAACAAACAAATGGTGTAATGTGCACGTATTCCAATGAGCGAATGTAAAAGCAAATGATATACGCTTCCAAGAAAGGAAATAACACGGTGAAAACCAAGTTAAACCCGAGATGATGGGTGGAAAAATAGGTAGAGGTAACTTACTCTCGACTCTGTAGATAACCCAAATCGCATAAAATTCTCCTAAATTGGATGCATTAGTCTCTCACAATCTATCTTAGATGCACGGTTACCGTAATAAAAATCTATATTAATAATGGTAGTTATGCATTAAACCCCTATATGCACTTGCTTGGAAATCGGTCCGCTATTGTCAATCCTTTATTAAGTGTCTAAAACTCCACATCCCTTGAACAAAAGCTTGTCTACCTTTTAATGGTTTAAGGGCCCAATAACTTGATGCAAGAGGTCTTGGGTTACACTCTACTTTCACCACCAACTATTATTTATCCTTTTTATCCTTTTCTTTGGGCTTTTACTTATAAGTCAAATTCAGATTTTAATCGTAATTCCAATCTTATTAACCTAACTTTGTCTAATCGCACCTTACACTTTTCAATTTAAGTGCTAACCCAAGTCAATCTTGACTAGCTAAAATCACATCCACAAACTACTTAATTGGATTAATCAATTCTTTAAAAGTAAATCTAGACCCAATTAGAGAATCTAGTTCAAGCCCATCCAAGTTAGCCATCTTTAACTTGCTTTTAAATTTGATTTCCAAACTCTAATTAGCTTTGATCTAATCGAACTTGATTCCAATCCAAATTAATTTGATTTAATCACTGATTCCCGAGCTCCATCCTGACAAATTTATTGGATTCCGATCCACCACCTTAACTCCAATTATTGAATTTGATTTTACAGGAGTTGAGCCCGGACCCGTTAACAACTTCAAACCCGACCCATTTGAAGGGAAATAACGAGTTCATGCATGTCTACTGTAGACGTGCGCAGCGGAAATTCAAAAACAAAACTCGATAAAACCCATTTCGGATCCAAGCAAGATAACACCACGATTAGGTTAGGTTACGAAAACATACCGTAGCCAAAGCTTTCGATATCGACGCATTTGATAATTTGAAGATGCTCCAATGATCCTTGTCACGATTTCAAATGATGATCAACGGATCCTCTATCGGTATCCAATTTAAGAACTGAATCAGCCTTGTTCATCTCATAACAAAACTAGAACCCTTTGATTCTTGACCTTTGTGCTAGCTTAGAGATCAAGAAGCCGACTTGATGACCCTTATTTTGAACACAACAATAACCTCCTCAAAAATCTTCCAACTATTGGAAAAAGCTCTACCATATCTCCATATCCTCACCTTCTTTTTGAAGAAGAAGAAGAGAAACGGTCCTCTCTCTCTTGAAGAAGAGGAAGAGAAACGTCCTTTCTCTCTCTTTCTCAAAGAAGAGGAAGAGAAAAACGTCTTTTATCATGAGTTATTAACATAACTACTTCTTCAATGGTTGTACAAATATTGGAAACCATCCTCTTAAATAAAAGAAACGAGTCCTCTTTCTCTCTAGAAGAAGAAGAAGAAGAACCGTCCTTTATGTTGAGGGTTTGAAGTAGTTACACAAGCCTACTTAATCGCTTCACTATATATCTTTATATATATAGCATATCTATATGTGGTTGTGACCAACTACTTTGTGATTCTTTATGTCCAATACAATTAGAACATAGGATTAATTAGGATTCCATCAAATGGAGGCCCAACCCATATATCAACATACATATATGTGCTCTTATTTTGTGAACCATTTCAAAAGTAGGATTAGTGTTCAGACCATATACATGACCCTCTTGTATACTTATACTGTTCTGACTCTCAAAACATGACTCAGTCAATGAAGTTCCAAATCCAGATCAACCTTTGAGTGTGACCCAATAGGTTCTTGTGATGTTGCCAATGACATAAAACTCCTTTTAATGTCATAAGCGAGCAATGTCTAGCAACACATCATTGCTACCCAAACCGCAAGAATGTCGTGATAGACATAACCTCGTTAAATTGATTAATACACAGTATCCAGATCCCTTTGTCCTCGATATCTTTGATTGAATACAAGTCATGGATCACCATACTTGTATAATCCAATCAATATGTTTCTTGATCCCAAGTAGACTAATGAAAACAAATGACATCAATATCTCATAATCGATTCATGCAGGGTGTGGCCACACACTTCTTAGTCTCACTCATCAAGAGGCCACGATATCACTCATGTAGAATGGGAAGGGACAAATCCTATCTTGATCACTCACATTCTACTACATGGTTCATGACATACCCAATGATAACCTTAATATATAGTTCACCCTGTTACGGGTGATGTTTGGTTATATCAAAGTATGATACTTGCCATGTAAGAAGCCATGGTGACCTCAAGTCTAAGGATTATATACTTCTTTAACCACTTATAAGAACCGCTTATGACATTCATATAACGATCCATGTAGCAATTCTCATGATGGGTTTATCCAGCATAAGTTCTCCAACTGATACTCATGTGTTGACTTGATATCTCATGTCCATGATAACTCTTGTCATCAAATCACTACACATACTAGTCTCATAATGCATCAATTGTTGTCTATGATTCCTCAAATGATACTTGACTAGGCAGAATTTAAGAATAGTAAACTATTCTAGGGACATCATTATCTTTACTTATATTACGCAGATATCAAGTAAAGCATAATAATGGAAAAAGCCTTTATAAATGAACATGAAAATGCATAAAAACAATCATATCATGATTGGTCCCTAGGGCGTTCACTTCAACACGTGCTAACAACCTTCATCTCCAACCTCTGAACAGACCTCGCCGGATAGGAGGGGAGAAGTGATGGTCCCCGGCGGTGGGCCGGAAAGCGTCTCTTCCTCAGTAATGCTCGTCGGGCCGAGTGGGATCTTTGGCGAGCGTTCTTTGAGTAGCCCCCCCCTCGAAGGAGACCCACTCTCGCGAGGTACACACGCCCCTCGCTGTGACGACGGCCACTCAACACCCCCCTTCCCTCTTTCTCACTCTCATTCTCTACGTCTCCTCGCCTTCACGGTGTCATGTATGCAAAGAAACTCAAGAAAAACTTTAAGAAAGCGTGGCTACCTCGTAACAGGAGTTCAATTTGGCCATGAGTGTTCTCCCTACCGCGTGAAGCCACGTACCATCCCTCTACTTCTCACACGGAGAAGGGTCTTGATCGTGAAGCAGCATCTCGACGCCCTCCTTCTCCCCCTTTCTTCCTCTCGACTCCTATCTTCCAATCCCTCACCCGGAGAAGGTGGTGGGCCCAGCTCTCCGAGGTGATCTCGTTCGGCGTGCAGAAGACTCCTATTTATAGAAGCGTTACAAAGATCTTCTAGACAACTCACTTTCGATCGGATAAGGCTTATCCTCACATTTAGAATTCATCTTTAAATGTTTGCAAGTTTGGATAATTTCACTGGTATCGACGCACCTACATGAGTGTGAAGACGGAGCTATCTCACGCGAATGGTCGGGATTATTTCCCATGCCTCGTGATCGAATCTCACATTGGTAGATGATGGTCGGTGAGACAAGGTAATTGATCCGACGATCTTCACTCGATCCTGGTGTCTGGTATTTGACTCTTTTTTAGATCAACGGTCAGGATTGTTTTGAGATGAATGGTTGGATTATATCTATTTGCCTCGAACTTAAATCGCTCCCTTAGATGGGCAGTGTAGATCATTCCATACGCTGAGAAGGGATGAACGGTTCCGATTAGATCTTCCGCCTTGCACTCGAACGAAATCCGGGGGGATGAGCGGTTCACGAAAACCCGCAATGTGGAAGCATTGAGGCACCTAATATCGCCAATGTCGGGATGTGCGGTCAGGATCCTCTCTTGAGGATGACTCACCTTGATCTTTTAAATCCTAGCCTTCCGTTCTTTTCCTACATTGCATGGGTGAGAGAAATTCAATACCCTATTTGCTATTAAACCCTCCTCTCTTTAAAATATTTTTATATCGTCCCTCCGCTGAGAGAGGCAAAACTATGTTTCGGTCCTCAGATTTTCTAGAAATTACCATTAGGTCCTTGATAATCTCAATTAACCCTAATTAGGGTATTTTCCATTTTGATCTCCCTTTATTCTTAACATCCAAATTTAATAAACTTGATTAATTGGTAAATTATTCACTTAATCACTTTAAGAAGAAATTAGAAAACTTTATTCGAGTAATAATTCAAACACTTCAAAACTTGGGAGACTCTCCCTTAATTTCTAGTAAAATAAAAATAACTAATTAAATCTTATAAAGAAAACATATGCCCAAAGAACTATTTCCTCCAATGATGGTCAGAACTGTTCGAATTTGTGTGGACTTTGCTCTCCTCCGTGGGAACCATGTCCAAAAGAGGAAAGTAAAGCCAGCTTTGTTTTAATTCAATCTCATATTGTTCCAATCGCACATTTTTACCTTGAACGAGTGTTGAATTGTTGTGCCATAAGAAGAAGCCTTCCTCGAGAAAAGTACTTTGCAAAGAAAGCTTTCTTAAACACTTCCCAAGTCTCCCAACCCACGCATTACGCTCCTCGAGTCCGAAATTACTTTCGTGATCCGAAAAGAAAAATGTCCACAAGTGGGCGAAGCTTTGGAATGGAAAGCTTCCAAAGTACACCCCAATAAGGAATACTATGAAATCATGCAAACGAATATCGGGATAAACAACTAGAGCAAATCAATAAATCACATGAATCAACCAAAGCAGGGACCACATCCCATATCATCTAACAATCGGAAGTCTCAAATCACCCCCAAAGAATTTATCAATAGTAGGGACTCCTATCTTAACTACAATCTAAAGCTCAGAATGAGTGATCGAAAGAAGACTCTCAAATATCCTTTCGGTCATTAGGTCCTAAACTGGAATAGACCCTAAGTTAGAAGTCGATAAGCGCCACCTCTCATATGTGTTGACACCTGTAATCATCCCATCGGGACGGTCGGACAAACTGCAGTATCCTCCCCAGTATGGACTACAAGGACGCTTAGGGTGTCCTGTGCCCCGAACGCTCTACGTAAGCCCCGACTATACTACACCAGCGGAAGAATAAGAACAAATAGTTGGCACATGCCAATCCGGCCAGCCAGACAAGCTCACGCGTGTCCACGCCACGTGTCGAGGTCAATGTGATAGGCATACTCGGCAAGTACAATCACACATAAAGGGATGCCAACATTCAACAAACCAACATGCATACATAGTCATGGAAACAATCAAGCAAATCAAGAAAACAAGTATATATATATGCAGTCAATAAAGCAATGATCAAAAAGCATCACGAAAACATGCAATAGCATGGTAGCAGCAAGTCAAAGGAACACCCAATTAGTGAATGAGAACTAGGCAAGAGTACTTACCTGATTGTACAAAAGTATTCAACAGTCAGTCAGTGTCTCCTCCTAACGTGACCCTCTACTCTACGCCGATATCTCTTATCAAATCCCCTGTCCAAACAAGTTGATAAACTCCGTTGGCTTGGAGGGTGTCAGATGTACTTCTTCGAGCGAAGTGCTAGCTTTAATGAACAGTGGAAGGGAAAAGGAAATGCTAGAGAAAGAGAGATAATAACCAAAACGACTTTAATATTCTTCATTGTCTTTCAATACCCTAAACCCTTATATTTATAGCAATCATCCTGTTGCTAAAAAATAAATTAATCGAAAAGATAAACTAAATAATGCATGAAGAGATAAAAGAAAAAATAAAAAGTTAACAATGGATAAGGATGAAAAAGATAAAAGCCAAAAATGTATAAGGATGAAAAGATAATCATAACTTCATAATAACGCTTAGCTTGTTTCACGTGGTCATGTATAATTATTTAAAAAAATGCCTAATACTTGAGAGAGGATTACATACACATCCTTCTTATTGATTCATGCAACCATGCATGATCACGAGACTATTACAACCTCCATTTAAAGTAAACTGGATGAGTTCGCTTTAAATGAGGTCGCCATCCAACCATATCATTGCATTTGAAATTCAGAAAGCTTAAATTTACGACCTAATAACTAGAAAACCAACACTTTTGTTAAATATAAGGACCACCAATGCTCCATTATATATATATATATATATATATATATATATATCTATATATATATATATATATAGTCCAAACATTTATTTATACCCCCAATTTAATCTTTTGCTAATAACATTCATGGATATTTAGTGATATCCTCTTTGCATCTCAACCCTTATCTTGATTAAAATGAATTCAAGATCAGGGACTTAACTAGCTCAAAACATAATTAGGGGACATTTAGGGATTTAAATAATTTTATAAAATTTGTGGATTTTATAGTTCGTTTATCAGATCCTAACATAGAGCAGGGAGATGCATTAGGGAGGACAAGTACTGACTGATAGATTATAGATCAAGTACTTCCACCTAGTTCCCCTATCATTGGATGTTTACATCTTTGATACTTGAGTTCATGCATATACATACTCTTGATTCATTGGATGATTATTTCCTTGATCTTTGATTCCATACCTGTGTATGTATACTTGATGGGTTGTATGATTGTTCTCACTTGATATGTGTTGTTCTTGTGGATTTTTTCCACCTGTGTAGTAATATTGTGAGGAGCGTGGCTCTGTGGACGCCCAAGGCCCGTGTGGACACCCTAGCTGTCGTTTCCTGCCAGAGGGAGTGATACTTTCTGGCCATCTGAGATACTTGTCTCGTAGGGGTGGTATGGCATTATGTACGTACATATATGTGATAGTCGCACTACCGGACTCTTACTGAGGTTTACCAACCTCTTGACTTCTTGTGAGTGAGGACATATTTGTGTAGGTCCCTTGTAGGACCTTTATGTCATTACATTGTAGGGTACATGTTCCCTTAGACATTTGATTTCCGTTGTGCACTAATTTGTTAGATATATTTATATCTTAGAACTTATTATGTTTCGTTGTGCATATGATATATGATTTCTGATTGTTGAGGCCTTGTACCCGGGTAGGGCTTGTCCCTACTCAGTGCATGCTGATCCTCATTACATTCCTATGGGCTTAGGATTTTAGTCGAGGTGTGATAGACGCATGTTTACGCTGGTGTCAAACATGACCCCCACGATCAACGACCCTACAAGTAACCCATGAGGTATAAAGGGGAGAAGAGGATAGAGAAAAGGGGTCTTCTCCTTTCTCTTGACTATTCTTGCCTTGATCCCTAAAGAGCTCTCCTCTTCTCACTCTCCCATTCACTTACTCTCTGCGACTCTCTCTCCATTTTTCTCTTATCCTCCGATCACCCTTCGCTAACTTGATCATTAGAGGGTTTTGAGAGAAGCACCTGTGCTTCCTTTGTAGGGAGTTAAGCTTCGGCCCAATCGGATTTCGACCTATGTTCCATTTGCAGTGCACCGTGGTGCGCTATCAAGCTCAATCCATTTTCCTCTATCTCCAACCAACAACCTACAACTTTTTAGTTTCTTTCAGTTGAGTTTCCCGCGCGGATCCCAAGGATCCTCCGGTTTTAGAGCATCAACATACTCAAACCCAAATAACTAATCTTCCTACTTCCCCTCTTGGTAATTTTTAGTTTTCCAACGAAATTGCAAGAAAAATTATAGCTAAATTTATTGTTCATAATGAACAACCTTTTAATCATTCCGAAAATCCTATGTTTGAAAAAATAATTCATGATGTTTTTTTGTTCCCAATAAAAAAAAAATTCTAGAAATATTATGAGGAAAATAACATTTTTAATTATAATGAATATAAGAAAAAAAATAATTTGTGATTTAACTAATAATTTTTTTTCAAAAATTTGTATTACTTCAGATATTTAAGCTTCCAATTATTATGTAGGTTATATTGTGTAATCAGACACTATGTTGATAATAATTAAATTTACAAAAACATATTTTGAGTTTTAACGAATTAGAATATAGGCACACTAGTAGTGAGTACCTTTGTTGGGTGCATTATGACCACGACTTTTAGTTATAAAATTGAAAATTCTTTTTTTTTCTAGTACTTTTGATAATACTTCTAGTAATATCAATGGTACTTCTAGTAATTTAAACCTATATTTTCAAAAGATTATTTCATATTAGATGTGCATATTATTGATGCTTAAAAATGGATGGGACAACGCGATCCGCTATCTACTCAATGATCAACTGAGAGTAGAAAAAATTAGAAGGTCATGTTTGGGAACTTTGCAAGCTCAACAACGGCTAGGGATGATCGTTGCCAGCGGAGAGGCCACGAAGACGCCGCTTGTTTGGGGTCGCTTTCCCTACAAAGGAATGTCCGGCTTTCTCCCCGAACCCTCAAACGCTAAAAGTCAGTTAAGAGTAAATTGGAGGAAGATGGGGAAAAGTAGCAGTAGAAAAACGATCAAAGAGGTGGAGTTGCTGGGGAGGTGACAAAAAGTCTCTAGTGTGAGGATGAGTCCAATGTCCGAGAGACTAGAAGACCCTTTGGCTTTCTCTTTCTTTCCCCTTTATACCTCATGATTTGCCATCCAACGATTGTCTCCGAGGTGCTGCTCCTGGTACTAACGTCGACTCTACCGTACAGGAGAGTGTCCTCGGTCCTCAATCGTCGGCTCTATTGGTGCCGGCGCGGCCCCCTACCAGACGTCGTCCCCAACACCAATGTAAGCACGCGCCCTCTTGCAGGAGGGTAGTTGGGAATTTCCACGAGGCCCTTCATGAATTGATCGACTTAATACACTTGTATGGCCTGACTTTCCCCCACAACATACATCATATTTTAAATTTATATGTGCATGATGGTTTAAAAATAATTGAACCTCACATACAAAAATTAGAATTTGTATTTCTTTATTAGAAGCTCATCAAATAAAAGATAAGAATTTAAAAGATTTTGTATTGAATATGATAAAAAATTTAAAATTTTTTTATTGATGTTGATAAAATCCAATTACCGAATTTGATTGGGAAGTTGGAAAATGATGAATGAATTTTTAAAAAAAATTTAGAATACAACAAATGTTTTTTTTTCATATGTTTATTATCCTACTTCTTTCACAACCATAAGTCAATGTATTACATTCGCAACACTTTTGTTGAATATGGATATAATGAAAGTTTTGCTAATATTGTTGCTCTATGGAAGACAAATTTTAAAAATACTTTAAAATAAATATTAATATAAATCCATATCTTTTGAAATATAATATATATATATATATATATATATATATATATATATATATATATATATATAATTTAATATTATAATATAGTAATCATAAAATAAATTAATTAACATCTAATCTACGTATAATTAAATAGATATATATATATATATATATATATATATATATATATATATATATATATATATATATATATTATAAATTTTATTTTTTTCCCCTCAGTTGAAGATGAGGCCGTCTTTCATGTCAAAAAAAAAAGTGTATAGTGAAAAAGAAAAGAGGGGTTAGACAATGTAGAATTAGATGGTGACTCTAAAAGGGGGCCAACTAATAAGTGTTTAAGAATAAAGTATGGGAAGAGGGAGTCAGAGACATAAAAACTGATGCAAACACCTTATGGAAGGAGATGATGAATCATACTGAGAAGATAGGGAGCAAGGTTCTTGGGGTCTCTAAGGGATTAGGACTTCGACCACAGAAATCATGGTGGTGGCCGGAATGAGGAGATACAAAAGGTTATTAAAGAAAAAAGATATTGGTATAGGGAGTTACCCACAGTTGAAGATGAGGAAGCCTTTGAAAGTATAAGAGGGCAAAAAAGAGGTCAAGAAAGTGGTTAGCGAGGCTCGAGGTAAATCTTTAGCCGATTTATACCAAAAGTTGGGGAGCACGACTAAGAGATAAAAAAACGAAAGACTTGAACGAAGTCAAATGCATTAAGGATGACTCTCAACATATCTTGACAGGAGATAAGGAAATCAAAAAGCGATGGAGAAGCTACTTTGATCACCTATTCAATGCAAGTCATAATGATAACTTTACAAATCCTTATGCATCAGCGTTAGAAAAGAACCGTAGCTACACACGAAGAATCATGCTTAGTAAGGTCAAGCGTGCATTGAAAAATATGAATGTGTTGGGAAAGCCTATGGCCTGGATAGTAACCCGATTGAAGCTTGGAAGTGTCTTGGAGAAGTAGGGGTATAATGGCTAATGAAGCTTTTTAACTCTATCCTAAGAGAGGGAAAGATGCCAAATGATCAGAGAAAGGGCATTCTGGTGCCTATATATAAGAATAAAAGTGATATTCAAAATTGTACTAACCACCGTGGCATTAAGGTAGCGTTTGGTTGTTTGTAACTCTCCATCCACGGATGGAGAGTTACAAGGATGTTGAGTCACAGGATGAGGAGTTACAGTTATGTGTTTGCTTGGATAAAGTGAAAAAGATTGAATTTATACTTTTTATGTGTTTGGTTGTTTAAAAAGTAATGGAAGTAAAAGTGGGTGTAAATTTTTTAAAATAAATTAATTGATGTAAATGTTATATTTAAATTAAAATATTTTGATTAATTTAAAATACTCAAAATTTGTATATTTTAATTAATATTTATGTTAGCTCTAAAATTGGATCAAGCCCCAACTTCAAGAAACACTTTAAATTTGTATTAGAGAGGGAAGAACAAGGAGCATAAGATCAAAGAAGAAAACCAGAATCAAAGAAGAACACACAAAGATTTACGTGGAAAACCCCAAAATATGGGGAAAACCACGATCCTCTTTCTCGTGAGGATGAATCCACTATGCTTCTTCTGAAATTACAACCCAGAACTGCATGATCGAGATCTGGAATGAAGAAAATGGAAGAAGAGAAGAAGGAGGAGATGGGAGCTTGGTCGCCGCTTGAGCGAGGAGGCTTAGTAGGATCTGAGATTGAATGCTGTTAAACTAGAGGAAGGGGGTATTTATAGGATCTGGAAGCTGAGGTGTTGCTTGGAGAGCAAGCTTTCTAATTCAAGCACGTGGGTGCCAACTTCGATGCTACCCATTTCGACAAATCCATTTCGGCGTGCTTCTAGAAGCCTCTAGATTCCAGGCTGGCTTCTCAACCGTGTAATTGTTTCCCAAACTGCCCAACCGCCTCCATGTGACCCGAAGCTTCTGAAGGTCTCGAGGAGTCCCGCTGCGTCTTTGGGAAGTCTTTGGGAGAGGAGTCAAGGTGTGCGCCTTCATATGAATTTCCGAGCTCCTCCATGAGGACCTCGGAATTCATCATAATTTCCGAGGTCTAGGAGCTCGGCCACAGAGAGGAATTGAGTTTCGCCTCAGAGGGATTGTCACGTGACACGTACACCCCTGGATTTCCGTGTGCCACGTGTCCTCGCTTATAATCACCCTATCATCAGTCCCCCCTCAAGTATGCTTGCGATGAGCTCGGAAGATGAGCAAATACTTTTGTGAATCTTTTAGTCACTAAGCTTATCTTGAAAGTTAATGGAGGATTTATTCTTTTCTCACTGATATTTCCGGAGGTGCTCCAGACGTACATGCAGAGTGCAAGCGTGTCTTTGATGAGCGTGTAATTGCATTTATTGCTAGCCAGCCTTCGGTTTTTGATAGCCTTTTTCTTTAGGTGGCGGTATGGCGTGCGGCAACGACGTATAATGATGGGGTACATCTTTCACCGTCCACGTGGCATTCATCCATGATGGCTTTGTAAGCGGCGATCCTCGCTTTCGTTAGATGGGGAGTGGGCCAGTGTCTTTTGGCGATTATTCGGTTTTCAATTGGATTTATCTGAGCCATTAGATCTTTGCGTGCGGCTTAAGTATCCCCAAATATTGCGTTGGGTTTCTCAACGTAACTGCTCATCTTCTTCTTCTTCTTACGCAGAAATACGACGTGAAACTGCAAACTTTTTCTTCTCGCGATTCTTCTGTTTTTTCTGAAAAAGCTTCAAGGTATGGCTTCTTCCTCTCGTGCTGTTCCTTCCACTAGCAACATAGGGGCAAAGCGTAGCAAAAGGCAATTTCCTTGTTCCGATTCCTACCCTAGCATTCTTCATCAGGAGGAAGTTGATGCAGTAACCAAATACTATAAGATTAGATATAAGAATTTCCAGCCCGAAATCAGATTGCCTGATCCTTCTGATAGAGCGAGTTCTGGTAGGGAAGGGGAACTTGTTGTTTACGTAGATGCATTGTTAGGAGGACTTCGACTCCCCTTTCCTCCTCTTTTTCTTGAAATTTTTCAATCTTTCAATGTCTGTCCATCTCAATTAACTCCCAACTCTTGGAGATGCCTTTGTGGGTTTGTAGTTGTATGCTTAGATCGCCGAGTTACTCCCACTCTATCCTTGTTCGAGGCGCTATTTTGCCTCAACAAAGAATCCAATACAGATTGGTATTTCTTTGGTGCCAGGCCTGATAGACGCTTTTTAGGTTCTGTGCCGACTTCCATTAAGAGGTGGAAAGAGAGATACTTCTTCGTTTCTATAGAAGAGGGTTTTGGAGTCCGAACTGAGTGGGGA
Organism: Dioscorea zingiberensis; assembly: GCA_026586065.1. Lineage (NCBI taxonomy): Eukaryota > Viridiplantae > Streptophyta > Magnoliopsida > Dioscoreales > Dioscoreaceae > Dioscorea > Dioscorea zingiberensis. The sequence goes on from CM048827.1 coordinate 27,282,461, forward strand.
GCACCTCGGACTCAAGTGTTGAGTAGAGAGAAGCTTTCTAAAAGAGAAATCTGTTACCTTGAGAAATTACGGACGTGCTCCCAGATTCCTCCTGAGATCTTCCTGACTAACAAAATTTTACGGAGAAGTGGACTGTTTTTAGTGAAGGGTAGGAATTGTCAAAACATAAAACTAGATAATATTATTTTCAAATAAAACTAGATATAAATTTTCTTAAGTTTTTTATAGTTATATCAATTTTGAACAAAACATAAAAAGTAAAAAGGTCTTGATAGGGAGTTCCTTATCCCTGGATATAATTCCCTATCCTACCAACAAAACTCAGGGATATATGAAGGTGTCAGAGAAGCAATTTGGCTTTATGCTCGGTAGATCTATGTTGATGCTTAAAAGCTGGTCCACGCTACGCTTTGGCTCTTTGTTGCCACCAAGTGATCCGGCCTCGACTTTCGACCAACGGCGGTTAAAATTTATAGTTGGTGTGGGCGCTTACTTACGCTACGAACAGGGAGCGAGAGAACATCCCGAAACTCCGATCGGAATTACCCATAGGCTTAACCTCGTAAAAGGAGAGGGCGTGGATCGGAATTGGGCCTCTCTGCCCGGATTCAGCTCCGATGCTTAAGTCAGAAAACTTGAGTAAAGAGTCTTAGATTTAGACAGTTCTTTGTGTGATGAGTTTTTCGGGTCCCCTTTCTTCTATTACCGCTCTCCTTTTATAACACCTTAGAGGTGGTTCAAGAAAGGTGGTGGAATAAGGCGGTGAATGAGAACACATGAGGTGGCAAGAAAATATCTTGAAAGGCGGTGGGGTAAGGCGGTGAGTTAGGTAAATATCTCCTAAGGCGGTAGGAAAATATCTGCTGCCTAACGTGTAGATGCCACGTAGGTAAAATAGAATAAATATCTGCCCACTGTAGCAAGTGGATAAGGCCTACTCACTGTAGAGGCGTTAGATATTTATCTCTCTTTCCCCACCTCACGCCCTGTATAAGAGGGTTGCTACAATTCCGACGGACTTGTTCGTAGGATTGAATCCTCACGTTATTTGCCGAACGGAATTGTGCAAAGGTGGTGATATTGCCATGTGGTCAAAGGAACAGGTGGTCCTTTAGGTCAATGACACCTGTCTTCACCAAATATATCCGTAACAATCTATAACCAAAGCCTTTTTTTTATTAAAGAGCTTGATGGAGATCTACAGAGATTAGAAGAATGATCTTCATATAGTTTTCATTGAGTACCAAGAGAATCCTTTTGTGGATATTTGAGAAAAAAGATATCCATATTAAATATATAAATGTTACAAAGGATATATACGAAGGAGCAGTTGCGAGTGTGAGAATCATGAGAGGAGATATGAAGGAGTTTCCTATAACAATGGGTCTACATCAGGGATCGGCCATGATCCCATACTTATTTTCTCTAGTATTGGATAAGTTAACTAGTTGAGATAATATTCCATGGTGTATGTTGTTTGTGGATAATATTGTTCTAGTTGATGAGACTAGGGAGGGAGTAAATGAAAAGTTAGAATTGTGGAGAAATACTCTTGAAAGTTGAGGATTTAGGTTAAGTAGAAGTAAGATAGCATATATGTATTGTAATTTTAGTCTAAGTAGGAGAGATGGAGGAGAAGTGAAACTAGGAGATGGTAGTGCCTAAGTGTAACCATTTTAGGTATCTAGGTTACATTTTCTAGGATGATGGGATTATTAGATGAAGATGTAACCCATAGAATTAAAATAGGATATCTTAAATGGAGAAGTGTCACATGTGTGTTATGTGATAAGAAGGTACCTAACAAGGTGAAGGGAAAGTTCTATAGAATGGCAGTTAGACCAGCCATGCTATACGAGAGTAAGTGTTGGATAATTAAAGCTTAACATATCCATAAGATGAATGTGGCAAAAATGTGGATGTGTGGTCATACAAGAATAGATAAGATTCTAAATAAACACATTTGACAGAAGGTGCATGTTACACCAATTGAAGATAAAATAAGAGAAGGACATTTAAGATGGTGTGGACATGTGCGTCGTAGACCCCTAGATGCCCGGGTTCAAAAATGTGATAGTTTAGTAATAGAAGGTAAAAAGAGGGGTAAATGTAGGCCAAGGATTACGGGGAGAGAGATAGTGTCTAAGGACCTACGGTTATTAGATATTTGGTCCATATCTTGTCTTTGATAGAACTACTTAGAGATAGAGAATTTATATAGTCGACCCCATCTAGTATGGGATTAGGCTTAGTTGTTGTCGTCGTCGTTGTTTTATCCTCAGGACTATTTTATTTGTCAAAATGGCCATAGGGTTGCCTAGTCAACATCTAAGGTGTTGATTGAATGCTGATTAGGAATAAAAATATAATTAAAATTTTTAGGGTATTTAAATGAAAAAAACAAATTTGTCTATGGAGTCTTCAATGAACAAAATGGACTTTCAAATATCGTTTAACTTTAGGAACCCCATCTCTAGAGTAAAAAGATCTGTGAAAGATTATTTTTTTATAAAAAACAATATAATGTACTCTCGACACTACAAGAAAAGTATAGCATCACAGACGGAATTTTTCCTACGGAATGTTTTCCGTTGGTGAAAGCTATATCACCAACGGATTTTGGGAGAGATTACCAATGGAAAGGATTCGTCACCTCAGAACATATTAGTGACGGAGTATATAATTATCACTAACTGAAAAATCCGTTGGTGAAAAATTCCGTCGGAAATTCCGTTGGTGAAGAAGTATTATCTTTTTTCAAAATATTAAAAATAAAGTGTTATATATTAGCGACGGAATGATGGATTATCACCAACGGAATGTTGAATTTTCACCAACAAAATTTTCGTACTATCACCAACGGATTTTCTTTATTATTACCGACGGATTGTTTTGCTTTCACCAACGGAAATTATAGACTACCACTGGAATTATGGGATATCAACAACGGATTGTTGAATACTAACAATGTTTGTATGTATGCATGTAGTGTGTGTGTATATATATATATATATATATATATATATATATATATATATATATATATATATATATATGTTACGGATATATTTGGTGAAGACAGGTGTCATTGACCTAAAGGACCACTTGTTCCTCTGGCCACATGGCAATATCACCACCTTTGCACAATTCCGTCCGACAAATAACATGAGGACTCAATCCTGCGAACAAGTCCGGTGGAATTGTAGCAACCCTCTTCTATGTGGCCCCGAGGTGGGGAGAGAGAGATAAATATCTAACGCCTTCTACATTAAGTAGGCCTTATCCACTTGCTACAATGGGCGATATTTATCCTATTTTACCTACGCGGGTATCTACGCTGCTTAGGCTAGGGCAGATATTTTCCTACCGCCTTAGGAGATATTTACCTAACTCACCACCTTATTCCACCGCTTTTCCTGAACCGCCTTTAAGGTGCTATAAAAGGAGAGCGTTAATAGAAGAAAAGGGATCCAAAAAAACTGATCACACAGAGAACTGCCTAAATCTAAGACTCTTTACTCAAGTTTTCTGACTTAAGCATCGGAGCTGAATCCGGGCAGAGAGGCCCAATTCCGATCACTGCCCTGTCCTTTTGCTGTGTTCGGCTTCTATGGATAATTCCTTGGAATTTCGTGGATGTCCCTTCAGACTCCCTCGCTCGTAAATGTAAGTAAGCCGGCCCACACCAACTATAAATTTTAACCGTTGGTCGAAAGCTGAGGCCAGATCTCGAGGCAAAAGTAGCCGAAGCGGGGCGTGGACCAGTTTTTGTTCGGAGCTCGGAATTGAATCCAGACTAACGTCTATGACACATCCCCAAGCCAACGGCCAAGTAGAAGTGACAAACCGCACCCTACTTCAAACACCGAAACTCCTGGGCATCCGTAAATGGGACCGACCGGTAGAAGAAATCCCGAGCGCCTTTGGGCCTACAGGACAACAACAAGAACTCCTACAAGAGAAACCCCATTCTCTCTCTCGTAAAGGGTGAGGCATCGCGTCATCCTGTAGAAATAGAAATGCCCACCTTACGGACACAAAGAAACTTTCTCATCGAAGAGAATGAGAAAAACTCCGAAAGCGTAACTTGATCTACTCGAAGAACGGAGAGAAGCTGTGGAAACAAAGGCGCCATCTATCGCCGAGAGTAAAAAGGTTCTATGACACAAGGATAAAAGAGTCTTCTTCCAAATCGGCGATCTAGTCCTACTGGAAAATGAGTTTCATGGAAATAAAAGCCTAACGGGAAGCTAACTCCCTAGCGGGAAGGCCCTTACGTCATACAAAGAATCGTCCGAGCGGACACCTATTATCTAGTAAGTATGGACGGAAAAACGCTCAAGTGTCCATTCCATGCTGAACACTTGCGATGCTACTATCAGTAAATTCTGTAGCCGTCTCTTAAATTTCATGGAATAAAGCTCAACCCTTTCCCATCCCACAAAAATGTGGTGAAATTCCCATTCTACAAAGATGAGGTGAAATTCTCATCCTACAAAGATGCGGTGAAATTCCCATCCTACAAAGATGCGGTGAAATTCCCATTCTACATACAAAAATGCGGTGAAATTTCCATTCTTGGAAGATGAGTCGGAATTATCCTGTAAGGATAAACGACAACTCTTATCCAAAAAACAAGGGGCAAAAATCCCGATCGAAATATGAGGCAACAATCTCATTTATAAAGACGAGTACCTCACTCAATAGCTTAAAGTCCCATGATTGGACTAAGAATTGGTTACAAAGCTTGACAAGCCAAATGAAGAAGGAAGAAGTTTACAAAGGACTTCATAACCATCACTCGGAAATAAATCTTCACCAAAATAAAGGTTTGCTTTTTCATTCATATGAATAGAAATTACATTCCAGAAGATTGCGAATTTACAAAGGGCTTCAGCTTGCCCCTCTCGGGCAGATTTGAGCTCCTTCTCCAAACTGCTAGAATTCTCCTGCAACTTTTTAACATTCTCCTCAGCAGTAAGGAGGGATCCCTCAGAAATAGACAACTTGGCCGCCAAATCGTCCTTCTCCTTTCCCACAACAGCCAGTTGTTGAAGCCGCTCAGCTTTATCCTTCTCAAAAGCGTGGATAATGGCAAGCTGCTCTTCGTTTTTCCCCTCCAGGGCCGCCACCCTAGAGTTCAACTGGGCGATTTCCACCCTACACGCTTCCATCTTTGCCGAATCGTCTTGGCAAAGATTACCGACTCGGTCCGCCCAGTGCGCAGTCTACGAAATAATAAACAAATAAGTTAGTAGAATTAATACCGAGCCAAAAAGTAAAACTAATACGAGGATAATCCTCACCAGCATGACCGAACGGAATAGTTGAGAAATGACCTCTTCCCTCCCAGCTCTATGAAGTTTGGAGGAGAGCTGTTCAGGCCTCATTGCCATCAAAACAGTCTTCACGGAAGCGGCATCCCGAAAAGGGACGTCTTCAGAGGACACCCCCTTCTCTTGAGAAGCCTGTCCCCTTAAGACCGAGTCCGCCACTCGCAGCTTATCCAGGAGAGCCGCTTCTCCCGCCTCCGCCTATAAAATAGCCTAAGTTAAAGGTTCTGAACGAAGCACGAAGCACCCATAGAAAATATGTGTGTAGAAATTCTCACCTCCATAAGAAGGATATCCTCCGGCTGGCTGAAAGAAGGACCCTCGGAAATTGGGGACAAAGCCGGGCGGACTTCTTCCGCGCGAACCTCTTCCTGAGGCACCTTCGCTTGTTCTTCTACAATTTCGGGAACTGATGCGTCCTCAGAATTCTTTCTCTTTGTCCTCCTCTCCCGGGTGGAGGACCCGCACTGTGGTCACTTTTAACCCATTTGTTGGAAGAGTCAGTCTCTTTTCTCTTCCTTTTCTTCTTCTCCTCTTTGGAGGTATCAACAACTTGGCTAGGTACCACTTCTTTCTTTTTCCGTCCACGAGCCAAGGGCGGATGAACCTCACCTTCGAAAGAAGCCAGAAGACCCTTAACATAGCTCAAGTCTTCGTCTTCCATCGGATTTTCTGCAAAACAAATTCCGAATAAGGTTAGACATTACGAGCCAAAAATCAAACCAAATTAGGTAATGCGAACGAAGTCCTACCAAGTAGACACTATTAAATGACACTTAATGAGGTTTTCTTTGGTCAAAAACCTATCCATGTAAACTTTGTATAGCCCTCGCCATTGACTTAAGAAGATTTCCTCTTCTTCCGAGCATCTCCTCACAAGTAATGTCCGCGACGAGTAACCTCCCACCTTGTTACGATATCCCACTCCGGACTTACATCTAACAAAGAAAACTTGCTCTTCCATCGCTTGATGGAAGAAGGAACTTTCCTAGAAACTTTCTCCCGTGGCGAGCCGAGAAATAATACCAATCGGCATTAGACTCCAAACCAAAGACTAAACAACAAAGGAACCCAAATGGACGGTTGGATTTACCCCTGTGAATTCTTAAAACCACGACAAACTGGGCTTGAAAGCAAAATTCTCCAAGAGTTCGGAGTTAATCGCGAAGGACACAAACGATATTCCCTCTAGGATCGCCTTAGTAAAATCAGTGGGAAAGGAAGCCTAAGTCCACCTAGCAACGCATCCTCATAGATGACTATCTCCCTCCCCTCGGGCACTCGCCTCCCCCAGAACAAGGAATCCTAACCTCGAATAGAGAGAGGTCTATCTCATATCTCTTGCTAGGCCATCTACATCCTTACGCCCTAGAAGGCTTATGAACATATCCGACCCTCTACCCATTGCCTAGAGGCAGGTGAACTCACAACCCCGAATCGAGTGCCTCCAAGTTCACCCGGAATCGCGACAGAAACCGTAGGGTTGGATGGAGAAGGAATCGAGGGCTCATGAGAAGAACTAGAGGAGGAAGATGCAGCACTAGCCATTACCTTAGGAAAGGAAAAAGACAAGAAAAACGCAGAAAGCTCAAAACCAGGGCTCGCCAGAGAAGAGGAAACCTGAAGAAGAAGACGCGATTCGATTTTCGAAGTAACCTTTTTCTGCCTGTACGATTTTGCTTATATACAAAGGCAACGAATCCGTGGCCGTTAGATCTTAGGATTATATTCCGACGTAACCGTTGAACCGTGGGTCCACAAATCTGGACCCGCTCAAATAACCATCATTACACCTCCTCAAAATAGCTTCAAAATTCTGCCCACGCCAAGAATACCAAGCGCACCGACACACATGGAAGGCCACGCTCATCACCCATCATGACGTTGACAAACGAGCACGCCGCGCACGTCACGCCACTATCCCCCTTTAATGCTAATAGTAGTAGGGACACGTGTCGTCCTAGGGAGTAATGAGCATTACGTGGAAGGTAGAGCCTGTACCGTATGAGACAAAGCACACACTCTAACATAGGATCGCCAGTGAAGGCCTCATAAAAATGGCAAAGGATTTAGAAGCAAAACGACAAGCGTCATTTATTCAGGTTACATGACGAACGCAAACAAAACAAACATAACAAAAACATATTGTCCGACGGACTAAAGCTAAATCACTGTCCCCATTATTACTAGGGGAACTGGGTTCGGCACGGGGGCGAAGGTGGGGGCCCATCTCTCTACGGCAGGAGTCATCTCCGAACATCTCAACTTCGAAACGCATGCCCCCTGCATAGGTAAAAATTAAGAGGTCCCCCGCTTCCACGTCGTGATCGACATGAAAAGCTTCCCACCCAGCGTCGATGCTCATCTCACCTACCCCCGCCGATCAATGTAATAGTCGGCCATACACGTACCGCTCTGGACTTACCAAGTGGATCACTCCAAATCCTTAGCTCCGATAGATGCTTCTCGTAAAAGAGCCGGAATCCGTAAGTATCGAGTAGAACATTGAGAAAAAGTAAAAACTTATAAAAAGACAAGCTACCGAGCCATGATACAAAGATATTAAGAGTACAAAAGATTTACGCCCAAACTCGCCATCCATACAAGCCCTTAAATAGGAGAACCTATCGACACTATAGACGAGAATTCCGGTGCAAAAATCTACCTCGATAACAGCGAAAGGATAACACAGTAAACGTCGGTCGCCTATTAAAACACGTGTACTTTAGACGTAAGTAAATCAGACACCTGAGCCTACGCCACGTAGACATGCCAACTAAGAACGATACTTGTTCTCGAACCAAGCGAAACGTGCGGTTAGCTCACCCCTCGCTCAGATTTTTCGAACAAGTACACTTTGGGGGGGACTAGTGTTACGGATATATTTGGTGAAGACAGGTGTCATTGACCTAAAGGACCACTTGTTCCTCTGGCCACATGGCAATATCACCACCTTTGCACAATTCCGTCCGACAAATAACGTGAGGACTCAATCCTGCGAACAAGTCCGTCGGAATTGTAGCAACCCTCTTCTACAGAGCCTGAGGTGGGGAGAGAGAGATAAATATCTAACGCCTCTACAGTAAGTAGGCCTTATCCACTTGCTACAATGGGAGATATTTATCCTATTTTACCTACGTGGCATCTACGCGCTAGGCGGCAGATATTTTCCTACCGCCTTAGGAGATATTTACCTAACTCACCGCCTTATTCCACCGCCTTTCCTGAACCGCCTTTAAGGTGTTATAAAAGGAGAGCGTTAATAGAAGAAAAGGGATCCAAGAAAAACTGATCACACAAAGAACTGCCTAAATCTAAGACTCTTTACTCAAGTTTTCTGACTTAAGCATCGGAGCTGAATCCGGACAGAGAGGCCCAATTCCGATCACGCCTCTCCTTTTGCTGTGTTCGCCTATGGATAATTCCTACGGAATTTCGTGGATGTCCTCTGTGCTCCTCGCTCAGAAAAGCAAGTAAAATCCACACCAACTATAAATTTTAACCGCTGAAAGTCGAGGCCGGATCTCGAGGCAACAGAGTCAAGCTGCATGGACCGCTTTTGGCATCAACAATATATATATATATCTATATATATATATATATATATATATATATATATATATATATATATATATGTATGTAATGTATGTATGTTCTAATTGTATTATTATTATTATTATTATTATTATTATTATTATTATTATTATTATTATTATTAAATAATAATAATAATTTATGAAACAAATTTCACACTAAATATTTATGTGTTAATATTTAAAATACTTTGATAATACTAAAAATAGATTGTTTTATAAATATTTTTTTAGTTATAATATTAAAAATACGAATGAGTTTGTCTCAAGTAAAATGTTTTTGAGAACATGAGTATTTGTAGGTTACAATAATTATAAAATTGGTACAAATTATGAATGTATTTATGTTTGGAATTTTGTTTTGAAATTTGAAAAAATGGTGAAAACCTCATCGATATAGGGAATGACATTTGAGAAATATTTAAATAGAACCATTTGTCAAAATGGTCCTAGAACCGTTTAACTAAATTAACTAATATTATTTTAAAAATGTATATTGCCATTTGATGAAGATGGTATGGCTCATAAATATTCAAGATTATAAGTAAAAATAGATATTTACCGATTCTATTAATTTTATTATTGTATTTATATATAATTTTCCCTTGTATATGATTTTTTAACCCTTGACTCATAAATTGCCATAAAATTTACTTTTTTATACTTTAAGATTTAAATTTATTAAATGTAGTATTTTAATTTTGTGTTCTAATTGGAATCTAAATTGCTATTATGCTGGTTAGGATAAAAAAAATCATTAATTATTATTCATGTTCTAAGTAAATAATATCACTATTTTTTGGGGGTGTAAAGACATAAAAAATTAAAAAAAGAGAAAGTAACGAGCTCTCTTGTGTGATTGTGAGGAAACCCTAGCTAATTCAAGAGAGCGGCGGTCAAAGAGATCGTGACAATGGTTGAGCTCGGCTTCCCCCTTACCCACCGACCACGCCAACCTCGCTGAAGTTCGACGAGCCTCCACAAGCACCCTCCTTTCCGGCGCTTCGATGAGAATCTGGATACCTTTCTGTATAACCAGCAATTTCATGTCTTTATTTTAGTTCTTTCTTTTCCTATAAGTTTCAAGACCTTGATAAAATGTAATTTTTGATTCAGGTCAATAATATCAGTGGCCATTTGTGTCGAAATTTTGGTTCTTCTTTTTTCTCACATCCTTTTGTTTTTTAGATTTATTCTTATCTATATTCTGAAATTTGTGAATTTTTTGTTGAAAAATCAATTTTTGGAGTAAAATGTTGGTAGAAATGAGGACGAGGTATTATAAATTAGACCAGATCAGATTGAGAGCTAATTTACCTAGGAAAGCATGATGGATTAGAGATCTGAGGGGCTGAGTTTTGTGTTGATTCTTTATGGTTTGTATGGCTTCATTCACCTTCAATTATTCTTTTATGCTCCCAGAGCATCACTAATTTATCTTGGTTCTATTTTGTATCCTCCTGCATCTCATCTTCTTGAATGATTGGAATATTGGGATTGGAATCTAATAAGTTTCACTTCAAGCTGTTGTTACTTTGTGAGCCTAATCAGATTGTTACGAATTGAAGTAATTCCAAGGATTTTGAGAGTAAGAATGTCAAAAAAAATTCTTGCACTTAGAGAAGTGCTGACAGTTTCTGTAGTGTTTTATACTTGAAATCCCTGTGAGTGTATTTTGATCCCAATTATAATTTGTTTGTCTTTGACATCAAATTTTATTGTTGTTTCGGGACTCCCCAACCTTCTTTGAAACAGTTGATTTTTTATTTCTTCTTCTTCTTTTTGTTTTGTTTTGTTTCTTTGTTAGCTTCATCTTCCTGTCCCAAGTGACACACCATGCTTATTAGATTCAGCCTGAAATGCTTTCCCTTCTAGTCTAATCCAAAGGAGCTTAATCTGTTTAAAACATGCCTTTGATCATCATCTGAAGAATTTGTGAATGCAAGGTCTTCCTTGGAAAGGATGCCTTTGTTTTAAGATATGCCTAGGTCTTTCTCCTTTCATCATTCTTTTATTCCAGAAGAAGGCCTTAAGCCCCTAAGCCCCAATCTGCTCAATGAAGTGATGAATTTGAAGTATATGCCTTCTATGCTGTTTCTTCTTCCCTCAGTGGAAATCAAAGAACTCTAATGGTAAGTGAGAGCAAGGGCACATACTCAATATGACGCCTCCTTGAATGTGAAAGAAATGCAGTAACCAAATACCCTTCTCTCTTTATCTGTTCACCACCTTTTCCAAGGACTCCTTGATAATCAAAAGTGCTTGCAATATTTAATGTGTGGAGAAAATACATTTGATATCTGAACATAGTGCGAGGAGTTAAACAGATTCTTGTGACTGTATATTTGGTGATAAGAACAGGTTTATATCATGAGTCGCTTTTTATCCTGCTTTACTACATGATTTCATAAGCATGTGCCTTAAAGTTGCTGATTTAGATGACCTTATCATGTAAGTTTTAAATCTTTAATATGTGGTGTATGGCATGTATCTTTTGGGTTATTAGTGTCTTGGACCAATCGAAGTTTACCTCGTATGATAGGTTGATATGATTGATGTTTGTTTCAGTCGGACAAGAATCGCATAATCTACAAATGAAAGCACCTAGAGATATGACCGTATTTGTGAGTTGTCTATTTTCTTTATATTAACCTTTTTTCAATTCCTTTTACTTCATGAAGGTACATAATGGACCAAATAAAGCTGTGAATAAAAGCAAGTTGTTGACCAGGGAATAGTTAATACTAATAAATGCTTATGATTCGGTATTCTAGCTCTGTGGTTTTTGCTTTTTGTTTTTTTTTGTGAAGAATAATAATTAAGGAAAAGCTAAATGAGCTACTTCTTTAGATATGGCTGTTGCTTAGTGACTTGGAGTTTCCCATAATATCTAATATGAATATTTGTTGCCCCAATTTTCTTCAGTGAATTAGTGGTAAATTCCCATAATATCAAGAGGATTATCTTTCCACCTTTGATTGCACATTCGTGCATAATAATCTTTCCATCTTTTCTCTTCTTAAAGGTACGTGCCAGCTACTATTTTTGGTGATCAAGAAAAGCTTTTATCAGTTACCCATCCATTTGTAGCTTTGAATTGTAAGTTCAGATATCTTTGTCTTGCTTTTAATACATCTTTATTACAGTTGCGTTGCTTGAATGTTCTTTGTCAGGCTATTTTGGAACCATGTTCTATAAGTTTGACATATATCTGTCTAGTAAAGTAGGAGAGTTTTATTTATTAAAAGATAGATTGTTATATTTATTTATTTAAGTATTTATGCTTGTAAACCTTATTTATTTATTCATTTAGTAGAAGAATGATTGTGTTGTTTTCATCTTGTTTTATTTGCACGAATTCTGTGAGAAATTTTAATATTTTGTGGTGTATTTCACCGACAACTCAAAGTTCATGTTGTTTTAAGCTCAATTGCATGGTTGTCATAGAATTTTAATCTATATAATCATCTAAAGCGGACCTGCATGGTTTGTTTTAATCTCCTAGATAAGAATTAATGACATTTAGGATTCATGCTCATATGATTGAAATAAGTGACTTTTTTTTTTGATAATATGTTAGTTATGTGCAAGAAATATTAAAGAAAATATTATTCATCTTAACATTGCTTCATGGTGTTTTAAATCATTTAGGATTATACAATGGCTAATGATGGATACTGGGCATGTGCTTGTTTAGACGAGAATGAATATATAATGTAATTATAGTTATCGAACTGACCGACCAAATTGTCCGAATTCAAGTGGAACTGTAAGTGAACTCGCTTAAGAACCTGGCCGGGCTCGCTCGCTATTGGACCGGACACGCAAGTGAACCTGTGTGAACAGGTTTGAACCACCGGTTGGACCGATGAACAGGTGAACCGCCCGATTTTTAATGAACCCGGCGGTTTTCAGAAACCAACAAAATGACGGTAATACCCTTATGATCTTAGTGTTATATAAAAAATAAACAAGGGCTTTTTTGTCATTTTCATTATAAAAAAATTAAACTATTAAAGTAAAAAAAAAGAAGAGAAAAGTAGAAAAGTAAAACTCAGAGAAAGGTATCTGATCTTCAATTACATTTTTTTAATTACATTTTTTGTATGTTATTTTTTCAATTACATTTTTTGTATGTTATTTTTTCAATTACATTTTTTGTATGTTAAAAACTTTAATTTTGTTATTTGTAACTTGTTTATATCTTGTAGTGGATTAGTATTTATTTATTTAAATATTTATTTATTTAAAATAATATTTTTGTTATTTATTTATAATAAAATAATTTATTATTAATATATATATATTGAACCGGCATTGACCCGATTGACCCGGCGGTTCGACCGGTGAACCGGTGACCCGGGACCTCAACCGGTTCAATGACAGGTCCAGTTCTGATAACTTTGTAACAAACCAATATTTGGGGGCAGTTGAAGAGTACATTGTGGGATCAAAATACCACCGGCATTGTGTCCTGCGTGAAAAGACACCGTATGCATTACATCAATCCCAAATGTCATATTTTTTATTTGTGTGGGTTCTTCCATTCCTAATAGAGGCAAGCCTCTATTATTAATTACCCAAGACAATGTCGTGGGAACCTCCGATTAAGAGCAAAAGTACAAGTAGAGAGGTAATGAATAACACAATATGAAAAATGATTTTTATTTATCATGACTTTCATTACATCATCATAAGATGCTTATACACATCATTTATTTACTTATTTATTAATTTGATTATTTTAGGAATGCCGCCTTCCGCCTCGCCATCCCATTTGAATTCATGCCGTTGTACCACCGCCTCAAAGTACACGTCATGATCACCAATGTACCATAAGTTTACAAATGATCTTGCCTTGCCTTGTAACTGAAAACTGTACTAACTGGGCCATCAATATGGGCCACACCATACATGCATAGTAGAAAGCCCTGATATCTAGTTTCCATGTAGCGAATTTCATCTCGATCGGAGTTATCCATCAAAAGTTATCGGCGTTTGAATATATGGTAGTCGCCCACGCAAAAACCGCAAAATTGATCTTCTTTCCATCAAAACTGCACCAACTGGACCATTGATAGGAACTATGCGTTGGAAAGCTCTGGAAGTCTAGTTTCCAATGCCAAAAATTTCATTTCAATCAGAGTTTCCTATCAAAAGTTATTGGCGTTTGAATGGAGGGTGGTCAAACCGGCAAAACTGCAGAAACTTGGCTTCCCTTCCCATCAAAACTGTACCAACTGGGCTGCTGATAGGAGTTGTACCATACATTATTGGAAAGCTCTAGAAGTCTAGTTTCCAATGCCACAAATTTCAACTCGATTGGAGTTTCCTATCAAAAGTTATCGACTTTTGAATGGAAGGTGGTCAAGTTGGCAGAATTGAGCAAATTGAATCTCTTTTCCAACTGCAGCTTCACTCCTTGATGACTGGAAACTTAAAGGGAATGGGATCGATGCCCTCGGTTCACCTTTTGATTGTTTCCTCAAAGAATGCTTTATAACCTGGATATTCAAGTGATCACTATCTCGTGGTATGCAATTTAGTGAGAGACATTTCGGCATTGAAAGACAAATCTGATCAGAATAATACCATCTTCTACAAAGAACAAGGAATAGCCGATTGTGAGAACGAAGTTGACAAAGATTGCGTACTATGCAGATGAAGAGGTGGAAAAATCAAGCAATTGTTATTCACTTTTGACTGTAACAATACCATCTTCAGCAACAATATCAATGCCATCTCCTTCTTTCATATTTTTTATTTCTACAGCAGCCTTGAAAATGTTGAGTATTTCTTTTTTTTTTATGGCCAAATTTCTGCAGCAGCCTTGTAAATGTTGATGTAGCCTTGTCTTCCTTCTTATGGAGTTCATCTCAAGAGCAGCAGCTCCTTCTTTGTGGCTTCTGCTTTATTCTGTTTTGCGGCAACAGTCCCATATTCATAGCAAGGATAGCCTATTGAATGAGATTCCAACTACAAGCAATGCTTTGCAAGATTGCTATTGATCGATAGTTCTTCTAATTCTAGTTTTCCATGGATAGTACAAGGAGCTAAGAGAGAGCCCAACACAACTTCATTGGATGACAATTCTATTTTTTGGTGTTATCTTATGAATCAATAAAGGATCATTTCTTATTTCCCAATTCCGAGCTGAAATATCTCTGGCTGGCCCTGATGGCTTCTGATGCAAGGTTGCACACCGCCATTTGATTTCTTATTTGCAGCATCCATGGAACATTAGGTAGGTATGTATGACTCCTTGTTACTCATTGGGCAGCCTTCATCTTCACAACTTTGTGGCCATGTTCTTACTATTTTGGTCTGCCTCCGATGTCGCCAAATTGCCAAAATTAACTCGTGGAAAATTCTGGTGACACAAAATCACCCATCTTTGTTTGCAACATGCTTTGCTTCGGTGTGATGGTGGTGCACATGTCCTAATTATTTGCTATTGGCATGCAGTACAATTTTAAGATCGTCCGATAGAGGATGCATCTACAGCTGATATAGATCAGATCAATATCTCAATTGAATCGGAATTAATCTAATTTATGGGTAGGAGACATGGACCATATGAACAATCTTAGCATTGAACACTCATTATTATTGCTTTTGGACCCCTTTCAAGCACACTAAATTTTAGCAAAAGAAACTTTGCCATGAATATTTCCATGAATTCATTCATTTCGACAAGAATTCTATTACAGATCCATGCCTAAGGTATTTGTTGCAAATTTCTTTTCTACAACAGCTTTATTCCCCCCCTTTTTTTTTAGCTTCTACAGGAGCTTCAGCAACTTCTTCTACATAATGGCGACAGCTACTGAATAATTCCCAAAAAAATGCTTGACAAAGTCTTGGTACTTGAGGCTTCCTGGATGATTTCTGATTCCAATGGAGTTGCATCCTTTCAATCTTCTTTCTTTTAGGTACTTGTCAACTTCCAGGAATTACTCTATCAGCTTTAGACTGCATATATGCTCAGCTTCCTTAATATCTTTTTTATTTTACATGCTAAAGACTTCCTCGATAGCAACTTCATGAACATCAAAATCTACAACCATACATCTCATAAAACTCCATGGCTTTCTTCTCGAACAGGAAGTAGTTTTCTTCAAATTTTGTCTTCAACATTCACCATATTCTTTTCTTTCATTTTTTTGTTCCTCGCAGTGAAAACAAGAATATGAATCAAAGCAAAGCAAAGAACTTGGTAACCTTCTAGCAAAGAAATTTCAACAACATCAGCAAAGAATAACAACAAATAGCTAATTTCATCGGACAAAGAAAGAACCAATAGCAAACAAAGATCTCAAAGAATAACACAAGAATGTTCTTTCATCTCCATGATGATAGCAACTCCTTCATCTTTATGATGGCAAGAATAACAGCTCCATCTCGCCTTTATCTAAAATGGTGGCAAAAGATAGCAAATAATTTCTAAAGACACCCACAACGCAAATAACATCCATTTTGAGACAGCATCCATTTGAGACAGCATCCAATCTTCAGCATTATTTCTTCAACAGCATCCATTTTGAGACAACATCCATTTGAGACAACATCCAATCTTCAGCATTATTTCTTCAACAGTATCTATTTCTTCAAATACCTTCCGATTTGAGGCGTCTACCCAACTTTGAGGCAAAGATTTAAGTCTCAATTCAAAGATTCGGTCTTCATCTGCAAAGATCCATTTTTTGCAAGAATACAAATGGAGCAAAGAAAGGGATCAAAGAACGCTAAAGAAAATCGCCAAAGATTCATTGACATTCAATATAGTAGTGGTGATCAGCAGTTCATCATCAATAACATCAACTATGCATTCACTCAATCAATGGTCATTTCTAAACATCTTTGGCAGCACCAATAAATCAACAACTGCAGAGGGGGCTGGATTGCTTGTGGGCGGCTGGATCTGCGGGTCAAGGGCAGGCTGGAGGGCTTCCACGGCGGCTGGTCCGTGGTGGAGCGTGACCGCCCGTAGGGCGGATCGCAAGGCCGCTGGAGCAGCCTTGGGGCGGAGCCGCTGCCGGGTGAGATATGGAGGAGACGCACGTGCAAGCAAGCTGGAGGAGAGGTGCGCGTACAGGCTGGGCGGAGGGGCGCCTGCTTGGGCGAGGGGCACCTGCGCTTGCCTGGCTGGGCGGAGGGGCGCCTGCGCGTGCCTGGCTTGGCGGGGAGGATCTGGGCGGAGCTTTGGTTAAAGCGCGGTGGCGAGAGCCTGGAATAGGGGCGCTGGACGAGCAGGGATTGTGGGTGGAGTTGAGAAATTAAGAGAGAGAGAGAGGGGGGGGGCTTCTCCCTCTTTCTCTACTTTACTTTCTCTATGATTTCTCCTCCTCTCTATCGTTTTCTCTTTTCCCCTATTTATAAAAAACCTTTTCCAATGCAATGTAAGCCCCATAAAATCGTAAAGCCCCTTAAAATCCCAACTCTCGTAACTATATTGTGACGATAAGACGAGATTTTAATTAAAATTTAAAATTTAACTAGTTAGATTTTTTTTTAATATTGCCTAGGGATTGGTATCCTCATTATGCCTCGGGATTAGTATGTGGGTATCCCGGGATTTGCATTTTCCTCAAGTCGCCTCGAGATCTGCTCTCGGGTGAAGTTGCCTCGAGATTTGCATTTTATTATTATTTTATTTTATTTTATTTTATTTATTTATTTATTTATTTAGACACAAACATACATAACTTTTGCAGGGAACGAGCAATGGTTTACTAGTGGTGATAGAATTAGATGCCCGTGTTTGAAATGCCGAAAGCATTCATTTCGTAAACACGATGATGTGCGGCAGCACTTATATTATAGTGGTTTTTGTAATGAGCCATTGTCTGGTGTTGGACAATCATCCAGAAGTAGAGAGGAAGTTGAACAAGTTGATGGTGTAGAAGCTGGAAATCCATATGTTAATATGGTCAGGGATGCTTTTTACTATGATCTTGACTCTAATAGGGATTGTGGTGGTGAGTCAATGTCAATGGAGCATGAAACTAGTTTAAGGCCATCATCTTTTTTTTCTTTGTTGAATGATGCTGATGCCCTATTATGGTCTGGTTGTACAAAACACACGACACTATCGGCGTATTACAGCTATATTGAATTTCAAATGAATTCAACATTAGCGAAAATTGTTTCAACCGGCCTCATGGTTATCATAAAGGGTATACTACCCGAGAATAACAATTTGCGGAGAATTATTATCAAATGAAGAAGAAGATGGCGGCATTTGGCTTTCGGTATGTCAAAATTGATGTATGTGAAAACAATTGCATGTTATTTAATAAAGAATTTGAAGAGTTGGAGTATTGTTCGGTATGTGGTCATCCTAGATACAAATCAAGTAATACAAGTGAAAGAAGGGTCTCAAAAATTCCTTACAAGATTTTGCGATATTTCCCACTTATAACTAGGCTTCAGGCTTTTCATGCTAAAGAATACTGCAAAGAATATGACTTGGCATGCACATAATCGAAGTTCTCAAAGAGTGTTACAACATCCTGTTAATGGAGAGGCATGGCAACACTTCAACGTACACAAGAGTCCTTTTCAAGTGAAGCGAGGAATATCAGATTAGGGTTATGCACAGATGGGTTTGCTCCTTTTAAGCAAGGTGCGAGACCATACTCTTGTTGGCCAGTAATGCTTGTGATTTACAATTTACCACCTTGGTTGTGTATGAAGCAACCATATTTATTACTTAAATGGTAATTCTGGAGCCAAGTAGTCCATCTCAGAAAATAGATGTCTTCTTGAGACCTTTAATAGATTAGTTGCTAATTTTGTGGCAGTTTGGTATTCAAACCTTCGATAATTATAGGCAAGAACATTTTTTTACTTCTGGCAGCATTGATGTGGATAATTAGTGACTTTCCTGCATATGGAATCTTATCTGGATGGAGCACTCATGGAAAATTATCTTGCCCTTATTGTATGACAAATTTGAAGTCATTTAATCTAAAACATGGCAGAAAATCATGTTTTTTTTATTATCACCGACAGTTCTTACCGTCTAATCATCCTTTTCGAAGGCAAAGAGATAAATTCAGAAGGAGAGTTGATCATGATCCTCCTATTGAGAGATTGTCTGGTGAAGAAATCTTGAGAGATATTGATAGCTGCCCAGATTTGACATATGGCAGCAAATGTCCTGCACAAAAACCAAGGGGTTATGGGTCGACTCATCATTGGACAAAGAAGAGCATTTTTTGGGAGTTACCATACTGGCATACAAATTTGATTCGTCACAATTTGGATGTTATGGACATTGAGAAAAATATTTTGATAATATATTCTACACTATGATGGATGTCAAAGGCAAAACAAAAGACAATGTAAAGGCTCGGTTAGATATAGCAGAGCACTGCAAACGACCAGCTTTGCATTTGGTGGAAAGGAATGGAAAATTACTCAAGCCCGCGGCTTCATATGTGTTAACGAAGGAGGATCGGTATAGAGTGTTCAAATGGGTGAAATAGCTTCGACTACCAGATGGCTTTGCGTCCAATATAGGAAGAAGTTTTAACTTAGAAGAAGGCAAGGTCTATGCAATGAAAAGTCATGATTGCCATGTGTTTATGCAACGATTGCTTCCTCGCTGATTTTCGTGGATTTGGTGCCCACCCTAACTGGGATGCAATTCTATCGAAGCTTTCTAATTTCTTCCGAGATCTTTGCTCCACCAAAATAACCGCTGACCATATGGCCTATTTGGGGAGAAATATCATCAAAAGCAGTTTTGCAAATTAGAGAAGGTTTTTCCACCAGGCTTTTTCAATTCAATGGAGCATCTAGTAATCCACCTTCCTTACGAGGTTGAAGTTGGTGGACTGGTCCAATATCGTTGGATGTACCCATTTGAAAGGTATACTAATCTCTACATTTGCAATCTTAACCGATTTCAAGTGTTCATTAGCCTCATTACAAAATTAACTTTATTGGGTTATATATACGTAGGTTTCTACATCAATTAAAAAAGAAAGTGAAAAATCCAGCTTGTGTTGAAGGGTCTATATGTGAAGCATATATCATTGAGGAAATTGTATCATTTTGTGCCTTGTACTTCGAAGAGGATGTCGAAACAAGATTTACTAGAGTGCCACGTAATGATGACGGAGGTGAAATAGATCCCATAGGACGTCTTTCAATTTTCAAACATCTTGGATGACCCCTGGGACCGAAAAAGAAATCGACTCGATATTTGACAACATATGAGTACTTGGCTGCAGAATTTTATGTTCTTATGAATTGCGAAGAAATGGTTCCATACATTTTGTGAGTAATATTTATTTTTTTAATGGAACTTCATTATTTTTGGAAAATATTGTTTACCATATTTTGTATATTTTATGATTAAGGACATTCGATGAAATGGTGAGGAGGAATAACCCACGTGTTACTAATAAAGAATTGGAGAAAGCACGGGAGACCACATTTACATCATGGTTTAAGCAATATGTATGTATCAAACTATGTGTCCTCCTTTATCATTTTGCTTTTAATCTAGTAAGAAATTATTGAAGTTTGATATTTCTCCTAGGTCGAAGAGAATTGTTCCGAAATTGATCGCCGTATTGCTCAACTCGCTCATGGTCCATCTCGTTTGGTAATATGCTATAAAGGTTACTTTGTGAATGGATTCAAGTTTCATACTAACGAATATAGCCGTAATCGGTCGATTAATCGAATTCGCGGTGTTTGCGCGTGAAAGGAAATTGTTATAATGATTATAATCGAGACTTTTATGGTGTGATGCAATTGGCGGGCTAGATACGACGCGCACTCATATCTATGGGTTTGGAACCACGCCACATGGCAAGAATTTATTTTCTACTTCCAACAATGTTCGAGATGCATCATACTCGGCTTGCAATCGTCCGAATCCTGAACATGCACAATCTTCCTCTGAAGTTAACTCCTTACGTGAAGAAGTGACCATTGTGAAGGGCAAGCTGGAAAACCTAGAGAACGACACAGACCAAATCAAGAAGTATCTTGCAACAATGATAGAGTTGTTTAATCCTGCAACAATGTTTCCTAATTCTTCAACAAGACCTTCTCAGCCTAAGGACTAAGTTGAAGGGAGCTTTAAAAATGATGAAGATTGGGAACTGCTTTTGTATGGTACTGTTTCTTTATATATGTTTAGTACTTTGTCTTTGAACTATGTTATTTAGAAGACTTGTTAATTATCAGTGATGTATGTACACTAAGTATTGTACTTATATTTAATTATTTGCAGTTGATCTTTGGACAATATTGTGTATTTGTCAGATTGAAATTGGTTTTATTATATGTAATGCTACAGGTAATTAAAGCAGGATAAAAGTATTAATAATATAATAGAAGGCGCTAGACGGAAATTTGTTGGTGATGCTTACTTTCAGTAACATAATTCGTTTGTATGTAAAGGTATTTAAGTTAATAATTCAGTAGGTGATACTATCCTTAGGGTCTGAGTCCGTGGGTAATAAACCCTATCAGTCACGGAAATCCGTTGGTGTTACTGGCTTTTGCAGACGGAATTCCGTGGGTAATAATCACTATCAGTGACGGAATTCCGTGGGTAATAAAAACTATCAGTAACAGAATTCCGTGGGTGATAATGTTTTAGGGACGGAATTCCGTGGGTAATAAACACTATCAGTAACAGAATTCCGTCGGTGTTAAAGGCTTTTGCCAAAGGAATTTTGTGGGTAATAAGAATTATCAGTGACAGAATTTATTTGTTTTTAGCTTATCCAGATACATAATTTCGTGGGTGATAATGTTTTTAGCCACGGAATTCCGTGGGTAATAAACACTATCAGTCACAGATTTCCGTGGGTGAAGTGAGGATATCTGTGACGGTATTCCGTCAGTGATATATAGATTTTCGTTATTAATTTTAGGTTTTTAATTAGCAACACTGACAGAATAATCCGTCGGTGATGATGAAGCATCACCGACGGAAAATTATTTACCGACGGAATATCATCACCGACAAAGTATTTTGCGACAGAACGTTCCAACAGAAATTTCCGTTGGTGTAAGTTATCAC
This sequence comes from Dioscorea zingiberensis, assembly GCA_026586065.1. NCBI lineage: Eukaryota > Viridiplantae > Streptophyta > Magnoliopsida > Dioscoreales > Dioscoreaceae > Dioscorea > Dioscorea zingiberensis. Next base: position 27,304,438 of record CM048827.1, read on the forward strand.
CAACGGAAATTTAACTATCAGTGACGGAATATTCCGTCAGTGATGCTACTGTTTTCTTGTAGTGCTAGAGCTAAAAGACCTTTCAAAGGTTGTTTAGCTCCAGAGAGCAACATAACACACTCTTTGAAGTTAACTGTCTTTGAAGACCGTTTGACTTCAAAAACCCCATCTATGAAGCTAAACGACCTTTCTCTATGGACCCCATCTCTGGAGCTAAACTTACTTTGTAAGGTCGTTTAACTCTAAAGTGCTAAAGAAAAAAAAGTATTAATAGTAAAATATTATATTTTTTTTATTAATACCCAAAAAAAATTATTTAAATATTATTTTTTATCCTAATCAACATTTAATGCACCTTAATGCTATTTTAATAAGTAAAATGGTCTCAAATCTAAAAAATAATAAAATTTATAAAAAAATATATTGGCAAAGGACACAGTTTTGGAAGACCATAAAAAAATGAGAAGAAACATTTATTAATGCAGGTAAACACAATATTTAATTTTCCTATTTGTATACATTCCCAAAACAGATTACCAAAGTATATTTGTTTTTATTTAAAAATAAAAAATAAAAAATCATCCTATAAAAATGAAAGAGTTTTTTACTTGCCACCCACTAAAATATCCCTTAAGTGTTCAATAATACTTTATAACTTTTTATTTTATTTTTATGTTATTCGCTACCTCTTCGACTCAACTTTTATATTTTAATCTAGGAAAGGTGTAAAACATCTTGTTATAATTTATCTAAAGTGTCAATTTTGACCTTTTATATATCAAATTTTTTTCCAATAAAGATGTATTTGATTGCAAGATGGAAAATGGGTGAAAACAAAAAAAATTCAATTGAAATGTTTTTTTGGAAAAATTTTCTACTGAAAACAAGATTGTGACTGTTTTATTGTAATTATTTTTTGGTTATAAAATTTAACATTTTTCATAAAAAATTCTTATTTTATGGTTTGATTATCCTTAGGTAGAGTTGGATTTGGGCCGGCCCGATCTGACCCAGCACGAACGTGGGTGAAATTTGTGTTGTGCCGGGCACGAATTGATTTCGTGTCTGGCACGGCACAAAAGTTACTGGAGACGGCCCTACGCGAAGCACCGCCCGTCAGGGGTCGGCTTCGGCACGACACGAAGCACGGTCCAAGCACGACACAATATTAAAAAAGAAAAAAATCTAAAAGATTGAAAAAGAATCTGAAAAAATCTTAAAAACTCAATAAAAACCACCAACAATTTATTGATGTTCTCTTGGAGACTGTTACAACTTCGTATGTGATGCGAAATTATGAAATAAAAAAAGAGAGAACTAAAACTAAACGGTAGGATGAGTTCTTGTTCTCCACGTTGATCATCTGCCCGTCCACCTTTGTTGTGCTCATCTTGTGAAGGAACATGGTCGACGCTGTGAGATAACGCCCGTGCCTGCAAATCAGCGGCGCACATCATGTTCTTGGAGGTGAAGCCCACCATCATGAATAAGTGCAGGCGGGGGAAGGTTCAAGACGAGCTTGCGGAAGTCGTAGTTCAGCTGACTTTGGAATCTCGGGCTCCAGACATGGTGGCAGAGAGGTTCAGTTCCCTAATTGTTCATTAATCAACAAAAAAAAGTTAGAAAATGAAGAAAAGATTTAGGGAATGAGAGTGGATGAGGGCAAGCCAGGGTCTATCATAGTTTATTTTAAAGAAAGGGTAAACTAAAATAGTCACCCAACTATTTAAAGATTCCTATTTGAGGGGTTAATTACTTAAATCGTCCTCAACTTTCACAAAATTTCACTTTCGTCCCTGGCCGACTTCATTTTGTAACAAAACCGGCCCCCAACTTTTGGAAAAGAATAACAAATCGCCCTCCAAATGGTAGTCGCCGCTATACATGACCGACGTGTACAATTGGGCGGCCACCGACACTCACTACGCCACCTGTGATCACCGACGCGTGGGCAAAGAATAGTGAACTTTTCGTCCGCAAGTGTGATGTATTTCACCGGAAGGTCCTCAACTTTACTTAAATTTCACGCATGGTCCCCCTAACTTTAAGTTATTATTTGGCGAAAGCCATCTCATCTTTATAATTTTCAAATAAAAAGCGCATTATCACATTTTTTATATTAGGATCACATTCCAATCAAAGGAGTGAACACATGAAACAACTGCAAACACATTTACAAATTCTTCTTATTATGATTTGCCAAAATATTTATAAATTAATAATAAAATTAAGACAATGTAATGAAAATGTACAATGAATGTAATTGAATTTTCATTGAATGTGAATGTACAATGAATGTGAATTTGGTTTGCAAGCAGGATTAAATTGTTGTGAATTTTCATTATGTTGTGGATGTGTAATGTTAATGTGAATATGAATATGAATTTTCATTACATTGTCTTAATTTTATTATTAATTTGTAAATATTTTGGCAAATCAAAGAATTTGTAAATGTGTTTGCAGTTGTTTCATGTGTTCACTGTTTTGATTGGAATGTGATCCCAATATAAAAAAAATGTGTTAACTGCACTTTTTTTGAAAATTTATAAAGATGAGGGACTTTTCATGAAATAACTTAAAGTTAGGGGACCATACGTAAAATTTAGTACAATTGAGGGACCTTCCGTGAAAAACATCACACTTGCGGATGAAAAGTTCACTATTTGTTGCCACATCAGCGATCCTGGGTGACATGGTGAGTCAGCAGGTGATCGCCACGTCAGGCCATGTATAACCGACAACCGGCTGGAGGGACGATTTTGTTATTTTTTCAAAGTTGGGGGACTATTTTTTTACAAAATAAAGTTGAGGGACGAAAGTGAAATTTCGTGAAAGTTGAGGGACGATTTAAGTAATTAACCCCCTATTTGAGTCATTAACTATAAAAAAATTTCAATTGGGTATCCTAACTTTAAAATTACATTCAATTGGGTCACCCACTTTCAATTAGGGTGTTAGGTTTTGTTAATTATGATTTTGTGAAGAAATTAATATTTAGTTGTATTATTTTTTATGTTGTTTAGATATAATTATGTTATTTGTTAAAAAAATTAACCTTCAATTGTATGTTATTTGATTATAATTAGCATTAATTACGTTAGTTGTTAATACATTAATTATGTAATTATTTTTTTAAAAAATAATGCAGTGGGTTGGATCAATGTAGTTCTAAACAACATAACAAATAATACAACTATTACTTATTTTACAAAATTCTAATTAACAAAACCTAATACCGTAATTGAATGTGGATGACTCAATTTTTATAGTTTGGTGATTGAAATAGGAATATTTGGATAGTTGGGTGACTATTTAGATAATTTATTTAAAAAAACAAAATACAACGTGGCAGCCTGTAATTTTGCCACATGACATATTTTGAAAAAGAGAGCCGTTGGCAGGTTGAAATTCTAAACATATATTATAATTTAAAAAACATCAAATCGCCACGTGGTTTGGCATCAAAGGTTATATGGTTTTATTAAAAAACTTAAAAAATTGTGCTTATGATGTAAGAGAGGGTATATGTGTGATTAAAATAATTTTGAGTGATATATTTATTATTATTATTATTATATTTATATATATATATATATATATATATATATATAACTTAAAAAATGTCATGGGTCTCTGACAAATCTTGAAAACATATGGGTTGGCAGCCATTAGGGTTGGCAGCTTTACAACTGCCAACCACTCATATATATTATATATATTTTTTTTAAAAATTTAATTCGCCACATGGGAGCGTTTGATACTGCAATGTGGCAGAATTTCGGACCAGCACGATCTGGACGGTGCCGGAATGGCCCGCTGGCCAAGCACGACCGGATCATGAAATATTTCATGCCCGTGTCGTGCCGGCCGACGGGCCATGGAAGATTAGCCCGGCATGGAAACGAAGGTGGGTGGTGCTTGGCACGGCCCGAATCATGCCGGGCTAATCCAGCTCTACCTTATCTTATAGTGAAAAATGAACATTCTATATGAAAAAAAAACATATTTGTTGTTTGATTCCATCAATTTTTTATAAAAAAATTAATACCTTCCATGGAAAATTAACCTTTTTCTCGAGCAATGAACCAATAAATCACAACATAAATCATTTTAAAGGATAAAAAAAAATTCAAAAGTATGACATAAAAGTTTGTGTATAGTTGATAACTCTTATTTGAAATTCAAACAATGAAAAACATAAGCAAATTTAAAAGATAAAAAATTCAAAATAATGGCATAAAAGTTTATGTATATCTAATAGTTTTTTTTAAAAAAAAAATTCAAACAACTAAGATCAATCGTTGTTTTGTTTTGTTTTTTTATATAACCCCTTCAATTTCTCATGAAAAACTTTTCCTCGGGTTGAATGAGAAAAACTTTTCATCAAATTTGAAGAAAAATAGGTCACATGATAGGGTTTGTGGAAAAATTTCCACAGAAACAATCAAACAACTCATTTGTGGGAAAATCAACGGTGAAAATGTTTTCTATGAGAAAAAAGGGCTAATCAAACACAACCTAATTCTTTTCATATTCTCAGTTGAAATTTAGCAACTCAAAAAATATATTATGTATTAAATTTTAATTTATGATGTATTGTTTATTTATCCAATTAGTTTATTTTACTTTGACTACCTTACAAATAATTACATGCCATTAAAAATTAAATAAAAATTATAGTTAAATATCATATTTTCTTTTACAAATTAGATAAATTTACTTGTAGTCTTGTTAATACAATTATAATTTACTTATAATTTTTTTCAAAATATTTTAAATTATTTATTATTTATTGATAAATATCAACTATAAAATTAAAAAAATATTTTTATCATTTATATGATTTTAAAATTTTTTAAAATTTTTTAAAATTTTTTAAGACTTTTGAATAAGAGAAATAATTTAGAAAGTTGTAACTTAAAAAAAAAATAAATAAAAAGAGATATTATTAAAAAATGAGAATGTGATAGGTGGCCTGTAAAAAACTCAAAATAAAAATCGTTCCTTTTCTAACTCGGTTGTTGACCAGTCACCAGGTCTTCAAAGAAAAGTGGATTTCACGGATTGTTTTCGTAAACCGGAAGAAAGATAGAAACCCTAGAACGAGGGGATGACTGCCTCATTACTGGAACCTTGTTGGGCATCCAGCAAAGTTGAAGTTTCAGAGAAAAAATTATAAGCGTGGGAGATGTTATCATCAAGGCGTTTGAATTGTTTGATCTTCAAGGTTCCCAGGGATTCCATCTTCTGGTTCTGGGCGGCGACCTTCCAAATCGGAGGCATTTGAGCATTTATTCATGCTATCATCTCTGATTCTCTGGGTTCTCTTCTTCCAGGCAAGTTACAAATCTGTCTTTGTTCCTTCGAGCATCCTAAAAAGTTTGTTTTCACTCTAATGGTTAAGAATTTCATATTTCTTTTTTACCAAATTAAATAGATCTCGGAGTAATTCTCAAGGGGTTCTCTCTTTCTTTTTTATAATCTATATTTCTTCTATTTTCTTTGCGTACCTTCTTCCTTATTTGCTCTAAATCCAAACACACCTACGTATGGTATTTTAGCGTTAGAGAAAGGTCTTCTAAAACATTAAAATCCAGAATTTTCCAGAGCTGATAAGCATATGTGATGGTGATATGAGCTTCCAAGGCAAAATCTGGTTGATAGTGAGAAGATTTTTACCCAAATCATAAGTGTATTTTTTTTCTTATTTATTTTATTTTATTTTCTGAAGGGTAGCCTTGGTGTAGTGGTAAAGTAAGCGGACAATAGATCCAAGTGGTCGACCCTTCCTCAGACTCCGCACATAACAGGAGCTTTGTAGCACCGGGCTGCGTTTTTATTTTTATTTTTTTTAAGGTAGATACATCATCATAGATTTAGAAACCTAGCATTTTATTGAAAGTAAAAGGGACACCTTCAGTGATTTGATAATTACTTGAAAGACACATCGACATTAAGTGATTTGATAATTGTTTATCATGGGCACACCACAAATTTAACATAATTAAGTTGATTTTTTAATTATCTTGACAGGATCCCAAGATATTTGATCTTCAAGGACCAAAGAGTCTTAGTTCCACATTTCATATTCGAAACCAAAACCACTTTGTTGTGTTGATTCGAGTATTATGTTTTCCAGCAAAGCTTGTTTCCCACGTGGTATCTGTTTGATTTACTCTATTATATATGCTTGATTTGATCATTATATGTTTTTTATACCAGTTGTGATTTATGAGTTAACAACAACATCATCTAAGCCTTAATCCCATACTAGATGTGGTTGGCTATGTGATTTATGAGTTAACAATGACAAATTTTAGAAATGAATAATTAAATCACATTCTTCATTCTCTCATGCTAAAATATCATAAGGAAAGGGAAATAATATAAGGAAATCAAATAGGTCCAAGATGTTTGTGTCATGCAGCTAAGAATCACCTATATGCCTTTTGGATGCTTTTCTTATTATATAGTTTTCTCAACTATTCCAGATTACCAAAAGTATAAACCAACAAATTTGCAATGTTGTTTATTCATATACTTGTTTCATAGTTGCAGAGCGGTAATGGAGTCATCTCTAGGCTGTTATCCTGTGTATTGTTGTGCCCTTTGTGCTCATCATTGTGCAAGCAATACAACTATATCAGAAAACTTAAAGAGCATAAAGAGATTTCGCAAAATGAGTTAGAGTGTCTGAAGAGCCGAGAAAATGATATCAATGATAAAGTGAATAGAGGCAGGCTGCAGCATGGAAAGAATCTGAAGAAAGAGATAACACTTTGGTTGGACAACTTGCAAGAGTTAGTGAATGGTATAGAGAGCATGAGCACAGAAAATGAAAATAGTATGTACCTAAGAGGACAATGCCCGAATTGCTACTCACATTTGAACCAAAGCAAGAACATCAAGAATTTGATAATTGAGGTTAGAAATCTGCAAGAGAAGGGCCAATTTTCTGATGGTTTGTTTGTTGCTTCATTACCCGAGCGTCAGAGCATTTTGTCTCAAGTAAATAGACATATATATAGCAAAGTTACCTAAAAGGGAAAAGAGACGAAATTTTCCAGGGCATCATAGATACTAAGGTGAGTAAGATTAGAGTATTTGGCATGGGAGGATTTGGGAAGACAACCATCATGAGGCATAATCAGCTAAAAGAAACACAAGATTTTGAAATAATCATATGGGTTATTGTTTCATGTTCTTTGAACTTGGAGAAGCCACAGGGGCATAATTGCAGAATAGTTGGGCTTTTACCTCAAATGAAAGTAGTAGAGCAATCTTGTTATGATGAAGTCCTCTACAAGATATGGGAATTCCTAATCCTAATCGAATAAATGGCTCCAAGATCGTATGAACTGCATGCTCTTTCAAAGTTAATAATAGCATGGAGAGCCAAAGAGAGATTAAAGTGGAAGCCCTGTCTATGAAGGAAGCCTGGAGTTTGTTCAAGGATAAAGTTGATGGTGAAGATCTCATTTCTCCTGAAATTGAGCTAATTGCAAGACAGGTAGCCAATGAATGTGGGGGACTGCCAGTGACCCTAATCACTTTTTGAGGAAAACATATCAGTTGGAAGTCTGGAGGAGTGCATTGCAGGAGCTGAGGTTATCAAGTAGTGATCAGATTGAAGGCATGGAAAAAGTTGTCTTTGGGAGGACAATGCCCGAATTGCTACTCATGTTTGAACCAAAGCAAGAACATCAAGAAACTAATCAATGAGGTTAGAGATATGTAAGAGAAGAGCCAATTTTTTGATGGTTTGTTTGCTGCTTCATTACACCTAGAGTCGTGAAAGCATTTTATCAACAAGAAACTTACATGGCAGTACAGCAAAAGGAAGAGAGATGAAATTTTTCAGTGCATAATGGATTCTGAGGTGACTAAGATTTGAGTATTTGGTATGGGAGGACTTGGGAAGACAATCATCATGAGATATAATCAACTAAAAGAAACACAGGATTTTGAAATAATCATATGAGCTACTGTTTCATGTTCTTTGAACTTGGAGAAGCTACAAGGCATAATTTCCAAACAGTTGGTTGTTACCTCGTGTCCTCTGCAGATGAAAGCAGTAGAGCAATGGTACACGTATCCAACTGACATGTTTTCCTCAAAGCACATGCCACAGTGATTAGGGCCATTGACAGCCCCCAGCCGCCCACGTTCATTGGCTACCTGTCTTGCAAAATTACTTCAATTTCAGGAGAAATGACATCTTCACCACCAACTTTCTCTATACAATATGGGAATTCCTGAACCTAATCGAGAAAATGCCTTCAAGATAGTGTGGACTACACAATCTTTCAAAGTTAATAATAGCAGGGAGAGCCAAAAAGAGATTAAAGTGAATTCCTTTCTGTGGAGGAAGCCTAGAGTTTGTTCAGGGATAAAGTTGGTGGTGAAGATTTCATTTTTCCTGAAATTGAGGTAATTGCAAGACTGTTAGCTGATGAATGTGGGGGGGCTGCCACTGGCCCTAATCACTGTGGCATGTGCTTTGAGGAAAACATATAAGTTGTAAGCCTGGAGGAGTGTACTGCAGGAGCTGAGGTCATCAAGTAGTGATCAGATTGAAGACATGAAAAAGTTGTCTTTGGGAGGGTTGAAGTTCAGTTAGGTTGAGAAATGATAAGGTTTGTGAATGTTTATTTATTCTCTTTATATGTGGGTCTGTATTAAATGCTGTAGTAAAATCTCATTGTTTGCTTTCGAGAACATCTATGCTTGTTGTGCATATGTTTAACTCATTTGGTCATATGGTTTGTTATAAATTACATTACACTTATTGGGTCTTCAATTCTGTAAAATGTATTGTTGAGGTCTTAGTTAATAAAACCCTTCAAAAGTAAGAAATTTGTCAAAGAAAATGATTTGTTTGTTGTTCTTGTTAATAGAGTTGAGTAAGCAGCTGTTGAGTTGGTAGGATTGGTAGGAGCCAATTACTGTGCTGTTATCCTCTGCATGCCCATCAATTTGCAAACAATTCAACTGTATCAGAAAAGTTAGTTATTATAAAAAATGGGGACAAAGAGGAGCTTCACAAACTGGTGCCGCAGAACTGGCCAGCATTGAAAAGTATTTGTCAGACAAGTGGACAATATATTTTATAAGAATTAATCTTTTCTAATTTAATATAATGGATGATAACTACTTTACCATAATTATTAATAAATCCAAAATAATTAATTTTCTATTATAAAATAATATACATAATTTATAAAAAAAATCTATCATGTCATAAATATTTTTCATAATTTTAATAAGAAAATAATTATTAATAAATAAAAATAAATATATTTATGTGGAATAATATATTTATAACATAATATATTTTATTTTATTTCTCATATAATATTTTCATACATGACAAACAAGAACACACCATAATATTATAATATAAATAAATTAAATTTAATATACATAGGATTAATTTCGCCGCATATGCGAGCATAGCCGCTCCTAAGCCCGGGTAAAGGAGGAGGGTTGCCGTAGGTTGACAGACAACATAAAACTTTGTCACACATCTAATATTAATTCTTTGTAAAATTATAATGTTGGGACTTGCCCACTTAGCCAAGTACTACATCGGCACCCGTATGTAGTGTTAAATGAGCAAGAGATTCCATCACATCGCCTTCTGAGTGTGATGGAGTATAGGCAACGGTTCCCACATCATGGACGGGTGTGGGTAAAGAAGTTAGTCCCACCACATCGGCGCTCGGATGTGGTGACAACTAGACAAGGGTCCTCGCATCTTAATGGACGGGTGCGATTAAAGAAGCTAGTCCATGAGAGTAAGATTAAGATCGGTAGTTGGAATATAAGGTCTTTAACAAGAAAGCCTATGGAGTTAGTAGACAATCTAAAATGGAGAAGGATAGATATATTGTGTTTGCAAGAGATTAGGTGAATAGGAAACAAGGCTAGAGAGATTAGTAACACGGACTATAAATTATGATACTGTGGAAGGTTTAAACATAGGAGTGGTGTGAGAATTATTGTAAAACAAAAAATTAAGTACAAAGTGGTTGAAGTAAAAATGGTAAGAGATAACAATATATATTTGAGATTAGTGTTGGGAAAAGAGACAATTAACATAGTAAGTGCATATGCTCCTCAAGTAGGCTTAGAAGAAGAAGTTAAGGCTAAGTTCTGAAAAGATTTGGATGGAGTAATTTTAGGGATTCAAAGTGAGGAAGAACTTTTTATTGTGGGAGATCTTAATGGGCATGTGGGTAGACTCAGTGATGGTTATGAGCAAGTCTACAGAGGTTATAGTATGGTGATGCACGCACAGGGTACGCGATAACTCTCCCGAAAATATACGGGGTCGATCAAGTAGTAAAGTACCTAAAGGTTAGGTTGTCAAATCCACAGGGACTGGAATACTAGTACTAATTATCCTCTATTATCTAGTCTAGAATATGGAAGATGTTGTGGTAATCTAACTAATTATCTAAAAGAATGAACTAAGATTGTGGGTAATCAGAGATAAGACATGGCACATCGGATTATAATCCCCTATGAATCCTTTGCTGACGATTGACTTCCTAATACCGATTATCTGTAGATAAATTCTTGGAGGATGCGACAAATACACCTATTAGTACAACACCAGATATCTCGAAGTGCTAATCACACTCTATCACCAGTTCCTAACTGTGACCTAAAAATATATGAAATCCTGGCTAATGCAATAACAATAACCATACGAATCACCAACATAAACACTTATCGTGCTGAGGCTACAACCTGACGAGGTGGACGATCCAGAGCTCATACATATGAAACCACACAGATCACAAGTATACGCATATGTAGATGATGCATAAGAATTATCAATGAAGAGGGAACCTAATATAAAAAGAAAGTCAATAATAAATTCATCTTAGGGTTCATATGTTCGATCAGGGCACCATAGAAGGTTTAGCCTCGCATACTATAGAAAGCCATAACAAAGATACAAGAGGTAAACATAAATAAAAACATGGATAAACTCCCTGCTCAATGTCTCCTCCGCCTTCTATCCTCTCCCGGAACCCTAGCCGCCGCTGTGAGAGTTGCCCGAGACTGTTTTGCCAAAAGTTCTCCAGGGCCCCACCCAAAGATATCTAATCTCTTGCTGCGTAAGGGTTTATATATGCTAGAAAAATATGATGTACGGGCGTGCTTATGCTATGCACATTCGTGTTAATCTTCTGGATAACTTTGGGATTACTTCGCGATCAAGTTAACATGTTTCCAGAAATACGAAGAGATGCACACCCATGCATCTTGGATACACGGCCGTGTTCTTTTCCAAGTCTGCACAGTCTTCATCAACCGTTCAATCGGATGACCAAATCAACTCTGATTGACTTGAAATTTTAACTTAGTGTTCCTGACTCCTTTTTCTTTAATGTAAACAGTGGGGATTGGTTTTAGAGTCTTATAACTCTTGTAATAAATTTTTGACCTCTGCAGCTTATTCATACTGCTCACAGCTCTATCTCTTCCTCTCTTTTCTTGCTCCTTTGTCATAAAACACATCTTCCAATTGTCACTTGATCAACCCTAACTTGGTCACCACATGTAAATATATCTTTTCAACTTCTTTTGCTATGAATTTTCCCGTTTTCTATTCCTTTTGCTCCGGGTACCTATTTTCCTGTTCAATCACACAAACATACCCAAAGGAGCACAAAAATAGAGAAATCGATGCAAGGAAAATGGTATAAGTACATGTAAATATGATAGGAATATATGTATAATCATGTACTTATCATATGGTAACAAGAATGAGGAAGGAAAAGCTATCTTAGATTTTACATTGGCTTATGATTTTGTATTGACCAACACTTGCTTTAAGAAAAAGGAATTACACTTGATTACCTTTAAGAGTGGGGGTAACCATAGCCAGATAGACTTCCTCGTTACAAGATAAAGGGATAAGTCTATATGTAAAGACTACAAGGCTATGCTTGTTGAATCATTAACTACCCAGCATAGGTTAGTAGTGTTGGATTTGAAGAAAAATAGTATAGTGAAAAAAGGAAAGAGGGTTAGGCAACGTAAGATTAGATGGTGGACTGTAAAAGGGGCCAACCAATGGGCGTTTAAGAATAAAATATTAGAAGAGGGAGTCAGAGACATAGAAGCTCATACGAACACCTTATGGAAGGAGATGATGAATCATATTGAGAAGGTAGGGAGCAAGGTCCTAGGGGTCTCTAAGGGACTAGGACTGCAACTACAGGGATCATGGTGGTGGAATGAGAAGGTACAAAAGGTTATTGAAGAGAAGAGATATTAGTATATGAAGTTACCCATAGCTAAAGATGATGAAACCTTTGAGAACTCTAAGAGGGAAAAAAAAGATGCCAAGAAAGTGGTTAGCAAGGCTTGAGGTAAAACTTTAGCTGATTTGCACCAAAAGTTGGGGACATGGGAAGGGGAAAAAGAATATAAGATAGCACGACTAAGAGATAAAAAAGCAAAAGACCTGAACCAAGTCAAGTGCATTAAGGATAAGTCTCAACAGGTTTTGACATAAGGTATGGAAATCAAGAAGAGATGGAGAAGCTACATTGATCACCTATTCAATGCAAGTCATGAGGATAATTTTATAGATCTTTATGTATTAGCGTTAGAGAAGAATCGTAGCTACACACGAAGAATAAGGCCTAGTGACGTCAAGGAGGCATTTAAAAAGATGAAGATTGTGAAAGCTTGTAGCCTGAATGATATCTAAATTGAAGTTGGAAGGGTGTTAGAGAAGTAGTTGATAAGTGTTTAATTGAATATATTTTTATATCTTATTTGTATACCCTTAGTATGTGATTTGATGAAATGCAACCCACTGATACTTAAATCGTGTTAATTTTGTAAAATAGGACACATAGGGGGCGATTCAAGGGCAAGTCTAATTTCTGAAGCAATTCAGAGCAAATTTGAGGAAAATAAGAGCCAAAAAGAAAACCAGAAGGACCTGTCTTGAAGTAAGCAGACTTGTCTGAACTACAGAACACCTCGAAGCCTCACCTCTGACTTGCTAGAAGACTAGATGAGCTGGCAGATGAGCATTTGCCACTTCGTTTGGATCGAAGAAGACAAAGAACAAGGCCAGACGGACCCGTCTAGCACAGGAGCATAGCATTTTTGACTTTGCCAGAAGACCTAACAGGCAAGCAAATGCCTGTTTGATTCCTATCTTGCTCAGACCTAGACCCTATTATGTTGATCCGATTAAGCCTAAACGCCTTGGAAAATGTATTCTCAGCCTCTAAACATGTTTGGGGATATAAATACCAAGTTTTAGGGTTTTGACAGCAGCTTCTAATCTCATCTACCATCTTTGGGAGCTCTCATCAGCCACCATCATCCACTTACCATCTATTGGGGCATATCAAAAGATTGAAGAGCATCACCCGATGGAGGAGGCTCGGAAGAAGATTCACCAACAGTCCTCGCAAATAGTGGAGGGAACAACGTACTCTATTATGTTTGCTTTTACTTTCATCATTGTATTGGATTTGTGTCCCCTTTTGATAGGGAACTAATTTTGTAGGTATTCAGGCATGATAAATGATAAGCGTTCAATTGATCATATTTTTATAACATATTCTTGTATACTATGCATATGATTTGGAGTAGTTTTAGCCCATTGGTAATTAATTTGTGTTAATCTTTATTTACAGGGTGATGAAAAGCCTCAATCATAAAAAGTAAGAAATTTGACATCATTTGAGGCGAAAAAGGAAGCAACTTGAGCCACTGCAGAAATCCTGAAAGACAACAAAAATCAGAAGTTTATTACAAGATCTACATGACACTAAATCAAATCTCCACTATTTAGATTGAAGACCAACAAGTTGGGAACACTCAGTTAAAATTTCAGCTCAATCCGATGTGAAATGGTCATCCGATCAAATATTTGATGAAGACTGCGTGATGCAGAAATCCAGCCCGCACGGGTACTTATGCGCCCGCACGATGCAGAAAATCACCCTTACGCCTTCACGGATGGCCGCACGAGCTCTTAGGGCTTTCTCGAGCTTTGTGCAGGTGCGTATGTGCTCGCACAAGCCCGTACAGGGCGTATTTGGACCCGATATTCATGATTTTTCAGCCCAAATACAACCAACATGGACCCAACACAACTCATATACTTCTCTGTCATTGTAAAGCCTATAAATACCTGAGAAATTAGGGTTTTGGGGTATCTTTGGACAATCCCCTTTGGGGGGTACTCCTTGGGTTATCATCACCATCTCTCCCACACACCATTAACTAGGGTATCAAGCTTCATCATCAAGGCTTCTCTGCGGCAAGGTTTGGAGGAGGATTTGCGGCACCAATAGAGGGAACATAGGAGGAAAGTTATTTGTTTATTATATCAATGTTTTCTCCTTTATTTGCATTAGATTTGTATTCTTCCTTGGTAGGGAACTAATCTTTTAGGTATTTGGGTATTGTTGAACCCTTGGGTCTATGTGTGAACTTTGATTTACTTGTTATGGATTTCTATATTTGAATGAATGTTTTAATGTTTTGAGAACCTATTGAATGTGTTGTATGGTATTGATATTCTACGTTATGGCAGCTTTAAGTGTCAATAGGATTCATATGGGTGTAGAGCGACAACTTCCCCATATATAGATCTACTTCAATAGGTGGGAGTTGTGAATTCGGCGAGAGATCGCATATTTAGGTGAGAGACCTCTTTAGATATATTATTCCCACAACTCTTCCAATATATAGGTTCCCTAGAACGCTAATGCAATGAGGTTATTAGCTTAGTAACTCACGCTCGACGGAGGGGTTAAAAGCACGATAGGAACCCTTGGTCTATAACCACTACAAGAAAATAGGCATTTCGCGGCGGTTTTTAAGGGATTTTGTGGCGGTTTAAACCGTGACGAAATCACTTCGGTGGCGGTTTATAAACTGCCGCTATTACCGGTGTCGTGAAGCATTTAGCGGCTGTTTTTCATAACCGTCGGAATAACCGCCGCAAAATGCTGATTGTATTTTGCGGTGGTTTTTTTATGCATTTTGTGGCGGTTCTAAAACCGTCGCTAAATGCATTAAGGACCATTTTTAAATTAATTATTTTTTTTTAAAATTCCTTTTTTGAATTTTTTTTTAAAATTTAGGTGTGGCGGTTTCAAAACCGTCGCGAATGTAATGAACTAAGTTTTATTTTTATATTTTTTATATTTTTTTTATCTTTTTTATTTTTTTTATTTTGATAAATACTTATCTATTTTTTACACTAATCCAAATATTCAATACCATTTATATTCATTTCAAATATAAAAATAATGAAAAATTTATTGATAATTTATTAAAAGTACAATACATTCATGGTTTCTGATTAAAATCTCTCCCTCTTTCAAGACAATCCTGATCATCATACAACCAAAACAACAAAGAAATAAAGTAAAAGTGGATGGCAGATGCATGGAAATATCCACACAATACAACTTTTCGCCATGAGAAGGTGAAAAATAGATTAGTGGAGGCTCTATTTACCAACAAAGAGCTTATATAACTTTAATTTGCTGGTGAACTCCACTTCTCATCATTGCACCAAATTCTTCATAGTTGATCCTTCCATCCTGCATCCAACAACATAGTAATTACCATCTCTGAAGAACATTATATTGGATAATCGAAAGGAAGCATTAACTTACATTATCAGTGTCAACCTCTGATATAATTTACTTGATTGTTGCAGCATCACCCATTCCATGTTCCTCCATCGCAGATTCCAATTCATCTCTTGTGATATAGCTGCATCTAAAATTTTGTTAGTATTTGAGAGTTATGAAAAATAAGCAGCCTTTAAGAGCCAACCCTTAGTTCCATCTTCTTCAGTTTCTTTATTGCTCTGAATTGCTTCATCCTTGAAAGAATTGCACTGTCAATAGGCTTATCAGGTACATCTCCATCTACTCTAATCCATGGGTGTTCTGTATAAACAAGTCACAATTTCACATTAACTAAATCAAATTTTACCGAAAGAATAGGATAGACTATGTACGACAATCTTATGATGGATGAATGGACCAAGAACTTGGGCAAAAGTGATTCATTTCTTCGGGTCCTGAGTAAGCATCCGTCTGACAAGATCTTTAGCAGTTTTTGATATAGATGGCCATGGCGTACTATCAAAGTAAATGTGTCCTTGCATGATAGCATCAAATATTCCTTTCTCCGACTCTAAAACCAGCAATTCTAACTTGTAAGTTCATAGAACTTCATCAACCAAACCAAAGTTAAGGAAAAATAACATCAACTTACAGCTTGATATTTTGCTTGCAAACCTATATGTGGTCTAAAGATAAAAGAATCAACTTCATCAATCACCATTGCCTGTGACAAATAAAGAGTATACGCAAGTGAAAAAATATCTTGGAAACTCAAGGAGAGCAAAACAAGAATAAATTTACTATTGTGAAAGATTTGCAAACATTCATTATACAGAAGTAGCTCAGTGAAAAGAAAAATTAGGATAAATGCATCTAAACCATTCAGAATAATTTAACTAACGAGAGGACAAGAAGTTAGTTTCACACTTACATGCAAGACAACACATGGCAATGCTATACTACAAAAAGAAATAAAGTTCAAATATAGCAAAATCCTTATGTACTAAAAGCCTTTGCTATATTCTCACTCATTATTCAGTCAGCATTATATAGAAATTAGCCTAATATAATAATGCCACACATGAAAGGGACCTGATGTTTGTAGTGATCATAGAAATAACTTTAATGGTTGAAATTTCATCAAGAAATTTCACCAAGAATGCCACCTCATCAACCCATTAACCTCATCTCCATTAACCTTTCTCCCATAGTGGTTGAAATTTATCCATTATACTATCATACTTTTAATCTAATTTCATATCATTCACTTTATTTCATTTCTTTTATAATAAATATTTCATTAAATTGTATTTATCACATAAAAATATTATTAATATTTAATAATAATAGATAGTATATATATGATAAAAATTCCATATTTTCAAAATAAAATATTAAAATATTTCATAAATAAAAATATATGGAAGGAAAAAAATTCAAAGGTGTTAAAAAACAAATATCAATTTAAAATATTTTCAAATTTCAATTTAAAAATAATGAACATTAAAAAAAAATAAAGATGTAAACGGTTGTTTGTTTAAAAAAAATATTAAAAAAATAAAAAATTGAGAGTGGGCCCATGCATTGAGCGCTCGGTGAGGATTGAGCGCTCAATCCTCACCGAGCGCCTCTAATGGCATGGTGAATTCATTGAGCGCTAAATGAGCACAATGAATTCACCATTAAAGTTGCTCTCAGTATAATAATACATGATTGC
This sequence comes from Dioscorea zingiberensis, assembly GCA_026586065.1. NCBI lineage: Eukaryota > Viridiplantae > Streptophyta > Magnoliopsida > Dioscoreales > Dioscoreaceae > Dioscorea > Dioscorea zingiberensis. Next base: position 27,321,790 of record CM048827.1, read on the forward strand.
TATGGCTGATTGCTGAAAGCTAATAATAGTCAACAAAAACAATTAAAAAGAAGAGAAAGTCTTACTGGGTACATGAAGAAACAAGATGAAGCCTTTTAGTATAAAGCACCTTTGGATGTGTCAGATGAACTCTCAGGCATTACAATTGTTTCTTTTGAGTCAACAGGAGAGGAGGTAGTTTCCATCACTCGAATTCTCAGCTCGCTCTGAAACCAGCTTTGCACCTAGACCATAGCAGACTAAAGTAAGACAATGACAGGAGGAGAAAATAAATACAATAAGTAGGTCTGTAGGAATGAAGGCAAAACCTGTTTCACTTTAATATATATGCTTTTATCTCGTCTTGAAGCACGGCTGATTAGAATTTCATTGAAAGACAATTATAATCATTATTTGATGCTCCAACAATTTAATATTATGAAGTTTTCACCAGATATTAGAATGAGATATACAATCATGCTTGAAAAATTGGCATGTGCTTTCAATATTTGAGTAACAAACAGCTTAAATAGAGAAGCAATAGTTGCAAGAACAGGTTAAAGTAGAACTTACTTGAATTTCTCAGCAAGATTCTGATAGAAACTTTCATCTACTAGTTCACCCTTTGGTTCATTAAGCAATTTCTTCATTTCTCTGATCTATAGAAAAATGTTCACTATTGCCTATGAATAAAGGTGAAACAGACACAGAATTCTAGCAACCATTGCAAACTAAGTATCAACCATCAGATGAAAGAGCTCAATAAATACAGAACATAACATGATGAAATCATCGGGCTATCTATTTTCAAAACAATAATGGTTATTGAATCAATCAAACAAAGAGAACATCATTGTCCACAACAAATTAATAATCTGATGAAATGACAATCACATTCAAACTAGTACAAGCATATGAATTTTTATCAAACTCAAACAAATAGCTGATGTGAACATGGATGCCAAACTGAAGCAATATAAACCTCTCAGCAGAATTACCAGTGGTGAATTCAACTTCACTTTATGTTAGCCAATTTTCTTTAAGGCCATTTAGATGTCATACATTTGGAATTTTATCATTTCCATTGATAGTAGATCAACCTGTTAACTCTGTGCACCATTGAAAACCTAATCCTTCATATTCTCTCTAGGAAAAACTAGGTCTTTTTTTGTGCTTATTTGGAAAGTTGAGGCTAATGTGGGAATCACAACCTCATTAGCTAGGAATCACAATTCAGTGGAAATAGTGACCCAATAAACTTTTCATGATCAAGGAACCGAGACAACTACCAAACTTTAGACAATGAGCTAGTAATTGTGCATTCTTCCAAGAATCAAGGAGCCGAGAAACCACCAAACCAGGACATAAACAAGAATCCAAAAACTCCAACAAAACTCCAAAAAAAAAAAAACCTCAGGGAATTAATAAAAGAACTTTGAAACGAAAGGAGCCAAAACCTTCTTTTGAGAAGTCACGATACTGACCACCGCATCCTTGACATCAACCACCTCGGCCTCGACCCAAGCGGAGTCTTTGTCCTCCACCCTCACCGAAGTATTAACATATATAACTATTATTTGTATGTAAGGGTATTTTAGTCTATTTACTTTAGTCTATTTACTTTCCTTGTAACCTAGCTATAAAAGCTTCTCATATGTATCCTCTTTCTTTATGAAAGCTGATATGATTATCCCCAGCCTCCGTTTCTCTGTCTTCATGGTATCCAGAGCCTTCTTCATGGATTCTCTTTGATTTTTCGTCCCAACACTTGGTATTTTTCCTTTTCCCTCTGATCTGTTGTTGCTCAAGTTCGTTTGATTGGATTTTGTCGCTTTGGGGGTTTTCGAATTATGTTGATTTAGGGATTTTGGCTTTGGGGATTTTGGATCTGTGCCTCTTTCATCATGGCTAGTCGTAAGGATGATTCGCTTCAGTCAATTAGTGTTCAGTTGGATGGTAAAAACTACACGTATTGGAGTTATGTTATGAAGAATTTTTTGCGTGGAAAATCTATGTGGAGCTATGTTACAGGTGTGCGGGTTAAACCTATAGACGACAAGGCAACCGATTATGCGGCCCTAGTTGACCATTGGGAGGCTGATAATTCAAAGATTATTACGTGGATCAACAATTCAGTTACCCACTCCATTGGTGTTCAATTGGCTAAGTACGAGACTGCTAAAGAGGTCTGGGATCATCTAGCTAGATTGTACACACAGTCTAATTTCGCCAAGCAGTATCAGTTGGAAACAGATATTCGCGCACTTCAGCAGAATGATATGAGTATTCAAGAGTTTTATTCTGCCATGTCTAATCTCTGGGATCAATTGGCTCTCACTGAGTCTGCAACTCTGCGAGGATTTGAACCGTATCTTGCTCGTAGAGAAGAACAACGTCTGGTACAGTTTCTGATGGCCCTTCGGAATGATTTCGAGGGATTGCGTGGGACAATTCTACATCGTTCTCCTCTTCCGTCTGTTGATTCAGTGGTTAATGAACTGTTAGCAGAGGAAATTCGGCTCAAGTCTAAGGCAGATAAGGGGTCTGTCACACCTACGACCCCATCCGTCTTTGCTACCCCACAACAGTCACCACCTAGCAACCAACACAGGCCAGCTCCTAAAGTCTCTCAGGATGAATGTGCTTTCTGTAAGCAGAAGGGTCATTGGAAGGCTCAGTGTCCAAAATTGCTGAGTAAAGGCAAACAGCAACAACAACAACAACGACCGCCGCAGACTGCTCCATGGACGTATCGCCCACCTCAGTCCAACCATGCAGTTGCTGCCCCCTCTTTGGATCCATATATGTTTGAGCAATTTCAGCAGTTCCTTTCTTCCCAGCCTCATGCCATGTCGGCCTCCTCTCAAAAAGGTTTGTCTTTGTCTGGTACCTCAGGTATATCCTCTCCCTTATGGATCTTGGATTCAGGTGCTTCTCATCATATGTCTCCTGATATTAATTCCTTTGTGTTCATTAATTACGCCCCATCTTTGTGCATCATCATCATCGCTTAATGGTACCCCAATGCCATTGGCAGGAATTGGCTCTGTCCACACATCCCGTTTATCTCTCTCAGATGTATACCATATTCCCAGTCTAAGTTTAAATCTCGCATCTGTTGGTCAATTATGTGATTCTGGTCTCTCAGTTCTTTTTACCTCTAAAAATTGTTGTGTTCAGGACCCGCGATCTCAGAAGGTGATTGGGACCGGCCGTAGGGAAGGTGGACTCTACGTTTTGGATGAGCTCAAAGTATCAGATGTTGCTGCTTCTGGTGTGGATTTGTCGTCTTTTCGTTTGAGTCGTTCGTCTTCTGATTTTTATCTTTGGCATTCTCGTTTGGGTCATGTTTCTGCGTCTCGTTTAAAGTTTTTGGTCTCTACAGGAGCTTTAGGTCATTTGGAAAGTCATGATATTTCGGATTGTAGTGGTTGTAAATTGGCAAAATTTTCAGCCTTGCCTTTTTATAAAAGTATTTCCTTTTCCCTTGCGCCATTTGATCTTGTGCATTCTGATGTATGGGGACCCTCTCCGGTATCCACTAAAGGGGGTTCTAGATATTATGTTTCGTTCATTGATGATTTCACTCGTTATACTTGGGTTTATCTTATGAAACATAGGTCTGATTTTCTTACCATATTCAGTAACTTTAGAGCTCTTGTGCAAACCCAACACTCATCTGTTATTAAATGCTTTCGGTGTGATTTGGGGGGTGAATACACTTCTAATGATTTTTCTCGGTTACTTGCTTCTGATGGGACTATCCACCAAACCTCGTGTACGGACACTCCTCAACAAAACGGTGTTGCCGAAAGGAAACATCGTCATCTGGTCGAAACAGCTCGTTCCTTCTTGTTGTCAGCCGAGGTTCCTAGTGCGTTTTGGGGAGAAGCGATTCTTACCGCTGCTCATGTGATCAACAGAATTCCAATCTCTCATAATTCAGGTTTGTCTCCTTTTGCAAAGCTGTATGGTCATTCACCTGATTATTCCTCGTTACGCGTCTTTGGTTGTACTTGTTTTGTTCTACGACCACATGTTGAGCGTAGTAAATTGTCTTCTCGGTCTGCTTTGTGTGTCTTTTTGGGTTATGGTGTTGGTCAAAAGGGATATCGTTGTTTTGATCCAGTTAGTCATAAATTGTATGTCTCGCGTCATGTTGTGTTTTTAGAGCATATTCCCTTCTTTTCTGTTCCTGCTAGTTTTCATCATTTGACACAGTCAGATCTTGTTCGTATTGATCCCTTTGACACCGACCCCGATGAAGCTCTGTCTGATACTTTGGTTCACGAGACATCCACCTCTCCTGCCCCTGCTCCTACGCCTCCTCAGTTGCCTGATGAGATTGCGGATAATCCTCCTCTGCGTCAATCCACTCGTACCCGTAAGTCTACTAAACTACCCGACTTTGAGTATTCATCTTATTCTACCTCCTTTGCTTCATCGTCTTTCTAAGCCTTCATCCTATAGAGAGGCAATTCGTGATCCACTTTGGCAGGCCGCTATGGCTGAGGAACTTCCTGCTCTACACCAGACTCATACATGGGATTTGGTTCCGCTACCGTCCGGAAAACATACCATTGGTTCTCGTTGGGTGTACAAGATTAAAACCAAATCCGATGGATCCATTGAACGATACAAGGCCCGACTTGTTGCTAAAGGCTACTCCCAAGAGTATGGCATGGACTATGAAGAAACTTTTGCCCCTGTTGCAAAAATGACAACTGTTCGTACTCTGATTGCTGTTGCTTCCATTTGTCGATGGAGAATATTTCAGATGGATGTCAAGAATGCCTTCTTGAATGGCGATCTTCATGAAGAAGTTTATATGACGCCTCCTCCCGGTGTTGCTCATCAGTTAGGTGAAGTTTGCAAGCTTCGCAAAGCTCTTTACGGTCTCAAACAAGCACCACGTGCCTGGTTTGAGAAGTTTTCCATCGTGATCACTTCACTTGGCTTCCTTCCTAGTCACCATGATTCGGCGTTATTTGTCAAGCGTACCACAGCAGGTCGTATTCTATTATCCTTGTATGTTGATGATATGATTATTACTGGTGATGATTGTGATGGAATTGAAGCTTTGAAGTCTGAGTTGGCACGTTGCTTCGCTATGAAAGACCTAGGTATGCTACGTTACTTTTTGGGAATTGAGGTTGCCTATTCCTCGAAAGGCTATCTCTTATCTCAATCAAAGTATATAGCTGATCTGTTTGAGCGTGCTCGACTCACTGATAGCCGGACCGTTGATACTCCCCTTGAAACTAATGCTAGATACTCTCCGTCAGATGGCACTCCTTTGGCAGATTCCAGTCTTTATCGTACTGTTGTTGGCAGCTTGGTTTATCTTACTGTGACTCGCCCAGACATTGCGCATGCTGTTCATGTGGTTAGTCAGTTTGTCACTGCCCCTACTACAGTTCATTGGGCTGCCGTGCTTCGCATTCTCAGGTATCTTCGGGGCACTCAGTTTCAAAGCCTTTTGTTTCCTTCCACGTCTTCGTTAGAGCTGCGTGCTTACTCTGATGCGGATTGGGCTGGTGATCCTACGGATCGCAAGTCGACTACTGGATTTTGTATTTTCCTCGGTGACTCGCTTATTTCGTGGAAGAGCAAGAAACAAGATGTCATCTCTCGGTCTTCTACAGAAGCTGAGTATCGTGCCATGGCCTCGACTACCTGTGAAATTGTTTGGCTACGCTGGTTGCTTGCTGATATGGGTATCTCTCTTTGTCACCCTACTCCGCTACATTGTGATAATCAGAGTGCTATTCAGATTACACGTAATTCAGTTTTTCATGAGCGAACTAAGCATATCGAGATTGATTGTCACGTCACTCGACACCACCTACAGATCGGCACCATCACATTGCCATTTGTTTCGTCTTCTCTGCAGCTTGCTGATATGTTTACAAAAGCACACTCGGTTTCAAGGCCTGCTTTCTTATCGACAAACTCTCGTGCTTATTCTTTGTAGCATCATGAGTTTGAGGGGGGATATTAACATATATAACTATTATTTGTATGTAAGGGTATTTTAGTCTATTTACTTTAGTCTATTTACTTTCCTTGTAACCTAGCTATAAAAGCTTCTCATATGTATCCTCTTTCTTTATGAAAGCTGATTTGATTATCCCCAGCCTCCGTTTCTCTGTCTTCACGAAGAACCCTTCCGGTAGCTCATCTTCAATTCTTGGAAACCCTACAAAACCATAAGACATAAGACATCCAAAGATGCAAGAAGAGAATCAAGAGATGGATAGCAAAGGAACCCTAGGAGAGAGGAGGAATTTCGTATTAAGGTAAGTTACAAAACCCGACTGTCATCTTCTCCATCTCGTCCTCATACTTCGACTCCACCTCTGAAACCATAGGTTTCCTCCTACGACCCTTTCCCATCTTCTTCGGCTCCACGGTCTCAGGTTTGAAGACGTAGATGGAGATCGAGATGGACGTAGACTCATCGATCTTGATGGGATCACCATGGGGTGGGGGAGGGGGGGAAGGGATGGAAGGGGTCGCCGAGATCGATTGATCGACAAAGAAGGGTAGGGCTGTGATATTGAGATCGTGTGAGCGAGGCGCCAATTAAAATAGGGGGGATTAAATAAAAAAATGAAAGAGGGATCATGTATTCCACGACGATTATCATAAACCGCTGCTAAATTAATGTATTTGCGACGATTAACTTAAAACCGCCGCTAAATTAAGAAATTAAAGGCGGTTCTCCATAAACCGCCCCTAACTTTTGTACACTTAGCGGCTGTTGTCCAAAAACCTTCGCGAAATACATGTTTTCTTGTAGTGAACCTAGCAATCTTCAAATTGGATATCTTGCCTGGATACCCCTTCTCCTGATTGATTGCTCTCGCGACTTCATTACATCCCATTTTATCTTGCTTTCTAGGATTAGAATTTAGATTAGTTCACACTGGCACCAATCTTTGTTTATACTAGATAATAGAAGGAAAGTTAGTACTAATATTTCTCTGTCTCTATGGGTTCAACATCCGACTTTCATAGTCAACTTTACTACTTGGGACGACCCATGCACTTGCGGTATAAGCATAAGAATTAGGCTCAATCAATGAACCTTTTGGTTATAGTGTAATTTTGACATTGAATGTTAATGACTATTTAGTTGCTTTTAAATTTTGAGATCTATTGAGTGGCATTCCTTGTATTGGTAATCTAAGTTGCGATAACCTAGATTATCCAATCTGACGCACTGAGGGAAGAAGCAAACGCTTCCCTGTGTGTGGGCATACCTCAATAGAGGGGATTATGAATGCGTCGAGAGATCGGGTACTAAGGAAAGCGAATCCTTAATATGCCTTGTTCCCATAGTCCTTCCAAGCAATAGATTTCCTAGAATGCCTATCAGTGAGAATACTACGTTAGTAATCGCCTCAAGAGAGGAATGAAAGCACCTTAGAAATCCTTGGTAATTATTACAATTATTAGTCGTAGCATTTCTTGTTTATCTTTGTAAGAACCTGAGGGGGATTTATCACCCGGATATATACCCCTCTTCTATGATTGAATGCCCTTATGACTTCATCACATTGGTGCTTCGCTTTGATTTTATCATCTTCTTTTTAGGGTTAGCACTTAACTTAGTTTAGAACTCCACAAATATTTCGTTAGACTAGATAATAGGTGAATAGTTAGTACTAGTATTTCTAGGTCCCTGAGGATTCATTACCCGACTTTTACTAGTCCACTATATTATTTATCAGACCTGTGTACTTGCGGTAGCGTCAGTGACGATTATTAGGGGTATCATGACTAACCAAACTTTTTAACTCTATCCTAAGAGGGGAAAAGATACCAAATGATCGGAGAAAGCGCATTTTGGTGCATATATATATAAGAATAAGGGCGATATTAAAAATTGTACCAATTACTATAGCATTAAGTTAATGAATCACATGATGAAACTTTGGGAGAGTGTAATCGAGCATCAATTCAGGGATAGTATGAAAGTGTTGGAGAACCAATTTGGCTTTATGTCGGGTAGATCTACAACCAAAGCCCTTTTTTTTTAAGGAGCTTGATGGAGATCAAAAGGGAGAAAAAGAAGGATCTTTATATGGTTTTTATTGACGTGGAGAGAGCATATGATAGAGTACCGAGAGAAGTCCTTTGGTTGGTATTGGAGAAAAAATGCATTCATGTTAAATATATAAATATTATTAAGATTATGTAAGGAGTAGTTACGAGCGTGAGAATAGTGGGAGGAGATATGGAGTTTCCTATAATAGTGGGTCTACATTAGGGATCGGCATTGGGCCCATACTTGTTTACTCTAGTAATAGATGAGTTAACTGGTTGTATCCTAGATGGCATCCTATGGTGTATGCTGTTCTCGGATGATATTGTTCCAGTTGATGAGACTAAGGAGGAAGTTAATCAGAAGTTAGAATTGTGAAGAAGTACTCTTGAAAGGAGAAGGTTTAGGTTAAGTAGAAGTAAGACAGAATGTATGCATTGTAATTTTAGCCTAAGTAGGAGAGGTAGAGGGGAAGTGAAACTTGGGGGTGGTAGTTCCCAAGTGTAACCATTTTAGGTATCTAGGTTCCATTTTCCAAGATGATGAGATGATAGATTAAGATGTTACCCATAGAATTAAGACAATGGCTAAAATGGAGAAGTGCTACAGGTATATTATGTGATAAGAAGATTCTTAATAAGGTGAAAGGAAAGTTCTATAGAACGGTAGTTAGACCAGCCATGCTATACGGGAGGGAGTGTTGGGCAACTAAAATTCAACAGATCCATCAGATGAATTTGGCAGAAATGAGGATACTAAGGTAGATGTGTGGTTACACAAGATTGGATAAGATTAGAAATGAACATATCCGACAAAAAGTGCATGTTGCACTAATTGAAGATAAAATTTGAGAAGGATGTTTAAGATAGTTTGGACACGTGCGTCATAGACCCCTAGATGCCCCAGTTTGAAAATGTGGTAGTTTAGTAATAGAAGGTGAAAAGTGGGGTAGAGATAGGCCTGGGAATACATGGAGAAAGATCGTGTCTAAGGATCTATGTTTATTAGATATTGATCAAGATCTTGTCTTTGACAAAGCTACATGGAGATAGAGATTTCATATAACCAACCTCATCTAGTATGGGATTAAGGCTTAGTTGTTGTTGTTGTTATTGTTGTTGTTATTATTAATATACATAGGATTGAAATATTATGAGAAAGATTATTTTTTCCACTCACTTGAAACATTGGGCCAACATGCCTTCATACAGAAGTACCAACATCATGTAGTGCTGGGTTTGGACCGACTAGGCATGAGCTTGGCTTGTGTTTGGGTTGTGCATATAGTGCCATCTTGGTATACATAGAGATGAGGCATAGCCCAGCAAGAGGCATGGCTCTATTGGAGTTGCTGGTTTGCCGATTTAAATATTTTTAAAAAAAATATTGAAAATTATAAAAATTATAAAAAAAACATTTGGGTTGGATTGAACCAGGCTATGCTTGGTACAACTCAAAACCCAACAATAGAGTGCATGCTTTGCATTGAAATATTAGTTTTATAATAAAAATATTATAATATTTAATTTAATATACTAATATTAATCAATAATTTTTAATAGATTATTAATATTATTTGGTGTTTATGAAATCTATTTTTTAACAACCAATTAATAAATATAACATTATTATAATCATTTTAAGATAAGATAATAAACTTGTATATACAATTGTATATGTTATGGGGGAAAATCTGACCTTACACGTGGCATGATCATGGAGCTCTATAGTAGTGGGCTGCCCATAACCGACTGGTCATCATCTATTGGTCTATGTGGAGATTGCCTCATGCAGGGGGTGTGAGCAGGGATGCGCGACTACCTGTATTGGCAATCTCCCTGACCAACGGCCTAAGAGCATGACAGGAGGTATAAAGGGAGGAGTGGAGAGAGATGAAGGAAGCTTTATCGGGACTCTCTCTTTTAGCTCATCTTTACCCCAGCTCTCTCTCTCTCTTTTTCTCTCTCTCAATTATTCTTTGAAACTCACTAAGGCTCCTCTCTGTTCTCTTCTATTCTCCGATTACTCACATTGGCTTGATTGTCAGAGTGTCAGGGGAAAAGCCCCCAAATTTTCCTTGCAAGGATCATAACTCGCCAGTCGAGCTTCCATTGCCACTCTAGATGGTAATTCATTGGAAGCTGATGTGTGAGCCTAATACTTATACTTATACCGCAAGTGCACGGGTTGTACCAAGTAGTAAAGTGGACTATAGAAGTCGGATGTCAACCCACAGAGGCCTACGCCACTAATTCTATCTAATTGTCTGCTACCTAGTCTATTAAAAGGTTGTTGAATTTCTAATCTAATTTCTAAATTGAAAGTGGCTTGAAATCAACTTGATGAGAGTAGTAATGGCAATCAATCATAAAGAAGAGATACTCGAGCAATAAATCCCCTCCGGAGATTCATAAATTGGGACAAGTATGGATTTTTAATTAATGAATGTTGGTTTATGGACCAAAAATTCCTACAATGCTTTCACATCCTCCATCGAGGTGAGTTAATAACCAAATTTTTGCTCATTGCATTAATGTTTTAGGGAACACACATCTTGAAAGAGTTGTGGGAATAATAAATCTAAAGGAGTCTTTCGCCTAAACACCCAATCTCTCGGCGTATTCACAACCCCCACCTATTAAAGTAGATCTATATATATATAGGGAGCGTTAATTGTCTACACCCCTATAGATTTAGATTAACACTTAGAGCTGTCGTAACGTAAAGCTTCAATACCATATATTACATCCAATAGGTTCTCAAAACATAGAAACATTCATTCAAATATAGAAATCCATACAGGTAAAGTTAAACATAAATTCGGAGGTTCATCATGCCTAAGTATCTAACAAGTTAGTTGATAGATCTTAAAAGAGAGCTATTTAGATGACATATTATGCTAGGTTGAGACCAAATATGGTCATTTAATAATGCATTCAAGAGCCAATTTAGGTTATTATGCATAAACTCTACCTCAACTAGCATATACACTTGTTTTAGTGAACTTCTATACTAAATGGATTGATTTATGCGCTAATGCAAGTGTTTTTAATATTGATAGATGATGAGTCCAATGGAGCATGATATGAATGATCTTGGAGCAAATGGATAGATGTTCTATGACAAAAGAGCAAAAGGAGTAAAAGGAGAGAGGAGTATGAGTAGCCTGAAAGAGCATCTAAGATCAAGAATTTACTGAAAGAACTACAGGACTCCAAATCCAATTTCCTCTGGTCAGATTGAAGAAGAAGAAGTCATGAACACATGGTTAAAATTTCAGCTCATTCCGAGTTGAAATGGTCATCCGATCATTGAGATTATGAAGGTATTGCAATACAGTTTTTGTACATCGCGATGTAGAGACCGGACATCGCGATGTCAATTATGGACAGAGCGCCAAATTCTCAGAAAAAATGACATCGCAATGTCGAAAAGTGACATCGCGATGTCTACCGCTCTGGGCTATAAAAAGGCCTGATTTGCTAGGGTTTCGGGACTTTTGGCTTGGGTGGCGGCTGCAAGCGACTCTTGAGGTCTTGAGGGCGATTTCCAGCTCCCTCCAGCTCCTTGGAGCTGGAGAGGAGGGCATTCATGAGGGGGAACATCTACTTTCTTGTTTTTTTTCGTTTAAAACTCTCTTTAGTTCATTATGGATGTTTGTAATGATGCTTTCATTGTTATTGATGTTTCATTTGCAATGTTAGTTTAATTACATTATCTAGGGTTGTATGGTTGCTATGTTTTAATACATCTATTTTCTTTGGTTTATTCATGCTTTCTTGTATGTGAATGTGCCTTTGAATCTAGTCTTTTTATTCCTCAATTGTCGAGAGAGATTGAGTATCATTAACTCCAAGGACTATGAGAGATCTAGGCTTGTCAGTAGAATAGAGGATTAGGGAGGACGGAGTGACACTGTATGACCTATCGCTGAGAGATCAGGGTAGGCAATCCCTCGGTAGCAATAGAGTGTTGTCCTATAATGTATCGAACGTACCATAGAGATATGGACTTAGATGCATGATCCTTAGAAATAAGGTCCTGTAGGCTGCACCCAGAGTGCACAGAAGCACATACTCTATCGCATATACACCAACATCCCTGTACAAGTTAGCATAGAACTCCAAGGGAAAATCATAACAAGTCGAGCAACCCATACAACCCTAGGTCATCCATCTTGAAATTCTATCCTGTTTAGCCTTCCGTTTATCACAACTCACTTCCAACAACACACTTAGTACTAAATCATCATGTTAACTCATTCATAAGTAGAAGAAGTTACCTCCGTTCCCTGTGGATTCGACCCGGTACTCACCGGTTATTACTTGCGACCACGTACGCTTGCGTGCGGAGGCTTGAGTGCTTGCACTCAAGTTTTCTGGTCAACATTAGTTCCCCATCAAAGGGGAACACAATTACAACACAAGATTCAAGAGAAAGAAATGAGACATAAGATGAAACACCCTTTCCTTCATCTTTGGAGAGGACCGTTGGCGGTGTGTATGGATATGCCCCTTCGATGCTTACCGTCACCTTCTTGCTCCAAGATCTTCAATGATGCCCTAATCTCCAAGATGGAGGAAGGGTGGGAGCCTCCAAGAGAGGTGATGAGTTCCAAGTTCCAATCCCCCTTTCTCAAACCCTAACTTATGGCGTGCCTTGTGCTTCTCTAATTCTTCGGTGCAAAGTGCGCTCGATCTTGCTATCTCGTTCCACCAAACCCGCTGTATTTGATGGGTTCATGCATCGGTACCTTGCACAAACAAGAAAGTACAAGAATTAGTGGTGCGAATGATTAAAGTAAGTAAAATAAAATGTATGAAAGAAAATTAAAAAGGAAAATTTTAAAAACCTATAGCTAAGACTAACTAATAAACTCTTAGTATTCCTAATGACCTAAAGGTCCCCGGGAACGGCGCCAAAAACTTGATGTGTGAGCCTAATGCTTATGCTTATACTACAAGTGCACAAGTCGTACCAAGTAGTAAAGTGGACTATGGAAGTCGGATGTCAAACCCACAAAGACTTACACCACTAATTCTATCTAATTGTCTGCTACCTAGCCTATTAAAAGGTTGTTGAATTCCTAATATAATTTCTAAATTTAAAGTGGCTTGAAACTTATGAGAGTAATAATGGCAATCAGTCAAAAAAGGGAGATACTCAGGCAATGAATCACCTCCGGATATTCATAAATTGGGACAAGTATGGATTTCTAATTAATAAATATTGGTTTATGGACCAAGAATTCCTACAATGCTTTCACATCCTCCGTCGAGGTGAGTTACTAACCTAATTTCATCATTGTATTAATGTTCTAGGGAGCACACATCTTGGAAGAGTTGTGTGAATAATAAATTTAAAAGAGTCTCTCCCCTAAACACTCGATCTCTCGGCATATTCACAACCACCACCTATTGAAGTAGATCTATATGTATATAGAGGGAGCGTTAATTGTCTGCACCCCTATAGATCTAAATTGATACTTAGAGTTGTCGCAATCTAAAACATACTATACAATACATCCAATAGATTCTCAAAACATAGAAACATTTCTTCAAATGTAGAAATCCATAAAAGCAAAGGTAAACATAAATTCGGAGGTTCATCATGCCTAAGTTTCTAACAAGTTAGTTCCCCATCAAAGGTGAACACAATTCCAACACAAGATTCAAGAGAAAGAAATGAGAGGAAACATCCTTCCCTCCACCATTGGCGAGGACCGTTGGCCGTATGTATCGATATTCCACATCGATGCATGCCATCACCTTCTTCCTCCAAGATCTTCAATGATGCCCTAATCTCCAAGATGGAGGAAGGGTGGGAGCCTCCAAGAGAGGTGATGAGTTCCAAGTTCCAATCCTTCTTTCTGAAACACTAAAATTTGCTATTTTTATAGTCCAGGTCAATTTACATAAATGGTGTCCAAATCAACTAAATTTGGATTCAAATCAGCCATAGGACTGGGTCAGGTCACATTTGTAACGCGAGTCGTGCGGGTGCATGGCTGCCTGCATGCCTATCTCCAGGCCTGTGCGCTCTATGATGAGGGCGCACGGTTGGTTACACAACTCTCTATAAGACTAGAGGTGTGTGCTAAGAGCGCTTTCGTGGGTGTGTGCGAGGGCATGACTGCCCATTTCCAGCTTTGTGCGGGTGTGTGCGGGCGCACGCTGGCCCCCACGACTTCAGTAACCTTGAGTTTTGATTCGATTTGTGGCGTGTTACTTCCATTTTGCTCTTGAAGCTCTCCAATGCCCTGCAAATAAGAATTAACACTAATTAGGTATTAATGGGCAAAAATTACTCGGAATCACATCCATAGTGTACAAAGAAGTGATATAATAATATGATCAATTGAACGCTTATCAGAAGCCACCAACCAGCTCAAGCCGTTTTGCCTTTTCCATCAACCATTATCAACTCGCATCATCAAATTTCTCTCTGTTGATCTTTTGGAGGGTGGAACCTGAGGACTCTTTGGTCCAGAGTATAAGTAGTATAGTGTCGTTTGTGGGAAACAAAGTGAAGAGCCTTGCAAACCTGCTAATGGGGAGAGACAAGAAGATCCATTGGCGGATTCACGGATTGATAATGTTGTGTGGTCTGGAATAGCTCCCAGAGCCATGGCCACCCTCCAGGATTAACTGAAGATCTTGGAGGAGGACTTGAGGTATGTCCAGATCCAGTTGCTCCAAAAACATCTCAAAGTGCTCACAAAAGCTCTCTAGGAATGGTATCAGACCTGCTAATCTCTATGCCAATGCTAGGAGTGCATCCAGGAGTTGCTTGGAATAGGAAGAAGGTCGTCGACATATGTCCCAAACCATAAAACCATTGGTAAGGAGGAGAGTACCTTGTCGCCCTATAACATTAGGTCATCCTAACCCCTATCCAGGTCGAAGGAGCCACCCCGACCTCGCGCTTAGAAAATCCCTCCTCCATCCTCCGAGAAGCCAAGGTACATTTCGCGACCTACCTCTCCATTCATTCATGAAATTTTAGAGGCCCCTCTACCTGTTAGATTCCGAATACCATTGGTAGAGACGTATAACAACACTTCAGAGTCGACCATCTAGAATCCTTCAAGGCCATAATGCTCCTTCATGGAGCTCTTGATGAGATTATGTGAAGAACTTTCCCGGTGATGCTTAGAGGAGTAGCCTAGATGTGGTTTTCTTACTTAGAGTCCAAATCCGTCTCTTCGTTTGAAAAGTTATATGATCTTTTTATCATGCACTTCATAGTTAGCAAGAAACAAAGGGGAACCATTGCGACAAATAGCACGATGGAGAAAGCCTCCGCAATTACTTTCAGAGGTTCAATATGGAGACCTTAGAGATACCTACTCTCAACCAATCATTCGCCGTCGCTGCAATTATGGAGGGTTTGAAAAAGTCACCCTTACAATTTTCATTATTTAGGAAGTAGCCAAAGAGATTTGCCGACCTTCTTACTAGGGTAGAGAAATACTTAAATGCAAGTTCAAACATCCTGAACCGCAGCCCTCTAGGATCCCAACACCATCATATTTGTAGCTTTCCAATGCACTTATTCATGTACAATAGGGTTGTAGCCTTTAGGGTTTAGCATTTATAAGTTTAAAACTTATAGCTACATTGATTCCCACATGCTACAACTGCAATTCCTAGAGTTCAACTTTACTATGTATAGGCCACTTATACATATGTATGCATACTCATTTCTGCAGGTCTAGGACTTCAGTTCCTCTTATCCATTCGCCCCAAGTTTAAGGCCTTGATTTCATTGTCACATAAATATTAAACTGGAGTCATCTCTATAAACTTGTACCATCAAACTGCAGTTCCTACAACTATTCTATACTGAAAACTGCAACCCCTAGCATTGATAAGTTACATCCAATTTTTAAATCCATTCTTGCATTATAAACTGTAGTTGTTGCAATATATATATATATATATATATATATATATATATATATATATATATATATATATATATATATATATATCACCATGTTTTAGATCATGAAACCATTCAATTTCCCAAATCAAGATAGTAACCCTTTACTACTCTTTTACGGGTATTAAACTGTAAGTTTCCTGTATATTAAATCAAAGGCAAGTTTGTTTAGATTGTAAGGAGGCAAGGCATATCAAAGTGGTTGCTGTATTGCGGCTGTTGACCATTAATTCATGCATTTAAAGTAAAACTGTACCAACTCACCAATTTATGAACTTCCCAGCTCCTAAAATAATTAAACCCTTGAAAAACAGGCCCAGAGCTGACCTTACTGTGTTTAACTTAAGCATATGACTTTATTTAAGCATCACTGCTGCAGTTATCTTTTGTTTAGTACCTAAGTATTCATGGCTGCCTACTTATATGTTTTTATATGTGCGCATGCATGGCTATCTATCAAATGGAAGGTGGCTTGTGGGGAATACAAGAGTGGTAGGATATCATGAATATCCTAATTAATACATCACAAGCTAGCATATTAAATACCCTCTTCACAGTGATTGAAATTTGTATCCTTAATATATAATTAGCCCAACAAAACTGCTGGTCCTTAACCTTTCTTTTGATGCAAAAGAATATATTGATTGGCATGTACAGAGGTGATCCATATTCATCAAAACTTCAGATCAAAGTAAAATCTTCTCAACCCCTAAGTTTGTAAAAATAATTCAGACAATAGATGACAATATAACATTCAATCTAAGACGCTGTGGTGGAAAGTAAACAAAACTATATCCCTATTACAAAACTGATTAACCACAGTTTCTTCAATGCATTCCAATTGAACTAAATTGAATCACCAGATCTTAATTGCAGCCCGCCAATCTCATTTTTAGTCAACTTTAAAGCCTCTCTGCAACATTAGTTCAATTGCAACCCACCACCATGTGGTATTTCTGATCGCTTACCGATGTACCACAAGTGCACAAGTCGTATCAAGTAATAGAGTGGAATATGGGAAAGTTGGTTATCGTATCCTCAGCGACCTAGAAGTACTAATACTAACTAATTGTCTATTATCTAGCCTAACAGTGATGGTGGTGATTTGATCTAATTACCTACAACTAAAGAAAACCTAAGAATTAGCTTACATAAGGACAATTTAAAGTGGTGACGGAAACCAATAATTAAAGGGAGATACTCATGTAATGAATCCCCTCCGGATGTTTGTTACGGATATGGTTATGAATTCCTATATTGAAGATTGCTAAATTATGGACCAAGGGTTCCTATAATGCTTTCATCCCTCTTTCAAGGTGATTTCTAACCTAATACCCTCATTTTATTAGTGTTCTAGGGAACATGTATCTTGCAAGAGTTATTTGAATAAGAAAATTGAAGAATTCTCCCGCCTTAGTACCCGATCTCTCGGTGTACTCACAACTCTCTCTATTGAAGTTGTTCTAATACCAGGAGACATTCGCTTCTTCCCTTGTATGAACCCTATTGACTATCCAGGTTATCGCGATGTAGATAATCAATTCCATAAACAATATTCAATAGATCTCATAAAAATAAGCATTCATTCAAAATGGAAATCCATAACACAAGATTAAGTTCTAATATGAAGTTTCATCATGCCCAAGTATCTAGGAAATTAGTTCCCCATTAATAGGGGACACACATCCAACAATAGAAAAGAAATAAGGAAAGCAAACATTATGTAGAAATCACTTCTCTCCACTACTGAGAGGATCGTTGGTGGAGTGTACAGTGTCCCTTCAATGGTTGCGCCACGACCTCGCTCCTAATACTTAAATGGAACCCTAATCCTAGAAGAGAAGTGGGGTAGAGCTTGCCAAGAGGCCCTGAGTGTTGTCCAAGATTACAAGATTAACAATGGAATCCAAAAAAGTCCTCTTTTAAAACCCTAAATCATCTTTTTACAGTCCACCATAAAATCAGAACATATCTGGTTTAACCTGGGTTGTAGAATCCTGATTTTGGAGTAAACCCGGGTCAACTAGGCCTGGGTCCTGAGCCGTATGGGGTGTCGTGTGGGCGTGGGGTTGCCCCCACACTGCTCTATCTAGAGTAGGGTAGCTCGCACGTGTACTACATGGGCGCAGAGTCATCCGCATGTTTGCTCAAGAAGCGCTCTGCACATTGTTCGGTCCTTCGTGCGGCCGCACGACCTTCCACACACCCCTCTATCTGCATTGGGTGATGTTTGGTGCGTGTGCAGTTGAATCGTGCCGGTGCACGGGTGCTTGTATAACTGGAATTCTGCTTTGTGTGGGTGCGTGCGGTCGCACACATTCCCACACCGCTTCATTGTTTCCTTTTCGCCTTAAATGATGTCAAATTGCTTCCTTTTGATGCCTTCCATCACCCTGTAAATACAAATTGCCACAAATGAAGTATCGACGTGCCAAAACTATACCAAATCATATGCAAAGTGTAGATGAAACAAGTATAAAAATATAATCAATTAAATGCTTATCGATTTCTAACACAACAAGTCATATTTCTAACATAGTGATTTCACGTGAGCATTCTCTACATTCCTGATTACATCATCATAGAACACTTATTCTTTAATTCGACTATAAATTTAGGTTACATAATCATCGCTTCCACACACCTACTCTTCATTACATTTCAAAATTAAATCAAAGTGCAGAAACTATAAATCAATCATTATATTTCCAAATCAATTCAAAGTTCATGCCTTAAAAACCTACCAATTTTACTGAACACTTCTTAATTCAAAGGCTTTGGTAGCTTCAATTCATCACCCCAAAAGAACATGTAAGATATTTCATCAGTGGTAAATTGTTCTTCACTATACTTTG
Source organism: Dioscorea zingiberensis (assembly GCA_026586065.1). Lineage (NCBI taxonomy): Eukaryota > Viridiplantae > Streptophyta > Magnoliopsida > Dioscoreales > Dioscoreaceae > Dioscorea > Dioscorea zingiberensis. Next base: position 27,340,618 of record CM048827.1, read on the forward strand.
AACAACCACAAGTATTTATCAAGAACAAGAATTTCCTCTAAGACATTCCATGAATTGGTTCTCTCAATTCTAATTTCTAGCTATTATATGTAGAGGATAGCCTTGCACATAACAATGCATCTATAGAGGGCAGAAAACATATGTGAAGTACTACTGCAAAAAATGGGATATCCTAGATTGTTTCCATGTATGGCATCCAATCAACCAACAGAAATGACACTTTTATACCAAAGTAGGCAATCCTATTTGATTTGGGCCTTGTGAACTTAACTGAAGCCTATGCATTCATGAACAAGTGCCCAAAATAAAATAAACCACATGTCACGCTCCAAACCCGACAAGGGTCCCGAATACGTAATAGACGCCGCACATTTATGGGGTTGCCCCCACGAGCACGCAAGGCATAACATCATGAATAGATAATTAAGAGTAGTAATTAACTAAAAATTACATAATAAATCCTACACACATCCTCACCCAGAAATGAAATGAGGTTCTTGAACCTCTATACAAATCCCAAGGTATGGTAGGTCGTTACACGGGACTCTCTCCTATATTCCACTCCTAACTAGTCGTCACGACCTGAAATGAGGGGAAAACAATAGGGGTGTGAGCTAGAAAGCTCAGTGAGCACCTACTAAAAATATGAAGGCGTCCTGCCAAAAGCATTTATAAAATGCTACTCTATCAAAAAGCAGTAAAATATTTCAGAGCTGCCTTTCAAAGTTCATAGCATAGATAGCTAATATAGATTTCCAAAATCGTAAAACGAAGAACACATTTTGCATCAAATAATTGAAATATTTGAGTGCCAACACAAGTACCAAGAATAAATCACAGAGAGAATAACATGTATCAAATCACAGGAATAACTAAGCATGCATGAAATTATCAAGAAGAAGGCCTTAACCTAAGCTTAAGAGCGAAAAGGTTGTAGGCTCGAAGATCTCTCCCAGCCTACTTATAAGCCAAGGCTTGAAGGGAACCAATGACCGCAGAGATCCAGAGGAAAAAGAAACCATTTGACAGGTGAAATGTAATCCCTGGTTCCCTATAGCTAGGTCCTCTACCAGAGTCACAGGAGTGAATCAGAAAGCATTCGACTCGGGGTACTGGAGTAGGCATTAATTGGTGAAAGAGACTAATAAGACTACTATCTAACGCCAGACCCCCTAGGGGGAGGATGTACTAGGTTTGGAACTACCAAACACTCAGCTTAAAAGGACATGCCTCTAATAAAAAGCTTGTTCGGTATTGCTCAGTGGAAAGGACAAATCCGGGAAAAGAGACAAAGTTGTTACATAAAAGAAGAAATAAGAGCTCAATTTTTTATTAAGTTCTTGGTAAAAATTACAAGTACAAAAACATGTTACAATACTACGATTAAAGTGTTATTTTGCAAGTAGCACACTACTTGGACAAACGATCCCAATCTGAGCTCCCTGAACCAAAGACTGTCTCCCAACTAAGTTTTTGGGAATGAAGGCTTGCCTTAGCTTGACTTGAGTCCGTAGCCCGGGCAACAAAATTGCTTGTAAGCCTTTAATCCCAAAAAATTAAGTTGAGGTCAGTGTTGTTGCCCTCCACATCATTCTTGAGAAGGCTGGAGCTACAACAGTGAAGATGAGGCCAGAGGTGCACCCATGAAGGATCCCTCGAATCTTAAATGATCACTTCCTAAGTTGTTGAGAGGCCAAGCATCCCCTCCTCTATAACATCTCCAATGTCACCTATGGGTATTCTCTTGACTTTCCAAACCTGCTAACAAAATTTGGAAAGACCGGAGAGCTAAGCCCCAACTCTGTTTCTTGAGTAACTTGTATTTGAAAAAACCGAAGAGCAGATCCGTTCCTTTAGACTCTTCCCTTTGTCTTTTGTGGGTAGAATAACTAGGTGTTTGAGAAAGGCAGAAGCTCTATGAGAAGAAAGGGGGAAAGATGTTTTCAGATCCTTGTAGGATGAAGAAGGGAACTCCCTCCAGCGTATATTTATAGGCGCAATCTAGTGGGTTAATGATTACAACATATGGTGACATTAACAGGGCGTCGGAAGTTATGAATGATCTTTGGGAAAAGAAATGTTGTCGCAAGGTTCGAGGTAGGCATTAACATGCCCCAGAATACCAAGAGTCTCACCACACTTGGTTAAGGATAGCTAGAAACCAGCTTGGAGCGATAAAATTGCAAGAAGATGAAGAGTTGAGAGAAAAACTAACCAAGTCTGAATTTCTTCCTTAAGTTGAGAGAAAAATAAGTATTGTACTAAGTCAAAGGAGAATAATTACAAGTATTAGGCAAAAGTTGCAATTGTTCCAAAACATAAGACAAGGAAGAGCAAAGATATGAGACATCGGACTCTGCCCCTACAGGTCAGGGTGTGACACATTAGACCCAAGGCTTTTAACCAAGACCCTAGTCGAGGGTAAAGCTAGCTCTGGCCGTAGTGGAAATCAGTCATGGAGAGAAATGAATATTCAAAGTAAATAGACACTGACTTAAATTATATTTTGGCAATGGTGGTCAAGAAAGAAATATAAAGGAAATTTACTTATTCGAGCCACCTTGTGGTAAGAAAAGGTATATTAAGCTAGTGACTTTAAACAAGAGCTTCTTGGAAGGCAACCCAAGGACTTCGAAAAATTTTAAGTTTGTGATTAGTTAGTTGTTTTAGATCTGTCCCAATAACTTGACACAAGTCTCGATCCTATCAATTTTGTCGATCCCCTCATGTCTAGTGATGGGATGAATGTGAAAATTGAGTCTACGACTGCCAAGTGGAATGTGTGTGGCCAATTAGGTGATGAAACAGCTGGATGGGTTCTAATTTTGAATGGGCAGGGAGCCACACGGGGGTCCACACGGGCGTGTTTGTGCCTATATAGTCCCTAGTATATAGGAAGGAGCTCACACGGGGTCCCACGCGGGTGTGTCTGTGCCTGTGTGGTCCCCAATCTTAGAGAAGAGAGTACACTGGGCACTATATAGGCGCATTTGAGCTCGTGTAGCCCCCAAATTTTAGAAAATAGGGTACACAAGGAACCACACGGGTATGTCTATGAACATGTAGCCCCCAACTTTTTATAAATCAGGTATGAGGTAGTGTTATATGGGCGGGACTATGCTAGCCTAACTCACCTAGTGAAGTTACACAATCGCCTACGTGGGGGTGTAAGGCCGTGTAGAGCATCCCGGACTCCTACAAGGTAAGGGTGCGACGCTTTGTCTTCCCCCCCACACATACCACCTCTCTCTTCACCTCCTCTTTTCCACCTTCCTTTTTATCTCCCCTCTTATTCCCATTCCTTGTTAGCCATTTCTTCATCTAGTTGAAGATTACAGATCTAGGCTTTTGAGATTGAAGATGTCTACAAGGATAAAGAACACCTCTTCCTAGCATAAACACGTAGTGTAACGCCCCCAAATCCGGGAGCTCCAGATTGTGTGCGTTAATCCAAAAACATAACTTAAACATACATAATCCTTACATACTTTATTACATCTCCCAAGATCATATCAAAAGTTTAGGAGTTTAGGAGTTTAGGACACCATATACATTATTACAACCCTTTTAGACATAGGCAAATACTAAACACATAAACTTAAATTCTTGAAGCTGACCTATAAGCGTCCTATTACGCCGCTCTCCTCCTTAGACTTCTAGCTCACCTGGAGTGGGGAATCAAAGAAATAAAGGGGTGAGCTGAAATAGCCCAGTAAGGTAAACATGAACTGTACGAGTAAAAACATGAACTGTGAAAGTAGAGTCATTGAAATAACAGAGTCATGGAGGTACTAAACATCAAACATAAGCATCAAACATGTGAAAAGATATCATGAATAGTCTGGATGTCATAAAACTTGTCAAGGCTAACCGCCGTGACTTCATTCTTACTTTTCATAAATGTGTCAGGGCTAACCGCCATGACACCATACTTGTTATCCACTGGATCTACCAATTCCAGGGATATGCTTTACCCAATGCATTGGAGGGCTGTATAATTCCGGGCCCACCCGTCAACATAACATTTATCCAGACTTAAAAAGCGGAAATAAAGCATTGAATCCCAAGGAAAATAAAGGATTTCAAATATTCCTTGTTCATAAGGAGGCCAGAAAATATAGCCATAGAGCACATATAGAGAATTCAACCATAGAAAAGCTTCAAGGTTAACCCATAGAAATCAAAATACTGCAAGAAAAGGGTTAACTTTACCCCGTCAAAAAAAGTGGATCCCTTACCTTAGCTTGTCTTTGTCTTGTCTTACTGTCAACCCCCTTTTGGATTTTCTACGGTCATAATAAACGTGAGGTCATTGTCGTTTCAAACCTTTCGTTTACTCATATAGTTTAAAAGCATGATTGTTCAAGCTACGGTAGTCTTTTTGTAAATTTCATATACAAATTGATTTTAAGCTTAAAATTCATGAAGATTTACCGGTATGAACTTATAACCATTAAGTACCATTCCAGGTTCGGATCTTGTGAATATGAATAGATCTAAGTGGTCAAAACAAAACGTATTCACAGCAGGTTCGTAAAACTGCAGCAGTCTTGGTAAAAAATTCAACACAAGTCTGAGAAAATGTCCAAAAATTCTGAAATTTCCGTATGTGGTAGACAACATATTTTACTAAAACTTTCTTATTTGTATCCAGTTCCAAAGATCACTGGATGGTCCCCAAAAATATGGTGACATGTCCAGTTTCCAGCAGAAGAACAGATCCAGCAGGCCCTTTTTGTAAAAATCATTAAAAATTGTATGTTTTATGAAAGTTTCTGAAATTTTGTAGGAATAAAGGAAACATCAAGATATACAACCTTTGTTCACAAAATTTTTGAAAAATAATTCGTCTATTACTCCAGAAAGAGATGACAAGATCTTGTTTCCAGTAGCAAACTTGCACTAAAAGCAAAGAAATGATCCCTCTTTGGAAAATCATTAAAAACTGGATTTTTCATGAAAAAGTCTGAAAATTTGCAGTCCACGAAGGAGACATCATGATCTACAACCTTTGTATACAAAGTTTATGAAAAGAATTAGATCTACTGCTCCAGAAAAGAGAAATACTGATAGGAATACGCATTGATTGTTAAAACACATTTATGTTCCTCTATGGAGATTAAAAACCTTTGTAAAACTCTTCATAACATTGGAAAACTTATTCACATGGATGGTTATATGTGTAAGAGATTAAAAGCCATTGTAAAACTCTTTATAATCATTGGAAAACTCATTCCATATGGATGGTTATGTGTAAGTATAAAAGAAAGTTGGAAAAAGGAAAACTTAATACTTGAAGACTAGTCTTGATCTTTGAAGACTCTTGAACTCTTCTTGATTTCTGCAGGGCTTCACCAATGGAATTTGGAGGATGAAGAAGAAATTAAGAGAGCAAGAGAGCAAGAGAGCAGAGAAGAGAAGAGCTTGCTAAGCTTAAGAAGAGGTGTGTATTTATAGAGAATGAGAGGCATGAACATTTGAATAATTTTGAGAAAAGATGAGGGCAATATAGCAAATGAACAAGAGAAGAACTTCCTGGAAACATGTGATCTGGCGGTTAAGAAGAAATTTTTTTTGACATTTTGCAATTTAACCCCTATAACATCCCAAATTGACATTTTGCAATTTAACCCCTATACTTCAATTAAATCCCAAAATCTCCTTTCTCTTCATGACATATATAATTAGTCATTCTTCTTTTATTTTCTTCATCTTGTTCATTCTATCATTCCACTTAGTTATTTATTGAAGTTGAAAAAAATCAGGGTATTATATTTCTCCCCCCCTTAAAAAATTTCGTCCTCGAAATTTAAACCGTACCTTAAAATATGAAAAGATGTGGGTATTTTTGTTTCATCGCTTCTTCAGATTCCCATGTTGCCTCTTCAATCAAATGGTTCCTCCATAAGACCTTTACCAAGAATACCTTCTTGGTCCGTAGTATTTGCTCCCTTCGGTCTAGGATTTGTACAGGTTGTTCCTCATAAGTTAAATTTTTATCTAATTGTATCGGTTCCTGACTCAGCACGTGTGATGGATCTGACATGTACTTTTTTATCATCGAGACATGAAATACATCGTGGAGATGTGATAGACTTGGCGGCAATGCCAAACGGTAGGCTACTGCTCCAATTCTCTCTAGTATTTCGTATGGTCCGATGTATCTTGGACTCAACTTCCCTTTCTTTCCAAATCTCATTACACCCTTCCAAGGTGATATTTTCAAGAAGACATGGTCACCTACCTCAAATTCCAAACTCTACGTCGATGGTCTGCATAACTCTTCTGTCTACTTTGCGCTGTCCTCATGTGTTGTTGAATCTTGTGCACCTTCTCTGTTGTTTCTTGAACTAACTCTGGACCCAACAGGTTCCTCTCTCCTGCTTCATCCCAACATGTTGGGGTGCGACATCTTTTCCCATAAAGGGCCTCATATGGAGCCATTTGTATGCTGGAGTGAAAACTGTTGTTGTAGGAGAATTCCACTAATTGTAGATGTTGATCCCAACTTCCTTGAAAGTCAAGTGAGCAAGCCCTCAACATGTCTTCTAAAGTTTGAATAGTCCTTTCTGATTGACCGTCTGTCTGTGGATGGTAAGCAGTGCTAAGGTTCAACTTTGTGTTTAAACACTTCTGCAGACTCTTCCAGAAGTTTGATGTAAATCTTGGATCTCGATCAGAAACAATTGATAGTGGCGCACCATGCAATCGCATCGACTTCCTTGATGTAAAGTCGGCTAATTGTTCTAATGGTAAATCCTCTCGTATTGGAATAAAGTGAGCCGCCTTTGTTAATCATCAACTATTACCCAGTTGCATTATGCCCTTTTGTCGCGTCTTTGGTAGCCCCGTGACAAAATCCATTGTCACATTTTCCCACTTCCACGCGGGTATTGATAGTGGTTGTAAAACTCCCTTTGGTAGTCGCCGTTCGCCTTAACTTGTTGGCATACTAAACATCTAGATATGAAATCAAAGAATCACTCTTTTCATATTATCCCACCAATAATGTTCTCTAAGATCCCTGTACATTTTAGTGCTGCCAGGGTGTATAGAGAACATTGAGTTATGTGCCTCTTCTAGCAATTCTCTCTTCAAATCAGGTGTAGACGGGACACATAGTCTCATGCCAAATCTCAGTACACCATCTTCGTCGATATTGAAGTCAGGAAGTTTATCATTTCGTACAGCTTCAGCTTTCCTTTGTAGACTAGGGTCGTCTTCTTGGGCTTTCTTGATTCGATCTTGAAGTGAAGGTTGGCGTGTAACACCCTGATCCCCAATAGGGACACATGTCACACCAGCCAGCTCAGGTGAGTTCCCTGAGCCCAAGGCTGTCAAAACTGAAATCAAAACCTGCGGAATAATCTGGAAACTGGAGACATAAATAATAAAAGATCTGGAACTCATCCCAAAAGAAGAGTTATATCCATTCTGTAACTCCACAGACTATGCGTCTGGGTCTCGTCTCCATAAGTAAAATAAAATGTCTACAGAGTGCACAACATAGAAGCTAATATGGGACGCCAGAGCCAGCTAAGAGTTCTCTCATCTCACCGTGTCTAGTGCAGATCCAGAACTTACATGCATTACTGCACAAGGTGAGTAAGAAGAGGGACTGAGCTACGAGCCTGATGATATGTAGCCCCTACCGCCGTGTCAAATAAGACCCGTGTTTCTGAAAATATAATCTTGTATATGGAAAGTAATCTCTACTCATATACATGTAGAAAATCTGATAAAAGCATGGACGCCTATGCATTAACCTCCTAATCGGGATGGTTATCTAATGCAATGTCCGAGAAAAACCCGAAGAGTCATCAGTCGAAAACATGCCTGTGTGTGTGTCATGAGATGTCTAGATATGAGAGCGTCAATCGATAAGAATGCCACTGTGTAGGAACCACTTGCAAGATCTCAGATAAATAGCCGTGGGGTATCCCCGATCCGGGTATCTTGGCCGTGAGGTTTCCCCGACTGGTCTTCACTAGTGGTACCGAGCACTCCAAAGAGTTGGGAAAGGGTTTTAAGATAAATTCATTTTGAAAACAAGATTTTGATGCCAGAAATTCATTTTGAAAACAAAGAAAACCTTTCCCCTACTCGGTATCACGTTGGTCTTAGCTCAACGGGCCGCATCCGCCTTGCAAGGATCGTCTAACAGAAGCAAAGATCGATGCTCACGTCCTATATCTATCTCATGTATGCGTCTCAATGGTCTCTGACAATTAGTCGTATCACGAGAAAACATCTATCTACAGTAGCTGTAAATAATCGAAAGCATTCTCAAAACCGAGAATAGATCATAGCCGATAAAGATATACTGAAAACACGATAAATCTCGATGGAACACAAGAATGTCCAGAAGGTCCACTCACCTGTTGTCCTAAGCACGTAGAGTCTGACTTGGACCTCCCAAAGATCCCGTCGTAGTTGTCCCTTTCCCTTAATTAAAAGAATAAAACTATTAACTCAGGAATTCTACATTCCTATTCCTAATTCTATTTAACAAAATAACTATGGGCCCCAAGTCTAACCAACTTAAGGCCCAACTACAAGCATGCAAAGTATCCCTCATTAATCAATAGTCTAAACTAAGCATGAAATCACATAACTATCTCTTGGTTTAATGGTCATCAATATAATCTTGAACTCAACCTTAATTAAACCACTAATGAGAACAATGTTCATGCTTACACAGGTACACTGAAACTCTAAACCTTCTCTTCTCCTTGAATCTTCAAATCCAAACTAATACAATTCATTTCTCTTCTACTCTACATCTATAATAATACGAAATCACACTAACAAATATTAGAAGCTCAACTATTAAATACTAAATCCTAATGTATAACACACTCCTCTATTCATCTATGGCCCACAACCATGTAGGTATAGGCCCACTATACAACCATACTATTAGTTTACATAAAATGCTAAGTGACCCCATAAGCATCAAAGTAAAAAGTCAGTGAATTGCCAATTCTTAAGTCAGTCCCTACTCCTTACTTGGGCAATTCATCAAACTAGTTCACCACCAAACATCATCTAAGTATGAATATAGCCAAGCAATCCTAAAATATAATACGATAATCTACAAGCCAAAATACGAATATGCAGAATTCTGGCTGCCCTGTGCGGTTGGAAAGAATCAGTCATAACTTTTGGAGCGTAAGTCCAAATTCACTCATTTAAAGCTCGTTAGAAAGAAGACCTCGAGATCTTTCCAACGGCGTATTACACAACCCAAACGGACTAGTGAGCAGGGAGCAGCAGCCCCTCGAAGTGGACAGAATTCTGCAGGACAGAATTCTGCAAGGCTGTCTACAAGTTATCGCCCAAATCCTCAACACTAAACTCCTAAAATACACATGGTTCACCAACCTTATCATAAATCTGATATTAGAATTGGCTAATACAGGAGATGACACAACCAATCTCTATTTACTGCCCATAGTTGCACAGTGGCTACAACCATGTACAACAGCAGCCACATCAACTTTAGCATCCCATAAAGTCATTTCTTCAAATACTAACTATACTCCTTTATGAAACCTGGAAGCTGAATTATATTACAACTGACCTTTGAACCATTCAATTGCCCACATTTCACTAAGCCATTTCAACGAACACTTGCTGGGCATGAATGAGACTCCAAGGAACAGCTCATTCCCCACTCCATATTATCAGAAATTACATTACAAATCATCTCCTCTTACTTCATGATTCTAAACCAATTCAGTGGTTCTTCTAGACATCATCACAAAGTATATACATCAGCAACAATATCAACAACAACCTTACTAACAACAAGAACAACAAGTTCCTCTCATAATTAACACCATTCCCATGCTTCCAAACATCATGACTGATCATATATGGAACAAAAGGGAACAGAAACTCTGAGAAGCACTTTGGCAACTAAAGATGGGCACCATTAGGTACAAAGCCCAGCCACACCTCTCCTTGCATGCAAAGGGTTTGAAGTTATACAAGCAAACTAGTTAAGTGTCCCACAACTCCTTTAGACCTCACTTCAACACAAGCTGGGCATGAATACATTTGAAACCAGGCCAATACAAAGCAGTCATCCACTACAACAACAGCAACCACAACAACCCAATCTTGGGCTTCTTTTTCATGATTCAATAATAGCAACCGACTAAATAACAATACACATGATAAGAGATCAACTAACAGGGACCCTATAATCTCACTGAAGCAAACCACGAACACTTGATGGGCATATTAACCTTCACAAGACCAACTCTTCTCTTTGAGATCTAAAATCCATTAGGAATACAAAGCAATCAAGCTACAACCTTCATCGCAATCAGTAACACCAGCATACAATAACATCATCAACAACAGTAACAACACTCAGCTCACAACAGTCATCAACTCAACACTAACTGAGCCTCATCATCTAACTAATGGCATACCTTGCAGAGCCTCTCGCGCCCCTCTTGAACCAGGTGTGGGGAATGATCAACAACTGGCCGGAGACCCTGCAGGAGGTCGCCCAGAAGATGGCCGGAACCGCAGGGAGCCAGAGACGAGGCTGTCAGTCTGGCTGGTGATGCATTTAACGGCTGGCGAGTTTGCAGCTTCGTGCAAAGTTGGAACACCCTTCAGGTATCATCCTCATCCCTTGAGAGCCTCCCGCCACCTCTGTTTCTATTCCTGTAGAGCACCGTGGCCGCTCCTCGTTCTTCTTCGCATCTTGCGCTGATGACACCTCCACCTTCGACCTTCAACGCTGTCTCTCTCTCTCTCCACCTCCTCTCAGCTTCACCGAAGAATGACCACCAACTCCTCCTTCTTTATTTTCTATGCCTTTCTTCTCCTCCAAAATACACCCCATACTTATTAAACCTGGCTCAATAGGAAGACCTTGCAAACTAGCACATGAATAAACATTTTGTCACATGCCTAAGTACACTCTATTAAGTTCTTTCAATTGAGTCTATTCACTATAATATCTTCTAGTGACCTCATTCTTTCATCACACAATTTTGGCCCGGCCCAATAAAGAAATTCAAAGCCCATTATTTGATTAATTGTCACAAGTGTAGATCCTTACCTAAATCAATATTAAAGTCTTGTTAAAACCAAATTAATTATTTAATATTTATACAATGTTTGACAAGAAAAACCGGGGCGTTACAATTCTCCCACCCTTAAAAAAAATTTCGTCCCCGAAATTGCTTACACATCCATTTGGTGGGCAATACTGAGTCTCATCTAGGCTCTATTGTTACATTTGATTTCTTCTTGATATCTTCACAGTATTTACACCATAAAAGATTTTCCATAAGATAATACGTAAAAATTCACAATCTTATTACTACTTCTCATATTACAACACACAACTGAGAGAGTAATGGTTCAAATATATTCATTCTGGAGGGAACCAATCTTATGTCCCTACCAACCATTTACAACTAAAATTTTGCTGATTTTAGGAAACAACCTGACAAATTACCAACCAAAAATCAAAATTGATGCTAAGCGTGCCCATGATCTGTCTGATCAATTCTTATAGTTATCATACAAAATAGATCACTTTGTTAATCTACTGCCAACAGTAACTCACATAGTATCTCCCACACATAACATCATCATTGCCCTGATTGTTTGTTCATCTTAGCAGGTTCCTTACAAGTAACAGACATAAGAATCATCACCCCTGTGACTTCTAAGGACGATCAGTGTAGGCTCATGACCATTCAGTACTAGTTGTCATCTTCCAAAAGATTTAGAATTCTCACAACGCCCAAGCTCAAATGATTGTTGGGAAAAGAAGGCCCTTATTGAGCTCTTGAGCAGGAGAACTACTACATAAGCTGCAGCTCATGCCACTCCTCCAATTATGATCAAGGAAATCTGGGTTTCCACCAAGTCCTTATGCTCTAACATCATATTCATGTTTCCCAATTCAGAACTGCAGCTACTCTGGTAAATTCAATACAATTTATTCTAACTATTGAAGGCAAAACTTCATACCTGCAGCTAATACCTCTAGTTTTAAAACCTCTTCAAGATCCTGTTGAGAACTTTTGACATCTGTCCAAAACTCATTCAACACAGGACTCTAATAGGATCATCTTAGTAGTTAAGTCATTGCCTAATAGAATCCTCAAAAGTTGTATAATCTAAATCCATTGCAACGAATAAAACTGTTCTGTTAGTGACCCTGTGCACTCAGAAATTTGCCTTTGTTCAGTTCGTCAACATCCAGAAATGCATAAATTTTCTCCATCAAAACTGTTTTAACCTTCTTTTTAGAATGCAGCTGAGATTCTGTCACATTTCTTTTTAACTAATTTCAGTTCTGCAGTAACTAATTTCAGTTCTGCAGTGCTAAACCAGAAGAAATTTAAATACAACAATTTCATAGTGAACACCACTCTCACAAAGCTTCCTTCTTTTGGTAGTCCATAAGCTATCTGTGTAAGCAGTTACTTGATAACCATTACAGCACACCAAATCGTATTTCAAATGCTTTCAGAATCAGAGTTCAATCCGCACCTGTGGAACGGGCACTAACTACCATTTCATATGTAGCTATTAAGATTCTAACATACTCTAATTTGGTAGGAGTCTACCATAGAGTATATGAAAGTTTCCATAAGTACTAGTCAAATAACACAGTACCCTTATTTCAGAATCATTCTGATCTATAAAAGTTCTGCCAACCTTATACACGGCAATCCTTTATTGTACTTTACCTTCCGAACCCCTCTTTCTTCCTTTGAAGCAATGTATGGTAGATGCATGAGTATCTAATTTCTCAAAGGCCGGAGCTGATCATTAGACATCCAACAGAAAATAATTACAAAGCATAAGTTAGGTATCTACTGCAACATAATGGACTTTTTACGAAGATTCCTGAACTCATCATTTCATAGCTAAAACCTCAAACTCAGAAATCTATTTAACAGTAGTTAAAAGAACTTTTATCCCTCTTCTTTGTCTCTGGAAGGGCTCTTTTAATAAAAGGGCAAAAGAAAGTAACATAGCATCTCATCAAGTCACATTCCAGCTGAAATCTGAAATATAATGGGATCACTTGGTGGCTTAAATTCAGTTTTCATGAATGGGCTTAGATTATAATGTCGGATCAAGTCCACATATTCTTTACCCTATTGATCATAAAACTGCTGATTTCCTGGAGTTGCGGCGAGTTTTACAAATCCACAGTTCCATAATGTAGCCATTTATTTTCTATGACTATGTGATTACAAAGTGTAGACAAACAATAAGAACACAACTCCTCTATAGAACTTGACTGGAGACCCTTCATTTTTGACATAGTGTATGGACGCCAAAAGGCAATCTTTCTCAAGCTGTGGTTTAATAACTTCGCCCCTCTATCTCCAGTTCTGTTAATATCCGATCCTTCTAAAATAGGAAAAGCTTCTTGTAGAGAATGCAAAGCAAAAGCTAATGATAACTACACCACAACGGATCTGTTCATGAATTTCGAGATATCCTCAATTTATCTATCCTTAAGTCAGCACTAACCCCGTATCAATTATGTTACCAATTACCAATTGCAACCTAGTTCTCTAGGAGTCCTTCAAAAACCTTACTAGCACTTTACTGCACCAATACTCCACTCTAATGAAGTTGCAATAAACACAAGTCTCTAAAGTTTATGTAAAATATAGTTTGTACGGACCATTATGTCCCTGATAATAAATTCTCCCACTTGGTCTTTAACTCGAAGTAACTCATAACGTATTGCTTGGCCTCTTTACAAACAATACTTTACTCTTAGACTGGGCGTTACTAACACATACTGCATATTAAGACCCCATCAAGCTCATCAGATACTTCAGGCCCTTGTGGTCGGTGAAGATTTTACAGGCTTCCCCAAAAGGATAGTGTCGCCAGATCTTCAAAGTAAGACCACCTTGACATTTAAATTTCTATATGAACACATCCACACAAAGCAAGTCTATGTTCATAACAATTAGTTCTAGGGACGCACACTCCCACCCTACGGCTCTGACTCCCCTAACTCTAGATCGGGGAGCAATAATTCTCTGATACCACTAAATGTAACACCCTGATCCCCAATAGGGACACGTGTCACACCACCAAATTTCAGTGAGTTCCCCGAGCCCAAGGTCACAAAAGCTGAAATCAAAACCTGCGGAATAATCTGGAAACTGGAGACATAAATAATAAAAGATCTGGAACTCATCCCAAAAAGAAGAGTTATATCTGTTACAGAACTCCACAGACTATGCGTCTGGGTCTCGTCTCCATAAGTAAAATAAAATGTCTACAGAGTGCACAACATAGAAGCTAATATGGGACGCCAGAGCCAGCTAAGAGTTCTCTCATCTCACCGTGTCTAGTCTGTATCCGAACTTCTGTCTGTTACCTGCACAAGGTGAGTAAGAAAGAGGGACTGAGCTACAGAGCTCAGTGATATGTGGCCCCTACTGTCAGGTCAAATAAGACCCGTGTTTCTGAAAATATAATCTTGTATATGGAAAGTAATCTCTACTCATATACATGTAGAAAATACAGTAAAGCATGGACGTCTATGCATTAACCTCCTAATCAGGATGATTATCTAATGCAATGTCCGAGAAGAACCCGAAAAGTCATCAGTCGAAAACATGCCTGTCTGTGTCTCATGAGATGTCTAGATATGTGAGCGTCTATCGATAAGAATGCAACTCTGTAGGATCAACTTGCAAGATCTCAGATAAATAGCGTGAGGGGTATCCCCGACCGGCCGTATCTTGAAGCCGGCGAGGTTTCCCCCGATCTGGGTCTTCACTCGTGGTACCGAGCACTCCAAAGAGTTGGGAAAGGGTTTTAAGATAAATTCATTTTGAAAACAAGATTTTGATGCCAGAAATTCATTTTGAAAACAAAGAAAACCTTTCCCCTACTCGGTATCACGTTGGTCTTAGCTCAACGGAGCCGCATCTGCCTTGCAAGGATCGCCTAACAGAAGCAAAGATCGATGCTCACGCCCTATATCTATCTCATGTATGCATCCCAATGGTCTACAAATAGTCAGATGCAGAAAACATCTATCTACAAGAGTCAGAATAATCGAAAGCATTCTCAAAACCGAGAATAGATCATAGCCGATAAAGATATCACGAAAACACGATAAATCTCGATGGAACACAAGAATGTCCAGAAGGTCCACTCACCTGTTGTCCTAAGCACGTAGAGTCTGACTTGGACCTCCCAAAGATCCCGTCGTAGTTGTCCCTTTCCCTTAATTAAAAGAATAAAACTATTAACTTCGGGGAATTCTACATTCCTATTCCTAATTCTATTTAACAAAATAACTATGGGCCCCAAGTCTAACCAACTTAAGGCCCAACTACAAGCATGCAAAGTATCCCTCATTAATCAATAGTCTAAACTAAGCATGAAATCACATAACTATCTCTTGGTTTAATGGTCATCAATATAATCTTGAACTCAACCTTAATTAAACCACTAATGAGAACAATGTTCATGCTTACACAGGTACACTGAAACTCTAAACCTTCTCTTCTCCTTGAATCTTCAAATCCAAACTAATACAATTCATTTCTCTTCTACTCTACATCTATAATACGAAATCACACTAACAAATATTAGAAGCTCAACTATTAAATACTAAATCCTAATGTATAACACACTCCTCTATTCATCTATGGCCCACAACCATGTAGGTATAGGCCCACTATACAACCATACTATTAGTTTACATAAAATGCTAAGTGACCCCATAAGCATCAAAGTAAAAAGTCAGTGAATTGCCAATTCTTAAGTCAGTCCCTACTCCTTACTTGGGCAATTCATCAAACTAGTTCACCACCAAACATCATCTAAGTATGAATATAGCCAAGCAATCCTAAAATATAATACGATAATCTACAAGCCAAAATACTGAATATGCAGAATTCTGGCTGCCCCAGCGGTTGGAAAGAATCAGTCATAACTTTTGGAGCGTAAGTCCAAATTCACTCATTTAAAGCTCGTTAGAAAGAAGACCTCGAGATCTTTCCAACGGCGTATTACACAACCCAAACGGACTAGTGAGCAGGGAGCAGCAGCCCCTCGAAGTGGAAAGAATTCTGCAGGACAGAATTCTGCAAGGCTGTCTACAAGTTATCGCCCAAATCCTCAACACTAAACTCCTAAAATACACATGGTTCACCAACCTTATCATAAATCTGATATTAGAATTGGCTAATACAGGAGATGACACAGCCAATCTCTATTTACTGCCCATAGTTGCACAGTGGCTACAACCATGTACAACAGCAGCCACATCAACTTTAGCATCCCATAAAGTCATTTCTTCAAATACTAACTATACTCCTTTATGAAACCTGGAAGCTGAATTATATTACAACTGACCTTTGAACCATTCAATTGCCCACATTTCACTAAGCCATTTCAACGAACACTTGCTGGGCATGAATGAGACTCCAAGGAACAGCTCATTCCCCCACTCCATATTATCAAAAATTCATACAAATCATCTCCTCTTACTTCATGATTCTAAACCAATTCAGTGGTTCTTCTAGACATCATCACAAAGTATATACATCAGCAACAATATCAACAACAACCTTACTAACAACAAGAACAACAAGTTCCTCTCATAATTAACACCATTCCCATGCTTCCAAACATCATGACTGATCATATATGGAACAAAAAGGGAACAGAAACTCTGAGAAGCACTTTGGCAACTAAAGATGGGCACCATTAGGTACAAAGCCCAGCCACACCTCTCCTTGCATGCAAAGGGTTTGAAGTTATACAAGCAAACTAGTTAAGTGTCCCACAACTCCTTTAGACCTCACTTCAACACAAGCTGGGCATGAATACATTTGAAACCAGGCCAATACAAAGCAGTCATCCACTACAACAACAGCAACCACAACAACCCAACCTTGGGCTTCTTCTTCATGATTCAATAATAGCAACCGACTAAATAACAATACACATGATAAGAGATCAACTAACAGGGACCCTATAATCTCACTGAAGCAAACCACCGAACACTTGATGGGCATATTAACCTTCACAAGACCAACTCTTCTCTTTGAGATCTAAAATCCATTAGAATACAAAGCAATCAAGCTACAACCTTCATCGCAATCAGTAACACCAGCATACAATAACATCATCAACAACAGTAACAACACTCAGCTCACAACAGTCATCAACTCAACACTAACTGAGCCTCATCATCTAACTAATGGCATACCTTGCAGAGCCTCTCGCGCCCCTCTTGAACCAGGTGTGGGGAATGATCAACAACTGGCCGGAGACCCTGCAGGAGGTCGCCCAGAAGATGGCCGGAACCGCAGGGAGCCAGAGACGAGGCTGTCAGTCTGGCTGGTGATGCATTTAACGGCTGGCGAGAGTTTGCAGCTCGTGCAAAGTTGGAACACCCTTCAGGTATCATCCTCATCCCCTTGAGAGCCTCCCGCCACCTCTGTTTCTATTCCTGTAGAGCACCGTGGCCGCCTCGTTCTTCTTCGCATGCGCGATGACACCTCCACCTTCGACCTTCAACGCTGTCTCTCTCTCTCTCCACCTCCTCTCAGCTTCACCGAAGAATGACCACCAACTCCTCCTTCTTTATTTTCTATGCCTTTCTTCTCCTCCAAAATACACCCCATACTTATTAAACCTGGCTCAATAGGAAGACCTTGCAAACTAGCACATGAATAAACATTTTGTCACATGCCTAAGTACACTCTATTAAGTTCTTTCAATTGAGTCTATTCACTATAATATCTTCTAGTGACCTCATTCTTTCATCACACAATTTTGGCCCGGCCCAATAAAGAAATTCAAAGCCCATTATTTGATTAATTGTCACAAGTGTAGATCCTTACCTAAATCAATATTAAAGTCTTGTTAAAACCAAATTAATTATTTAATATTTATACAATGTTTGACAAGAAAAACCGGGGCGTTACAATTCTCCCACCCTTAGGAAATTTCGTCCCCGAAATTGCTTACACACATCCATTTGGTGGGCAATACTGAGTCTCATCTAGGCTCTACTGTTACATTTGATTTCTTTTTGATATCTTCACAGTATTTATACCATATAAGATTTTCCATAAGATAATACTTAAAAATTCCCAATTTCATAACTACTTCTCATACTACAACACACAACTGAGAGAGTAATGGCTCAAGTATATTCATTATGGAGGGAACCAATCTTATGTCCCTACCAACCATTTACAACTAAAATTTTGCTGATTTTCGGAAACAACCTGACAAATTACCAACCAAAAATCAAAATTGATGCTAAGCGTGCCCATGATCTGTCTGATCAATTCTTATAGTTATCATACAAAATAGATCACTTTGTTAATCTACTGCCAACAGTAACTCACATAGTATCTCCCACACATAACATCATCATTGCCCTGATTGTTTGTTCATCTTAGCAGGTTCCTTACAAGTAACAGACATAAGAATCATCACCCTGTGACTTCTAAGGACGATCAGTGTAGGCTCCTGACCATTCAGTACTAGTTGTCATCTTCCAAAAGATTTAGAATTCTCACAACGCCCAAGCTCAAATGATTGTTGGGAAAAGAAGGCCCTTATTGAGCTCTTGAGCAGGAGAACTACTACATAAGATGCAGCTCATGCCACTCCTCCAATTATGATCAAGGAAATCTGGGTTTCCACCAAGTCCTTATGCTCTAACATCATATTCATGTTTCCCAATTCAGAACTGCAGCTACTCTGGTAAATTCAATACAATTTATTCTAACTATTGAAGGCAAAACTTCATACCTGCAGCTAATACCTTTAGTTTTAAAACCTCTTCAAGATCCTGTTGAGAACTTTTGACATCTGTCCAAAACTCATTCAACACAGGACTCTAATAGGATCATCTTAGTAGTTAAGTCATTGCCAAATAGAATCCTCAAAAGTTGTATAATCTAAATCCATTGCAACGAATAAAACTGTTCTGTTAGTGACTCTGTGCAATAGAAATTTGCCATTGTTCAGTTCATCAATCATCCAGAAATGCATAAATTTTCTCCATCAAAACTGTCTTAACCTTCTTACTAAAATACAGCTGAAATTCTGTCATATTTCTTTTTAACTATTTCAGTTCTGCAGTTCTAAACCAAAAGAAATTTAAATACAACAATTTCATAGTGAACCGAACTCTCACAAAGCTTCCTTCTTTTGGTAGTCCATAAGCTATCTGTGTAAGCAGTTACTTGATAACTATTACAGCACACCAAATCGTATTTCAAATGCTTTCAGAATCAGAGTTCAATCCGCACCTGTGGAACGGGCACTAAATACCACTTCATATGTAGCTATTAAGATTTAACATACTCTAATTAGGTAGGAGTCTATCATAAAATATATGAAAGTTTTTCATAAGTACTAGTTAAATGACACAATACCCTTATTTCAGAATCATTCTGATCTATAAAAGTTCTTCCAACCTTATACACGTCAACTCTTTATTGTATTATACCTTTAGAACCCCTCTTTCTTCCATTGAAGCAATGTATGGTAGATACATGAGTATCTGATTTCCCAAAGGCCAGAACTAATCATTGGACATCCAACAGAAAATAATAACCAAACATAAGTTAAATATCTACTGCAACATAAATGGACTTTTTACAAAGATTCCTGAACTCATCATTGCATAGCTAAAACCTCAAACTTAGAAATCTATTTAACAATAGTTAAAAGAACTCTTATCCCTCTTCTTTGTCTCTGGAAGGGCTCTTTTAATAATAGGGCAAAAGAAAGTAACATAGCATCTCATCAAGTCACATTCCAGCTGAAATCTGAAATATAATGGGATCACTTGGTGGCTTAAATTCAGTTTTCATGAATGGGCTTAGATTACAATGCAGGATCAAGTCCACATATTCTTTACCCTATTGATCATAAAACTGCTAATTTCCTCGAGTTGCTGCGAGTTTTACAAATCCACAGTTCCATAATGTAGCCATTTATTTTCTATGACTATGTGATTACAAAGTGTAGACAAACAATAAGAACACAACTCCTCTATAGAACTTGACTGGAGACCCTTCATTTTTGACATAGTGTATGGACGCCAAAAGGCAATCTTTCTCAAGCTGTGGTTTAATAACTTCGCCCCTCTATCTCCAGTTCTGTTAATATCCGATCCTTCTAAAATAGGAAAAGCTTCTTGTAGAGAATGCAAAGCAAAAGCTAATGATAACTACACCACAACGGATCTGTTCATGAATTTCGAGATATCCTCAATTTATCTATCCCAGAAGTCAGCACTAACCCCGTATCAATTATGTTACCAATTACCAATTGCAACCTAGTTCTCTAGGAGTCCTTCAAAAACCTTACTAGCACTTTACTGCACCAATACTCCACTCTAATGAAGTTGCAATAAACACAAGTCTCTAAAGTTTATGTAAAATATAGTTTGTACGGACCATTATGTCCCTGATAATAAATTCTCCCACTTGGTCTTTAACTCGAAGTAACTCATAACGTATTGGTTGGCCTCTTTACAAACAATACTTTACTCTTAGACTGGGCGTTACTAACACATACTGCATATTAAGACCCCATCAAGCTCATCAGATACTTCAGGCCCTTGTGGTCGGTGAAGATTTTACAGGCTTCCCCAAAAGGATAGTGTCGCCAGATCTTCAAAGTAAGACCACCTTGACATTTAAATTTCTATATGAACACATCCACACAAAGCAAGTCTATGTTCATAACAATTAGTTCTAGGGACGCACACTCCCACCCTACGGCTCTGACTCCCCTAACTCTAGATCGGGGAGCAATAATTCTCTGATACCACTAAATGTAACACCCTGATCCCCAATAGGGACACGTGTCACACCACCATTTCTGTGAGTTCCCCGAGCCCAAGGTCATCAAAGCTGAAATCAAAACACTGGAATAACTGAAACTGGAGACATAAATAATAAAAGATCTGGAACTCATCCCAAAAAGAAGAGTTATATCTGTTACAGAACTCCACAGACTATGCGTCTGGGTCTCGTCTCCATAAGTAAAATAAAATGTCTACAGAGTGCACAACATAGAAGCTAATATGGGACGCCAGAGCCAGCTAAGAGTTCTCTCATCTCACCGTAGTGTCTAGTGCGTATCCAGAACTTCATGCATTGCACGCACAAGGTGAGTAAGAAAGAGGGACTGAGCTACAGAGCTCAGTGATATGTGGCCCCTACTGTCAGGTCAAATAAGACCCGTGTTTCTGAAAATATAATCTTGTATATGGAAAGTAATCTCTACTCATATACATGTAGAAAATACAGTAAAGCATGGACGTCTATGCATTAACCTCCTAATCAGGATGATTATCTAATGCAATGTCCGAGAAAAACCCGAAGAGTCATCAGTCGAAAACATGCAATGCGTGTCTCGTGAGATGTCTAGATATGTGGCGTCTATCGATAAGAATGCAACTCAGAGGGATCAACTTGCAAGATCTCCGGATAAATAGCCGTGGGGTATCCCCGACCGGGTACGTATCTGGCCGTGAGGTTTCCCTCGATCTGGGTCTTCACTCGTGGTACCGAGCACTCCAAAGAGTTGGGAAAGGGTTTTAAGATAAATTCATTTTGAAAACAAGATTTTGATGCCAGAAATTCATTTTGAAAACAAAGAAAACCTTTCCCCTACTCGGTATCACGTTGGTCTTAGCTCAACGGAGCCGCATCTGCCTTGCAAGGATCGTCTAACAGGAAGCAAAGATCGATGCTCACGTCCTATATCTATCTCATGTCTGTCTCAATGGTCTACAGCTAGTCGTATGCAGAAAACATCTATCTCTGATGTCGTAAATAATCGAAAGCATTCTCAAAACCGAGAATAGATCATAGCCGAGTAAAGATATAATCGAAAACACGATAAATCTCGATGGAACACAAGAATGTCCGTAAGGTCCACTCACTGTTGTCCTAAGCACGTAGAGTCGACTTGGACCTCCCAAAGATCCCGTCGTAGTTGTCCACTTTCCCTTAATTAAAAGAATAAAACTATTAACTTCGTGGAATTCTACATTCCTATTCCTAATTCTATTTAACAAAATAACTATGGGCCCCAAGTCTAACCAACTTAAGGCCCAACTACAAGCATGCAAAGTATCCCTCATTAATCAATAGTCTAAACTAAGCATGAAATCACATAACTATCTCTTGGTTTAATGGTCATCAATATAATCTTGAACTCAACCTTAATTAAACCACTAATGAGAACAATGTTCATGCTTACACAGGTACACTGAAACTCTAAACCTTCTCTTCTCCTTGAATCTTCAAATCCAAACTAATACAATTCATTTCTCTTCTACTCTACATCTATAATACGAAATCACACTAACAAATATTAGAAGCTCAACTATTAAATACTAAATCCTAATGTATAACACACTCCTCTATTCATCTATGGCCCACAACCATGTAGGTATAGGCCCACTATACAACCATACTATTAGTTTACATAAAATGCTAAGTGACCCCATAAGCATCAAAGTAAAAGTCGGTGAATTGCCAATTCTTAAGTCAGTCCCTACTCCTTACTTGGGCAATTCATCAAACTAGTTCACCACCAAACATCATCTAAGTATGAATATAGCCAAGCAATACTAAAACATAACACGATAATCTACAAGCCGAAATACGAATACGCAGAATTCTGGCTGCCCTGCGCGGTTGGAAAGAACCAGTCGTAACTTTTGAAGCGTAAGTCCAAATTCTCTCATTTAAATCTCGTTAGAAAGAAGACCTCGAGATCTTTCCAACGGCGTATTACACAGCCCAAATGGACTAGTGAGCAGGGAGCAGCAGCCCCTCGAAGTGGACAGAATTCTGCAGGACAGAATTCTGCAAGGCTGTCTACAAATCGATATCATCGCCCAAATCCTCAACACTAAGCTCCTAAAATACACATGGTTCACCAACCTTATCATAAATCTGATATTAGAATTGGGTTATACAGGAGATGACACAACCAATCTCTATTTACTGCCCATAATTGCACAGCGGCTACAACCATGAACAACAGCAGCCACATCAACTTTAGCATCCCATAAAGTTATTTCTTCAATACTAACTATACTCCTTTATGAAACCTGGAAGCTGAATTATATTACAACTGACCTTTGAACCATTCAATTGCCCACATTTCACTAAGCCATTTCAACGAACACTTGCTGGGCATGAATGAGACTCCAAGGAACAGCTCATTCCCCCACTCCATATTATCAGAAATTCGTACAAATCATCTCCTCTTACTTCATGATTCTAAACCAATTCAGTGGTTCTTCTAGACATCATCACAAAGTATATACATCAGCAACAATATCAACAACAACCTTACTAACAACAAGAACAACAAGTTCCTCTCATAATTAACACCATTCCCATGCTTCCAAACATCATGACTGATCATATATGGAACAAAAAGGGAACAGAAACTCTGAGAAGCACTTTGGCAACTAAAGATGGGCACCATTAGGTACAAAGCCCAGCCACACCTCTCCTTGCATGCAAAGGGTTTGAAGTTATACAAGCAAACTAGTTAAGTGTCCCACAACTCCTTTAGACCTCACTTCAACACAAGCTGGGCATGAATACATTTGAAACCAGGCCAATACAAAGCAGTCATCCACTACAACAACAGCAACCACAACAACCCAATCTTGGGCTTCTTTTTCATGATTCAATAATAGCAACCGACTAAATAACAATACACATGATAAGAGATCAACTAACAGGGACCCTATAATCTCACTGAAGCAAACCACCGAACACTTGATGGGCATATTAACCTTCACAAGACCAACTCTTCTCTTTGAGATCTAAAATCCATTAGAATACAAAGCAATCAAGCTACAACCTTCATCGCAATCAGTAACACCAGCATACAATAACATCATCAACAACAGTAACAACACTCAGCTCACAACAGTCATCAACTCAACACTAACTGAGCCTCATCATCTAACTAATGGCATACCTTGCAGAGCCTCTCGCGCCCCTCTTGAACCAGGTGTGGGGAATGATCAACAACTGGCCGGAGACCCTGCAGGAGGTCGCCCAGAAGTTGGCCGGAGCTGCAGGGAGCCAGAGACGAGGCTGACGGGCTGGCTGTTGATGCATTAACGGCTGGCGAGAGTTTTTCAGCTCGTGCCAAGTTGGAACACCCCTCAGGTATCATCCTCATCCCCTTGAGAGCCTCCCGCCACCTCTGTTTCTATTCCTGTAGAGCACCGTGGCCGCTCCTCGTTCTTCTTCGCATGCGCGATGACACCTCCACCTTCGACCTTCAACGCTGTCTCTCTCTCTCTCCACCTCCTCTCAGCTTCACCGAAGAATGACCACCAACTCCTCCTTCTTTATTTTCTATGCCTTTCTTCTCCTCCAAAATACACCCCATACTTATTAAACCTGGCTCAATAGGAAGACCTTGCAAACTAGCACATGAATAAACATTTTGTCACATGCCTAAGTACACTCTATTAAGTTCTTTCAATTGAGTCTATTCACTATAATATCTTCTAGTGACCTCATTCTTTCATCACACAATTTTGGCCCCAATAAAGAAATTCAAAGCCCATTATTTGATTAATTGTCACAAGTGTAGATCATTACCTAAATCAATATTAAAGTCTTGTTAAAACCAAATTAATTATTTAATATTTATACAATGTTTGACAAGAAAAACCGGGGCGTTACAATTCTCCCACCCTTAAAAAAAATTTCGTCCTCGAAATTGCTTACACATCCATTTGGTGGGCAATACTGAGTCTCATCTAGGCTCTATTGTTACATTTGATTTCTTCTTGATATCTTCACAGTATTTACACCATAAAAGATTTTCCATAAGATAATACGTAAAAATTCACAATCTTATTACTACTTCTCATATTACAACACACAACTGAGAGAGTAATGGTTCAAATATATTCATTCTGGAGGGAACCAATCTTATATCCCCACCAACCATTTACAACTAAAATTTTGCTGATTTTCGGAAACAACCTGACAAATTACCAACCAAAAATCAAAATTGATGCTAGCGTGCCCATGATCTGTCTGATCAATTCTTATAGTTATCATACAAAATAGATCACTTTGTTAATCTACTGCCAACAGTAACTCACATAGTATCTCCCACACATAACATCATCATTGCCCTGATTGTTTGTTCATCTTAGCAGGTTCCTTACAAGTAACAGACATAAGAATCATCACCCCTGTGACTTCTAAGGACGATCAGTGTAGGCTCCTGACCATTCAGTACTAGTTGTCATCTTCCAAAAGATTTAGAATTCTCACAACGCCCAAGCTCAAATGATTGTTGGGAAAAGAAGGCCCTTATTGAGCTCTTGAGCAGGAGAACTACTACATAAGATGCAGCTCATGCCACTCCTCCAATTATGATCAAGGAAATCTGGGTTTCCACCAAGTCCTTATGCTCTAACATCATATTCATGTTTCCCAATTCAGAACTGCAGCTACTCTGGTAAATTCAATACAATTTATTCTAACTATTGAAGGCAAAACTTCATACCTGCAGCTAATACCTTTAGTTTTAAAACCTCTTCAAGATCCTGTTGAGAACTTTTGACATCTGTCCAAAACTCATTCAACACAGGACTCTAATAGGATCATTTTAGTAGTTAAGTTATAGCCTAATAAAATCCTCAAAAGTTGTATAATCCAAATCCATTGCAAGGAATAACACTGTTCTGTTAGTGACCCTGTGCACTCAGAAATTTGCCTTTGTTCAGTTCATCAACATCCAGAAATGCATAAATTTTCTCCATCAAAACTGTTTTAACCTTCTTTCTAAAATGCAGCTAAGATTCTGTTACATTTGTTTTTAACTAACTTCAGTTCTGCAGTTTTAAGCAACAAAAATTTGAATGCAACAAATTTCTAGTGAACACAACTCTTACAAAGCTTCCTTCAATTGGTAGTCCATAAGCTATCTGTGTAAACATTTACTTGATAACTATTATAGCACACCAAATCATATTTCAAATGCTTTCATAATCAGAGTTCAAACTGCACCTATGGAACGGCACTAATGACCATTCCATATGTAGCTATTAAGATTCTAACATACTCTAATTGGTAGGAGTCTATCATAGATTATATGAAAGTTTCCATAAGTACTAGTTAAATGACACAATACCCTTATTTCAGAATCATTCTGATCTATAAAAGTTCTTCCAACCTTATACACGTCAATTCTTTATTGTATTATACCTTTAGAACCCTCTTTCTTCCATAGAAGCAAGGTGTGGTAGATACATGAGTATCTAATTTCTCAAAGGCCAGAACTGATCATTGAACAGTCAACAGAAAATAATTACAAAGCATAAGTTAGGTTTCTACTGCAACATAAATGGCTCTTTTTTTTTTTTTTTTTTTTACAAAGATTCCTGAACTCATCATTTCATAGCTAAAACCTTAAACTCAGAAATCTATTTAACAGTAGTTGAAAGAACTCTTATCCCTTTTCTTTGTCTCTGTAAGTGCACTTTTTAATAATAGGCAAAAGAAAGTAACATAGCATCTCATCAGGTCACATTCCAGCTGAAACCTGAAATGTAATTGGATATCTGGATGACTTAAATTCAGTTTTCAAGAATGGGCTTAGATTATAATGCAGGATCAAGTCCACATATTCTTTACCCTATTGATCATAAAACTGCTGATTTCCTGGAGTTGCGGCGAGTTTTACAAATCTATAGTTCCATAATGTAGCCATTTGTTTTCCATGACTGTGTGGTTACAAAGTGTAGACAAACAATAAGAACACAACTCCTCCTCTATAGAACTTGACTGGAGACCCTTCTTATTCGAAACAGTGTATGGACGCCAAGAGGTAATCTTTCTCAAGCGGTGGTTTAATAACTTCACCTCTCTATCACCAGTTCTGTGAATACCCAATACTTCTAAAATCAGTTAGGAAAAACTTCTTGATGAGAATGAAAAGCAAAAGCTAATGATAACTTCACCACAATAGATCTGTTCATGAATTTCGAGATATCCTCAATTTATCTATCCCAAAAGTCAGCACTAACCCCGTACCAATTATGTTTACCAATTACCAATTGCAACCTAGTTCTCTAGGAGTCCTTTAAAAACCTTACTAGCACTTTACAGCACCAATACTCCACTCTAATGAAGTTGCAATAAACACAAGTCTCTAAAGTCTATGTAAAATATAGTTTGCACGGACCATTATGTCCCTGATAATAACTTCTCCCACTTGGTCTTTAACTCAAAATAACTCATAACGAAATGATTGGCCTCTTTACAAACGATAATTTATTCTTAGACTGGGCGTTACTGACACATACTGCATATTAAGACCCCATCAAGCTCATCGGATACTTCAAGCCCTTGTGGTCGGTGAAGATTTTACAGGCTTCACCAAAAGGATAGTGTCGCCAGATCTTCAAAGTAAGACCACCTTGACATTTAAATTTCTATATGAACACATCCACACAAAGCAAGTCTATGTTCATAACAATTAGTTCTAGGGACGCACACTCCCACCCTACGGCTCTGACTCCCCTAACTCTAGATCGGGGAGCAATAATGCTCTGATACCACTAAATGTAACACCCGGATCCCCAATAGGGACACGTGTCACACCAGCCAGCTCAGGTGAGTTCCCTGAGCCCAAGGCTGTCAAAACTGAAATCAAAACCTGCGGAATAATCTGGAAACTGGAGACATAAATAATAAAAGATCTGGAACTCATCCCAAAAAGAAGAGTTATATCTGTTACAGAACTCCACAGACTATGCGTCTGGGTCTCGTCTCCATAAGTAAAATAAAATGTCTACAGAGTGCACAACATAGAAGCTAATATGGGACGCCAGAGCCAGCTAAGAGTTCTCTCATCTCACCGTGTCTGATGCGTATCCGAACTTACATGCATTTACACACTGCAAGGTGAGTAAGAAAGAGGTGAGCTCTGAGCTTCGGTGATATGTGGCCCCTACTGTCAGGTCAAATAAGACCCGTGTTTCTGAAAATATAATCTTGTATATGGAAAGTAATCTCTACTCATATACATGTAGAAAATCTGATAAAAGCATGGGCGTCTATGCATTAACCTCCTAATCGGGATGATTATCTAATGCGATGTCAGAAAAACCGAAGAGTCATCGATTCGAAAACATGCACATGCGTGTCTCATGAGATGTCTAGATATGTGGCGTCTATCGATAAGAATGCAACTCTGTAGGATCAACTTGCAAGATCTCGGATAAATGGCCGTGGGTATCCCCGATCACGGGGTACGTATCTTGAAGCCAGTGAGGTTTCCCGATCTGGGTCTTCACTCGTGGTACCGAGCACTCCAAAGAGTTGGGAAAGGGTTTGAGATAAATTCATTTTGAAAACAAGATTTTGATGCGAGGAAATTCATTTTGAAAACAAAGAAAACCTTTCCCTACTGGGTATCACGTTGGTCTTAGCTCAGCGGAGACGCATCACGCCTTGCAAGGATCGTCTAACGAGGAAGCAAAGATCGATGCTCACGCGTCCTATATCTATCTACGTATGCATCTCGATGGTCTACTTAGTAGGTATGCACGAGAAAACATCTATCTACGGTGGTACGTAAATAATCGAAAGCATTCTCAAAACCGAGAATAGATCATAGCCGATAAAGATATCACGAAAACCACGATAAATCTCGATGGAACACAAGAATGTCCGGAAGGTCCACTCACTGTTGTCCTAAGCACGTAGAGTCGACTTGGACCTCCCAAAGATCCGTCGTAGTTGTCCACTTTCCCTTAATTAAAAGAATAAAACTATTAACTTCGAGAATTCTACATTCCTATTCCTAATTCTATTTAACAAAATAACTATGGGCCCCAAGTCTAACCAACTTAAGGCCCAACTACAAGCATGCAAAGTATCCCTCATTAATCAATAGTCTAAACTAAGCATGAAATCACATAACTATCTCTTGGTTTTAATGGTCATCAATATAATCTTGAACTCAACCTTAATTAAACCACTAATGAGAACAATGTTCATGCTTACGAATTACACTGAAACTCTAAACCTTCTCTTCTCCTTGAATCTTCAAATCCAAACTAATACAATTCATTTCTCTTCTACTCTACATCTATAATACGAAATCACACTAACAAATATTAGAAGCTCAACTATTAAATACTAAATCCTAATGTATAACACACTCCTCTATTCATCTATGGCCCACAACCATGTAGGTATAGGCCCACTATACAACCATACTATTAGTTTACATAAAATGCTAAGTGACCCCATAAGCATCAAAGTAAAAAGTCAGTGAATTGCCAACTCTTAAGTCAGTCCCTACTCCTTACTTGGGCAATTCATCAAACTAGTTCACCACCAAACATCATCTAAGTATGAATATAGCCAAGCAATCCTAAAATATAATACGATAATCTACAAGCCAAAATACGAATATGCAGAATTCTGGCTGCCCTGCGCGGTTGGAAAGAATCAGTCATAACTTTTGGAGCGTAAGTCCAAACTCACTCATTTAAAGCTCGTTAGAAAGAAGACCTCAAGATCTTTCTAACGGCATATTACACAACCCAAACAGACTAGTGAGCAGGGAGCAGCAGCCCCTCGAAGTGGACAGAATTCTGCAGGACAGAATTCTGCCAGGCTGTCTACAAGTTATAAGCCCAAATCCTCAACACTAAACTCCTAAAATACACATGGTTCACCAACCTTATCATAAATCTGATATTAGAATTGGCTAATACAGGAGATGACACAACCAATCTCTATTTACTGCCCATAGTTGCACAGTGGCTACAACCATGTACAACAGCAGCCACATCAACTTTAGCATCCCATAAAGTCATTTCTTCAAATACTAACTATACTCCTTTATGAAACCTGGAAGCTGAATTATATTACAACTGACCTTTGAACCATTCAATTGCCCACATTTCACTAAGCCATTTCAACGAACACTTGCTGGGCATGAATGAGACTCCAAGGAACAGCTCATTCCCCCACTCCATATTATCAGAAATTCGTACAAATCATCTCCTCTTACTTCATGATTCTAAACCAATTCAGTGGTTCTTCTAGACATCATCACAAAGTATATACATCAGCAACAATATCAACAACAACCTTACTAACAACAAGAACAACAAGTTCCTCTCATAATTAACACCATTCCCATGCTTCCAAACATCATGACTGATCATATATGGAACAAAAAGGGAACAGAAACTCTGAGAAGCACTTTGGCAACTAAAGATGGGCACCATTAGGTACAAAGCCCAGCCACACCTCTCCTTGCATGCAAAGGGTTTGAAGTTATACAAGCAAACTAGTTAAGTATCCCACAACTCCTTTAGACCTTACTTCAACACAAGCTGGGCATGAATACATTTGAATCCAGGCTAATACAAAGCAGTCATCTACTACAACAACAGCAACAACAACAACCCAACCGTGGGCTTCTTCTTCATGATTCAATAATAGCAACCGACTAAATAACAATACACATGATAAGAGATCAACTAACAGGGACCCTATAATCTCACTGAAGCAAACCACCGAACACTTGATGGGCATATTAACCTTCACAAGACCAACTCTTCTCTTTGAGATCTAAAATCCATTAGAATACAAAGCAATCAAGCTACAACCTTCATCGCAATCAGTAACACCAGCATACAATAACATCATCAACAACAGTAACAACACTCAGCTCACAACAGTCATCAACTCAACACTAACTGAGCCTCATCATCTAACTAATGGCATACCTTGCAGAGCCTCTCGCGCCCCTCTTGAACCAGGTGTGGGGAATGATCAACAACTGGCCGGAGACCCTGCAGGAGGTCGCCCAGAAGATGGCCGGAACCGCAGGGAGCCAGAGACGAGGCTGTCAGTCTGGCTGGTGATGCATTTAACGGCTGGCGAGAGTTTGCAGCTCGTGCAAAGTTGGAACACCCTTCAGGTATCATCCTCATCCCCTTGAGAGCCTCCCGCCACCTCTGTTTCTATTCCTGTAGAGCACCGTGGCCGCTCCTCGTTCTTCTTCGCATGCGCGATGACACCTCCACCTTCGACCTTCAACGCTGTCTCTCTCTCTCTCCACCTCCTCTCAGCTTCACCGAAGAATGACCACCAACTCCTCCTTCTTTATTTTCTATGCCTTTCTTCTCCTCCAAAATACACCCCATACTTATTAAACCTGGCTCAATAGGAAGACCTTGCAAACTAGCACATGAATAAACATTTTGTCACATGCCTAAGTACACTCTATTAAGTTCTTTCAATTGAGTCTATTCACTATAATATCTTCTAGTGACCTCATTCTTTCATCACACAATTTTGGCCCCAATAAAGAAATTCAAAGCCCATTATTTGATTAATTGTCACAAGTGTAGATCATTACCTAAATCAATATTAAAGTCTTGTTAAAACCAAATTAATTATTTAATATTTATACAATGTTTGACAAGAAAAACCGGGGCGTTACATGGCGATTATTTGCGCTATATAGCTTTGTACCCCTGGCTTCACCACCTCCAAGTTCAATTTGTTCATGTCCTTGATGATGGGCCGATACGCCCGATTAACATCATTGCTAGAGTTCCGTATGCTTTCTACTCGGTAGCATCGGCCACCTTGTTGGCTTTTCGGGTGGTAGTGAATAGTACAATCGTAGTCTTTGAGTAGCTCCAACCACCTTCTTTGTCTCATATTCAACTCTTTTTGTGTGAATATATACTTTAGACTTTTATGGTGGAGTGTATATATCACATCTTTCACCATAAAGGTAGTGGCGCCATATTTTCGTGGCAAAAATTACCGCGGCTAACTCCAAGTCATGTGTAGGATAATTTTGCTCGTGTGTCTTAAGTTGGCGTGATGCATAAGCTATTACTTTTTCATTTTGCATCAACACACAACCCAGACCTTTCTTTGAGGCATCGCTATAGATTACAAATATTCCACTTCTTGAAGGTAATGTTAGCACGGGTGCACTTACAAGCCTTTGCTTTAGCTCCCTGAAACTGTCTTCACATTCATCGGTCCATATAAAGTTAGCGCCCTTCCGTGTTAATTTCGTTAGTGGATTAGCCAGTCGAGCAAAGTTCTCCACGAACCGTCGATAGTAACCCCCCAAGCCCAAGGAAACTGCGGATCTCCGTCACAGTTGTTGGTCTGGACCACTCCTCAATGACTTTTGTTTTTGCAGGGTCCACTGAGATCCCTTCACTAGTAACCACGTGACCTAGAAATGCCACCTGTTGTAGCCAAAATTCACATTTACTAAACTTGGCATACAACTTCTTCTTTTTGAGTGTCTGCAACACAATCCTTAAATGGTCTTCGTGCTCCTTCTGGCTCTTTGAGTATATAAGAATGTCATCAATAAAGACTACCACAAACTTGTCTAGGTAGTCATGGAAGACTCTATTCATTAAGTCCATAAATACTGCTGGAGCATTGGTTAGTCCAAAGGGCATCACTATAAACTCATAATGCCCATATCTTGTTCGAAATGCGGTTTTCTAATATCCTCTTTTTCACCTTCAGTTGATGGTACAGGATCTAAGATCAATCTTAGAAAAGAATTGAGCACCTTGTAGTTGATCAAACAAGTCATCTATCCTTGGCAAAGGATACTTGTTTTTTATGGTGATGCCGTTAAGTTCTCGGTAGTCAATACAGAGTCGCATTGATCCATCCTTCTTTTTAACAAAGAGGACGGGTGCTCCCCAGGGTGACACACTTGGTGAATGAATCCCTTG
Organism: Dioscorea zingiberensis; assembly: GCA_026586065.1. Classification (NCBI taxonomy): domain Eukaryota; kingdom Viridiplantae; phylum Streptophyta; class Magnoliopsida; order Dioscoreales; family Dioscoreaceae; genus Dioscorea; species Dioscorea zingiberensis. The sequence continues at coordinate 27,373,448 of CM048827.1, forward strand.
TCTAGCAATTCTTGTAACTGCTTCTTTAATTCTTCCAACTCCACCGGGCGCCATTCGATATGGGCTTTTAGATATCGGCTTGGATCCAGGTATTAACTCTATAGCAAACTCTACTTCTCGATCGGGTGGAGGCCCAGGTAACTCTTCGGGAAATACCTCTGGATATTCTTGTACAACTGGCGTACTTTCCACTCTTGCACTTTCCTTTTTTGACACGGTAATATGTGCGAGATAACCTTCACCACCCTTCCTTAATATTTTTCGTGCCTCAAGATAAGATATTAGAACCGGAGTTCTATTTATCTCTCGACATTTATATACTAGCTTTGGTTGATTCAAGAAGTTGAAGACGACTTCTTTCTTATGACAATCGATGGTTGCCCGATTGGTAGAGAGTCAATCCATGCCAAGAATAACGTCAAATTCAACTATCGGAAGTCTTACCAAATCGTCTGGTAAGGACCTTCCACAAATATTAATAGGGCACGCTTGATAGATTCTTGACGTAGTTATAACACCGCCATTTGGGGTTTTCACAGATAATTTCATGCCTAATTCCTGATAAGGCATATCTATATGCTCGGCATACTTGTATGATATAAAAGAATGCGTGGAGCCAGAATCAAATAATGTATAAGCATCTTTTGAGCATATGGATAAGATACCTTTCACCACGTCATTTGCTTGTTCCACCTCAGCAGTTGTGATGGCAAATGTTCGTGCTTGCTCTTTTGGTCGTTGCGATTGTTGTTGTCGATTCCCTCCAGCCACCTTCAGTTTAGGACATTGGTTGGCATAATGTCCAATCTCATTCTGATTGGAAGCATTTTACTCCAAGTTGTGCATTTTGAAATTTGGTCTTTGGGCACGGTGTTGGTTTTCTCAAGCTTGGCGTCTCCACGACAATCTCGTGCTTGGTGTCCTTCTTTTCCACACTTGAAGCATCTCCCCGAGCCAAGTAAGCGATGCCAAGGTGTTTTTCCCACACTTTTGGCACGTGGGGCGTCTTTGTCTTTTTCCCCTGGAGCTTACCTTCCTTTGAACTCCCAGACTGGTGTTCCATTTTCCTTTTCTTGTCATTGTGGTTTCGGGATTGTAGAAAGTTAATGTGTTCCAGTTCCACATTTGTTGCACACCTAACAATAGCTTCGTAGTTTGCAAATTCTAACATAGCTAATGACCTTCGTATTCCTGGCTTAAGACCTTGGTAGAAACGATGAATTTTCTTCTGCTCGGTAGTACATAAGTGTGGGGCATACCTTCCTAGTCTGGTGAAATTTGCCTCATACACCGCAACCCTTTCATCTTCCTTTTGTTTGAGGCCTAGGAATTCATCTTCCATTCTGATTCTCAGCGTCTCAGGAAAGTATTTATTCATAAATAGCGCCTTGAAACCTTCCCATCCCAAGGTGTCAATTTCTTCTCTCGCCTTTGTATTTTTTATTAACGCCCACCACTGGTCAGCCTCCCCATCTAGCCGATAGATAGCTAACTTTGCCTTTTGGCGGTCCGAGCACCCCAGTACCGCAAAAATTTTCTCCATTGAGTTAATCCATCCCTCAGCTAGAATTGGGTCAGTTGACCCACTGAACGATGGAGGATGTTGCCTCATGAACTGCTCCACCGTAACCGTACTTGTACTACCGTTGGTTGTTCCCTTTGATTCGAGTTTCCAGCCATGGCTTGTGCTAGCTGTGTTAAAATAGCTGAGATATTATCCATTCCTTCCCCTGTCGGTATTGGTCGAACATTCGGCATAGGCACATCCCGAGTTTGTTCGTCTGTAGATGATTGGTCGTTTGCCATTTCTTCCTAAGACACAAATGAGTTAGCAAATTATCACATCCTTCCAAAGTTGAGGAATAATCACTTAAAAACCTTATGTCATTGCTCTTAATAACATGCTCTATTTAAAAAATATTTCCTTTAACCGTTCTACTTACGTTATTCTGTCCTATTACTTGCTTTATTCTGTCCTAAATTCTAAACTATCTAAACTTTGCTCTGATACCAACTGTAACGCCCACAAATCCGGGAGCTCCAGATTGGGTGCGTTAATCCAAAAACATAACTTAAACATACATAATCCTTACATACTTTATTACATCTCCCAAGATCATATCAAAAGTTTAGGAGTTTAGGAGTTTAGGACACCATATACATTATTACAACCCTTTTAGATATAGGCAAATACTAAACACATAAACTTAAATTCTTGAAGCTGTTCTAAGGCCCCTATTACGCCAGCTCTCCTCCTTAGACTTCTAGCTCACACAGGTGGGGAATCAAAGAAATAAAGGGGTGAGCTGAAATAGCCCAAGAAGGTAAAATATGAACTGCATTTAGTAAGAATACGAATCGCTGTGAAAGTAGAGTCATTGAAATAACAGAGTCATGGAGGTACTAAACATCAAACATAAGCATCAAACATGTGAAAAGATATCATGAATAGTCTGGATGTCATAAAACTTGTCAAGGCTAACCGCCGTGACTTCATTCTTACTTTTCATAAATGTGTCAGGGCTAACCGCCATGACACCATACTTGTTATCCACTGGATCTACCAATTCCAGGGATATGCTTTACCCAATGCATTGGAGGGCTGTATAATTCCGGGCCCACCCGTCAACATAACATTTATCCAGACTTAAAAAGCGGAAATAAAGCATTGAATCCCAAGGAAAATAAAGGATTTCCAATATTCCTTGTTCATAAGGAGGCCAGAAAATATAGCCATAGAGCACATATAGAGAATTCAACCATAGAAAAGCTTCAAGGTTAACCCATAGAAATCAAAATACTGCAAGAAAAGGGTTAACTTTACCCCGTCAAAAAAAGTGGATCCCTTACCTTAGCTTGTCTTTGTCTTGTCTTACTGTCAACCCCCTTGTGGATTTTCTACGGTCATAATAAACGTGAGGTCATTGTCGTTTTCAAACCTTTCGTTTACTCATATAGTTTAAAAGCATGATTGTTCAAGCTACGGTAGTCTTTTTGTAGATTCCATATAAAAATTGATTTTAACCCTAAAATACATGAAAATTTACCGGTATGTACTTATAACCATTAAGTACCATTCCAGGTTCGGATCTTGTGAATATGAATAGATCTAAGTGGTCAAAACAAAACGTATTCACAGCAGGTTCGTAAAACTGCAGCAGTCTTGGTAAAAAATTCAACACAAGTCTGAGAAAATGTCCAAAAATTCTGAAATTTCCGTATGTGGTAGACAACATATTTTACTAAAACTTTCTTATTTGTATCCAGTTCCAAAGATCACTGGATGGTCCCCAGAAATATGGTGACATGTCCAGTTTCCAGCAGAAGAACAGATCCAGCAGGCCCTTTTTGTAAAAATCATTAAAAATTGTATGTTTCATGAAAGTTTCTGAAATTTTGTAGGCATAAAGGAAACATCCAGATATACAACCTTTGTTCACAAAGTTTTTGAAAAATAATTCGTCTATTACTCCAGAAAGAGATGACAAGATCTTGTTTCCAGTAGCAAACTTGCACTAAAAACAGACCAGCAGTCCCTCTTTGGAAAATCATTAAAAACTGGATTTTTCATGAAAAAGTCTGAAAATTTGCAGTCACGAAGGAGACATCATGATCTACAACCTTTGTATACAAAGTTTATGAAAAAGAATTCGTCTACTGCTCCAGAAAAGAGAAATACAGTAGGAATACGATTGATTGTTAAAACACATTTATGTTCCTCTATGGAGATTAAAAACCTTTGTAAAACTCTTCATAACATTGGAAAACTTATTCACATGGATGGTTATATGTGTAAGAGATTAAAAGCCATTGTAAAACTCTTTATAATCATTGGAAAACTCATTCCATATGGATGGTTATGTGTAAGTATCAAAGAAAGTTGGAAAAAGGAAAACTTAATACTTGAAGACTAGTCTTGATCTTTGAAGACTCTTGAACTCTTCTTGATTTCTGCAGGGCTTCACCAATGGAATTTGGAGGATGAAGAAGAAATTAAGAGAGCAAGAGAGCAAGAGAAAAGAGAAGAGAAGAGCTTGCTAAGCTTAAGAAGAGGTGTGTATTTATAGAGAATGAGAGGCATGAACATTTGAATAATTTTGAGAAAAGATGAGGGCAATATAGCAAATGAACAAGAGAAGAACTTCCTGGAAACATGTGATCTGGCGGTTAAGAAGAAATTTTTTTTGACATTTTGCAATTTAACCCCTATAACATCCCAAATTGACATTTTGCAATTTAACCCCTATACTTCAATTAAATCCCAAACCTCCTTTCTCTTCATGACATATATAATTAGTCATTCTTCTTTTATTTTCTTCATCTTGTTCATTCTATCATTCCACTTAGTGATTTATTGAAGTTGAAAAAAATCAGGGTATTATACGTAGAAGAAGCCTCCACCTCAACAATAATCTTTATCGGATGCTCTATAAAGAGAAAACTGAGCAGCAACTAGAGGAACTCCAAGTCAACCAATGGGCTATGATGGAGGAGCAGCAGAAGCTGCGTGCTGACCTGCAGAGTATTATGGTAGCCCAAAATCACCTTATCGAGGCACAAAAACACATGCGCAGGGGCATCCGCCGTATTTTTGCCCTTCTCCATCATCATGCCCTCCCCCAACACTGGTTCCATCCTTAGGCTCAATCCCGGATTCCCCACCATCTGTCGCTACACCTACACTACCTAAAGCCACCCCACTTGCCACACCCGTCGCCTTTCCTGAGGAGTACATGCTAGGGATCGGACTTATGTTTTCTTTTCTTTAGTAGTTAGCAATGGCTTATCCCTTCTACCCTTATCCTGTTGTCATCTTTATTTTGATTAGTTGATTTCGTACATCTTCATGTTCTTTTGGGCGTCATTGATGTCCCCATGCCTTACAGGAGTACAAGAGAAAGTATTGTGCTTATCATGGAACTTCCCTGGTTTCATCCACACTAGGAACAAATATCAAAAATCGGGGAAGTCTAAGTTTGCCCATCTCCTTGTACTTATTGTTTCTTGTCCTTCTCATGCTCTATTGTATGCATTGGAGACAATGCATGATTTTAAGTGTGGAGATGGGTAGCTCTATCACTAATGGTAGTTCCATGATAAATTTCTAAGTGTGGAGATGGGCACGTGTAATTCTAAAATTAATTACATATCTTAAGAATCTAATTCATTGCAAATCCTTCATGTTTATGATGCATGCATAGTGTATACCTATGAAGGATTGTTAAAACTTTGTCAGTTTTATACTCTACTCTTAGTTTACACCATTTTAGCAGAAAGTTTTTTCAATTTTTCTAGGAAACACCTTGGATACCTAAGGAAAATCCCCATGGCTATTATATTGCATAGTGACATTAGATAACCCATTACCATATCTCTTTGATTTCGGGTGCTAAGTATTACCCCCAATGGCTCCAAGAGGTTTCGTGACACTAGTTCAAACTTCTAGCTAGCGCAAGTAGAATCGTAAGAAGTGAATAAGTTTGTATATGGAGATTATGAGAAAAAAATACCAAGATAGTGCTCCTCTACTCTTGGTGATGAAGTAAGCTCGGGGTGCTGGCTCCTAATCAGAGTACTCATTAGGCCGAAAAGTCCCTTGTGAACATGAGCGTGTATGTAGAGTTGTAATTTCCCAAGTAGTTGGATGCTCTGGAGCCTAACCAACATGTGCAGCCCTCAGAAAAGGAGATCTACACTCTATATTGATCTTTGGTCATTACTTGAAAAATCGGATCTATTAGAGATGACCTACCGCAGTACATATGAAAAGAAAAGAGAAAAGAAAGAAAATGCAACGAAAAGAGCAAAAAGAAATTTTATGTTAAGGGGCTAGTTGTTTTGTACTTAGAGTCTCATGGAATCTCTAGATTTCACTAGGGGCATACTTGCCACTCCAAGGCTCAGGAACATAGTATGTGAAGTGAAAAATCCTTTTCTAGAGTTATACTGAACCGTGTCTAGGATTGTTCTATATCCAGGGGGTTGAAATAGAAAAAAATGCACTTGTCGACGTTGAACTTTCAATTAGAGTATAACTACATTTATACTATATCCTGAGGTTCAACACTTATCACTTATCATATTTTCTTTTCTTTTTCTTGAGGACAGGAAAAGCTTTAAGTATGGTGATATTTGATAAGTGTTCAATAGACCATAATTCTCTAGTATTTTTACCCACACTTTGTATGCTATTTGGAGAAATTGTACCCCGCAAGTACTTAATTTTGGTTAATTCTTTTTTAAAGGACATTAGAAGACCTTAAGAACAAAAACGAAGCAATTCAGGACTATTTGAACCATAAACAAGCATAATAGGACAGTTTATACACAAGGGCACACATGCCGGTTTAAAGATGATAATTCAATTTCCAGGCCTACATAGGTGAACACACACCCGCATGAAGACCAGTATAACTTGGGGAGAACCGCCTTGGAGCTACACAGTCATAGACGCGGCCGTATGAGCACCCATTTAGGCCGCGATATGACACAATTCTGCTTTCTCGGAGCTACACAGGCACAGACACGCTTGTGTAGAAACCCGTGTGGCTCGGACACTAGCTTTCTTAACCCGAACTTATTCAAAATTTAGCCTGAGAGAGGTTTACTCTTAACGCAGGAGGACATATAAATATGGTTTATTTTGGGAGGGCTTCTAATCCCATTCACCCCCCTTGGGAGCTACCATTACTACCACCATCCACCCATTATCTAGGGTACATCCAAGTATTGGAAGGGCGTCTCTTGTCGCTGGAGGCTTGGAGGAGATTCACGAACAGTCCTCGCCAACGGTGGAGAGAATGACGTATCATTTTCCTATGTATTATCTTGTTTTTATTATTGTATTGGATTTGTGTTCCCATTTGATAGGAAACTAATTTTGTAGGTATTTGGGCATTGATGAACCCTTGGGTTATGTATGAACTTTGATTTTGAATACTAATTTTTATATAGTTATTTCTTTTATGATTGAGATCTATTGAGTGGCATTCATTACATTGGTAATCTACGTTGCGACAGCAAGGATTATCCAATTTGACGCACCAGGGGAATAAGTGAACGACTCCCTAGTGCGGGCATATCTCAATAGAGGGGATAATGAGTGCGTCAAGAGATCGAACACTAAGGAGAGTGACTCCTTCATATGCATTGTTCCCATATTCATTCCAAGAACTAGATTCCTTAGAATATCACTAGTGAGGGTACTTGGTTAGTAATTCACCTCGAGAGAGGAAATGAAAGCATTATAGGAATCCTTGGTCTGATCTATTGCAACCAGTGACCCTAGCTAGCATTCATTATCTATCTTGATGAGAACCTGAGGGGCATTCATTAGCCGGATGCCTCTTTCATAACTGATTGTCCTTACAATTTCACCATCTTATTTTTTTAGGTTAATTGCATTTTCCTTCTAGGTTAGCACTTAGTTCAGTTCATAATTCCCCAATTCTTGATTAGATTAGATAGTAGACAAGTAGTCAGTACAAGTACTTTGGTCCCTGAGTATTTGATACCCAACATTCATAGTCAACTTTACTACTTATCCGACACGTGCACTTGCGGTAAACCTATGCATTAGGCCAGCATTAGTCAGTTAAATTATCAAAATAAAAGAAAAAGAATCAAATAACATGAATTGGCAACACAGTCATACCTTTGCCCTTGTCAAAGTAGGTTGGGACGCTAACTCCCTACAATTGAGTGCGTTAGTAGTCGCCCGAACATCACTCGTGAAGATACTTAAAAAGGCTTCAGTGGCAGCCACATCATCCTACAAACAGTGCTAAAGAAGATGAAACTCTGTGTAATATCCGAGGGTTTAGGGAATAAAATTTGTTTTAGTTATTTTCTTTAATCATTTGGTGAATAAGGAAAAGTCCCCAAGTTGGGTTGTTTGAACATTTGGAATTTAAAAAAATTTCTATTTGTCCTTTAAACAATTGCTTGAGTAATAAATAGTTTTGGAGTTGCTCTTTAATTGTTATTTCGAAGAAGTTTTTCATGTTTGGAATTACTTCGGCTTTATTTGCGAAAGAAGGTTTAATAAAATCAAAACCCTAATTAGGGTAAATTGAGGCTTCCAAGGAGTTTTTTTTTTTAATTAAGAGTGATTGGGGGACTTGAAAAGGGATAAATAAATTTTTGGAATACATAGATGTTAATTTCTTGGTGATTGATTTAATTATTAAAAAGGAATTTTCCAAGCATGGAATTAGTCTGATTTAATGTGAAAATATGGATTAAATGGTTAAATTCCTTAATTAGATTAGTTGTTTGAAATCATCGAGGACTTAATTATAATTTTGGAAAGTCTGGGGATCTAATCAAAATTGTACACCTCTCAAAGAGAAAGGACTTACATGTTAATTAGAAAGAACTCGGGGGTTCTTTTCTAAAGTGTCATAAACTCAAACTTAGATTAACATGAAGGATTAGTGGTGTTTACTTGCAAAAGAAACCACTTAAGAAAATTGTGATATAGGAACCTGTGTGCAAATACAATAAAATAGAGGGACTCTTTACTAAAAACACCACATCATAAGCATGCCTGAATACAAATATATTGAAGTAGAGGGGCTCTTTATTATAATTGCATGAGAAGCTATGCACATGAGGTTATTTTATGTTGAAATGGATGGTTGAGATTGAAGTAATTGATAAATAAGAGAGATCCAATGGCGCCCGATATTCCATGATGAGAAAAGCGTGTGGAGGGATTCTGGGCGCCCGATCGCGAGGCAACCAATGCCTCCTTTCTCCGTGAGCGCCAGCGCGCCCAACACCGCGGGATACCCTAGCTTCATCGCATTTGAAATCGGCCAAATATGGAAGGGAAGTAATTTAGCACGTCAGAATCCCTTCATCAGGGGGATTGACAGCCACCATTCAGTCCCCGCGAGCTATTATAAAGCTGAGCACCCTCAAAACCCTAAAAGCAACCAAGAAGAGAGAGGCCACCGGCCCTGCAGAAAAGGAAAGAAAGAGCACCGAGTGCATTCGCCGTGAGATTAGATCGGAGCCTGACCGCCGTGAGCTCACCACCACCCTTGGTAAGTCATTGAACTCCTGTAAATCCATAGAGATGTTTCTACAAAGCATGCATGTACGTTCTAATGGGAGGTTGTGAATTAGTTTTAAACAAACTAGGGTTAGATGAGAGCGGCCAGAGGATATTGGTGGTGCTGTGTCAAGGATGAGTGTGTATGTTCACTGATTGGTCTTGAGTTTATTGGTTCTCATTAGTGAGGATAGGTAGTATGAATTGTTCTTGATAAAATGCTTGTTATATATATACTGTTAGATATGCAGATGTTCTAGGGTTATGATTAATGGGATTATAGATAATGAAGGGTTACTCAATGTGTTCATTGATGTTTGGAAGCTTGATTTGTGAGTGCATGTATGCATGACTCTTATGGGTTTAAATGACTGAGGTAGATAGGTTAATATGTTAGTGAAATAACTTATATATTTGAGAAGAGATTAGAAGTTGTGGCTAGTGCTCTGAGAAGGGATAATAGTTTGATGAAAAGTTGCTTCAGAAACCTGTGGATGGGTAAGCATGCAGAACATTAATTAATTGTTATTGAGTGATGGATGAGAATCCTTTGTAGATGCAAGTAGGTGTCAAAGTGTGGATCTCGATTGATATCTTGGTAGGCAAATAAGTATGAACAGGTCCATACAACACTTATATGAGGTGATAGCTACTGAAAATCTGCTATTCAAACACCTAGAAATCTGAAATTTGGGCTATGGAAATCTATATAGTTTAGTCACCAAACTTCTACAGACCTGGCCTTAGATAATTTCTGAGGTCTGCCAACTCCTTGTCCTTCTTTTGATGCATACTAACCATTAATTTTATTAATGGATCAACTAATGAAATTTGACAAGTTATAAAAATTTCAGAGTTTGTAATTGGATACATATATGGATGTAATTAATCATAAGGGTAAGCAAGGTTGTGGCTGCCACATCGTTGGGAAAAAAACCTGAAATTTAACCCTTAGAATGCCCACCATGCTGAACACTGCAAATATGAAACTGAAGCCTAGTTGTCTGCAAAAAGGTTTATTGAGATTGAGTTTTGAATGGTTTCTTTTGAATACTTGAGGAAATGCTTTGAAGTTTGGTTGAGTGATGATAGGGACAAGTCCATGCACATGCATGGTATTAAATTCTAGGCTAATAAGAGAACGTTAGTACCATGCAAGCTATTTTTATTTATTTATTTGTTCTGAAACATGGGACTGTTGGGCTCTAACCACCTGGGCCTTTTTATATAAATAGTCAGGCATAAGTATCTAAGGGTATAAAAAAAGGCCCATTAAGCTGGGTTTGGCCCAAATTAGAACATCTTGTATATACATCTAGAATCATACGTTGTTGCGAATTTCTGATGTAGGATATATTATCAGGATTAATGTAGATGTGAAAGGATTTGGTTCCTTGGGATACCAGACTTTGTGACTTTTGTAAGTACTCTTGCCTCGTGCCCTTATTTATTGACTGATTGCTTTCTCGATTTTATGCTTGTAAGTACCTTTGCCTTGCTTCTCCTCATTTATTGGTTGCTTTTTTTGTAAGTACTTTTGCCTAGTACCCGCCCAATGATGGGCTTTCTTGACTTTGTTGATTCATGTTTCTTGTAAATACTTTTGCCTAGTGCCCACCCAATGATGGGCTTTCTTGACTTTGTTGATTCATGTTTCTTGTAAGTACTTTTGTCTAGTACCCGCCCAGTGATTAGCTTTCTTGACTTAGTTGATTCATGTTTCTTGTAAGTACTTCTGCCTAGCACCTCTGTCATTCAATGTGTTGATTGACCTGATGAATATTGAGTGTTATTGTTTTGCTTCTTTGTATATTGGCTTAAAGTTACCATGCTTTGCTTGGATTCACATACACGAATTTGTTAACTTGCTTTGTTGAACTGCCATGTTAGTGTATGCTTGTTGAAGTTATGGCTTTTGTTGAATATGATTGTGATCGCTGAACATGCTTTCCCGTTGATTGGTACATTGCCGTGGTAACACGTGAGCTTGTACTTCGTCCGGGTGTGTGTGTGTCAGCTGTTCTTATTACTGAATATGTCTTCCAGTTGATCAGCACATGGCCGTGGAAACACGTGAGCCGGTGCTCCATCCGGGTTGATGTTTCAACTCTTCTTGTATTGTAGATTCTCCCGTTCAGTGCAGATTATGTTGCGGGCGTCTAGGGGGAGGACACTCTGGACGTCCTGTAGTCCTACCAGGGGGAGGGAACTCTGGATGTCACCCGTCAGTGGGATGATACGCTGACCGTATACGTATATGTAGGAGCGCTACCAGACTCAAGGGTCTGGATGATAAGATTTAAGATCGGCTTAGGTCGATGGCTGCCGGGGAGATGACAAGTTTATTCTTCATGTTTGATTTGACTTCATGCTTTGTGTTTGTGTTTAGTGATAGTGATCCTCGTGTGTTTTGAGCTTAATCTTTCTTATGGTATTGTATTGTGTGGATCACTTTTTCACGATTGTTTTCATGACCTCTTCGCATTCCTTGCGGGAGTACTTACTGAGCTTTCCATTCGAAAGCTCATTCCACTTGTTTCACTTGTTTTGTTCCAGGACTTGAGGTGTAGGTGACTCGGGATCAGGAGCTGTGTGAGGGATCGAGATATTTTAGTAGAGGTTCGAGGAACTCAAGTTCACTTGTTTGTGAGATCGTATTCCATTTTGTAGGACCCTTATAGGGCCATTACCCGTGTAGGGTGTTTAATTATGTTTTAAATTCCGCCGTAAGACTCTGATTATTGAAGTTAGTGGATTATGTTATTGCATGCTTTTGATTACTTAGGCCTTGTATCCAAGTGGGGCTTGTCTCCACTTGGGTACGGCCAGTCTGCTCACGTGCTTGAGGTCCCGGGATTCGGGTTGGGGTATGACACTTTGGTTGGGTGGGGGGGCTCTTCATGGTTGTATAGAGAATTGCCCTCGGAAGCCAATGTCTTAAGTTCGACAACATCCTCGGGGATAGGAGGTCTGGGTGGCGGAGCCTCAAGCAGCACCAAATCTGAGGATGATGACCCAAGGTTGGGAGAAGTAGAAGCCCACCCTTTATGCCTGATGCTCTTATGCCGCTTATCACCCCCTTTACTCACGCATCTTTTGCGAGAGTAGGACAGGGCTCCTCAGGGCTCTCTTGTATATTAATGGAAGCTCGAGGATCAAGTTGAGTTTCTCCTTGGCCTTAGATAGAGATAGTGGAGGCCTTAAGCTCCTGAGATTGGGATGGCGGAAGGGGTCGGTCCTCCGTGTGTTTCAAACTCTTCTTGGGCCAGGGATCGTCCTCCTCAGGCCTCCTTTTCTTCTTTGATGAGGAAGTACTATGATGTAGAGGCCTTAGAGCCTCTTTTCTTCTCCTCCATCCACTTGAGCAAGAAGTTCTCATTAGAAGAATTGCTGCAAAACGGTGAACAAGTCTGGCTGACCTAGTCAATGGGCCTACGCTGATACACAAAAAGGAAGTTAAAGGAAAGAATCTTGTTACACGAAGAAGAATGCCCGAAGAAAGAGGATGGCTAGCTGGTTCCACTCCTCCTTGGTCATGGTGGTGTCAAAATTCAATTTCGAGAAAGGTGCACCCCATTGAGTCGGGACCTCCCAATCACCCCGCATGAAATGAAAACCAAATATGGTTTCTAGTCAGGGAACTTAAAAGGGAGTTTACCCAGGAATGACAGCTTATTCCTGTTGGCGAGGTAGATCTAATCATTGGACCTAGGATTCTTCTTCATTTGGAGTAGTAACTGGATTCACCGAGGGGTAAGGGTAATCTCCTCGCATTGAAAGATGATTGCACGGCTACATAGAGTTCTCAATGCATTAGGGTGAAGCTGACCCAAGCACACCCTGTAGAGATTGAGAACCCTGAGAAGAAGACTTGGGATGGAGAAATGAATGCCGCCTTGAGAGACTCCAGATACATGGTGATCTCCCAGGGACCATGATTATTTGCTCTTTCTGAAGGGCTAGGGAGTCAGAGGTGAAAGAAAGGACAGGTGCCAAAATCCTTTTTATATTTGGCGAGTTAGGGCTTCCTAACCCTATTGGGGATAGAAGCCGAGTCGAGTTGGAGTTTTTCGGAAGATACATATTCTGCCTTCATTGAACAAACTGAGCAAATGAGACATGCAATTGTAAAGATCCCTCAAGAGCTTTGGTATAAGTAATATGAAGTGCGGAGATGAAGATGTTTGAAAGGCTTACTTGAAAAGGAATGTAGGTCAGGGGTCACATCATCATATCCGAGAAGTTGTGATCCAACGGTTCATAAAACAACGCTCCTCAATGGTCGACATATCGACCACTATTATCCTCGATGCTTCAAAAAGATCTTCTTAGATGAAACGCCAATTAATCATGCCTCCCGCCACATTCCATTAACAAGGACAGGTCGCCAGGAGGATGGGGTCTTGAAATCTGTGGCCAACTTGATGTCGGATGACGAGTTTCACCTATCGCGGTGTGTGTCAAGGCTAGTCATATGATTAGGTTTAGCTTAACTACTAGGGTATTAGTAAGGGGGATCGAGGGCACGACCTAGCTGATGAGGAGCAACTTGAGAGTTCTGACAAGGTCCTACTTGACCCCCACAACTGGCTAGTAGAGTGTGAAAGGTGAAGCCATGGAGAGATATGGATGCCCCGCCTAGTCGGATCTTGCACATGCACCAATAAGCTGACTTCCTAGGTTGACTCAAGCACAAAGCTTGTCGACCTAACAAGTCAAGGGCAAGTGTTAGAGGAGAAAATCACACCCTACACGTGGCGCGGTCCTATAGGCTTAGGGTAATGGGTTTCACGCAACCAACCGGACCTCTCCCATCAAGCCATGTGGAGATGCCCTTATGTAGAAGGCGTGAATCCTCGGCATTAGCGTATGCGATGGTGTCAGATATGGCCTCCAAGACCGGTAGTTTCGTAGGGGGACTCGCGCGCACCCTTGCCTACTTTGGTGTCAGCGATGACCCTCTTCAACCAACACACTGACCACGACCCACGAGGTATAAAAAGAGGAAGGTCTCTTGACTCATATTCCACCGCAAGAACTCTCTCCTCATCTTATTATCTAACACCTCCTCTGCAACTTATCATATATCACTCTTCTCTCCTTTCTCTTCTCCTTCTCCTTCTTCTCTGATAATCTCTTGCTGACTTAAGCGTCAGAGGGTTTAGGGTGAAGCCCCCTGACTTCCCTTACAAGAAGGAAGATCTGAAGGTCGGAGTTCTATTGCCTCTAAGGACGGTGATTCCCTGAGGTCGTCACCAAACTCTCGACGTTTTTCTACTTAATTATCCAGCAACCACCATTCTTGTTTTATCCCCTAAGCCGAATCTCGAGGACCCTTTGATTTAGAGCATCAAGATATTCCATATTTTTCAAAAATATTATTTTTTTTCTACAATGAGATCTCATGAAGACAATATGTGAACTTGGAGTTTCAAAACCCCAAATTGGCCGTGTTTGGTTGGGGGTTATCCCACGTGGGGATAAGAATAAATTTTAAAAAATTTTGAATTTTTTGGGAGGGAATTTTTAAACCAAAGATATTAATGATAAGATAGTGATGTGTCTTCTATGCATTAGTAGGTTATATTTTTAAATCTTAATTAAAGATTTTGGGAGGAAATTTTTTTATGGGGAATTATCTTGGGGATAACCTTTGGAGATAATATTATGAGGAGCATTAATATCGCTGATTCACAGGGGCTGCTCAAGAGAGTTGGAAGCCTAAAGCGAAATTTTAAAATGGGGCTTTTAATTAATTAATATAAATTAAATTTTATTAATTTTTTAAACACACACTTATATGAGATCTTTTTTTATATCTCTTATTATGGGTTTTAATGGTGAAGTATTTTTATAACCACTCTAACAAGAAAAAGAAAATCTAAACGAACAAACAAAAATTTAAAGATAATAGGTTATTTTATATATAAAAAAAATTGGTAAAAAATATATTAAAAAAACTATCTACTACTAAGTACTATCTACAATTTATTTTTCTAACTTTTTTGAGATACCAAGTTATTAATAAAATTTTTATAATAAATTTGTTATAGCGAGTATTGCAAACAAGAACTCAAAAGCAAAGAGTGAAAAAAAGTAAAGATATAAAAAAAAAAAATTAAAAACAATCTTGATTTATAATAGAGAAAATTGTCATTACTTACCAATTTACCAACAGCTACGTAATTAATAATTCTTGGAATTAGTTTTTTTAATTACTAATAAGGTACATAGCTGGAAGAAGATATATATTAAGCATTTATTAAACTAAAAAGTTAAAACTTTAGTTTATTATCTTTCATTCTAAAATGTTAGTTGATTAAAGATATATAATTGATCATATATTAAATAAAAAAAATTAAACATCCGTATATTATAACATGATTATTATTAGCATGATAAAGTTTTAAAATATTTCAGTTCAAATGTAGTAGGAGGCCTCCAATAGATATTAAATTTAAATTTTAAATATTAATTTATCATACAAATAATTATTATAACTAAAATGATAAGCTTTTAAATTTTGTATGAGGCCTCTAATAGATATTAAAATTAAAATTTAAATTTTTAAATATCAATTTATTATAATAAATATCTATTATTACAGTTATAATAATAAGATTAAAAAAAAATATTAGAGGATAAAATGTAAATATGAGGCCCTTAAAATTTGGGGGCCTAAAATGATTGTTTCACTCGCTTTACCCTTGAGCCGCCCTTGTCATTGAAAATGGTAAAAAAAGAACAATAGAATGGTACAAGGATAATGTCTTAATTAGTGAGTCAACATTTGATAAATCTCATTGGAGATTTCCTTCATAAAAGAACGAAAGGATAATTTTTTGTACCTTCAATGATTTTCTAACGCTAAACAGAAAACTTAGTGAGATGAATTAGTTTTATTGAAAATTTGTAGTGCCCTATAAAACAACATATCCTCAAATTAACAACAAATTAATATTTAATAATAAAATGAAAACAGGTAAAATAGTTATTATAACTTTTTAGCTATACACTAGGAAACATTTGAAATTTCATATACATGTTATATATCCATATAAATATTACATTTATAGTTTTAATAAAAATATTTTAGTGAGAAATGTAAAGCTTTAAGATATAAACAATATTATACATGAAGTTTTAAGATTTTTTAAGTGGATATATAAGTTGAACATATATCTTATTAATTTATAAGGAGTTCTTTGTTCCTGGATCTCTACTTTCATCATCCTTGTCGCATATGTATAAATGGAATGCCCAAGTTGGTCATAAACTAAGTTCAATCGGAGACATGGGTCATGGGATGATTCTTTAAATAGATAGGGCTGTCAAACAAGTTGCCTATTTTAAAAATAGCAGTAGTCAAAGAATATGGCAAGAAGTCTAAGAAGGATGGCAATCTTGATCAAGACAAGTCTGCCTTGGGATGTAATCCAAGGATCAACTGGCAAAAATTGCTTCGAGCTTATCATGAATTCACTAACAAAGGTCCATGCATAAAATTATTATGCATGATTGGGGGGTGGTGCCGCTGTGTTTTCTAAATCCAGGCTTGTGTCCATACTTAAATCCAGTTGGCGCGTGAAGTGGATGGCACTACTATAAAGCAAGCAACCACACACTCTCCATTCCTCCCATGGTAAGCAAGAACCAATGGATTTTCATAGAATGAGATCCATGTATTGCCAATTTTTTGTTGCTCTCTTGCTGTCATACTACTACTGTTTGACAGGTTTCTCGGCCGCCGCCGCCATCTTGCCCGGAAACCACACCGACAAAGCGGCGCTGCTCCAATTCATGGCTGGAGTTACTGATGATCCTTTTGGAGTTTTCCAGTCATGGAATAACAGTAATCCATTCTGTGACTGGACTGGAATCTCATGCAGCAAGCAACATCCAGGGAGAGTTATTGCCATTCAACTTGATTCACTGAGCTTGTCAGGCGCCATTTCTACCTCCATCTCAAACCTTACATTCCTCCAGAGCCTCCTCCTTATGAACAATAGCTTCTCTGGCAGCATCCCGCCTGATATCGGCAAGTTGCACAGGCTTCAGCATCTCAACTTGAGCCGAAATTCGCTCACTGGAGTAGTACCTCACAGTCTCACCAACTGCTCTGAGCTTCAAACTCTGGGTTTATATTATAACCAGCTGCATGGAAGCATTCCATCGGAAATTGGCTCTTTGATGAAGCTCCAAGAACTGAATTTTGCTAAGAATAACCTCACTGGATCCATGCCTTCATCCCTCGCCAATATCTCCTCTCTTGTGATTCTCAATTTACTGTCGAATTTTATACAAGGAAACATCCCTGAAAATCTGGGCCTCTTTGCTACCAATCTAAGTTACTTGTCACTGTCTGAAAACGAGCTTTCCGGTACAATACCTCCCACTCTTTTCAATTTATCACTCATTTATTTGGGCTTCACAGTTAATCAGTTACATGGCAGTCTTCCTCTTGATATCGGCATGACTCTTCCTAATCTTCAGACACTTCTCTTGTCTAATAATCTGTTTGGAGGAACTCTTCCAGCTTCACTGGCTAATGCCACAGCAATCAGGATTCTGGACATGAGCACCAACAGTATTGGTGGTCGGGTGCCTCCAGAACTTGGAAGGCTGCAAGATCTTGTTCACCTCAATCTTGGTTCCAATAAGTTTCAAATAAATGACCCTGATAGTTGGAGGTTCATGGATTCTCTGACAAATTGCAGCAAACTGCAGGTCCTAGCGCTTAACAGGAACAATGCAAGCGGCGTGTTGCCAGAATCGGTCGGCAACCTCTCGACCAATCTCCGGTTATTAATGCTTTGGACAAACAGCATTACCGGGAGAATACCTTCAGGAATTGAAAATCTCATCAATCTAGAGCAACTCCTTCTGTCGCGTAATAATTTTATCGGTTCAATTCCAGATGGTATTGGTCAGCTTACCAAGTTGAAGAAATTAGACTTGTTCATCAACAATTTGACAGGGCAAATTCCTTCCTCTATTGGAAATCTCACTCAATTGCTGAATCTCTTTTTGTCAGATAACAGGCTCACAGGCCACATTCCTTCAACCCTTGGAAAGCTGAAGAACATAATAGCATTGGACCTTTCAAACAATGGATTAAATGGAAGTATACCTGAAGAAATCCTGAGTCTTTCCTCTCTCTCATTCTTCTTCGATTTGTCTGGCAACTCTCTGTCAGGACCTCTTCCTTCAACAGTTGGCAGCTTGAAGAAGCTGGGAATATTTGGTCTGTCTAGAAACAAGTTATCTGGTGTAATCCCTGCAACATTAGGCAGTTGTGAGCAACTGGAAATACTACTCATGGGCAATAACTTGTTCGAAGGCACCATCCCTTCATCTTTGGGCAACATCAAAGGTCTGCAAGAGCTTAACCTCTCACACAATAGGTTATCAGGTACCCTTCCAGCGTCTCTAGCAAACTTGCAAGTACTGTCTTCGTTAGATTTATCTTACAACCATCTCCACGGTGAAGTCTCTCGTGAAGGTGCCTTCAGGAATGCCTCTGCAGTTTCACTGCTTGGAAATGATGGTCTCTGCGGAGGCATTTCATCCCTTCACCTGCCTCCATGCCTTGGAAGCTCATCTAAGAAGCGAGGCTGGTCCAGATCACAGAAGATTGCAGTCATAGTGGCTGTTGTCGCATTCATATTATTCTTGCTGTTTTTATCTTCTCTTGCATTCTTATACTGGAGACGCAGGCTGAAAAAGCAGGCCCCATCTCTACCTTCATTTGTTGATAAGTATCTCAAAATATCATACAGCGAGTTGTTCAAAGCTACTGGTGGTTTCTCTTCCAGCAATCTAATTGGTAGTGGAAGCTTTGGTTCTGTTTACAGAGGGACTCTGGATCCCGGTGGCACAACTGTGGCGGTGAAAGTCTTTAACCTGCGACAACAAGGGGCCTCAAAGAGTTTCATAGCAGAATGTGAGGCATTGAGGGGCATCCGGCATCGGAGTCTCATTAAGATCTTAACTTCGTGCTCGAGTATCGATTCGAAGGGTGATGACTTCAAAGCTTTGGTGTATGAGTTCATGCCAAATGGGAGTTTGGATGCATGGTTGCATCCCAAGGATACTGAACTCTCAAGACAACTGAGCTTGGTTCAGAGATTAAACATAGCTGTGGATGTTGCCGATGCATTGGACTATCTGCATCACAGTTGCCAACCACCAGTCATTCACTGTGATCTAAAGCCTAGCAATGTTCTCCTCGATGACAATATGAATGCTCATGTTGGGGATTTCGGCCTGGCAATGATCCTTTCTGAAGCCATGAGCAAATCTCCACAGGATTCAAATAGCTTGATGGGAATCAAAGGATCCATTGGATATATAGCTCCAGGTATGCTGCATGTTTGTTCCTTTTAAACAAATATCTCAACTGAATTTGATCTTATAACTCCTAAAAGAGTTGCATCGCATGCGTTGCAGAGTATGGATCGGGAATTCAAGTGTCTACATCTGGAGATGTTTACAGCTACGGAATCCTTCTGCTGGAGATATTCACCGGAAAGAGACCCGTTGATGATATGTTCAGGGACGGCTTGGAGCTCCGAGATTTTGTTGAAATGGCTTTTCCTGAAAGAGTTGTGGAGATTGTGGACCCTGCATTTTGTGAAAATGAAACCATTAACAGCAATCAGAGGGGAAGCAAAGAATGTTTGCTTTCTGTTTTCAGAATTGGTCTTCTTTGCTCAAGCAGATTAGCTAGAGAGAGAATGAGCATCAGAGATGCGGCCAGTGAGATGCATACTATCAGAGAAGTTTATCTCAAGGCTGGACATTAACAGTGAGACTAAATGATGGAGCTCAAGCGCAAGAAATAAGAATTAGATGACCTCGTGTTTACTTTGTTACTGTTTTGCCATTTTCAGTTGTATTAGTAAGAAGGGGAGCTTTGATTCATCAGCAATTTGATAAATATACTTAAAATTAATCACAATTATGGTATTTATAGTGTGAAATTGAGGATGCAGACACATTGAACAAATTAATTCCCTCTATTCATCTAAATTACAAAGCAATTGGGATAGATTTGATTCAGATGTATTTCAAAATCTTGTAATGTTCATCTTTTGTTTTTTTTTTAAGTAATATGTGCGGCAAGCCGCTAAGAAACCAAGGGCACACACAAGTCTCCGTTGAGCAAACATGAGGTCGGGGCCGATACACACGTGGGCATTGGGACCACCCGTCATAACAACTGCTCACACTCCCAGAAATGTATCATCACCCGTGAATCGAACCCAAGACCTCTTGGTCGTTGGAATTCTTGTGGGGACAGAGATACCAATAGACCACTTGGTCGTTGGTATTTGCTTATCTTTTTGTGTCCTGGTTTTAGTCAAAAGCATGACACAAGAATATATCAACACAAAGCATATTCTACTCAAACCTGTTTTTGACAACATAATGATAATCTAATTAGCATAAATGTATGTTTTTTTTAACCTCGAGTGGAGTTTTGAAATATCCTCACAATAGGAAATTGAACAACTGAGTAGTGTGATTCTCAGCGTACGGTGGTGCGACTTCTGGCAGATGGCAAAACAAGGTTGCCAAGCTAGAGCTGATGGCACGAGTCTGATTGGGGAAGGCAAGCTAGACAGGGACGAGGGAAGGACTGGCGAAGCAGCTGGATAAGGAATAGACAGCACGAGGAGCAACAAACATAGCCAAGGCACTGGTGAATGGAAGCCCCTGATGAGACGGAGAAACCTATGCGGCGGTGGTAGCTCACAAAGCGGCCAACGGGGAGGCTCGCTCACTCATGGAGACTGCGCTACAAGGGGGTAGTTCACTCTACACCCCACCCAGATGATACATTGGGAAGGGAATCTTAGATGACGGCGGGGTGTGGACTAACGTCCACTTTAAGAGAAGATGACGTACCTTCCCGAGCACGGTTATGAGACCTATGACGGGGAGAAAAGGGAGACCTTGGATGAGAAGAACCCCTCCGACGAGGGAAACCTCGTGAGGGAAAGAGAAAGTTCCAACCAGGCCAATGGGTGAGAAATTGCCAGAACCACAAGGTATGTCGACGCTGTGGGGAGGAAGGCCATCACCAACACAATTGTCGTTGTCGCTCACCAGAGAGAAATAGGAAGCACACAGGGAATAGGGCCATGCCTCAAACCGACTAGGTGGCAGTTGCACCGCAACCAAGGAGGCCTATTGAACCTTGTGTGGAGGCGGAACGTGCAGACGTAACCCACCAGTGGTGCTCACCGGGAGAGGTACGAGGCGAAACCAATATAGCGATAGTAACCCAACCATAGGAGGGAATAGGCCCTTCACATCGAATATATACCAAGGTTTCATCTACGAAAGAATACAGGGGTCGAAAACATGGGATGGAAGCGTCAGGGAAGCGCAAGAGACTGTCGTCAGAGCCGAAGACCCATCATCTCTCCTTCTCCATTGACTCGAGCATGCTTGAGGGGGAAGAAGGGCCTATGCTCCTACTTAATAGAAAAGATGGTGGCAACGAAGGAAGGGATAGCCGATCATCACTCCATTTCGGTGATCTTAGCAGCGCAGTTCTCGCCATCTTCAACATGGACAATAAAGCCCTTCGAGGATGGAAGCATGGTGGTGGGATGCTCGATGAAAGAACTAGCCCGGAAGCTAGAGCAGGCAAAGGATGTTTACCTTCTGAGATTGACTCTGTCTTTCAGGTCGTAGTCAATGGACGTAGGGTCAGCGAGGCGAGAGGATGGTTCCATGAAATGGATCACTGCCAATAAACTCCGTTTATTCTGTTGGGAGAGGGACACCATCACCAGGCTCCTCAAACCGGCTGACGAACTGATGAATCTGAAGCATGAGGGAGGATATTACGTCGACGAGGTGGTGGCAATGATTAGAATTCACTGGTGATGGGATTACCCTTGCTGGATAAAGTGCCATTAGGACACATACTTACACCATTAGGGTGGCGCTATGGGAAGGTAAGAGGAGACTATTGTGTGCGAAGAAGGCGACTAGACTCCCGGAGATGATCACTGGAGACCATGGTAGAAGAGGGAAGGGTCTGAACAGTAGGGGTGGCTCCCCGACAAAATCTTTAACAGAGCAAACAATGGACCACCAGTTACAATCCATGGGGGCTTTGGTAAGAGGGTTGCTGCAAGCGACGTCAAAGAACGCTGCTCGCCACGTGGCGACCGTACACCACGTACAGGGGGCACAAGATTGTGGAGGTTTAAAAGAAAAAAGTTCCACAAGTCCTCGTGTCATACTTGTAATCTTGGCCACAATAATTACACTCAGCTGCTCTACCATCATCAGTATCTTGAAATGAGACCATACATTTGATATCTTTTTACTCGGGCCTCTTTTTTTTTTTTTTCCTTGGTTTCCTTATCCAGATTCAACAATAGGCACAACAATTTCTACAATAGATTCAATTGTAGGCACACCATCACCCGTTGTCGGATTGGCTTCCATTTCACTCCTTGTGGCTGTGAAGTCATATCTCCCTAGTCCCTAATATCATGAAAATGAAGCAAATGTAAATTTGTGTAGAATGATCAATCAATTATATTTAACAATCAAATGTAAATTTGTTTATACACAACAACATAAATCACATATTCATAATTAAAAGTAAAATAGCATATTAATATGGCATGTAGAAGAAAATAAAAAGAATGCAAATAACTTTTACTATGAAACAAAATAAAAGTTTATTTTAGTAACATTGGCAGAAGAACAAAAATTAATAATAATAAAATAACCACTCAATAGAAAATATTTTCACATTATTTACTTTATTTAAATTCTAAGATCCATTATTTTGCAAAAACCCAAGCCATGTACTACCCAAATGACATCGTTGTTTTCCTAATCGATTAGGGAATTAATTAAGAAGTTATATAAATATCACTTCCAAAAATATTTTAACCGAGGAATTTGTTTCCTTAAACAATAAATTAATGAATGAATTTTGAGTAACCTTATCAACTTCTACAATAATTTTGAAAAGTCTCAGATATACCTTTTCAAACTTACAATTTCCCTTAGACATCTTCATATTGATTTCCAATATTCAATCAAATAAAAAGATAGTCACCGTGTTTTCTTAGCAACAGACGTGTGATCTTACAGACATTTTAACAAGCATGTTATGAGGAAAGCACTAGTGATTTCTTTTTTCACATAGAATCCAAGAAAATAAAAAACCAAACCGATTGACTTTGCATTTGACCCACAAACTTGAAAAGGAAATCTTAGTCAAAACACGGGATTTCAATAACTATTAGCCTCAAACTCCACACTGCAAATCCCTTAATATTTTTCAAATCACAATATATGATACATTGATTAATAATAAGAACTGTATTTTCAAAAGCCTAGTAGATGATCTAGAAATAAAAATTATTGACTTGGGCCCAGCAATTTCAACTCAACGTGTCAATACAGAAAAATCCTATATTTTTAGTCTAAGATCAAAGATCAACCCCTCTAACGCAACACAATACACACAGATTTAACCAATCAAACCTTTGTAGATACAGAACACCAAAAGAAGAGTTTTTCACCTAAATAATATCAACTCCAAGCTTCACCATTAGATCTACAATTAACCAAAACAATATGCGCTTAACCAACACAAAAAATAAAAGTAAATTCGAAATTACCTTGGCTCTTTTCTTGATGAACACTTCCTTTGCACTTCTGCACTTCCCCTGCTGAAATGAAGAAGATTGAAGAAGGTCGACGGGGACGCAAGAAAATCGACAATATGGGAGGCAAATCTGCGATGGGTGGGTGTCGATGATCTCCGATCTGCGATGGGCCTCAGTAATATGGGTGAGGTCTGTCGTCAAGGAATGGATGGGAAAAGGAGAGTGGATGGGATACGAAAAGGAAGAGAAGTGAGAACTGTAGCTTTAGTTTCATTTTTCAAGCTATTCAATTAACTGAAAAAAAAAGAGGAATATGCGGTTCAGTTCAAACAACATTTCTTAAAGTTCAAACTCAACCAAACTGAATATTAATCGATTTCAAAACAAACCAAACCAAACCAATTTGTTTTCAAAGGTTTGAAAAATGTTCAACAGTTTCAATAGACTGGTTTGGAGCGGTTTTGCGATTTGGAGTTTCAGCCGTATGTGGACAGCGCTTCACTTCCACGATTTATGAATTTTCCATTTAGGATTTTTAAATAATTATTGATTTTTTTAATACTTTGCAAATATCTCTGTTTATTAATTTTTTATTGAGAAAATTATGAAAAAAAACCTTGTGGTTTCACGGATTTGCAAACCGGTGACAAAAGTATTTTTTTTTTTTTTGAAATTATTACGTGTGGTTTCCCCCACTAACAAAAAGAGGAAAACAGTGAACGACGTTAACTTCTGCTTAGTTGGCAGGGTAATTTTGTCAAATCGCATAAAAACTTGATGTGACATAAATATTTGATTAAATGGTAAAATGGAATGCTGAGGTGGCAAAACTTTTAAATAAATAATAACATAATACCATCATTAATTATATTAATTAATAACATAATTATGATTATTACACTAATAACAATATAATTAAAACAAAACAAACCCTAGCCCTAATTCACCAATCTCTCCACCGCCATCGCCTTCTCATCCTCCTTCTCCGCCTCCGGTGAACTCAAATAACACATCAAAAAGCACAACTTTCTCACTTAATTGACAATCTCCACGCCAAATTCAAAGCATAATCCACCAAATCATCTTAAACCAGAAGGTTCAAATCATCTTCAAAGCATAATCCACCAAATCAAGAATTTGAACAAAATCAAACCAAAAGCACAAACAAAATCAACGTAACTCTGCGCTCCTCCCCCTCACGAGTTTCGATCCGACAACTCCTCCTAGTGGCTCTCCTCTGCGCTCATCTCTGGCCGCTAATTCTTCTTTGTCCTGGCGGCGATGATGCCCAAACCCTAATCATCCAACGCGAAAGAGAAAGCTCCGATAGATCTCCTCTTCAGGTTTGGCTCCAATCTGCATCTTGATGAGGATCCCCATCAGTTTGGAGGGGTTCTCGAAGGGAAGAAAACGAGATTTAGGGGTGGATCTCCTATTTGGAATGGTCACCGGAGAGAGGAGTTTGTGTCACCGGAGAGGAGAGACGTGGAGAGAGGATTTTTGGGATTTAAAATTTTTAAATAAAATAATTTATTTTTTATGCCACGTCAGGTCTTTTAAGTGATTTGACGAAATTACCCTGCCAACTCAGCATAAGTTAACGTCGTTCACGGTTTTTCCCCTTTTTGTTAGCGGGGGAAATCACACGTAATAATTTCGAAAAAAAAAATACTTTTGTCACCGGTTTGCAAATCCGTGAAACCACAAGGTGTTTTTTCATAATTTTCTCTTTTTTATTTGACTTTCAAATATTATAATGGTGAAAAAATAAAAATATTTTTAAAAAATATTATTATATTTAAAAAATTTTGGATTATGTTTAATAATTTTAATATATTTTATTATTTGATCCGAAGGGATGCAAAGGTATATTGTTTTTTTATATAAAAATATATGTATAGATTGTTAGGGGATAATCTAGCACTACACGTGGCGTAAATCGGGGAAGAACCCCGTAACAGGCCGACCTACTCAAAGGAGAGGACGTGAGGATCCCACCACCTCATGCCCCCTAACATGCAGGTACGCTCCTGCCATGAAAGGCAGAAGTGACGCCTGGTAGGGAGGTGTGCTCTAACAAGGCACTTGGTCGGGATATCGTGCTTGACGTGCCGTGGGGACAAGCCCGAGGAACGTGTCTGAGATGACTGGCTACTGGACAACGACAAAAGAGTTATAAGGGGGCTCTCCATCCCTCCATGGGGAGGGAAAGGTTCTTCTTCTTCACATTAGCATCACCTCTTTAGTCTCTCCGATTCTCTAGACCAGCTAACTTAAGCGATGGAGGATTTGGGGGAAAAGATCTCCTGGGCTTTTTTATTTTGTCGGAGCAAAGGAGCCTCAGCCGGTAGCATTTTCTCAGTCTCTACAACCACTAGACAACATAAGCGGGCGAGAAGCTCACAGTCCGGACTCATATTACCTCAACACACATCTCTCTTAGTTGAACTCTAGACGGAAATCTAGTTGAACTCTAGACGAGAAACAGATCTCGAGGTCTCATCCGGTTTAGATCGTCAACATAGACAATTCCAATATTTAGGAAATCAATCAAACAATGAGAGTGCAGGGGTAGAGGTGTTGATCCAGAAAGGAAGCGGCACCTAAAATCCTACCTTTCTAAAGTTTAAGCTGACTAATGAAGAGGGACCAATTGTTTCTAATGTACTATGGCAGGTGTGGAAAGCAAGGTGCCAAAGGATATTCAGGGACAAACAAAGCAACCCACAAATGGTGGCGAGAAGGAGCTTGTATGCTGCAGAGGAATACATGATGAGGGGACTTCCTATTGAGGAGCTAAACATACTGAAACACAAGAGATGGAATCAAAAGAATCATGAGCACCTCCTCTTTACTTTACTGATGTCTCATGGAGTGACCAAGTAGGTGAGGCTGGACTCGGATACATCATATTAACTAATGCTGGTAACGTATGTGTTGCAGGAATTAAGACGGAGGTAGCACACTCAACATTCGAGGGAGAGCTGAAAGCTGTGAGGGAGGGGCTGAAGAGCTTGATTGAAAATGGAGGCCGACAAGTAACAATTCACACTGACAATCTTTGGCTAGCAAGAATGCTCCAACAAGAGAAGACAACTGCTGGAATACAAGGAATATAACTACAGAATGCAGAAGACTGCTGCAGCAATTGGCTCACTGGGAAGCCATACATATACCTAGAGAAGAGAATCTAATCGCTGATCAACTAGCTAAATTGGGGAGGACCACTGGCAGAAGCTGGAACTTCAGAAGCATATGGGAAATGCCAAGCAACTTGCAAGTTTTGGTGCATAGATGGAAACAGTCTGTGATTAGTTAACTATTTGAGCTCTGTAATGTACCAAAAAAAAAAAAAAAAGTTTAAGCTGACAAAGAAGGCATGGTCCATTTACCCTTGAGAGATGCTAGTAAATTAACCATGAGATTTAAAATACAAGTATCATACCTCTTGGGGAGAAAATTTAGTCTTGAGGAGCAAAAAAAATTAGTGAGGGCTATTTGGGTCTTTTATGGTGTTTAATAGTATTTTAAGTAAACATGATTGATAATTAGTTCGTTAATTAATCAAAACTAAGTTAATCCCAATGGAAGTTTGTTTGGGAAATAAGTTTAAACTCATTTAAACATTAATGACCCTTGTTCATTCATGAAACCGACCTTCAAGACTAAATCCAAAGGAGAAATTGAAAAGCATCAATGCAACAAATCCATCTTTAGGATAAATTAAAAATAAAATGTGGAACATAATAAACCAGTAAAACTCGAGATTTAACCACCACCCCCACCCCCCGCAAAAATAAAAAAATAAAAAAAAAAATTACGGAACAAATAGGACATATTGTTTCCCTTGATCACTTAAAGCACCGATTTTTTCTTACCCATCTTGAAAACCTTATAATAATATATCATTACCGCAAGAAAGCAAGATACGAGTTTATTATAGCATTCACATTTTCACATTCACATATCATTAATCATAGAGAGATGATTAACATAACAACCAGATAAATTATATGTCATCATAAGTAAATACAAAATTTTCAATTAAAATCTACGAAATTTGGTTGTGAAAAATTCACTTTTAATTGATAGTTTATGAATAGTATAGATATAAATTTATATACACATACCGGAAAGAGGATTCAAAAAACTTGTTAATATATTGGTACACCTGAACATAAAGGATGTGATAACTGAAGTTTAAATTAGGTTGGACATAATCTAGTGGAAGAAGCTAAACAGAACCGCAGTTGTTACTTTTCCTTCTCCAGGTGACTTGTTTCCAGTACATAGTCTCTCATAAGGCTTGTGTTAGATTCGTCGACCATCTATCAAAGCAAATTCATTACAATGGAATAGTTAAGAAACAATCACTAATTAATTTTGTTCATAGTTGTGAGTAGGACAGAAACTGACCTTGAATGCCAACTTCTGTAGATTATCCCACTCAAAATCTCTCTTAGAATATGCAGATCGAACCTGCAAGATGAATACAGGTTCATACGGATTACTTGAATGGAGCGAAACTGTGTTATACATCACTCAATACTACGATACTAACCTCTAAAATGCGCAGAGCTGCAT
This sequence comes from Dioscorea zingiberensis, assembly GCA_026586065.1. Classification (NCBI taxonomy): domain Eukaryota; kingdom Viridiplantae; phylum Streptophyta; class Magnoliopsida; order Dioscoreales; family Dioscoreaceae; genus Dioscorea; species Dioscorea zingiberensis. The sequence goes on from CM048827.1 coordinate 27,401,741, forward strand.
CAAAATAAGGTGGTGTGTCAGTATCACTATAGGAAAAAAAAAAAAACCAAAAAGTAAGATTGATGGCAAAAGTAATAAGTGAACTTAGTCAATTATCTAACAACGATCGATGAAATCGCCCAGACATTGCTTTCTTGGGAAAAGAAACTGTGCCACACTGATAAAGTCAAAGTTTATCACACTAAATTCCTCACAAAAGGGTAAAAATACTTAATCAAGTAGAATTAAGTAATTGTATCCAAATTGAGACCATCACAGGTTAGCAAGGCATTTTCATATCATAAAATGAACTATTTCAATGCAAATTCGCAGCCATTAACATGAAAATGATATAATATGCATAATATATAGCTATGAATTAGTTTGTGGTCTATACTCTAATTCTAATTCTTGGCACAATGATCTCTGGAATTAACTTAAGCAATATTAACTGAAGATTAACATGATTAGATATGGGATCCATACCTAGTTTTATTTAATTAGTTAAAATACAATGCAATATAATCAAAATTGCTGACGATGAAAATCATGTGAAGAAGAGTAAATCCCAAGTACCTAGACTTTTATGCCGCGGAGACTCACGCATCAAGGTCCTGCAAAACTTGTCCCCGTCGTTCAACGAATTCCGGCTAATGAACTCCATCAACTCCTTGTACGCATCTGGATTATAACTCTGCCCCCAAATTGGACAAATAAGAGACAAGAATTGAAGCAATGGAGACCACAATCTCATCAGAAAGGACCACGCTTTATCAATAACAGAATGGATGGGACACCTCAAGCTGAGCAAGAACAATCCTCACAGCCACAAAGGTGAAGAAGTTCTGAAGGTGACGGGCAGCCTTGGCTTCCGGTGAAGCCTCGGCGAAGCCAGGAACGAACATCTTTTGGCAACGAGGGGGTCTCAAGACGAGAAATCTATCCCTTCGTTGATGATGTTGCCGGGTATGAGGAGTTTTGAGAAGAGGAGTTCGGGTGATAGGGTTTGCCAAAGAGAGGGATTCCATCGTGAGTGATTTCGGAATGGTATGTGCCAAAATGAAAGCTGAACTCCGCCAATGTAATGATAGCGATGACTGAAATATCTCGGCTCAACTGAGTCCAGGAGTTTATGATTTTTTTTTTTCTTCCAGGGTTTTGCTTGCATATCCTCTAAAATTTGGAAATTGTTTAAATATCATTATAAAAATAATATTTATTTGAATACCTCCATAAATTAATTATTTTTATTTATATATCCCTATGGTTAAGTTAACAACAACGGTGTTAAATCGATGAATGGAGTGAACTTAAATTATTAAATTATGTTTAGGGGTAAAGTCATTTTTGGTCCTTAAAAATGGGACCAATGTTCATTTCCATCCCAAAATTCAAAATTTGTTCAATATGGTCCCCATGTATTGTATATTTTGACATTTTGGGTCCCTATATATTTCATATTTTGCCATTTTTGGTCCCTATTGTTGACGTGGCGATCATGTGGAACATCAATGAAATACATATAATCATTTTATTATTATGTTTAGGTCGTTATTTTGCTGATGTGGAGTGATAAGGGGTAGTATATGCTGATGTGGACCGTATTGAACAAATTTTAAATTTTTGGGATGAAACTGAATATTGGCCCTATTTTCAGGGACCAAAAATGGCTTTAACCCTTATGTTTACTTATATTTCTTGTTGATGTTAAAATTGGCTTTGCTTCAAGATCAAACCCAATCTCGCACCATCGGTTAAATTTGTTTGATTTGAGGGACAAAATCACAAGAATGAGAAGAAGATTATCCAAGCGTACAAGAGGAAGCAAGATTTACGTGGAAAACCCCATGAAATCGTGGAAAAACCACGATGCTCATGAGTAAATCCACTATGTGTTAGGGATTTTACAATAACTTGGAGCCATGGGAGCATAGGAGAGAGAAATCACAATAGTGAAAAGGGGGGAGAGAGCAGCAGGGTATATGGTTCTCCAATGTCCAAAAGTCCCCTGAATGGTCTTCTTCTCCCCTCTTTATAGCCTGAGGTTGCTTGGCGTCCAAGTTTTGCCATCTCAGCCCCAGGAAAAGCTTGGTGCCCAAGTTTGCCAGCTGGAAGTCTTCTAGAAGCTTCGCCAAGCATCTTGAGGGTTCTCGAAGTTCCTCCTCTCTTGATTGGTTGAGGGTCCTGGATGCTTCTAGACATTCTTCTTCCTTTGTATGCTTAGTTTATTGAAAGACCCTTTTGGAAAGGCCTTTTTAGAAGACCCTTTTGGCAGAGTGTAGCATCCAGAGTAGTCTTGACTGAGCAGTTGACTTGGCCGAACGGAACATGCAAAGAAGTCTTAGTTGACTTGGACGAATAGTGCATGCAGTAGAGACTTGGCCGAATAGTAGACTTGGCTGAACAACAGAGATTTGGTCGAATAGTCTTGGGCGAGCAGTCTTGGCCGAATAGCAGAGTCTGTGCTGGATAATTAGTTTCGGCCGAAAGTCTTGGAGGAAGGAGTGGTCGGCTTGCCAGAGTCTGAGAGGAGTCTTGACCGAGCAATAGCGTGTAGAGTAATCTTGGCCGAGCTGCATAATGCAGAGGAGTCTTGGCCGAACAACAGAGTATAGAGGGGTTTTGGCCGAATAGAATATGAAGAGTAGTCTACAACTCTTCATGGACATGAGGGAAGAGTGGTGGAAGAATGTGGGAAGTGCGGTCTGCAGCTCTTCCTAGTGGAAAGATACCTTGGATCCGACTAGAAGAATGCCCCAGATCCAAGTAGAAAATAGTTTGTGATTCTTCCGGGTGGTTGTTTGGATGATCGCCATGTGTCTTCCCACTTTTACCCCTATCATATCTTTCTAAATATTTTTCTTATTTTATAGACATTAGTTATTGGAGTAATGATATACAAACCAAATAGGTTTAAAGAACGGCTGAAATTATTAAACTTTTCTCTAGATCATCAACACCACAATCTCGAGATAATTTGAAGAGATATCAAACATTCGGTAAGCCTATTCAGTTTGTTATTTCATATAACAAATGACCATTATAGTTTTGTTAATATACCCTCTAATTTTTTTTATCATATTTTTTGAATTTTAAGTTATTTAAATTATAAATAATTGTTATGGGGTAAAAACCCAGACTGTACACATGGCATGATCTTTAGGTCCATAGTCTTGCACCTTCGGCCTGGCAAGAGGCACGCGCACCAAGGGATCTCCAGTCCTTGCCTGTAGATATGCGCTATGTGGCAGATTGATTCCCCATGATATGAAGGCAGAGAGACGCTTAGGTATTAGACATGCCCTCCACGGCTTGTCTGTAGGGGGACACACACCTACGAGAATGTCAGTGATGACACTCCACTGCTAACAACCAGATCGTGGCCTGCTAGGTATAAAGGTAACCGGGGGTAAAGAGAGAGTGGGATTTTTCTCTTTTGGAAATTCCTTTAGGCTCCCATAGGGAAGGGGAGATAAACCCATCCTCAATCTCCAGTTCTCAGATACCCCGAGCGACCTATCTTTCCTCCACTCTTCTTCATGATATGACTCACACTCCACTTACTGGAGCCTTGTCATCTTTTCCCCTCCTCCTCCTCCAACTGACTTGATTATCGGAGGGCCTGTGGGCTCATTTAGAACTAGTTTACTGCCTTTCGCCAGCGGAGCCACCCTCGAGGTTGAACATGATAGCTCTCGAAAGAGAGCTATTTTAGTAGGCAATTATCATATGTTTAGGGCCTAGAGGTATGGTTTTAATGTAGATAGCTCATGATTTCAGTCCTAAAATGCAATATATGGCCAAAGTATCTATCTTATACTAATTATTACAGTTTACAATCTATTTTGTGTATATAGATGTTAAAGTGAGTGAAATTCTTATGTAATAGATGAAAATGGAGCAGCTAAGTAGACAACATCGATGTTCATGGGAGCATCATGATATTCATAGAGGATTCTAACAAACTCTCAGAAGGATCAGAACATCGTGATGCCCCAAACGAGCATCGCGATATTCATAAAGGATTCCAACAAACTCTTAGAAGGATCAGAACATCGCGATGCCAGACGAGCATCGCGATGCTAAAGCGAGGCAGACAACAAACCTCCCTAGCTTTCATTAGTATCACAATGCTCATATGGAGCATCGCGATATTATAGGGAAGACAAAAGGCAGAATTCCAAGTTGTTGTCAGTATCGCGATGCTACATGGAGCATCGCGATTCACATATTGGAGCCTAACGGGAGTTATGATGCGTGTATTGTGATACTAATGCTAGACCGCAAGTGTACGGGTCGTATCAAGTAATAAAGTTGACTATAAAAGTCGGATGTAGAACCCACAAAGACAGAGATACTAGTACTAACTCTTCCTATTATCTAGTCAAAACAAAGATTGGTGGTGGTGTGAACAAATCTAAATTCTAATTATAGAAAGCAAGATAGAATGGGATGTGATGAAGTCGTGAGGGCAATCAATTAGGAGAAGTGGTATCTAGGCAAAGTACTATCCCCTTCGAGTTCTTGTGGATAATATTGTGTATGGATTTTATATTGATGAATGTGAGATATGGACCAAGAATTCTTACAACACTTCACCCCCTCTTTCAAGGCGAGTTACTAATCTACACTCGTGAGTAGTTCTAGGGAACATATAATCCTGGAAGAGTTATGGGAATAATCCATTTTACAGAGTCTCTTTCCTAAATACCCAATCTCTCGGCATATTCATAAGTCCCACCTATTGAAGTAGATCTAGGGTATATAGAGGGAGAGTTATCGTCTACATCTTCTATAAATCTAGATTGATACTTAGAGCTGTCGCAACGTAAAGCATCAATACCATACAAAACATTCAATAGGTTCTCAAACATTAAATCATTCATTCAAATATAGAAATTCATACAAGCAAGATTAAAGTTCACACATAAACCCAAGGGTCCAACAATGCACAAATACTTAAATGATTAGTTCCCCATCAAAGGGGAATACAAATCCAATGCAAATAAAAGAGAAAACATCGATAAAATAACAAATAAACTCCCCTCCGATGTTTCCTCTACTATTGGTGCCACAAATCCTCCTCCAAACCTCGCCACCGAGAAGCCTTAAAGATGAAGCTTGATGCCCTAGTTGATGGTGTGGGAGAGATGGTGATGTTAATGAACCAAGGAGTAGCCCCCAAAGGGGATGGTCCAAAGATTCCTCTAAACCCTAATTTACAAGGTATTTATAGGCTTTACAATGATAGATAAGTGTTTGAGTCGTATTGGGTCCGTGTTGGTCAAGTTTGTGCTGCAGAATAGTGAATATCGGGCCCATATATGCCTCATACGGGCTCCGTTATGGGAGCATACAGCCGTCAGGATGTGTACGAGTAGTCTTACGGCCGTATGCAGCCGCATGGCTGGATTTCTACATCACGTAGTTTTCATCAAGCCCTTGATTGGATGACCAATTCTTGTCTGATTGACCTGAAATTTTAGCTGAGTGTTCCTCACTTGTTGATTTTCAATCTGAACGGTGGAGATTTGTGTAGCTCTTGTAATAAAATTTTGATCTTCGCTGCTCCTTTAGGATTTCTGTAGTGACTCAAGTTGCACCCTTTTTCGCCTCAAATGATGTTGAATTTCTTTCGTTTGATGATTAAGGCTCTCCAATGCCGTGTAAATGAGAATTAATACAAATTACGTATTAATGAGAAAGAATTACTTAAAATGACATAATTAATGTACAAGGAATTGATATAAAAACATGGTCAATTGAACGCTTATCAAGTTGGAACAACATCGCGATGTTAGCAGACAGCATCGTAACACTCAAGATAGGAGACTTCTTCAAGAAAATGCAGAAACATCGTGATTCTTTTCTTAGAGGCTTCTAGAGTTAATTACATCATGATGCAGGATCTTGTTGGGAGGGGGAAATATAAAGACCCAAAATTTTAGGTTTTAATCCATCTTTGGTCTCACGAGCGGTAGTAAGTGTAGAGCAATGATCAGAGTGTTGTCAACAACGTTTGAGGCTTGGGTTTCTTGAATCAAGAGTGGGAATCCCTATACTTTTGATATTGAATTCTTATTTCCTCTTTTTGTACATTGATATAGATGTTTGTGTTAATGTTGTCATGGATTTGATTATAATCATTGTAATGGCAGGTTAAATACCATTTCTAGGGTTGTATGAACTCATAACTTAGCATTTATATTATCCTTTGATTGCTTTGATTGCATTGTTATGGGTATGCCTTTGATTCTATACTCTTAATATCAATCATCTACGGGTGACGACCATCTATAGTACTTAATGCATAGACATATGTATGTGAGTAAAGTATAGGACCATAGGGTGGAGTTGAGTGATAGCCAAGTTATCGATAGCTTAGACATAAGCATTGCTAGTCTATGGCAGTGATTGAATCTAGGTCCTATAATGCTTCTCCTTCTCCATAGATATATGGGTAGATTTAGGAGCATGTTCCTTAGATATAAGGACTTGTAGGTTACACTCGAAGTGCACACAAGTGTTGGATTCATCATTGATTAACCCATACCCCTAGCAACAACATGATAGTAATCATAGGAGAAAATCCTTCCAAGTCATAGAGCCAGACAACCCTAGAACCTTCTAACTGAGAGAGCAATCACAAGTAACCTTCGTTTTCTTCTCACACATTTATATATGAATTAGACATCCTTTGCTTGTGCTTTCGATTGACTTTAAGCAATTTAATACACTATTTTTAGTTAGACCTTATTACCGTTCCTTGAGGATTCAACCCGGTACTTGTTAGATTTTATTACTTCCGACAACGTACGCTTACGTGCGGCGGCTTGAGTGTTCGCATTCATAGCCGGCGGTCAATAAAGTTTTTAGTGCCGTTGTCGGGGATCGGCAAAGGTTTTTACTTGCGTTAGTACATAGGAGTTAGATTAGTCTCCTTTGTTTTCTTGCAAATAATTTTTCTGTTGATAATTGATAAGTGTTTAATTGAGCATAATTTTATAATGTATTCAAGTACACTATACATGCTTATTTGAGGAGAATGTGGCTCACTGATACTTAAAAAGCATTGTTTTTCTGAACAAGGCATAGGAAGAGACACCGGGAGCAAGGAAGCATTTGGAGACAACACGGGGCCAAAATAAAGCAATTATGGAACAAATGGAGTCTCATACGGGCTACCATACGGCCCGTATAAACTTGGATAGCTGATTGGCTGTTCTTCTAACTCGCATAGGAGCCATTCGAGGTCTCATGCGGGGATGTTTACGCCCCGTATGAGGGTATATACGGCCCATATGGATGCCCATATAGAGTGCTGACAGTGTGGAGGTTTGTTACATTGTGGACTCAAGCAGGGGATGAAAAGGAAAATGACCCCCGAAACCCTAAAATGGGGGTATAAAGGCGTGGGAGATTATAGGGGGGGATTGATTATCTTCTTCAATTGGGGTGGGTGGGGGTGGGTGGGGGCATCCATCGTCTGATCAAGGCTCACCAGCAAGAGAAGAAGCGGGACTTTATATCCTTGAAAGGGAAGATCGTTAGAGCTTCGCCATCGGATCCTCATGGATCATCTTTGGGAGATTTCAATGCTTATCTTCATGTGTTCATTTTATATTTGCATGGATTTGTATCCCTTCTCTATGAGGGGCTAAACTTGTAGATACTTGGGTGTGATGAACCCTTGGATTATGATTTAATTTTGATGTTGATTTCTATATTTGTTGATTGAATGAGTTTGAGAGTCTATTGGATGTTTTAGTGTTGTATTGGCCTCTTGATGCAGGAGGCACAAGTCAGATGTTTCCAGTATGGTGGGTCAACATAAAGACGGGAGATGGTCGAGTCAATTCCAAGATTGAGTCGGTTTTGGACACATTTCGGTATTTTGGCCATAACTTTGGCTACCGATATCGGATTTGCGCGCTCAACCCCAATTCAGAAAGCTCGGCTCAACGCGCACGTGGGGTCCATCCAGATTTGCTTGATGGACCTTTCCTTTATCCTCAAATTCCACTGTTTTCCCCGTCGTTTATTTGTTTTTCGGTGTTTTTTGCTATTTTTGGTAATATTTCGTATGCCAATTTAGGATAGGATATGAATCCGATTTGAACTCGGATTTTTAGGAGTTATCTGTTTTGTTTAGTTATTTTAGAATTAGATAAGTTTTTCTATTGGACCAAAATTTGCCGCTTTGGGCAAATTTGGATAAGAATATAGAATTTTTAGGTTATCTAGGTTATTTTTTTTAGCTATTTAAACCCGGTTTGTGGGTTGAATTGTATTCATTGATTATTGAGTTATATTTTCCTTTTAAAGTTTCAGAGACTTTTTTTCTCTGTTTGTCCTCCCTTTTTCTTGCTCTTCTATCAATCCCCCCTGTTTACCACTGCCCGCAAGCTAATCACTACCCTGCCCGACGTTACCTCTATACGTTACGGGAGCCCGAAGAGACCATTGTAGTGCACCGAGAGAAGGGCGAGAGCCTCCCCGTGTATAGACCTACTCCAATAGAGAGGATTGTGAGTACGCTGCGGGAGCGGGTGTTAAGGAGAGCAGGCCCTTAATATGATTTATTCCTATAATCCTTCCAAGGTATAGGTTCCCTAGAGCGTAGTTCAATTGATAGAATGAGGTATTGATCATCTCAGGAGAGGAAATTAATACATCTTAGGAACCCTTGGCCCAAACCTCATCAATCATCCATATAAGAATCTTCATCCCTATTCTATAGTGAAATCCAAGGGGGATTCATTGCCTAAGTATCCCCTTTTCATGATTGATTGTATCCATCCCAATTTGTCATCCCTTTTTGCTTTGATTCTTAGCTTGCTTAGTTCTTAGATTAAGTTACAAACACCAACTTCCGGATCAATTAACTAATAGATGAATAGTTGATATTAGTACTTGCTGGTCCTCGTGGGATCAACATCCGATTCCTTGGAGTCCACTTTATTACTTGATATGGCCTGTGCACTTGCAGAATCGGTAAACCGTAACAATCAAGTTTTTGGTGCCGTTTCTATAGACTAGGATTACTAGGAGAACTAGGATTTTATTACTTTAGTCATTTTTCTTTTCTTTTCTTTTTGTTTTACTTTTTCTTTGTTTTGATTTATTGGATGCTAACTCTACTCTTCGTTTCTTCTTGCAAGGACTTGGTGCATGACCTGTGCAAATCCAAGAGGTTTGATTGAAGCGGACAGTGAAATAGACAGAACCTTGCACCTGAGACTTAGAGAGATAGAGGAATCAGTTCCAGGATCCTCTTCTGAAGTAGAGAACTCCATCCATGTAGAAGTTTGTGTTGAAATCAATAAGGCATCCATAACCGCTGAAAGTGTAACATCCTGAATTTTTCTAAATAAATTATCAGTTTATTTCCGAATATTAAATGAGGTTAATTAGCACAGAAAAGAAAATAATTATTTTAAGCTCGATTAAAGGAAAATCGGGAATTACTGGACCCGAAATCCAGCCTCGCAACTATAGGGCCAAGAGAAGGCCTTATTGGGCTAGGCTACTTTTACTCGGAATAATTTGCGGTGGATAGACAGCAAAGCTCGATTAATTAAATGAGAAATTTATTTAAGTATTAATTAATCCAGATTAATTAAGTGGGAGATACCAGACAAAAATTAGAGTCCCGATAAAGTAGATCTGTTCGGGTAAAAGCCGGGAAAAACTGATCTGGGAAATGGTCAAAAGCCGGATTTCCCGGATCTAGTTGGGAAAAGAGAGAGCAAATCGTGACGCTACAGTAACAACTTTATATTATTAAATTATTATAAGTTTTATTAAAGAGGATGATGAGTTGGAGAGAGAGAGAGAGAGTGTAAAGTTTTCATCTTCTCTATCTCTTTCTCAAATTCATAGCTCGTGCCCTAGATTTACTCGTGCCCATCACCATCTCCACCGACAATCCACGGTCGGCGTTCCCATCCCTCGTAGGCGAGCAAGTTCAGCTGCTCCTTCTTCCCCCTACTGGACCAACATCGTCGCCTCCCTTAACACCACGAGCCGCAGCTACCACGAGCCACGTACGTCGCGAGCAGCCGCCTAACCGCTCGCAACAGCTCACCCCGGCCTCCTGCGGTTCCTCTGGCGGCCCTTGACGCATGCGCGCACGTCACAGCCGCGACCCTCTTTCCGACACCACCCCTTCCTGCACAGGAGCTACCGGCGTGTAGCCCTAGCTCTGTCCGGCCTGCCCTTTAATGGCTAGCAGCCCTCCGTGCCTTGAGTCACGGAGTGGGAGCAGGTTCATGCAGCGGCCTAGCCCTCTTCGGCGTCGCTTCCCCACAATATTAAGCCCCCTGTTGTCCCGACGAGCAGATCCGGTGACAACCAGCAACCCTCTCCCTCCTCTGGTAGGATCCGATGAGGAAAGCTTGTGTCGATGCATCAAAGTGCAAGTAAACTCTTGCAGGCCATTAATCTAAGAAAAACAATAATTAACCATAAATGGATGCATGAATTGAACTTAAATTCTTGAATGAGTTGTTGATTGGTTTATGGGACTGTTAAGGTGGCCTTGAGAGGGAGATTAGAGTTGATCTATGCTTGTATGCTTGGACAGAGGATTAACCTCATTGCATGAATTATATTAGCTTTTAAAACTGAATGTTTGTATTAATTTAAAGCCCTAGAAACAAAAGAGACTTTGTCGAAATTTTGTCCATTTACTTAGATTAATTTTCTATGCCATGAATTGAAGTTATTGTATTAAGAAAGCATGCTACAAGCTTCCAATTTATGTCCAGGGTTTAGATAATTACATCTACTAGTATGAGTAAATTCCGTGTTTTCATGTTCCTTAGAAGCATGTAATGTATATTAAATAAGAAATCATGCTTAATGTTTTTACCGTATTCTATCGAGTATAAATTAGAGTTTAAGCTAAGAATAAGAATTCCGTATTCATGGATTTCCCTATTTCAATTATTAGGGAAAGGTAAAGGTAAAGGCAAGGGCAAGGCAGGAGCTGCCGAACAACCGAGCCAGCCTTAGAGCTTAATAGACTCAGGTGAGGGATTCAGATGTATAGTTCGTACTTTTATCATATTTTCTTACAGTATTAATTTTTATTTGAAAAGCATGAGTCAGAGATTTTATAAAAATTTTCTGAGTTTTGTAAATCATTTCGTGCATATTGATAGATCTTTAGTTGGGGATAGATTCCTCTTTCAGAACTCATGCACAGTATTTAGTAATAGAAATGAGAAATAGATACAAAAATTGATGGACTATACTTTACCGATTTACTTGTCTGAACTAGTGCTAGCGCTTAGAGAGCCAGAGAGTACGACATTAGGTTAGGGAAGGGGTGATTTATAACTCTGATTTTCGTTACTGAACTATCTGTTTTAAAAGCTTTTGTTTTCATGAAATTAAAATCCCCTTTCCATACTCTCAGAGTTCCTAGTGTACGTATATAAGTAAAGCTCGGCGGTAGTGAGTAAAGACCGACCGGAAGGCTCAAGTGTGGGATGAGTCCGCCTGCCTCACTCTGGTTCCGCAGTATTGAAGTAGATGTGTAGTTAGTGATTATAGTATTATGATTACTACATAACTCTATATTTCCCACCTTCAGGTAGTGAGTAGAGACCGACTGTGGAGGCTATTGGTGCAGATTATTGTTACCAAGGGGAATTTCGGTATTCATTCATAGTACAGAGGATTAAATAATGAAATAAGCATACAAATGAAATGACATGAGATTTTTATGCATATTGGCATGATTATACAAGATTGAAGATAATGTATTGATTAGCATCTTAGTTGCACAGCATTCCTCTTCAGTTACAATTTTTCTCTTTAGTTAATTTATATGCTCAGTTTTATTATTATAGTTTTATCTTGATATGTAGGTATAGTTCTATACTTGGCAAGATTGTTCCCAAATCACTGAGCTCTAGTAGCTTAGCCCCTTTTCATGATGTTTTTATGCAGACGATAGATAGGAGTCCAGGTAGAGGATTTTCTCTACTCGCGAGAGTATTTGAGGATTATCAGTAGCTAGCTCTGACCCCCAGATGTGTTTTATTATTATGTTGTTGTTGTATTTAGGAGAGAGTGCAACTCCTAATTTTAGAGACATATGTGTGTTATGTCAGTATTTTATTTGAGGATGTATTATGACATGATTTATTCCAGTGTATGACATTATGATATTGCATCTTATTAGATTTCATATATGTTTTAGTTTCAGTTAGAATGCCTTAGGCTCAGGGTTCACCCCTTGATTTGGCTGGTGTGATACTTGTCCCCTGATTTGGAGATGAGTGTTATAGAAAGAAGAAGGACATTTTTTCAATATGAACATCCCCAATATACAGGAGAAGTGTTTAGCATCCATCCCCCAACTGTCAACATTGACAACTTTGAGATAAAGGCTAGCACATTGACAGTGTTAAAAAATTCAGCTCAGTTTGATGGTAGGCCGAATGAGGACCCTCATGCTCATCTTGCAAAATTCATTCAGATTTGTAATATTTTCAAAATCAATGGGGCCTCCGATGATTCTATCAGATTGAGACTCTTTCCATTCAGCTTGAGAGAGAGAACTTACCGTTGGCTCACTTCCTTTCCTCCGGGATCCATACGTACTTGGGCCGAGATGTTTGATAAATTTCTTAGCCATTATTTCCCACCTAGCAAGGCCGCAAAACGTCGATTGGACATATATGTCTTCAAACAAGGTGAAGAGTCTTTTTCTAAAGCTTATGAGAGGTACAAGGATCTGCTTCGTCGTTGTCCCCAACATGGTCTTAATCTATGTGCGAATATCCATACTTTCTATAGTGGGTTGAATAATATTACAAAATAACTCATTAATGCAGCCGCGGGCAGATCTTTGGGGAATAAATATCCGGAAGATGCTGAACAATTGTTTGAAGACATGGCTAGTAATGAGTCACATTGGTCAACAAGGGGGAAACAACCTAGAACAGTTAGGGCTCTTGAAGAAACCACTATTTCTTATTTTGCACTTGCGGAGAAGTTAGATGTACTTTCAAAGAAGATCGACCTCCTAACATACGGAGGGAGTTTACACACCGCAGTCGTGATGTCTTGCACTACTTGTGGAGGAGGATATGAGGTCTCTCAATGTCCCATTGCAAGCACTGAAGTTTCCCCCATGGAGCAACTACAACACATGGGCAATGTACCTAGGCAACCGGAAGGTCAATATAGACCCTATATCCCAAAATGGAACCATCCGATACTGTCTTATGGAAACCCACAAGCAGGGTAATACCCCTTGGCTTTTAACACCCACCAAGACCTCAAGAAAGGAAGCCTACTACAGAGGATATGTTGTTGAAGTACATGCAAGGTAATGACACAATAGTGAGAAACTTGCAGAATTTGGAGAACCAAGTGGGGCAAATAGCCAAAACCTTATCGGAAAGGCACCAAGGTCGTTTGCTGAGTAACATTGAAGAAAACCCCCGGGAGGAGCTCAAGGCTATCACATTACGGAGTGGGAGTGAAGTTAAGTTACCCGTCCCAAAACCACAAGCTGAAGTACATGTAGATGTGAAGGAATATGAACCAAATGATAACTCTGAAGGAAAAAGGAAAGAGAAACAAAAAGAGGTAGAGCAACCACCCATGCGGGCATACCAACCTCAAATTCCATATCCTGTAAGGTTGAGAAAAGATAAGGAAGATGTCCAATTTAGAAATTTTATAGACATGCTAAAACAGTTACACATTAACTTACCTTTGGTGGAAGTTCTGTCCCAAATGCCTAAATATGCTAAATTTATAAGGGAGCTTCTATCTAATAAGAGGAAATTGGAGGATATGGTTGTCGTAACCTTGAATACACAATGCTCGGCTATTTTGTAACACACATTGCCCAAGAAATTGAAGGTCCGGGCAGTTTTATAGTCCCTTGTGTATTTGATGAAGGGATCATAAAGAAGGCACTTGCAGATTCAGGGGCAAGCATTAATGTCATGCCCTACAAGCTATAAATGAAACTAGGGCTAGATGAACCGAAACCCATTAGAATGACTTTGCAGCTTGCCAATAGATCAGTAAAGCAACCTCGAGGAATAGTAGAAGATGTACTTGTTCGCATTGACAAGTTCATTTTCCTTGTAGATTTCATACTTTTGGATGTGGAGGAAAACGTTGATGTCCCAATCATTCTTGGCCGACCTTTCTTGGCCAAGGCTTAAGCATTGGAGGACTACGCTGAAGGAAGACTAGCCTTGAGGGTCGGAGATCAAGAGGTAGTATTCAAATTACCCGAGGCAATGAAACATAAAATAGACCATATTGATATGTCATACAATGTGGATGATGTAGACTTGATCACCTTGAAGTATGTGGAGGAGTTGCTTGCCATAGATCCATTGGAGAATTACTCAGAAGAACTTGAAGTTAATCCTAGAATGATTCAAGAGGTTTTTGGTATAGGAAATAGTACTACGGTAAGCGGAAGAAAAGGAGCAAAGAAGAAGATAATCAATTTTTTAGCCAGAGTAAATATTTGGAAGAAAGTAAACAAGCGAGGAACCCATAGTGACACCTCAGCTCCTAATGGGATAGAAGAAGGCCCAGGTACAAGCAAAAATGAATGCTCTATTTACACTAACATGGGTTTGTCTTTGTTTGGCAAATGTTTTAAGGGTGGAGCTGGATAGAGCTTTCATGTATCTGAGCCTCTTTAAGGTAAGAATAAGGTACGTCAAGCTAGTGACGTTAAACAAGCTCTTCGTGGGAGGCAACCCATGTTTCTTGGTAACTTCTTTGCATTTTGCATTTTGCTTTGTTAGTTAGATTGTTGAGAATAAATTGATGGTATTGTTCAATCCTCGAATTAGCATTTTGAGATTCTTCGTGCTAGACGCAACAATTCATAGCCCAATTTGAGTTTCTTGCTAAGTTGTGTAGTAGGTTGTATAGTCATGCCTTTGTTTTTGGTTGCATAAGCCAGACAAGGGTTCATACGGGGGTCTATATGACCCATATAGGGACCGTATGGCACGACCTGTGGAGAAATCGAGATGGCATACGACCTATATAGGGTACCATATGCCTCGTGAGTTTTGAATTTCCTGGAGTGCCAAATTCATACGGAGGCTATACAGCCTCGTACTCTTGATCGACTCATTCCCAGGCTTTTTCTGAGCTCGTGATCCCTAGGTCCATATGGCCCATATGGAATTTCATACAGACCATATGGAAACACCTGCGTGTTAAATGCCTTTTCATAAGATCTGACTCTAAGTCCGAATGGTGATGCTTGGGGAGTAAACGGCCTTCCATAGGGCCCGTTTGGGGTTGGTCGGTTACAAATAGAGAGGCAGTTTCAGTAACGTCCCTTCATCTTCTCAACCGCGCCTCTTCGATTCTTCTCTTCCTCTACTACTCTATTTGGCATTCTCATAACCCTACCAATGTATAGGTTCCCTAGAGCGTAATGCAATTGATGGAATGAGGTATTAATCATGTTCGGAGAGGAAATTAATACATCTTAGGAACCCTTGGCCCAAATCTCAACAATCATCCATATAGGAATCTTCATCTCTATTCTATAGTGAAATCCAAGGGGATTCATTGCCCAAGTATCCCCTTTTCATGATTGATTGCATCCAACCCGATTTTCCATCCCTTCTTGCTTTGATTGTTAGCTTGCTTATTAATTTGTTCTTAGATTAAGTCACAAGCACCAACTTCTGGATCTACTAATTAATAGATAAATAGTTCATACTAGTACTTTCTGGTCCTCGTGGGATCAACATCCGACTCCTTGGAGTCCACTTTATTACTTGATACGGCCCGTGTACTTGCGGAATCGGTAAACTGTAACAATCAAGTTTTATTGTGTGCACTGGGGGCAATGCACGTCTTTAAGTGTGGAGATGGGTAGCCGTCAAGCTCATCTTAGATTCATTGCAAATCTTTAAGTGTGGAGATCGATATCAACGAAATTAATTGAATATCTTTATAAAGAATTCATTGCAAATCTGTATATAGTGATACATACTTAGTGTTTTTTTTTTTTTTTGGTTAGATTCTCCTATGAAATATCATGGACACTTAGAGCAAATCCTCATATCAATTATAGTTGCTAGTGATATTAGATAACCATTGTCATGTTCTTTTAACTTAGATTGCTAGGCATCATCTTCAATGACTCCAAGAGGTTTCGTGACAGTAGTTCAAATTTTTAGCCCTTGCAAAGTAGAGTTATAGTAGATGAACAAGGAGATGAATAACCTATATACATAAAGAAAATAAAAACCAAGATAGTGCTTCTCTACTCGTGGTGATGAAATAAGCTCGAGGTTCTGGCTCCTAATCAAAGTGTCTCTCTAGCCGAAAAGTCATTTGTGAGCATGAGTGCGTTTATGTAGAGTCGTAATCTTCCTAGTAGTTTGGTGTTCCGGTGCCCAACCAGCACATGCATCCCTCAGAAAGGGAAATCTACACTCTACGTTAATCTTCGGTTACCAGGAAAGTCGATCCATCAAGGATGCCCTAACGGAGTGAAAAATTCAAAAAAAAAAAAGGAAAAAGGAAAGAAAAGAATGAATTGCGAGTTTATTTTCGTAATAGGCTAGTCGTTTTGCATTTAGGGTCCCAAGGAGCCTATAGAGTCCACTGAAGTTATGCTTATCATTTCTAAACTAGAAAATATGGCACTAGAGCCGTATCGAAACATGGAACAGGATTGATCTAAGTCCAGAGGTTGAAATAGGAGAATACACATGTTAATGGTGAATTCATGAGTAGTGTAGAACTGTACTTA
Organism: Dioscorea zingiberensis; assembly: GCA_026586065.1. Classification (NCBI taxonomy): domain Eukaryota; kingdom Viridiplantae; phylum Streptophyta; class Magnoliopsida; order Dioscoreales; family Dioscoreaceae; genus Dioscorea; species Dioscorea zingiberensis. The sequence goes on from CM048827.1 coordinate 27,418,497, forward strand.
CTCTATAGCCAGAGGTTGAACACTTATCAACTTTTAATTTTTCTTGTTGTTTCCTTGAGGACAAGAAAACACTTAAGTGTGGAGATATTATGATAAGTGTTCAAAAGATCAAAATTTTATATTAAGCATGTAATTTCGAGCAAATATAAACCACTGATACTTAAATTATGTTAACTTGTGATTTTAGGTCTTTAGAAGGACTTACGAGTTAAAAGAAAGAAAGTTGGCACAAACCAAGGCCAAAATTAGAGAAGAAAAAGGTCACACAGGATCACACAACCAAAATCAGAGAAGAAAAAGGTCATACGAGATCGCACACCGGTGTATGCGCCCATGCAACCCCGTGAAAAGGCCCCGTGTAGCCTCGAGAAGAAGCAGAGTAGCGACTGAGCTATATGGGTGCACATGCGCCCGTGTAAGCCCTTGCGTTGATCGGGTTTTCAACGCAGTTTGTCTCCTAAAGCTACACTGGCGTGGATGCGCCCATATATCCGCCCGTACAAGTCGAGTTCGCGGCTTTCTAGACTCAGACTTACTCTGAAATGGGTCCACACGAACCCAAATCGCTCAAACTCGTTTTTAGGGCTTCGGGGCATCTCTTGATCAAGGAATCACCATTCATCATCCACCACACTCTATTGAGCAATTGGAGAGCACCGCGCTGGGGTGAAGGGGACCGAGCTTCATCGTTAAGCCGCTAACGGTCCTATCAACAGTCCAATCACGTCCCAACGGTGGAGGGAAGAGCATATCTTTTTATGCCTATTTCTCTCCTTCATTATTGTGTATTGGATTTTTGTTCCCCTTTGATAGGGAACTAATTTTGTAGGTATTCGGGTATGATGAACCCTAGGATTGATGTTCAACTTTTGATATTGGATGTTAATTGTTCTTTAGTTGCTTTTCAATATTGAGATCTATTGATTGTCATTCATTGCATTCGTAATCTACGTTGTGACAGCCCGAATTATCCAATCCGATGCATAAGGGGATGAAGCGAACGCCTCCCCGTGTGTAGGCATACCTCAATAGAAGGGATTATGAGTGTGCCAAGAGATCAAGCACTTAGGAGAGCGACTCCTTAGTATGCCTTATTCCAATAGTCCTTCCAAGAGTTAGATTCCCCAGAACATCAATCAGTGAGGGTACTAGGTTAGTAATCGCCTCAAGAGAGAGATGAAAGCATCATAGTAATCTTTGGCCAATATATTGCAGCTATCAACCTTGACATTCTTTATTGATCCTTATGAGAACCTGAGGGGGATTCATTACCCGGATACCCATCTTTTATCTTTTATATATGACTGATTGCTCTCACGACTTCACCTCACCTTTGTTGAGAACCCAATTCTCCTTTTTGTTAGTTTTAGTAATTAGCTTAAGTAAGACATCACCCAATTCGACCTTGATTAGCTAATAGACGATAATTATCACTAGTAATCTTCGGTCTCTGTGATTCGATACCCGACTTTTCCTAGTCCACTTTATTACTTATCCAACTCATACGTTTGTGATAGTATCGGCTCGATCAAAAGCATATCGAAAAATATTCAAAGAGTAGGATGAAAAAATTACATAAAAACGCATATCCCATGCAAAGCGGATATTATATTAGTCATCTTCTTGTTTCTTTACTTGTGTAAACTGTTTGGTAAGATCAAACTACATACATGAAGGTCAACAAAACTCACTTGTCAGCTGAACGATTTTGGTCCAACTTTCCCAGCTGTATGCTCCTTGTATATAAACTTGCCTTGGTTATCTCCTTGCTTGCATTTATAATTTCTAAAGTATATCTCCAAAAATGAAAGCCAGGTAGGCATGCAAGCTCATTCAACTTCCACTTGATGCGAGATTAGATGACATGCTTTCTTTGTTTGGCCGAGAAGGCTTTGGATGGCTTGGTTGGTGGTGAAGTGTGAGACAATGGAGGAGTCGTTGACCTCCAAGATGTTTTTCGCCGGTTCGTGTTCGAGAGCATAAGTAAGATCTTGTTCAGGCTAATCACACACATTAGCCGATCAATATGTTTTGTTGGAGGGTATCCCCAAGGGTTATCCCCAACACAATTCCACAACAACAACAACAACAACAACAACAACAACAACTAAGCCTTAATCCCATACTAGATGGGGTTGGCTATATGGATTCTCTGTCTTCATGTCGCTCTCAAATATGAAATAAAAATAAAATGAAATGAAATGAAATAAACTGAAATAAAATGAAATAAAATTAAAAATAAAAATACATAAATAAATAATAATAGCAACAAATAATTCTATAAGAGATTGAGATGTTAGAAGCAGAACAGTATCCCTACAAACAAAGCTAAGCTAATGAAGGAAAATATTTTAGCCGGCTTATCGGTAATCCTATACTAGGCGGGGTCGGGTATATGAATTTTTTGTCTCCATGTCGCTCTGTCAAAAGTAAGATCCGGCTCAATATCTAACATACGTAGGTCCTTAGACACCACCTCTCTCCACATAATCCTAGGCCTACCTCTACCCCTCTTCTTACCTTCTACAACTAAACTATCACATTTTTGAACTGGAGCATCTGGGGGTCTCCGGCGTACGTGTCCAAACCATCTTAAACGCCCTTCTCGTATTTTATCTTCAATTGGTGCAACTTGTATGACCACTCATCCATCTTAACATCCTCATTTCGGCCACATTCATCTTATGCATATGTTGAACTTTAGTTGCCCAACACTCGCTCCCGTATATCATGGCCGGTCTAACTGTCGTCCTATAAAATTTTCCTTTTATTTTGTTAGGCATCTTTTTATCACATAACACCCCCGTGACACTTCTCCATTTCAACCATCCAGCTTTGATTCTATGAGTTACATCTTTATCTATCATCCCATCATTTTGAAAAATGGAACCTAAATACCTAAAATGATTAACCTTAGGCACTACCACCCCCCTAGTTTAACTTCTCCTTCATCTCTCCTACTTAGACTAAAATCACAGTGCATATATTCTGTTTTACTTCTACTTAACCTAAAGCCTTTACTTTCTAAAGTGTTTCTCCATAATTCTAGCTTTTGATTTACTCCATCTCTAGTCTCATCCACTAGGACAACATCATCTGCAAACAACATACACCATGGGGGATGTAAATCTTGGATACAACTAGTTAATTCATCCATTACTAGGGTAAACAAGTATGGGCTTAAGGCCGATCCACGATGTAGACCCATTTGTTATAGGAAACTCCTCCGTATAAGCCTCCCTCTTGTTCTCACACTTGTAACAGCTCCGTCATACATATCCTTAATAATATTTATATATTTTACATGAATGTTTTCCTCTCCAATACCAGGCCAAAGGACTTGTCTTGGTACTTATCATATGCTTTCTCAGGAATTGATAAAACCGTATGGAGATCTTTCTTCTTTTATCTGTAGATCTCCATCAAGTTTCTTAATAGGAAAATGGTTTTACATTTGTGGATCTACGGCGTAAAACCAAATTGGTTCTCCCGGCGCCATTGATATACGAGTCGATGCTTTATTACCTCTCCCGAGTTTCCATTGGTATGACTGCATTAACTTAATACCACGGTAGTTGGTGCAATTTTGAATATCTCCTTATTCTTATAAATAGGAACCAAAATGCTCTTTCTCCGGTCGTTTGGCCATTCCCTTTTTAGGATAGAGTTGAAGAGTTTGGTTAACAGCTCTACCCTACTTCTCTAAAGGCACTTCCAAACTTCAATCGGGATACCATCCCGGGCTGCAAGCTTTCAAATTTCATTTTCCCGAATTGCCTCCTTGACTTCAAGTTAGGGCCTACGACCCTCGACGATGTATAGCTAAAGTTCCTTTCTATCGTTGATGCATAAAATCCGTAAAGTTATCCCTACATGACTTGCGTTGAATAAGTGATTAAAAGTAGTTTCTCCATCTCTCCTCATTTTCTTTATTTCTGTCAAGACACATTTGAGACTCATCCCAATTATGTCACTTGATTTGGTTCAAGTCTTTACCTTTTTTATCTCTTAGCCTTGCTATCTTGTATACTTTCTTTTCCCCTTCTCGTGTTCCTAACTTTTGGTATAAATTAGCTAGGGATTTACCTCGAGCCTCGCTAACCGCTTTCTTGGCCTCATTTTTTGCCTTTTTATACTTTTCAAAGACTTCTCCGTCCAATTTTGTAGGTAATTTCTTATACCAATATCTTTTCTCTTTAATAGGCTTTTGAACCTCTTTATTCCACCACCATGATTCACGTGGTGGGGTCCCAAATTCCTTAGAGACCCCCTAGGAGCTCACTTCCTATTTTCTCAATACGAGTCAACATCTCCTTCCATAAGGTGTTTGCATCATTTTTCACATTTGAGCCTCTTTCTTCCCATATTTTATCCTTAAATACTAATTGGTTGGTTCCTTTTAACGCCCACCATCTAATCCTACTTTGCTTAACCCTCCTTTCTGTTTTTACTATGCCTTTTTCTTCACATCCAACACCACCAACCTATGTTGTGTAGTTAATGTTTCCCAGAATTATAACCTTTACGCAATCTTTACAAATAGATTTATCCTTCTTCTTGTAACAAGAAAGTCAGATTTGACTACAATTACCCCCATTCTTAAAGGTAATCAAGTATGATTCTCTTTTCTTAAAGCAAGTGTTGAATTGGCACCAAATCATGAGCCAAAGCAAAATCTAATATAGATTTTCCTTCCTCATCCGTCCATCACTGTGTTCCATAACCTCCATGACATGCTTGCTTTCGTAGCCATCACTAAGTCTACCTACATGTCCATTAAGATCACCCCCGATAAAAACATTTGTTCACTTGAAATCCCTAGAGCTCTTAGTTTCCAAATCTTCCAAAAACTTGACCTTATCTTCTTCTCCTAAAGCCTACTTGAGGGGCATACACACTCACTATGTTAATTATTTCTTTTCCCAACACTAGCTCTTCAAATGTATAATCCTTGTCTCCTACCCTTTTCACTTCCAACCACTTTGTCCTTCATTTTTTTGTTCCACAATTATACCCACACCATTTCTATGTTTATCCCTCCACAATACCATAATTTATAACTTTTATTACCAATCTCTCTAACCTTGTTTCATATCCACCTAGTCTCTTGCAAACATACTATATCTATCCTCCTCCTTTTTAGAGTGTCAACTAGCTCCAAAAATTTTCCCCACAAAGATCCTATATTCCATTCTACGTCCTGTCCCACAATGCTACTCTCATGGGTAACTTCTTTACGCCTCATTGGTCATTTAAAATCACGAGAGCAGCCACTTCGTTTTAACACCACATCCGGGCGTCGATGTGGAAACCTTTAATTTACAGCTAAAACCTTTAATTTCACCAATGCATAGAAAACATATCATTATCTTGTCATTAATACCTTTGGTTTAAAAAGCTGCAATTTTTGAGAGACAATGCACCAAAGCTTTATAAGCGGCCTCTAATTCCCAAACATTATGTTCAATGGTTTTCAACCTGAAACCACAAAAGAGATTATATAGGAAAAGGTTCACTAACCATCCTAAATGAAACATTTTTCAAGTAAAAACTAACAGTAGAAGCAGTTTTAATTTTCCACCAGGCTTTCCAACCCTTCCTAAAACAAGTGAGAGATTGATGGCCAAAAGTTGATGTACATTGTACATAAACAACACTTCACTGAATGCACAATAATGTTTTGGGAATATGAAGTCTCTCTCTCTCTCTTTCTCAGAGTTGCACTGGTTACCTCTTCTCTTAATTCACACCAAAATGATCAGCATCTCTTCCTCGTCTTGTGTAGATGATAATGAAGTGCCAAAAGCCCAAGCAAGAATATTGACAGTTTGAAGGCAGTCTTGCACTTGTTTTTCTCTTGTTTGGTGAGTGTTAGTTAACACAAGAGCATGAGAGCATCTCTGTTTCGTCCCAATAGTCTCAATGCTGTAGCTGCAATGTGATGACCACTCAGGCCGGCTGTGTCAAGCTGTTCTGTTAGGGTTCCATGCTCTATGTAGCTGTCCGGCAATACAATTGGCCTCCACTGCAAAAATATTTAACAAAAACTGTTGGAATCTCTTAAAAAGAAAAAATTGACACCTTTCAAAATATATTAAACTTATGAGGAAAGAACTCTATCCCAAATCTTGAAAGATTTAATGAAAATATTACGGCAATCAAATGTGAGATGGCTTTATGTAATAGTGCACACCATTGATGTAATAGACCTCATCCGAGTTGATGAAAACATGAATTTAGTGAAATAGGAGAGAATGGCAGAGGCAGGAAGACCACAAATTTCAAGAAATAAGAAAATATTTACCTTGGTCCTCCCATCTAGCAGTCCATCAAGTGCAATGAAGTGTGCAACATGTGAACCAAAGCCTCCAATGCTCCCCTCCTCCACAGTGATGAGAAATTCATGCTCTCTACATAACTTCCGAACAAGCTCAATGTCCAATGGCTTGCAGAACCTTGCATTAGCGACAGTCACCGGGATATTGAGCTCAGCAAGAAGAGATTGAGCCTTTAGGCAGTTCTGAACCATCGTTCCATACCCAAGCAATGCCACATTCCTTCCCTCAACTAGAATTTCTCCTTTCCCTACCTTCATCACAGTAGGACAGTAAGTATTTTCATTAAATCAGCATGCAAAATTTAATGGAGGCATGCACTTCTAGAAATTCCTTCATCCCATGATTTGGTTAGATGGGTATTAATATCATTAGCAAGAGTTTCCAAGAGATCCAGCAGCATAACAAAAACCAAAGAAGATCACAATAGAAAGCTACCTCAATCGGGGTCGCACAACATGAAGGACCGATTATCCCAGAGATAGAGCCCCCGGGATATCGAAAACAAACAGGCCTGTCATTAGTGCTTGCAGCAATGGCCACCATGGCAATTAGCTCATCTTCATCTGCTGGTGCCATGACAATCATGTTCGGTAAACATGACATGAATGTGATATCAAATGCCCCACATTTTGTAGGACCATCTGATCCCACTAACCCTGCACTGCTTACTGCTAATCGCACAGGCACATTCTGAAGATCAACATCTTCTATGATCTTCCAGAAAGATACAGAGTCAGGAAGATGCATTAAAATGCAAAACGCATGAGATTAGTATGATAACTTCAATAAAAAGCTCTTTGGGGAACAATAAGAAAATGTTCCAGAAGAAAAGGCAATTACATAATAAAACAATCAGTCAAGAGAATAAAGACTTGACACTAACCAACAAAGCAAGTAGTCCGAGTAGTCAACTTTTTGGTAGCAGCATTAGCATAAGGCTGGCATTGAATAATTTGATATTATAATGTATTCAAAAAACTGAAATGAAGAGATACTACCAAAAAGAAAAAGGGTGGACAATGATTACTATATGATTATAGTGGAGACCTGTTGGTTGCAAATTTGGTAATCCACAAAGACAGTAGTAATAGGATAGGAATATCCACTATTTATCATTACAAGTATTATTTAGAGTGTGGCAAGGATGTATCAACCCATTATGGCAAATCTCAAATGAGGATATGTAGAGTGAATACTTTTGAGTAATAAATTCAGTCGATATAAGAGAAAGGAGCAGAAAATAATTAACACCTGATCATATGCTCTTTGCAGAAAAGTAGATGGAATTATGCAAAATGGCTTCAATCCCCCACAAGAAAGGCCAGCAGCAAAAGTAACAGCATGCTGCTCTGCCATGCCTACATCAAAGAACCTTTCTGGAAATCTTAATTGAAAAAGATTGAGTGATGGATCCATTCCCATGCCTGCATGGACTACCACTATTTCTTTGTGCTTCTCTGCTTCAGCAATTAAAGCTTCAACAAGGCAATCATTGTATGTCCCAGGTAGTTTGCATGAAATAGATTCAGGAGATGCTAACAGTCCAGATTTTAATGTCCCTGTAATACTAACAGAAAAAATCAGCACTAGATAAATCCAGCACACTATACAAAAAATAAACTTAAGGATCTCCAGCTTCCAAAAAAGACTTTGAGAGAAGATTCAAGCAATAGTTAAATTGGCGACAGGTAAGAAAAAATGGAGTATTTGCTTTCAAGATCCGATAAAAATCCTTAGAGAACTTTACGTAAGACCCACATAATTTATTTAATGGATGCTTTACCATCCTAGAGGTAGCTCAATATTATGCTCCTGGTTCCCTGAACAGCAATATCATGCTTGTGTATTTTTATAATGTGCACATTTGTATCTTGTACTCTTAAGTGTTGCTCACCATTAGTAATATCAGCTGGACCATGCTCGGCCTCTGTAATAACATGTATCAATACAGGTCCAGTTGAATCTAGTGATGCCACTTCATCAAGGACACATATAAGATCTTCAATATTCTGCCCATCAACTGGCCCAATATAATACAACCCAAGTTCTTCAAATAGTGTTGCTCCAAGAGGACCTAACATACCACGAGCAAATTCGTCAACTTTTGCAGCCCATTCATGCATCCCTTTACCAATTCGTTTTGTAACAACCTGCAAGCATCATTCATCAAGACAGAGATGAGTTCGCCTGACAGAGGAGCCGTTGCAAAGTTGTAAGTAGAAAGGGAACAAGCTCCATTTATAGATGATAGAAATGGAATTCTAATAATGTTAAACAATAACGAGTAATCAACAATTTGGTAAGGGGTATCGAAACTAATGCAGTTCGAAGATAAGGTGGAAAAACTTACAGCATGTGACAAGATCAAGAAATTTAATTACAAGAGAAAATTCTCACTGTCAAAAGAGAAAGGTAATGGATGACAATTTATGGAAGGAAAAACAAAAGAATGTTATTATCAATAGATTACAATCTAGTTAAGCGCACTCTTTACATATTCACAAATATCAGAAGGTTACAGAAGAAATTATAAATATGAACTCAATGTATTACAGCTTGGCTTCAGAAAGAAATTTTTTTCTTGAACATTTTTTTCAGCTTTAAAATTCAAATACCAATCTCAATTAAAAATATAAGTAAATTTGAGTGATGATTGAAAATAACTGTTCACACCTTTGCAGCTTCTCTGAATCTGCGAAAAGATTTACTTGACTGAAGCTTGCTGAAGGTGCTTGAAAGGGCATTAATTGTTGGTTTTGCACCTTCCTCTTGCTTAGGATGTAAAGAATGCCGGCTATCATTCAAAATCACTACCATGTTAGTATCAAGATATCCAGCATTGCTCATGGCCTCATAGACCTGACCAGCCATAGTTGTCCAATTACTGATTACTGTGACCACACGGTCCTTCTTTCCTATTATATCCCGGGCAACTGCCATGCCTGAAGAAAAGAGAAAATAATTCTATCTTCCAAATAAAACTAGAACATAAAAAAGTATTGCTGTGCCTCAAAAAATGATATGAATTCAAAAAGAAACGACTAATAACATAAAATCTTAAATCTAGAGATATGAGAGGAAAGTTTGCTGGCAGCATATTTAGAAATGACCAGAAATAGAATTATTATGTATTATTCTATTTGATTTGCAAAGAAATGATATACAACATGATTTTCTAAAGTCTCAGGTTGATAAAATTTTAGTCCCAAGTCAACCAGAACATACTAGAGCTGTATTGACATACTTAAGCTTTGACATATCTATCAATTCACCAGCACCCACCTACTCCTTTGATAATAAAAGAAGTGAAAGCCTATCCCAGTAGAGTTATAATTCAACTTGTCATGATCTTGTGTACAACATTTTGATTACACTTATGATTCAAACAACCATTTAAAATTATGAATAAAAATAGATTGAACCTCGGCATGCTAATCCTTCTACAATCAATTTTGAATGAAATCCACACTACTTTGTGATGCCTTGAGACAGTGGGGAGTAAAAAGAAGCGCATAAAATTTCAGCAAATCATAATAACCTAAAGCACTTCAAGAAGTAACATATAGAATATCAGTAAAATCAGGCAATGTGCAGTCATAGTTTGTGGGTGTGTATTCAAACCTTTAGAATATGGTCAATTCCTAAGAGATGGTATTTCCTTAGAATCAAGAAATTTTCGAGCTCTCAGACATTAAGAGTGGCAACCTAAATTACATCATCTTAAAATATATAATTGATGTGCAGATCTACCTCAATCTGCTGCAAGCCAGCATTTATCTTGGGATCCTAGTTTAAGATGATATATAAACCATAAAGATAGTGGCATCCACACTTAAAGGGAGAGGATTTGGATTGAAATAGTACCAAGTCCAGCTGAAATACTATTGCATCCATGCCCAGCGCCAAATGCATCGTACTCACTCTCCTGACGAGATGTGAAACCAGAAATTCCATTCTTTTGCCTAAGAGTATGCATCAAAGAACGCCTTCCTGTGAGAATCTTATGTGCATATGTCTGCATAGATGGAAAAACAGAAATAATTCATTCCATGTTAGGGTTCACCCAATCTACTTCAAATAGAATATAACAGATAAACAAAACCATTTCATGTGCATATTTATCAAATGAGGTTCAAGCAAGAAGTGTGCACCTGCTCTCCAACATCCCACAGTATCCTGTCGACAGGAGCATTGAAAACATAATGTATTGCAACAGTCAGCTCCACCACTGCAAGACTAGCCTCGAAAGGAGGTCCTGATTTTGACATCAGAAAAGTTATCTCGGAACGGATTTCATCAGCCAGCTGTTTGAGTTCCTGCAATTTTTACAAATTATTGATGTTGCTTTCCCCTTGGAAAATCTAAAGAACTCAAGTACCAACTCAGACTTAATGAAGATATAAATGATCAAATTCTGGACACCTTGGGAGATAAATTTTTCAGATGGATTGGTGTATCAACCAAGTCCAGAATTGGTGTTGGAGCCTTCTCCCAGAAGAAATCATCAACATCTGGTAATGCAGCGGCTTGTCTGCATAATCCCTGCTTCACATAAAAAATGAGGTGTTTGAAAGTTGTGACAAACAAAAAGGAAAGAATTAGAAAATAATGGCACATTGGTGTTACTCAATAATTCCAGTTAAATAAAATTAATAAAAAAGTCATTTACAAGCATCATCTAGCATCCTTATTTTAAGATATTAAAATCATGGTCTCTTAGCTCAACTGGTAAGAGCAATACTAAAATCATTGTTTCTCTAAACAAACAATTGAGAAGTTGAAGAACTTAAGTACAGATGATAGAAGAGACATAAAAGAAGGTTCTTTAATTTTTTTTTCTTTTTTTTTATGATCAAGTGCACAAATTGCTACTATTACCCTTAAAGTTATGACCTACTCCTAGAGACATCAAAATTGACTACCTCTTTTGGGATCTTTAGGAATTTGACAATTTGAAACCTTGAGAATACCTATTGTCAGCGATTTAAGGTTTTAAGAATTTGTTAAATAAAAGGATTGCTTGCCAACAAAACCTTTCAGCAGAAATGTATACAGAACAGCCATATAAAACCACCTTTGTCTGATCCTTAACTTCTCCAAAACCTCAGGAAAAAAAATGCATTAAAACATGCTTTTGGTCTTTAAAACATGCATTAATATGTGATAGGGACAGAAAACCAAATCATACCAGAGAAGATAAATGGCACATACCTTACGAAAATGAGAAGACATAGACTGTGTGAGTGGATTGATCTTAAAACTTTCATCTTTCAACTGATTAGAAAATTCAGCAAAGTAAAACTTTGACAGTTGGAGACTACATTCACTGTGAAGAAACAACCTACATCCCAATGACAGCTGAGAAGAAGCAGAAGCAAAGGCCATCCGAAAGAAAAAATCTTTTTAGAATCTGCAACCACTAAAATGCAATATGAGATATGTCAACTCCAAGAGAAGTAAAAATAGTTACCTGAAAAAATAAAGCAAAGTAAACAAACGACCAATTGAGCAACATCATTAGATTGCATCATATCGCAATAAATTAGAATCAAGGAACATAATTTAAATTTTTCAACGGAAGCAAAGAAAAACAGGATATAGAAACACACCCTAATTCCACAAGTGAATTGTCCATCACAACAGACGTACAGATTTGATGACCTAAAAGCAAACATAAAATGAGACAGAAGTGATCGAAAATTGACAGCAGTACACTTCAAATTCCAGAGAAAGCTAGATAAACGAACACTATCAATCGAGAAAATTCTACATAATCTCCAGCCAAAAAAAAAAATCCCAAAATCAATGTAGAAGCGAAGGAATAGGTTGAAAAATAGAACGAATCTATGATGATAAGAAAAGCACAAACACAGCAAACCCGATGCAGTTACGAATTTCACAGAGTTCTCATCTAAATCAGACAGAATGAAACCTGAAATGCTTCAAAATTCCGCCAAAACTGGGAGCAATGGGATCTCGGACTGCAGCGAGAGAAATGTTTGAGCTTTAGTGAGATTATAAAAAAGGAGGTGTTGGCACGTGTCAACTTAATCTTTTGATGGGACCCTGCGTCGTGGGCTCCAGATGAGCTTTGTTTTCTGCTAATGGCCCCTAAATAATATCAGAATTATTTATCACTCATAAATATATAATTAATTAAACAAATAAATAAAATACATTAGGACTTTGCAAAGATTGTTATGGGTTAAAAATAACTATAAACACGTGGTATGATCTAGAACATTGAGATAGAAGCTCAAATGTCTAGTCATCCAACAATAGAGGATGAACTCCCAAAACAGTCAAATAAGAGTATAAAAGAAGGTGGTCAACCCACAAGAAAGTCATTACGATACCTATTCTGCATTCTAATTCTGAATTTTGATATTTTTGAGTTCTCTCTCCCTTTTTCTCTCTTATTGAGTCTTGATCATTGGAGGCTCCTCCAAGCACGAGCGCTCTACTCTCTTCTCTCCCACGGATCTCTTCTTTTTCATGTGAGTTAGATTAAGTGAAGGTCGATCTTTGAAGGAGATCTTGATTCCATGGAGTGCAGAAAGAAGAAGAAGGAGGAGGATAACTGATCGTGACGGACCTCTCCATCTATATAACGCCATGATTTTCTGAATAATTATCGGTTAATTCATAGATAATAAATTGGGGTTATTCAGAGATGAAATAAAGATAAAAATAATTAAAAGCATTAATAATCAATTTAATATACAAATAATACAATTTACTAACTAGTTGAATGGTTCATATATTAATTAATATAAGCACTTATTATTAACATTGAATGGAAATGGAACCCTAATAGGGTTAATTGGAAACCTTGGTAAATAAATTGAGCCAAAGTGTGACAATAATGAGAATTAATGGAAATAAAGCTTGGGTGTGACAAATAATAGGGTGGATTTAAAAACCAAAATAAAACTATAGTATATTTAGAGTAGTTGGTCCATGTGACAAGATAACCCTAAAGATACAACAAATAATATTATATTAATATCTTGGTTATAAACTTAGGGCCTCATCTTCTCCCTCTCGATCTCGTCTATCCATGCGTCCGATTTCCCTTCACGGTGAACCCCCGGCGACAGTGGCCGGTGGCGTAGGCGAGCCTCACCCACCGGCACTCTCAACCCTCACCAGCCATGTTACCCGCACAAAGCGCACTGCTTGGCAGCGGCGGCAGTCAGCGTCGCCCGGCCATCGCCTGTGGCCTGGCCGTGAGGCGGCTCAAGGGATTGGAGGCCTAAAGCGAAATTTTAAAATGAGACTTTTAATTATTAATATAAATTAAATTTTATTAATTTAATGACATTTTTTTAACAATTTTATATACTAACGTTTATGGGTTTTAACGAGGAAGTAACTCTGTAACCACTCAAAAAAAAAAAAATCTAAACAAACAAACAAAAATTTAAACAATAAAAAGATAATATGTTATTTTATAAAAAGAGAAATTTTACTACAAAAAATTATTTAAAATTTATTTTTCTAACATTTTGAGATGCAAAGTTATTAATAGAATTTTCATAATAGAGAAAATGAACGTTACTTACCAATTTACCAACGGCTACATAATTAATAATTCTTGGGATTAGTTTTTTAATAACTAATAATGTAGTTGAGAGAAGATATATATTTAATTATGTATTAAACTAAAAAAGTTAAAACTTTAGTTTATTATGTTTTATTTTAAAAAATCAGTTGATAAAAGATATATAATTGATTAGATATTAAATTAAAAATTATTATTATTAGCATGATGAAATTTTAAAAAATTTCAGGTTCAAATGTAGTAGGAGGCCTCCAATAGATATTAACTTATAATTTTAAATATTAATTTATCATACAAATAATTATTATAACTACAATGATAAATTTTTAAAAAAATTTAAGGTTTAAACTTTGCATGAGGCCTCCAATAGATATTACCATTTAAATTAAAATTTTTAAATATTAATTTATTATAATAATCTATTATTTTAGTTATGATAATAAAATTTTTAAAAAAAAATCTTGGAGGATAAAAAATAAATATGAGGCCTTTAAAATTTGGGGGCCTAAAGCGGTCGCTTCACTCGCTTTACCCTTGAGCCTTTGCTACGACATGACCTAGTGCCACTCTTGGCGGTAGCCGCCCACGCCTACTTCGGTGTTTGTCACCGGCGTGCGTCGTGACCAACATCCTCCCTCCTCTCTACGCCCGATGGCGTCTTTGCTGGCCCTCTCACTTGCGTCGGCCGTCTTCTTCCTCCGTCGAGTGCGATACGCCTTTCTCTTCTCTGTGACCCACGAGGCGACCACGCGCCCGCCCGTGGCTGCTCACACTTGCATACTGCCTCGGTCCGCTGACCTCGCTGGCTTCGCCCGCCACCGGGTCGGTATCCACAAAGCCGGCCAGCGGCTCCACCACCCTTAGCGGCCCTCTGAGTTCTTCTTTCCCTTCTTGGCGGCGACCAAGCCCGACCACTTCCTCCCTTGCGATTGTATAGACTATAGTTTGAATTCTTGTTTTATGAGTCAAATTCAATATGGGTGAATGTTTGTATAATCCGGGTTTTAGAAATATAGGCGTTATGTTGCCAAAATTTCCTTAGAATTCATGTAAACCAAAGTATTATTAAGATGCCTAAGAAAGAGACATTAAGCACATTAGAAATTCTTGATGAATCTAATTCCATTCAATGTGCTATCAAAGATAGATACACCACGTATATTTCATTTGAGTGACAGCTTATAGATGTCTTGTAACGGTATAAATTCCGAGGTTATACATGATTTGTTAGGGCATTTCAAGCATGGAAACAAGCATGAATAAATTAAAGGCTGCTGATCCTAATTTGAGTAATGTTTCATTCTAAGTGAATGTGATTTTTTCCTTCCTAGCAATGATGCATTCTATTGAAAGTAATACTTCATTCTAGTGGGACTGTAGTTCTGCCTCTAGTTAACAAAGTTAAACTTTTATGAGCTAAGACACAATATATGAATATAAGAGTGGGTTCATTAGTAATTGGAGGCTATGTATTAAAGTCTATTAAAACTTCTCTTATGTTTGTAAACTCACAAATCAAGACAGCGACCAGTTATTAAAACAAGGTACTTCTAGTTATTTTAATTTAGTAAAGTACCTTGCGAATGTGTTAAGCTTGAAGAGATGAGATAGAAACTTAGTTATAGATATATCTTGAGGATATGAAATTCATGTTATATATAAACCAATGTCTAGTGGAACTAAATGGGCATGTTATACATTATCCTGTACTAAGGTAGTGAAAAAGGGGTAGTGGAATATAACCTTAGTACTCATTAATTTTCCTATTTTGATTATTAGGAAAAGAAAAAGGCAAGAGGCAGGAGCTGCAGAATGACCTAGCCAGCCTTAATAGCTATTAGACTCAGGTGAGGGAACCAATTTGTACATTCCGTATTTTTATCATATTTTCAAGGTTACTTTGTTCCCAACTAGACAAATGAATGATAAAACATACTTTTTATTAAATTTAAAAGCAACAACTAGAGACAACAAGCTAAAAAAACACAACATACTGAAAGACATAATGTAAGTAGTTCATACAACATAAATGTTTGTAAGACTACTCTTATTCTAACTCTTGAGAATCCTAAAAACTCAATCTAGGTGATGCTAATGTCGGAGCGATTAGATTATGTAGTCAACAAAGGGTCGATGTCCTCGACCCTTGTGGTCCCCTACTAGGACGGTGCACCATATGGGCGATGAAAGGCGAGGTGCTCCGATGCGCCCGCGGCCTACTGACACGGAAGGCGAAGCGTACACTCCCGGCCATCGCGGTGTCCATAACTCACGCATCGTCGGCGCACGACAATCGACCTTGATGGGAGGCGGACCCTGGCCCCAAGTTTGAACTCCCAATCTCTGGCGGTAGTCACGAGCTCGACATACTTTCGTAGGGGAGGGATACCGGGCTCACTATCTCACATACCCGGTGGAACCCTCGGGCTCGCCCACCGGCCTCTCGGCGACAACCTGCGTCTCTCAATCCATGAGCGAGCACGTAGCCGTGGGTGAAGCCTATCAATCTTTTCGAGTGGTGGCTTGACCGTCCCTCCTCATCTCCGCGAGGACCTCTACGAGGATCGACAAATCGGTGACGGGGTGGTGGAGTGTTCTCACGAAGCTGACTCCACCTCATCGCCGTCGGATGAATCTCGATGGCGCGAAGGTCAGAGCATCACTGCAAGTAAAACCCGGCCATCAATCTAGCGTGGGACTAACTACACAACCCCGGACCCACACTCGCCTATCGCAGAAGCGGCTAAGGGCATCTAGAGGTTCTGTTACCTACTCTATCTAGAGCACTCTCTTTGATACCACTTTAATACATCACGCCCCAGGCGGATTAGGGACCTCGAGCACTTCAGCAGAGGCCAGGTACTTAGCGAGAGACAAGCTCAACTCAAATACAAGGCCTAAATGTGATAAGCAAATAATAATCGATAATATAAAATAAACTCAAGTTCAAGGAACATAGAGTCACAAGGGTCCATAGGCCCTATACAAAGTAAAGCTCACAAAATAAAGATAAAGGAGTCCCCCAGACCTCGGATCTCCTAGTGACCTCTTCACAGCTCCACCCCCTAAACTTCGGAATCTGTAAAAGAGAGAAAGAGCAAAAGCATGAACTTTTGAATGGAAAGCCCAGTAAGTATCCCTGCTGGGTCACAAAGACATAAGAAAACAATATGTCAAATAATGAGGTCACAATCCCAAGAAAATATAATCCTAGGAGTCTACCAGAAGCAATCCAAAGGTACGACCCCTGACAACAGAAGCCCTCAAGCTCTGTGATGAGTTTCAAGAAAACTCAAGGTTCACCGCGCCGGTATGTCCGGCTACTTGCGTAGCCACGACCTTACAGTGCGTTCGACCCTCGATCGCATAAGCGGTAGAACTACCTCTCAAATGCGTGTTGCTGCGATTGATACCATGCGTACCGGGTAAGACCACGGAAGAATCGCCTCTCTAGCAAATGAGGCGAGAAATGCCGGGTCACGTCACTGCGAACACTTCCTATCCGGGCCCCCACGCTCCATTGAGTCGAGCTGTAGAGCCACGACAAAGCAGGGGATACCAACATCCCGTAAACAAAGCATACATGCTCAACAGGAATCTAGAATAGGTATGGATGCATGTATGTCATCATTGAAGTAAGAGTAATATCAAGTCCAAATAAAGCCCGAAACCGGGTAGGAATGAGGCAAGTGTACTTACCTCTTGTTGGAATTAGAAGCTCTTCTAGCCTCCTCTTGAATACCTTACAACTCCCCGAGAGTATCTAGAATACAAAGTTTCTTTAGAGTCAAGTCTCTAATAAATCCCTATGTCTCTAGTTGCACATGCATTATCGTTGTTGTTGGGCTTGGGTTCGCTAACGAGTCCTAGAGACCACCTCTCGGGCTATGGGTCCTTAACCTATTTTTCCATGTACTTTAGTCGTCTCTGGACTCATCTTAGTCAAACCTAGTCAACTCTAGGTTTATTTGTCGGGTCCGAACCCTATTGGTCACCTCTGGTGAGTTTAGTCGAATTAGGCCCACTTGCTAAGCCCTTTAAAGCAATTTGGCTTACTTGTGCCCTTTTTCTCTACAGAATTAATTAAACTCCTTTTTTGTTTATTATTATATCCGATTTTCATTTTCCTCCAGTTAAATCCATAAATCGAATCTAATCAACCTAAGTTATCAAAAGAAAATCGGTTGTTAAGTTCGGATATTTCTTACTTGAATATCTAGATACAATATGTTAATTAATTCGTTACATCGATTTAATTAAATCTGCTCTTCAATTTAATTAAATTGTCGACTAACTAAGTGACCCATCTTATATTAGGGCAAAAATAATGGACACCATAATTTAATCAAATAATTAGCCAGTTAATTATCTAATTAACTACTAATTATGATTAACAAACTAATTAAATAATTTTTCTCAATAGTTTATTTTAGTTTGCCAACTAAACTATTGTCTCATAAATTTATTTAATTATACCCCCATCATAGGTTTTAATATTGAACAAATACTCTAAGGTCCAATATATATCAATTCACTTTAAACCTTTAAATTGACTAACTCATTTATATTTCCCTTGAGCTATAAAAAAAATTATTTGTCACACTATCTATTCTCTTCTAACACTAATCAAATAATTAGCTAAATTAATTAATCTTTTAATTTTGTTTTATGTTTTATTTGAGTTTTCCTCTCTTCTTCTTTCTCTCTATCATTTGCGTCCATGAGCTTCACCTTTATGCGTCTCGGTTGTGCTGACTCGTTTATAGGACCCGCCCGACGACCTTTGTCCTCCGACGACCGGTGAGAGTGTCCACCCCTCCTCCCGGAAACCATCAAGCTTCTTCACTCTCTCTCTCTCGGTTTCCTCACTGTCCTTTCGGTGAATGGTGTTAACTCCGGCGAACACCTCACAACACGGGGAGCATGTATAGTCTTTTTAATGATCACGGGGAAAGAAGAAGGCACTTACAGGAGGGCGTGGCGGTGTTCGATGCCTCCGTGGCGCTCAGGTCGGTGGTAGGTGCTTAGTCTTCTCCCACGAGCCCGCCCGCACACCACGTGCGGCACCACCTCAAGCTCGCCCGTCGGTCCCTTCCTCCACTGCGGCTCTCCCGGATGGTCTGCGTGCTCGGCCGGTAGTGCGAAACCACGGCGGCTTCCTTCTTCTCCTCGGCTAGAAACTCACGGAGCTCACGGACTTCTACGCTTTGTGTTCAAAACAAAGCAAGTGTAAACCCCTTTTATAGCCTTCAGGGACCCAGATGAACGGTCACCACTCGCGAACCGCTTCACCGCGCCAAGCGTACGTGGCGACTTGGACAGCGTAGCCGGAGATGCAGTCTTGTAGCGGCGTTTGGCCGGTTGGGTGAGGTGGAGGCGCTACTGCGATCGATCTCACGGATGGGCGGTGAAGATCATCTGATCCTATCCAACGGACTGATACACATCCTTGTGCCTCGAATCTAACAACGCTAAGATCAAACGGTTGAGGTCAAAATGGAATCGAAGGCTGGATCTACCCCACATGCCTTGCATCCAACACAAAACTTCGGATGATCTCCTATGGCTGGCGCCCCGTGGCCTCACGGAGATGGCCTAATAGCAGCCTCACGATGCAGCCTGGCCCGAGATCGTTTGATCTTGGCCGTCCAACCCTTCCTATAAGAGTTCTCATCAGGAAAACTATCAAGCGGTCCCTAAACCTTATCAAATTGCGGTTTAGTCCTTTCTTTGAGAGAGGGGGTCTATTTACAGTTAGGTCCCTCTATTTTAAAATAATTCCTCACGGGTCCTTGCGAGCTCATTTTAAACCCCTTTTTTATCCCAAATTTCTTGGATTTTCTGAGTGTTATATTTTGAGAACCATTTTGGATCACGAGTTGCTAAATTACTCTAGTATGTTTTGATATTTGTTTTTTTAATCCCTTGGAAGGAAGGTGAATTGGGAAGGAGAAAGGAGGGTTTTTTTGGGGTATTAGTGTCAAGTTTTGTGACTCTTTTTTCTTTTATGATTCAGACTTCTATGCAACTGTGCTACATTCTCAAGAGCTTTTGGATGCGATCTTCTAAATCACTTTTTTATTCTCAGTAATTGGGGACTAGAATGTGTTGATCTATATTTTTTGTTGCTTTAATTTAATTTAATCCACAACATATTTTTCTTGATTTATGTTTTATTTATTATTTCTGTTTGCTTTTTTTCATTCTTTATTATACATAAAATTTTTTCCCTCATTGTATGTTGTTTAAATATTTTTTCCTTTTTAAATATTCTCTCTGGTGGTATTAATAAGAGATAATATATAATTTTTTATAGAAAGTAGCCCTCCTTAAATAAAATTATTTAATTTTAACTTTAAATAATAAAATATTATTTTTAATTTTAAAAAATTTGCTCCAATATGACATGGAATAAAATTTATAAGCTTCACAATATAAGATTTATGATTATTAATGTTCTTCATAAGATTTGTGAATCTATGTTATATTCTCAGTTGTGTCAATGTTTTTTCTAAATAAATTAAAAATAAATTAATTAGATCCTCAGCTATTTTATTTTACTTTTAAAATTAACCATTTGCTATGTTTTTTTTAAAACTTTTTTTAAATATGTAAAATCTTGAAGTATCTACAACTACTACTGATATAGAGTTTTCTCTAAATAAAAACTATCATCTTCAAATCTATAATGATATTTTTCCATAATGCTTTTAACAATCGAAGAACTTCTGGCTATAGAAAAAATTTAATATTTGAAATATTTATTTTTTAATCAAAAAATTAATACTCAAAATTAAGAATATTTAATTAATTTAGAAAATCTATTAAAAATTTCAAATAAAAACATTTAAAATTCACATAAAAAAAATTAATTTTTATTCTCAAAAAACCTCTCAAACCATAACAAATTCCTTTTAAAAGCAATACGAAGATTCAATTAATATATTTAAAGAAGTTTAAAAAATATCATCCAAATAATAAAATCCTTCATGAGTTCATTCCAAATTATTCATTTTAAAATTTGTTTTAAATACTTTAAAATTTTAAATTTTTATTTTATTATCTATCTATATTATTAAACAAAAGAAATGGTTACAATTTTTTTTTAAATTATTAAAACTTCAAATAAAAAAAAGAGAAAATTGGATTGAGGAATTTGAAATTTCTCAAATTTTTGGATTTTCACCAGTTTGCGGAGCCATCTGTGTGTAAGATCCTTTGAGAAGAAGAAGTGTCTTACATTTTGAGATAGTTACGCAATTGGGGTTTTCTTGTTATTCCCGTCATTTTGTGAATTCAACAATAAAATCGGCAAGTACACGGCCGATCACCCATTTGGTTGTCGGCTAGATGTTTCTGGCCGATGAAGAATTTGTCTTAAAGTTGATCGGTAAGCACCTTGATCTTATGGGATTGGAAGTATGGACAAAGCCGTCAAGCTGAAATTATCAAGGCAAACGCCAACTTCTCCAAAGGAAGATATCTTGATTAGTTGACAGTGAGGACTTTACTTATGTAATAAACAGGCTTTTGTAGACCATCTTCTTCTTTCACCAATACGGAACTAACAACCATGTCCGTGGCAGACAAATAGATATAAAGTTCTTCCCCGAGTCGGGGTTTAGCAAGTAAAGCCGGTGATTGTAAATATTCTTTCAACTGTACCAGAGCTCTTTCGCATTCATCGATCTATTCCACTTTAGGTGCTTTCCTCAAAGCTCGAAAAAATGGGAGATTCTTTTCTTCTGATTTTGAGATGAATCTTCCAAGGCGGCTAGTTAACGTTGAGGTTTTGTATTTACTTAATGGTCCTCGGGGATCTTACCTCTAAGGCGACTGGATTTTTTTTACGGATTTCCTTCAATACCTCGCTAGGTAAGCATAGAACCCGGGAACTTTCCTAACCCGAGCATAAATGTACATTTATTTGGATTAAGGCTCATCCCATGTTTTGAAGAGCAACAAATTCTTTTAAAAGATCGGTTGTATAGCATTACGCTTTGTAAGCTCTTGACGAGAATATCATCCACATAGGTTTCCACATTTCTTCCAATTTGGTCTTTGAAGACTTTATTGATAGTCTTTGGAAGGTTGTACTGCATTTCTCAACCGAAGGGCATAACTTTCTGTAACAATATGTCCCTTTTGCGGTGATGAAAGAAGTTTTTCTTCATGAAATTGACCATCGGACTTGATTGTATCCTGCGAATGCATCTAAGAAGCTTAACATCTCATATCCTGAGGTTGAAATGACTAAATTATCGATCAGAGGAAGGGGTAGCTTCTTTAGGGAAAGCTTTATTAAGATCAGTAAAGTCAATACACGTACGCTACTTTCCTGTGGACTTTTTCACCAACATGACATTAGAGAGCCAATCGGGGTAATATACTTCCCAAATGAAATTAGCCTTCAGCAATTTATCAGCTTCTAACTATGGCTGACTTCCAATAGGTCGGGAGCAAATTTCATTCTCTTTTGCACGACTTGTTTGTAGGATAGATCTACATTGAGGTGATGTTCTATGACCTTCCGTGGAACTCCAGACATTTCCTCAGCCGTCCAGGCGAACACATCAGAATTGCCCTTCAAGAGATTTAGAATCTCATCTCGTTGTTCGGGACTCAATTCACCTCCCGTCAAGCGGTTTGCTCTAGTTGTTCCTCCTTTAAGGGTAGCGCTCTTAATTCTTCAACATGGTTGGTCGATGTTTCTCCCTTTCTTCATCTTCCTCTTGTAACTTCTTGTGGTAAGAGTTTCATTTCTTTGGACCACCCGCTATTTTATGTTTCTTGAGTAGAGTAGCATAACATTGCCTAGAAGTGGTGATTACTCTTTACTTCTCCATAGCCATTCTCTGTTGGAAATTTCATCATCATTATGGTAAGTTGATGGAATTTCTCACAACATGAGTTGATAGAAGAGCCTCCTTATAATGACATTATGGCTTGGATGAACAGCGATATCACGAGAAAATTGATGAGGCGTGGTACATGCGAGGAGGGTGCCAAGAGGTCCGTCGAAGGAAATTATTCCGTTTGGGCTGTAATGGGCTAATGTTGAATCCGATTAGAGGGGATTTCACGGCTTCAAATTCTCTAAAGTGAGCTTCATTACATCAAAGCGTCGAGAAGATGGCGTCAACGAACTCCGGTATTGACTAGGACCAGCTCAAGCTGTAAAAATTCCAATCTTCACGGTAATAACGAGCCTCATCATGTGGGTGATGGACCCCTTTAAGATCTTCATCGAGAAATAGATGCGATTCGATGAGCAGGGGCCTTTTAAGTGATGTGACATTTTATGCTTGAGCCAACCATTATGACATAGTTCTTCCTCGAGGTTGAACTTTCACCTCCATATCCTAATCCCACAGCAATCATACTAATGTGCATATCATGCAGGATTGGGCGTACTTTGGTAGTATCTTGAGTTTCTTGGTCTTTTCAACAAATCTTGGCCAAGTTTTCATCCTCGAACAAGGTCCTCTATTGCATCTTTCAGGTGGATGCATTTATTAGTAGTGTAGCCCTTGTCTTGATGGAAGTTGCAGAATCTCTTACTGCGTTTTCTTCTAGGATTTTCTTTCATTGGCGGTAGTTTCTTCAAGATATTTTTATCCTGGATTTGCAGCAGAATATTTTCATGAGAGGTTCAAAATGGAATAATTGTTGTACCTCGCCATCCTTTCAGGATCTTTTAGCTGCCCATGAATAGGCTTCATGTCATCTGGTCGAGGCAATCAATTTTGATTTTGGCCATCTTCTCTTCGGGTTCTATCATCTCTCCGGTCTCCTTGTCTGGGCTCCTTATATTCCCGTTGTTGTTCTTATTTCAGACTTCCTCCAACTTTAATAGATCTTTTGTTTTCCATTTTGCTTTAAGGTCCTCGGAGCAAATATATTTATCAGCCATTGCGAGGAATTCAGATAGGTCTGATGGGACATCATGAGTGAGAGCATCTTTGAAAGGACTTTCGTTCAAACATTTCATCACAGACCCACAACTATGATCCGGTCAAGGTTGGTCATGCCAATGATTTCTGCATTGAAGTGATTGATGTAATCCTTGTATGAGACTCTCTGTTGGTTTTGTTTAAATCCCATAAGTGTGATGGGATTCTTCTTCAACCTTTTATTATTGGCAAAATGGCGAAAGAAGAGATCACATTAGTTGATTGAAATTGTATATGGTTCACGAGGAAAGGCTTTTGAACCAATCATAAGTAGTCCTTGTGAGTGTTAGAAGCGCTTCGGCATATAACTACTTTAGTGGTTTTATTTGTCATCATTTCGAACAATAATTCTCTACATGCTCGTAAGGGTCCATGGAACCCTCGTAGCATCGGACATTTGGAGGCTGAAGTGTTCTAGGAGCGGAGCCTCCCAAATTTCCCTTGTAAAGGGAAGTTAGTTGTGGAAAAAGGTAACACCCTTTATTTTCAAAAATATAGCGTTATGGAGAATACTTGCAGCCTTGAGAGAATAATGTCGAGGGAGTGATGTCTTGGAGAATGACACCTCGGAGAGCGGCACCTTAGAGAATAATGGTGCGGTGAATGGTGTCGAGGAGGCGTGCTTGAAGAATGATGTTTGATTGAGCGGTGTCTCGTTCTTGGTTGTAGTGATCCCAGAATAGCGATTAGGTGATAAGGAGATTCTCCTCCTTCTTCCAATTTTCCCATCAGTCGTGATCGGGATTCCAGAGGGTTGGGTGGATTAGAACTTCTGGTTTGAGGATTCTACACTCCTGTCCCTTACCAGGGAATGAGTACAACGCCTTGGGGAGTGGGTTGCCACTCTTTACCTACTCTCCCTAAGTGGCGCAGCGTCCTGTGAAATGCTTGTCTGGGAGACATAGCTCTCGACATTTCGTAAGACACGCTTGAGCTCTTCAATTTCTCTAGCCTTGGCTTGAAATCAGTTAACAAGATTTTCAACATTCTAATGATTTGGAAGAGGTGTTCGGGCTCCCTCAGGAGCGGTGGTGGTCTCTCTCGAGGTAGGAACGGCTTCTGTAGGTGCGATAGTTGGAGTTGCTCACTTTTGCTTTTGTATCTGATCCTTTTTCGGTTTTCTCAAAGTAGCTATGACCTTTTGTCCAAGGTCCCCATGGACGACACCAAACTGTTAATACAAAATCAGGGTGAAACCCTAATTTCATCTCAGCAATTGAATTTGTTTGATTTGGGTGGCTAGATCAGGGAAAAATCAATCAGAGAATAAAGGAAGAGCAAATAGAGACAAATTTACGTGGAAAAACCCCTCAGAAATGGGGAAAAACCACGGGAGAGAAATTACACTATGATCATCATGTTTATAGATATCTGGATCGAAAAATGAAAAAAGGAAAGGCTCAAGATTTCTTAA
Source organism: Dioscorea zingiberensis (assembly GCA_026586065.1). Taxonomy (NCBI): domain Eukaryota; kingdom Viridiplantae; phylum Streptophyta; class Magnoliopsida; order Dioscoreales; family Dioscoreaceae; genus Dioscorea; species Dioscorea zingiberensis. The sequence continues at coordinate 27,443,766 of CM048827.1, forward strand.
AAGGAAATGGGTGGAACTCGAGTATCCAGAGAGGCAGAGTCTCGATGTCTGAACAGTCGGATGTCCTAAATGAGCTCCCTTTGTTGCCTTTTATAGGTTTCGGAAGCTTGGAGAGTAAGCTGGGAATTCCTCCAAATTTTTAACATGTTTGCCAGGCTGGCTCTAGTTAAGCATTCAGCTCGACGTCATGGTGTCAAGCGGTTTTGGGCGATGCGAGCGGCGGCCATTATTCGGGCCGTGGTAGTACGGCGAATTGCCGAATCTTGTAGCACCGGGCCGTGCCCGTACGACGGTCGCGTGCAAATCTTTGGAGCCTCGGCCGACGTGACCGCACCTTGTGCTTCGCTGGCGTGCGGAGCCGGCACTAACGTGCGGGCGGTACGACGTGTACTTGGTACGTATTTTGTTTTATTCTTATTAAGTTTTAAATTTTTAAAAAAATTTGTTGGGGATTTGAACCTAGGTCTCTCATGTGAGAGCCAATTATCTAACCAACTAGCCTACTATTGATATATGTGAGAAAGAATAGGAATTTGTTTTAAATAAGGAATTAATTGATTTGGCTAACGTTTAAATTTAAAAAACCTTATTTTTAAATTTCTTATATTTAAATTTAGTTTAAGATATAAGATTTGAACTAATCTAATATTTCCAACTTAAACCGTTTAAATAAAATTTACCATAATAATAATAATAATATTTGTATTTTTTTATAAATAAAAAATAAAATTCAGTAAAATATTTGTAGTATTAATTTTTATTAGTGTTTTTTTTGCCTGAATGAAATTTTATTAACTTATTTTGGAATAAGACATTCTATTCTCCGGTTTTTTAATCAAATACACTTATAATAAAGAAAAAATAGTTCTTTGATATAGATCATTTCAAGGATAAAAATTCAAATATCATAATTTTACTGATTATTTATGTTTTTATGTTTCTAAAAATTTTCTACTTTTAAAATATAGTAAAATGAAATTTAATGAATTAAATTGGAGATTAATATATATAGCAAATTGGGTTTTTCTATCCACTCAACATACCATATTATCCAACTTTTTGCCAATTTAGCCTTTTCTTTATTTAGCGTAAACTTTGCATATATGGAAATTTGCTTAATATTTTAAATATTATGTTGTTTTTCTTAATTTTTTTTATTTTATTATTTTAGTTATGGTAAGAGTAACTTGGTAAGATTGTATTTTTTTTTTCTTTACTATATTGAAATGATTTTCTTTATATTAAAAGATTCTCGTTAGTAATTAGTAATTTAGATAAATGGAAAACATATGAGTTGAGAATAATGTAAGTTGTCTTTTCTTTTGAAAGATTTTTCAAATGCTAATTTGATTAATTTATAAATTTTTCAAAATTTTTATAAGTTTTCTCTAGTTTATATTTTTTTCCCCTATCTTTTAGGAGTTTTTTTGGATTTTTTTCTGATTTTTTATAAATTTTTAGAAAATTTTAAGATGTTTTTAAAAAAATTAAAAAACCAGAACATTTCTGTGACAGCGACCATATACCGACCGACGGCCCGCCTTATGCTTGGGGCGTGCCCGTGTTTGAGCCGTGGTCCGATGCTTGGCCGTCTGCGACGCGACCGCGGCTGCGTTAAGGGTGGCCGGCACGGCGGGCCCATGTCGGGCAAGGCGTCTTGCAAACCCGTTTGACACCTTGAGCTCAGCGCCAAGCTAAGCAACCAAGCTGGAGCTAGGTTGGCGGCGGTATGGATTCTTCTAAAACGTCTGAGTGGAAGAACAAGTGTAGACTTCTTGTGGTTGAAGAGCGAAATATTCAAATTAAGTCGAAGAATTAACCAACTACTCAGTCTTGAGGGATCCGATGAATCGCCTCGGACTGAAAAATGAGTGTATATTGAACTGAACCGGGGAATGATCATACTGCATGAGATCGAAGAATAGTCATAAGATCTTGGAACGGGTCGAGAGGAGTTACAATCATCACGTGGGAGATCAAATGATCTTTTCATGTTGGTGTTCGGATGAGAGCCACGTGTCCCTCCATTTTCACCCCTATCAATACATAATTTTTTTTCTAAAATATTTATTGTTTAAATGTTTTTTCCTTTTTAAATATTCTCTCTGGTGGTTTTATTAAGAGATAAGATTATATATGAATGACCCCGTGATCTAAAATTATTCAATTTAAACTTCAATTAATAATGCTATTTTTCTTTTTTCAAAGATTCAGACTTTGTACTAACTCTGAGGACTTTTTTGGATGCGAGCGGTATGTATTGATCTTGCCTTTCTTTTCTAGTTTAATTTAGTTTAATAAACAATGTATTTGTCTTTGATATTTTATTAATATACTATTTTTAATTTTTTTATGCTTCAGACTCATTTACTAAATTTGTTTCTTTTTTTATTTTTGTGTTATAGCACATTACATCACTCCCTCCACGTCTCACATTGTTTCAAATAAACCAGAAAACTATGCAAACTTCTCTCTTAAATTGGAAAGGCGTAAACTTCGCTTCAGTTTTGAAGGAAAGGGGAATTGGTAAAGAGAAAGGTGTGATTTCTTTTTGAGTATTAATGTAGTATTTGTAATTTTTTAATTTTTATTTTATGATTCAGACTCCTATGCCAAATTCTAAGGACCTTTTGGATGCATACAGATAAACTATTAATTTATTCTCAGTAGTTAGGAACTATGTTATGATCTTGCATTTTTTAATCCCTTTTGGAAGGAAAGTGATTTCGGAAGGAGAAAGGAGTAATTTTTTTTGGTATTCAAAATTTCTCATTTTTTATTTTAGAATTTTGATTTTCTAATACACTACCGCATTGTTTCCCTAGGTTGTTCTTGTGATATTTTAATGATTCAGACACCTAGAACTTTTTAGATTTTTAATATTAAGAGATAAGATTCAATTTTTTTAAAAAAATAGCTGTCCTTAAATAAAATTATTTAATTTAAACTTTAAATAATAAAATATAATTTGTAAGTTAAAAAAATTGGCTCCAATATGACATGGAATAAAATTTATATGCTTCATAGCAGAAGATTTATGATTTACAATACTCTTTATAAGATTTGTGAATCTACGTCCAAAGATATAATTTAACTAATTTATATCTTCAGTTATATCAATGTTTTTTATAAATAATTAAAAAATAACTTTAATTAGATGCTTAGTTATTTTATTTTACTTTCAAAATTAACATATGCTAAGTTGTTTTTAAGATTTTTTAAGATTCAGGTTGTTGGTCTTTGTTATCATTATTGTTAGTCTTCCCCATTTTTACTCCCTCCATTTTTTACATGATTTTGTGAGAATTTGAGTCTACCAACCTCCAATTTGATTCACTGAAGTAGTATAGTGCCTTAGTAGGTTTGAGTCTAACTAGTCTCCCACGTCCTGTGGATTTGACCTGATACTTATTGGTTATTTGATTATTTTGACAATATGTGCACTTAAGTAAGTTTGTGTAAGCACTCAACAAGCTCTAACAGTACTCACCAAAATTTATTACTTGTGACCCGCGATGCTTGCGTCTTGGAGGCATAGTGCTTACACTTGTTGACGCTCAATAGAAACAAATTCATATAAGTCTTCTTTTTTTCTTTCGAACTTTCTCTGAAGACAAAAATATCTAGAGCATTCATGTCAGAAAATTCAGGCCAATCAATGACAATGCAATAGGAAAACTTTAGTACCATTTTCTATTCTAGATTGCTAGCTTGTCCTTTGTCAGCCGATGATCTCGTCGCACCACGTGGACAGTTAAGATCTCCAACTAGTTGATGTAGACTTTATGTGTAGAAGACTGGGTTGTAGGTGTTCTCTCTTTGAGTTGACCTGTAATGGGGACAAGGAAATGGGAAACTAGTAAGATGGGGTAGAGCTCTGTTGCACATGCTTGCTCTGATGGTTAAGTTAGTGAGCTGATTGGAGAAAGAGAAGGAGAAGGAGAATAGTGGAGCCTTTTGGTTGCTTACCTTCCTCTTCGGTGCCTTTTCCCTTTATGTATCCTCCTTTCTTGTTGGGTTTCGTGTTATTGTCCTGTGCGCTGTCTTGTCCCTCATTATGGGTAGAATGCTTTACCATCCCCTCGACCTTGTGGGTAGCCGTTTGTCTCCTTGGAGGTAAGATGGCATCTCTTGGAGACCGTGACTCATCATCACATGAGGGAAGTCAGTGGTGACCGTTATGCGAGTGGGGCCCAAAGTATGCCATACGGAGTGGGGGGTTCTTGAGTTTGGCCGGAGGCTATGTAGCTTTAATGCCCTTGGGTGCGTTTTTCTTTGGGAGAGTGTAAAGTCAAAGATTTTATGGAAATAAAATACGTTTAAATTCCTTTTAAATTGGAATTAAGTTTTGGAATATTGGAGGAAAATTTTCCTAAGGAATTAAATGGGAGGAAATGAAAATTAAGGGACAAAACCCTAACTAGGGCTAATGGAAAGTGCAGGGGACCTTTTGGTAATTTTGGACATTACGAGGACTAAGGAAAATAGTACTCTCTCACGGGCATGGACTAAATGGTGACCTAAAAGTTCTAGGGATCTCTGGAAAATATTCGGATCAAACCTCTAATATACATGGTTTAGCGGTCAAGATTAAAACATCACGGATGGGTGCTTATCGGCGTAGCATTATAGCGACTCTCATTTGTGCCCGCGTGTGAGCCAAGAACAAATCCATCGAGAGAGTATTGGATCCAAAATGGAGGAAAAATTGTAAAGGGGTGACCTCACGGTCTTTGGTCAATCTAGACCCCTCATTTCACGGATTAGTTTAAATCGAGGCGATAGATTAAATCCTGCCGTTAAACCTACATGTAATCTTGGCGTCGGATAAGATCGATTCACGATCGAGGCGTCGGCTACTCTCGATGCTGTAGCGTGGCGCGCGAGCTCGTAGCCTACCCGGCCCAGATTCTGGCGAAGTCAGTGACCGTTTGTGGGCGGTTCGTATTCTTTATGCATTCGGTGGTCTCGCGACCTATATAAGGAGAGGGACCAAGCCCTGTTTGGAGCACAGTTTTTACACCGGAACCTCTTTTCCAGCGAGGTGGCAGACGGAGAAGGTAGAGAGCTTCGCCGCCAGGTTTGCACCCTCTGTTGAGTTTGAAGCCGTCGCGACCAGCTTCGGGTAGTGAAGGAGACCGTGACGAGCTGTGGGTGAGAGTAGTTGCTCAAGCTCACCGAAAGGACAAGAGTTATACTCGGCTTGGGAAGATCTCCGGTGGCTCCATTGTGCGTCCCAGGACCTTGGTAAGTGCTCGTCTTTGCTTTTCCCATGTTACGGTGTCATTAGTTAGTGTTTCACGGCGATGGGATGAGCTCATCGCCCGTGAGTGCAAGTTCTGGTAGGGAAGGGTGGCGATAATGGAGAAGGCGAGAGATGGTGAGCGGCCTTGGCGGCGTACTTGAGGTGCTAGGTGGAAGAGCAGCGGCTCACGCATGGGTTTTACTGGAGAGGGAGCCGTTATGTCGACCTCGGTGAGCTCAGAGCGAGCTTCGATCATGAGACATGAGAGAGAGTAGAGAGAAGCGAAGAAGAAGAGAGGAAAATAAATAAATAAAAATTAATTAATTAATTAAAGATTAATAAATTTTAACTTAGGTAGTGTTACATATTAATTGAAGTTAAAACTTAGAAGTGATTTTAGTTACTTTGGATTAAAATTTGATTAAAGATTTATTAGTTAATATTTTGTTGGTAATACTTATAGAATGGTTCATTGTATGGTATGATTTAAATTATTTTGTGTGACAATTATTGATTAATGCGTTTTGGATAGATAGAATAATTGGGGAACTATGGTTGTCTGACGATTAATTGAATAATTATTTTGTATAGTTAAATAACTAAATGGGACATTAGAGGTGTGACAAAAAATCATACCATGTGACAAGTTAATAGATCGATTAACTATCTAGTATGGCGGTTAATAATGATAGTGTGACACCTATTTAATTATCAAACTATAGTGAGAAATTTATTTAATTAGTTTATTGATTGTGGTGGTAGTTAATTGGATAATTAACTAGCTAAATTAAACAAATTAAAAGGATTAATTAGTGAGACAATTATTTTGTCCTAAAAGTGGATGAAGTTGATTAACCAATTAATAAATTCAATAACGTAGAGCAAGGGATTTAGCTAAATCGATTTAGTGGGAACAAAATCGATATCTAGAAGGTCAAGCCGATTATCTTGTTAACTTAAGGTGGTGGAAATCAGTTGATAAATTTAATTGCAAATAAAAATAAAATCGGCTATAATAACTAATTTAATTAATTCGGTAAAGAAAAGGGCTCAAGTAAGCTAGTTTGTTTATAGAGCTTAGAAACGTGCCCAATTCAACTTAAGTGACTAGGGATGACCAAATAGAGTTCGGACCCGACATGTAAGTGTAGAGTTGACCAGGTTTGACTAAGTTGAGTCCAGAGACAACTTTAGGACAAGGAAACGGGAAAAAGACTGGGAACCCGAGAAGTGGTCTTTAGGACTCGATGGTGGGCCCAGGCCCCACGGAGACGGTAGACATGCGAGTGAAACTAGAGACATAGAAAATTATTAGAATCTTAGTTCTAATAGAACCTCTGTATTCCAGATACTCTCGGGGAGTTGTAGGCACTCAAGAGGAAGATGGAAGGACATCTAGTTTCAACAAACCAGAGGTAAGTACACTTGCCTAGTTCCCATCCGGTTTCGGGTTTTCTTGGACTTGCTTATGTTTTCTTGTTACATATCGTACTGTTGTCATACATGCTATTTGTATCTGTTTAAATTCCTGTTGAGCATGTATGCTTGTTTTGGGATGTTGGTGTCCCTGTTTGCTATGATTTACTGCCCGGACTCAGTGGAGCTAGGGGGCTCCGATAGGGGAATGTTCAGGGACAGGACCCCGTGGCATTTCTGCCTGCCTTGCCAGAGAGGCGAAGCTCTGGTGGTCCTACCTGTTAGTGGGCGTGGTACACTGACTGTATTAATACGTATAAGAGGTAGTTCTACCAACTTGCGACCGGAGGGTTGAACAACCAGAAGGTCGTGCTTATAGCGAGTAGCTGGACATACTGGCCGGGAGTGATCCTTGAGTTCTCTTTGAAACTCTTTACAGAGCCCGAGGGTTCTGTATCAGGGGTCCTACCTTTAGATTGTTTCTAGTAGACTCCTAGGACTGTGTTTAATGGTATTGTGACCTCTTTGTTTGACATATTGCCTATTTATGTCTTTGTGACCCCGCAGGGGTGCTTACTGGGCTTTCCATTTGAAAGCTCATGTGTTTTGCTCTTCCTCTTTTACAGATTTTGAGGTTTAGAGGGAGGAGCTGGGGAGAGGTCGATAGGAGATACGAGGTCTGGGAGTCTCCTTTTTCCTTTATCTTTTGCTTTGTGAGCATTACTATGTGTAGGACCCGTATAGGGACCAGACTATTATAGGGCCTATGGACCCTGATGACTCTATGTTCTTTTGAACACGAGTTTATTTTATATTATGGATTGTTATCTGCTTATCACCTTTTTAGGCCTTGAATTTGAGTTAAGTTTGTCTCAGCTTAAATACGGCCGGTCTGTTGACGCGCTTGAGGTCCCGGGATCTGGGTCAGGGCGTGACAGAGAGAGTATCGCTCTATCGTATTTCCAAAAAATAACTAGCTAGGGGGTGCCCTTGTGTTGATACTCCACCTCGGGAGTCATTCGTTAAAGCTATTCATTTCTAAGAACTTCCATAAGGTTAGGTCATCTCGGAGAACTTTAATGAAAGGAAGCGAAGGGGGTACCGTTGATGACATAGACACAGTGGGTGCCTATTTTGAGGATAAGCCTTGACCATCATTGGTGGCCTTAAGCCCCTTCGTTCTATGTAACCATTCCTTTCTGGCCGGACATGACGCAGAGGCGGTGATGGAACACTTTTGATTGGCCACACATCCTTTCCTTGGGGTATTTCTTTGGGTGTGCCCTAGCCGTTGATATCGTCACGGGAGGCGGGACCATTAGTTTTTCCTAGGAATAGGTTAAATCCGGCCTCTCCCTCTCATTGCCATAGGCTTTGATTGTATTTTTTGAGATTATTTCTTCCTTCATCCTCTCACCTTTCGGACTCTTTCTCGGTGTGGCACGCTTTTCTCCCGGTCTTAGAGGCGGGAGGAGGTGAACCAGAGACTTCCCGTCTTGGTGGGTAGTATAGTCATAGAGGATATTCATAGTTCCCTCCCCGATCTTGGTGAGTGAGATATGTAGCAGCTTTCTTATCAAATCCCTCCATTTTACTTGTAGGGCCCTGAGCCTAGCAAAGAGTGAACACCCCTCGTGAGGGTGAGTAGCTATTTATTTTGGCCTTGAGTGCAGGCCTCCGTCCTTCCTTTGCCCAGTTTTCAAGAAGTTTTAGAGTTCTTTCAACTTAGTCCTTCTCGGTTAACCCCAATTCATGGAGAACACTAGGTGGTTTCGATTTGTGGTCCTCCAACATTTGGAATCAAGTCGACACTTAGATGGTTTTGTCTTCTATTCTCATTTAGGTCTCACCTTGGACAGAAATTTGGTATTACTTTTCTTCCCTCTCGGCAAATCCTTTTTAGGTCGGGTTGGTTTTCCATTCATGATTGGAAGGACAAGTCCTTTTTGCTTCTTATGATAACCCTTGGGGATTCCTGACTTCCTGTGATATCCCAAAGCTAAGAGCCAATTCTTAGTTTAAAGGGACAGTTGAGGAAAAGAGACAATGAGAAATTTTCTAGGGTTTTCCCAGGATTCCACTTGATCAGCTTCTCATACCAAAGAACCTTGAGATCCACGAGCTTTTTCTAGCGAAGGGTAGGGAAGCCACGGGTTTCATGTTGAAGTTGGGGCTTTGCTAGCCGACTATCTTGCTCATTTGTACTTTTTATTGGTGTGGTATGGACATTGAGGAGTTGATGGACTCTCTTGTGGATGAAGCCCAAGCCTATTAGGCAGTGGACGGTAGTGGTGATTGAGGACATAGACATCCCTCGAGGGGCGTGCCCATAGCGATTGATCCCCATGGCTATCTCAACCGAGGTTGTTCTCTCTTCTCCTGACCATGAGCCCCCGAAGAAGAGAATAAAGAAGAAGAAAAATCAAAGGAGGGGACGTGAAAGAGGAAAGAAGCCGGGGAGTCTAGCCACCCCAATAGGAAGGTTTGAGGTTCCTCTCCCACGTCCCCCAGGGTTGATCTTTCTCCGAGCTTTGTGGATGGGGGAGAGGAGGGGCTTGTGCCCTTTAGGGTCCTCGATGTGCGCCTTTGAGATTTCAGTCACTCCCGAGCGTGCTTCACGGGCCTTTGAGATTATGCGGCCCCCCTCCTTCGAAGCCTGGTTGATGGCTTGTAAAATCCCCAAATTTTAGGGAATTATTTTTCTAATTATTTTCCTAAAATCTTTGGTTAATAAAAGAAAATCCCCAAGGTTGGATCTAGTTAAAATTTTGTTGGGATAAACATTTTCTAATTTCTTTAAGTAATTAGATAATTAGAGAAGTCCCCTGTACTTGGAATTTATTGGAGTTTATGAGAAAAGAGGGTTTTAAATGGTTAATGCCCCAATTAGGGTTAATTGGGGTCATTAGGGACCTTTTAATAATTTCAAAGAACAGCTGGGTTTAAGTAAAAATTGGTTCCCTCATACACAGGAGGACTTTCATGCGAATTAGGAGAAATAGGAGGGTTCTTTACTAAATTCACGTGGAAGCCATGCATACTAGTATTGAATTTCAGAAGAGTCTAGGGACTCTTTACTAAATAACCACTGAAAACTAGCATGATAATTTAGTAATACTTCAGGGAGTTTTATGTAAATTTGACATTACTATAACTCTATAAATAGAAGAGAAAACCCTAGCTGCCTTTAGGTTCTTATTTCTCACCGACGACGGCCAAGGCCACAAGGGAGACAAGAGGAGGTCTCTTTTCGATCTCTGAACAATCTCCGCCAAAGCTTAGATGTTTGGTATGATTCAGGTTAGTCTCTAAACATATTAATTGATTTATTTTATTTTAGATATGTATTTATAGGTTATGGGATCTAGAATAGTGAAGGTTTAGTTTTATATATATTTCTTGAGATTAGAACTTTGGAATAATTGGATGATCCCATTGACACGTAGAATCGAAAATGGAAAACATTTATAAGTTTAGAATCCTTTCCATCACCTGATCATAAACAAATATCTTTATCCGTATTCTTCCTGTTCTTAGGAATCCAGTGAACTTTGTTTTAATCCGATCTGATTTACAGATTAAAAGATCTGATAGATTTACGAAACCACTACTTGAGAAAACCTGTAGATCTATAATTTCAGCCAAACTAGGCCAGATTTTCTCTGATTTATGATCTTTAAACTTTGTTTTAGATTCTAATCTTTTTCATGAATCTAGTAAATCTAATTTCATCGAAATCCGATCAGTAGAATAAAATTTATGACCAAGTATTTGAGAGTAGGAAAATATGTGAATTTTGCCAATCTAGACTGTTGGTTTCAAGGGTATTTTAGGTATTATACATTTCCCTTATTATAGTGTATAATATATCATTATAAATTTTATGAAAAGAGCTTTCTGATGAATCCTAAATCAACAAAATCGGATATCTGGATTGGAAGATATGGACAATCCTTTCCGACTGCGCAAAATCGACAAAAATTCTGCATTGTGTATGTGCATATGAATTAATAAAACCCTCATAGGTGATTAAGTGGTTTGGGTGAGTCTATTTTAAAATCAAACTTGGTTAAGATGAGTTAATTTGGGTTGGGTCTGATTTATTAACTCATAGCAGTTAAGATGAGTAAGTTAAGTAGATTGGGTTAAGATGAGTGGGCCGGGTTGAACCTATTTCCTTTTAATCAAATCGGGTTTGATCAAACTAAGTTAGGTCCAGTAAGCGAGTTGATTTGGGGTTTGATCAAGCCAAGTCAATGGGTAAAGTACATAGGTCCGATCCGATTAGACTCAGTCAGCTAGGAACTGGGTTATGTTCAATCAAGTTCGATCTGGTTTGGGTTCAGTCAAGATTAAGTAATTTGGGTTGGGTTAATCAGATTCCAATTAATAAGTGGGGTTGCGAAGAGTCAACATAATAGATTGGGTCTAGTTGAATTAAAGAGTTGAGTCTATTGTGAAGACAAACCGGTCTAGTCAAGTTCAAGACTATGAGTTAAGTTAGTCAAATTAAATATGGTTAATGGCCTACAGTTTGGCTGTCCTCTTTGACGGACAGCTGCGTTATCTGTAGTTCCCTGATCGGGATATGCGGTATACCGTTAGAAAGATGAGGAAAGCTTTTCTAGCGAATCTTTGATCAGCCAGATTGGGTTCTCGGATTAGAAGTTATGGCTGATTCCTTATGGCTAGCTTGAGAATTACCGAGTGCATTAACACTAATGATAATAATAAACCACCTTGTTTTTAGTGATGATACTAAGTTATGGTTGTCGTTACCAGATTTGGACGTAGAGCGCTAAGCTTCATCAGCAAGGACACATCTAGATCGAGTAGATCTTCAGTAGAGGTAAGTACTCTTGCCTAGTTCCCACCAAGTTTTGGGTTTTCTTGACTTTGTTGTTGCCATATTGTTTTTTTGTAAGTACTCTTGCCTAGTGCCCTTATTTATTGGCTGGTTGCTTTCTTGATTTCATGCTTTTAAGTACTTCTTCCTAGTACCTCTATTTCTTGGTTGGATACTTTCTTGACTACATGTTTGTGTATGTAAGATACTCTTGCCTTGTTCTCACCCATCTTTGGGTTTCTTATCTTTGATGATTGCTAATTTATTAGCATGTCTATTCTTTTATGATAATCTGTTTATTGGTTACATACACATACCTTCTTTGTTGTTTGCTTCCTTTCCATGTATGTGCGTGGTTGATGTGTTTGAGGTAGTGTTTACTAAACACGTTGATCTGTTAATCAGTACATGGCCATGGAAACACGTGAGCCCGTACTTCGTCCGGATAGGAGTGTAAGGTTTTACTACTTGTTTGTTGAATGCTTTCCTTTCGGCATACACAGCTTGGGACGAGGCGATCTTTGTGGAGACTTCGTGGTGCTTTTGTCTTGTTTGGGTAGGTATGAGTCAGCCGAGTATGGGTACTCCCTGAGCATAGCCTCCTGTTGTCCGGCATAAGATCATTGAGACACACGGTACTTGTGTTAGCCGGGAAAATGTATTTCAGCCCTTCTTGTTTGTGGATTCTCCCGTTCGGTACAGATTTGGTGCTGGTGTCTAGGGGGAGGATACTCTAGACGTCCTGTAGTCCTACCAGGGGGATGAAACTCTGGATGTCTACCCATCAGTGGGATGATACGCTGACCATGTATGTACATGTAGGAGCACTACCAGCCTCGAGAGTCTGGTTGATTGAGATTGAGGATCGACCAAGATTAGATAGCTACTTAGGGAGATGACTTGAAAGTTCTTATTCTGATTGAATTCCTTGTTGGTGATTGATTTTATTGAATAGATTGAAACTTAGACTTATTATCCATTTGTTGTAAAGTCCAAGATTTTTCTTATGTTGTAAGGTTCGGTCTTTAGGAATTAATGTCTTTCTTGTTAGGCTTTATTGTTTAGTGAATAAGGGAGAGTATCTCAAGTTTGGAATTTGTTTGAATTATTACTTGAATAAAATTTTCTAATTACTCCTTAAAGTAATCAAGTGATTGATTTGCTAATTAAGGAATGTGATGGGTATAAAGGGAGATCAAAATGATAAAAATCCTAATTACGGTTAAGTGGGATCATTAAGGACCTAATAGTAATTTTTGGGAAAATTAAGGGCTAGAACGTAATTGTGTCTCTCTCTACTGCTTGTAGAGGACTTTTATGTAAAATAAATAAAAGAGGAGGGCTTAATTTTAAAATGCCACGAAACTCATGCAGAGAAGAGTATTGAAGATAATGAACGGTAGGGATTAAATAATCGCGAGATAGAAGGTTAAGTTTGAGGCACAGGATTTAATCCTGGCCTTCCATTAGTTTCATTGAGATGGAGTAATCATCACAGCTCATCTGTTAGATTAGTTTAAGTTCAAGGCGCAGAATTAAATCGGAGCCGCCTATGTAATTTCATCAGCTAAGCTTGATCTCAACTGCCCATCTCAGAGGAACGAATAAGTTCGAGGCAAAACATTGAGATCGGGTGGTTCATCATCTTAACATCGTAGTCGTTCATCATATCAGAGAGCCAATCACAGGGCGTTATAACGAGACGATGGCCATTGGATTTCATGCCTCAATCTCAGAACCACCCAATAGGGTGGATCAATCGCGAGGTGTCGCAGTTTCTTCTCCAGCGAGTAGCCCCGCCGTGCAGGCGCGCCTCCGGCGAGCTTTATCCGGTCATCTATGAAAAAGGATTCTTGAACGAGGAGATAAAGCTTTATCCAATCAGAAGTGAGTTATCTAGAAGCTCCCCATGAGTTCCATAAAAAGGGAGGAGCCTCAGAACCCTACTGTGATCATCTGAAAGCTAACATCGCCGCCACCACTGTGGTGGTACAGAGAGACAGAGAGGAGAAGAAGGGAGGACCGAAAGATCGACGTTGGCCAGAGAGCGGTCGGCAGACATCGGTGGTCGCACGAGGAAGGAGCACTCTTCACGCCGGGCACCGTGAGATCGGAACGAACGCCGCGCGCCGCCATCGTCTGGTAAGTCCCTCTTCTTTTGTAACCTTGATGATAGCCATGCATACATATAGCTTAGGAGTAGACTCTTGAGAGAGTTCCAGGACCCTCGTTGCCTCCGGTCGAGAGTTTGAACGCCGGAGAGGGATGAAGATTGGATTCGAGAGGGAGGTGCTCCAGCGAGGGAAGGAGCACGATGGCTCAAAATCCAGGAAACCCTCACTGCGCGTAGGCCTTCTCCCAGTGGGGCCAAGGGGCCGAGAGGAGACTCATGCGAGCACCGCCGGAGACCGCTGCACCTCTTTCTTTCTCAGTGAGGCTCTGCCGGGGGGTAGTCGCGAGTCCGAGTTATGGTGACAGGTTGAAGATGAGTTGGTTGGCGGTTAGTCTCAACCAAATAATGTGTGTGAGTTTGAATTTGGTTAGATGTATTCAACCTGGTTTGGGTTTGATTAAAGCCAAATTGTTTTATTGAATCGGTTCAGTTCGAATCAATTTAAAACAAGAAACTAGTTTGGTCTAGTGTTGTGTTTAAGTCCGAACCAAGATGATTTGGGTTTGATCATAGTCAGTTAAATGAAATCAATTCGGTTGGATGCAGTCAAGTTAGGTTGATAAATAGATCAAATTAAAAGATGGATTCAAGTTGGGTTCGGCCAACTTCAAGCAAGTAGGATTAATTTGAACCAACCAATTGAGACAAATGTTTGGGTTTTAGTCAAGATGGTTAGCTTGAGGTTGGGTTGTATTAAATTACAAGCCAATTAGCCAAGTTGATTTGGGTCAGAATCTATTTTAAACCAAGTTGGTTAGGTTTGATCAAATAGATTAAATCTAGATTTAAGTCTGGTTAGGTCTAACCTCGTTGAAACGAATTGGTTTAAGTTGTGTCCATTATTATTTAATTGGTTGAGTCATGTCTAATCAGGTTAGGATTGGACAAAGAATTAAAAAAAGAAATAGTGGGAGAGGGGAATAGAACCCAAGACCTCCATGATTAAGCTATTGGGCCTTAACTACAAGGATGCAACAACTTTTGGTAAAGGATGATTTTCAGACATCTAACAAAGAGTTGACAATGGCCCACTAGACTAGAATATAGCCCAATAGCGGACCATTCATGTGCATATAAGGTTTATGAATGATTACTGTTGCTCACATAGGATTTATTACCAGATTTGAGGTAGAGACGCATTGGGAAGGGGTCCCGTGGGATTCAGGTTATCGGAAATAAGGTGAGTGCCTTTGCCCTGCTCCCACTCAGTCTTTGGGTTTTTTTTGGCTTTGCGGTTACTTTGATATGCTCTTGCTTCATATCTTCTTGATTTCATGCTTGTGCACGTTGCTTGTTTGTTTTGTTGGTTGTTATTATTCCCATTATTTCTTGTTACATACACATGGTTGAATTATGTTTTGGATTGTTCCTATTATATGTGTATGCATGTTTGTTTCGTCATTGTGTGATCTTCTTCCGGATCAGTGTAGCGAGGCTCGGTTTGGGGAGCGCTCAGGGCTGAAGACACCCTGTCATTTTGATAGTTCCATGCCAGACGGAGGATACTCTGGCAGTCCAACTGTCCCGATGGGGCGGTATCTTTGAATGTGTCGTCACGTCTGAAAGGTGGTACTACAAATAATCGACTGAGGTCGATTTACATTTGAAGTTGTGTGCTCAGGGAAGATTTTCTTGAGTTTCTTGTTGAAATTCCTTACTCGAGCCTAAGAGTAGCTTTGCTTAGTCTAGGAGTCTTTTTCTTTTCTATCTCCTTTAGTAGACTACAAGAACTTTGATTATGCAGGCGTGGCCGGTTGTTTAACTTGTTTGTGACTAATTTATTATATACTTTTTATCATGTTTATTGATTTGACTTCATTGTGATCCTGCGGGGTACTTACCAAGCTTTCCTTAGAAAGCTCATTCCACTTACTTCCCTTTGCTTCTGAGGTTCTAAAAATAGGCATTTTGATTTAGGAAATGCGTGGAGTCTGGGACATAGCTTAGAGGTTGGAATATCTCAAGTTGTAGGACCCTTGTAGGGCCACAACCTGTAAAGTTGACTTTAAATTCCGTTGTAAACTCTGATATATTAGTAATATTATTTGAATTTTTGGTTATCTGTTCTTGTATTACCTAGACCTTGTATTTGAGTGAGGTGCGCCTCTTCTTGAGTATGGCCGATCTGTGCACATGCCCGAGGCCCTAGGAACCGGGTCTGGGAGTGACATTTGTGGTTGGCTTTGCGATTGTAACTTCATGTTCATTTGGATTACCATCCTTGTTTGTTATTGTTGGCTTCATTGTACTCCCTGCGCGGGTACTTACTAAGCTTTTCTTTCGAAAGCTCATTCCACTTGCTTCCTTCTCTTTTTCAGGTTTTGAGGAATGGGTGACTCGGATTAAGGAGATATGCGAGGGACCGGGATTATTTGTAGAGGTTCGAGGACCTCTGATTATTCTTGTATGTTAGTTTGATGTTTGTAGGACCTATATAGGGCCATTAAGCGTATAAGTGTATGCGTACCAATTTGATTTTTATTCATTTGTAAAACTTCGGATATTATTGACATTATTTGGATTTTGGTATTATTTGCTATTTGTTCTTGTATTACCTAGGCCTTGTATCCAAGTAAGGTTAAGCCTCTGCTTGGGTATGGCGGTCCGTCTGCGATGCTTGAGGCACGGAGATCGGGTCTGGGTGTGACCACGACCCTTGGCGATGATGCCACAGGTGACCATATTTCCTCTTGAGCCTTATTGGTAGGCTTTCTTTGCCTTATCCGAGAATCTTCATGTTTAGGGTCCGCGTATTATACAATTATCCTCTTCCTGTGAATCATTTTTAGGCTGGTTATTTTTTGGACCATGCTGTGAGGCGTCTTCAAAAGGTCCAGACGGCATGGGAGCTTCAACTGTAAATTTGGGAGACTTACCCCGGTGGATTCAGAGTTTCCCGCCAAAGTGGCTCTTCTCTCGAGCAAGAAGGCCAAGGCTAAGGAGGAGCTCTCAAAATGTCGTTGCTCTCTTGAATCCTCACAAAAGGAATTCGACGGGACCTGAGGTATTGGATTCTTATACTATGAAGTATGTGAAATGCCTTCGTTGCGGCGTCCTCTCTCTACATTATTGATGAGATGAATCTGGAAGCGCACGGGTCCTGATCAAGTAGTAGAGTGAACTATGAAAGTCGAGTGTCGAACCCACAGGGAGTAGATTACTGGTGTAAACTAAACTTCTATTATCTAGTCTTGTTAAAGATTTGGTGGTTTTTTGAGTCTAAATCTAAAGAATTAAAAATTGGAGACAAACCTTGGAAATCGAGACTTAATTGAGAGAAAGCTATAGTATGAGAAGGAGATACTTGAGCATGAGTCCCCTTTGGATTTAAATCTAAGCATACATAAAGAAATCTATGAAGACGATTGGAGATACTTGTGTCAAAAGTTCCTAAATTATATCCAATCCCTCTCCCGAGGCGATTGAATAACTAATCTCCTAGGATTGTCTTAAGCTTAGAGAACTTATGTCTTGGAAGAATTGTGGGTTTGAATTGTATTAAAGAGTCGCTCTCCTTCTAGTACCCGAATCCCTCAGCGTACTCACAACCCTCTCTAATGGAGTATGTTCCTAATACAAGGAGGCGCTAGCTCTAGTCCTTGTATCGTACTGATGTAGAGAGATTACAATCAATACAAAACATCCAATAGACATTCAAGCATACATCTAATCAATCAAAACATAGAAATCAATATGTCATTAATGCAATATCCAAAGGTTTCTCATACCCAAGTATTTATAAGATTAGTTCCCCGTAAATGGAGAACTCTAATCTAAATCAACAAGAATACAATCAAAACTTGACATAATAGATGATACCGTTGGCAACTTTACAAGTTTGATCCCTTCTCTATCTCCAAGATTGGGGGAGAAGACCCCCAATCCCTAATCTCAATGATAATCTCCTCCAAAGCCAACCTCCCCTTCCAAAACCCTAAACCCCCCTATTTATACCTCAGCTTGGGGTTTTAGGAGTGAAAATGACGCTCATACCCCTGCGTGGGTCCGTAATAAAAAGCGAGGGTTACGATATACGGGCACGTATACGGCCGTATACTAGCTGCGTATGAAGCTTCGATTACCCGATTATAGGGTCATTATGACCGATTATATATGAGTGCGAGTGAGGTATACGGCCTAGTATACGGCTGTATAACACCTCGCTTGAACTCATACGGGGTGTATACCATCCAGGAGGGTTGATGTGTAGGTCGTTCACTCTTGCAAGTAGCATACGGCCGCATACACCCAGTATGCCTTCCCGTTTGCTCCAAGATAGTGTTGGTTTGGCCTCTTTTTCACCTCAAAATGCTTCCTTCCTCCTGGAGTGGTTTCTATATGCCCTGTTTAACAAATATGAACCTTTTTAAGTACCGGAAAGCTATAATTCATCAAAATGGCATGCAAGACATATAGAAGAATGATATGAAAATATGCTCATTTGAACGCTCATTAAATATCTCCACACTTAAGCATTTGCTTGTCCTCAAGAAAATAAAACAATTAAAGAAAAGGAATTGATGAGTGTTCAACCTCCGGCTATAAAATCATTGGTTCTGCCCTATTCCAAGCTCACCATCCAAAGATGCATTCTCCTATTTCCATACTGGGACCTAGATTATATCTTGTGTTTCTGTTCCTCACGGCCTCAGATGAATATCTTCACTCCACATGTCATATTCAAAAGTCCTAGCAAGATAAGCATTCCCTCAATGGACTCTAGAAGACTCTTGAGGCCCTAAACTCAAGACAACCAACTCTCTATTGAGTAAATAGTGGACAAGTTCGAGAAACTTCAAGTTAAGTACACACAAAACCCTCTTTTTTTTTTCTCCGGTAGGGCATCCATAATTGATCCGACTTTTCAGTGCTAAAGATCATTGTAGAGTGTAGGCCCTATTTTCTTCAAGATGCACATGCTATTTAGGCACCAGAGCACCTGAGTACTAGAAGGGTTACAGTTCTACCTAGATGTGCTCATACTTAGAACTGATTTTCGAATTGAGGAACACCCTTATTAAGGGTCGGGACCCCAAACTACTTTATCACAAGAAGGAGCGGACCGCTGTCTTTATTATTGTAGCAACTCAACTACTATGTACATGCTTTGTTTTATTCTTCTCTTACTTGTCCACTAGGTGAAGTTACTGAAGGGTTAGAGGCTCAAATAGTGCAACGGATCTTCTTGGAGCCATTGAGAGTAATGCTTATCAATTAAGGCCAATAAAACATGGCAAGGGTTATCTATTGTCACTAGAGAGTTTGAATTCCACAAGGATTATTTCTAGATGTCCATGGCATGTCATAAGAGAATTTGAAAAAAAAATTGGGTGATAAGATGGTGCACTAAGAATAGAGTGAATCAATATATTCTCTAACAATGCCATCATCGGTGCATGCCAAAAATGCTCTTGTATAAAAAGATTTGCAATAAATTCCAAATGTTTATTAGCTACCTATCTCCACACTTAGTAATTTGCAATAACTCGTAAGTGGATAGGTAGTTACCCATCTCCACACTTATAATGGTGCATTGTCCTCAATGCACGCAATCAACTCAAGTAAAATCTGAGAAAAGAGAAAAAACATGGAGAAAGGTAAACTAAGACTTCCCCGGTGAGATGATGACACCCTTGGTGGTTGAGGGATTGATCGCGTATAATTTTATCGGGATGTCTCTTGTTCGTGCGTAATTCTGAAAAGCAAGAGAGGGCATCATAGTTCCAAGCAACCACTATAGAAAGGAACAGTAAAGGATGATATGAGCAGGGAAAACCCTTGCTACAAATACACAAAATATATAAAAGTCTGACAAGACAACAAGTAAACATAAGTCTAGATAGAGTGTCTCAACCGTCCATGTATGGCTGCTCATCGGGTGCTGGTGCTGCTGATGAAGTGGGTAATGGAGAGGGGTCCACTTGTGCTTGTGGTACAGAGGTGGAGGATGCCCGTGTTCGAAGGAATGTGAAAAGATCGGAGAGCTGATCGCTGGGATGGTGGTGCTCCTCTAGAAGGGTACTCTTCATGTCGTGAACCTCAGCGAGTCGTGCCTCAACCGCTGTGAGTCTGCTGCTTAGAGATGGGGAGGGTGCGTCAGGGTCAGCCTCTGATGATGAGTCCTCAGATCCGGACGCGTTGTCGTCCAAGCTATCGGACTCCTGACCTGCTAGAGCGTAGCGATTGCCGGTCTGGCGGACCAATCCCATCTAGATAAGTGTGCTCATCCCATGGGGTGTCATGAGATGCATTCGCTCGACGCCCTCGGTCCTCAACTCTAGATGCATCCCCCGTATCAGCCGAGTGATGTAAGGTCCTGCGCCGATGGTCTTGATCTTGTGGCTCTGTCCCTGGTATGCAAAGTAATCGGCTAAGACATGTCTGAGGTGGATAGGGGTGCGCTCAAAGATGCTGTAGAGTATAAACCTGTCAGTCATAGTGACGACCCCCGTGCTCTCGTCTTGCCCCGCTATAGTCCTACTGACCAAGGCATGAAGGTATCGATGCACTGGATCGGTCATCGTGGACGCCTTGTTGTTGGGGCGCCCTTTAAGCTGCGTCCGGTAGTGGCAAGGGGATATGATGTATATCGAAAAGGAGGTGAGGAGCTCGCCATGGGGAGTGGTGATGAACACTCGGTCGTAGAGCCCCATGTAGAGCGCCAGCTATGAATGGCTCATGCACCGCATCTCACCATAGAGATGAAAGGAGACGGCGGTGCTCGATAAGTGGGCTCGTTGATGGTGAAGACCGGTCCCGGTACCCCCTCTTTGAGAAAGCATATCAGGACACAGTGGCGATATTAAGCTACTCTAGGGTGTCCCAATCGATCAAACGGGTGCGGCTAAAGGGTTTGGCCGCAAGCCGTTCGAATCGATACTGGAAGCGCTCCTCATTGAATTAGGGACCTCTGGAGGAGAAGCCCATTTCAGTCCTATGCTATTTTGGAGAAGCCACTTGCTTGGAGGCCACCTTTTTATTAGGCATGTCTGCGAAGGACTGGAGAGCATGTTAGTACCACTGATTGATAAGGAGAATCGACAAAATAAAAAGCAATTGCGTGTATACGGTCCCTATACAGGCCATATGACAGGCCGTATAGCCCTACCAGAGCGCCATACCGGCCGTCATACGGCCGTATGCCTGCACAACAAGCATACATTGCCTTGCGGCATCTATAACATGTTAATCCCTCACAATCCATTCTAGATATGGAGACATTTACGTAGAATAGCCTCTAATCTCTACAAACGACGCATACATTCACCCAAAATCACTCAATCACAAGCCCTAAGTTTCTAAGTATAGGAATGTAAGATTGCTTTGGTGAAATGTATAAATTGAAGTGTACCTAGGGTGATTGAGTGCTCAAAAACAAGCTATGAGGAAATGCGATCTCGGCGGCGTGCGTTCTGGACGGAGCGGCGTCGGAGGTGTAGAGGAACGGAGAGGGGAAAATGAAATTTTTAGGGTAAAATGCCCCTCTTATTCAAAGAAAGTAGGTTCCATACGTCCCCGTGTAAGACCGTATGGTAGGCCGTATACCCTCAGATTAATTTTAAGTTAAAGATTGAGGGTATACAGCCCCGTGTATGGCCATATAGGACCCCGTATAAAGGTACAGAACGTATGCGGGTTATATATATGGCTGTATATATGCCCGTATAAACCTGGCAATTTAAGCTCATATAAAGGGTCCTTTATACGGGCTAGTATACGGCCATATAGACCCCCATATGGTCTTCAGAGGCATCTATATGGCCTGTATATGGTCGTATACCCCTCCGTATAAGACTTGGGTTGGCTTGTAAAGCCAACTTTGGGTCATTCTTTGTTTCTACGGCATAACTTAACAGAAATTATCAATATGGTGCTCATGAAAGCGCAGCTGGCATGATAAGTCTAATGATGCAAATGCGGAGGATGAGACGTGTATTCAAGTTATTTCAGATAATTCTAACTACCAAAAACATGGTACTAAATAAAATAAAAATTTCTAAGACTTGGTTGCCTCCCAAGAAGCGCTTGTTTAACGTCACTAGCTTGACGTACCTCGAGTTACCTTTTGGTGGATCATAAATATGTAGATAGTCACCTGGTCTTCCCTTAGTGCTTGTTTCATAGTATGGCTTGAGCCGGTGTCCATTCACCTTGAATGACTCCCCTCCGTCCTTGCTGATGTCGACTGCCCCATGAGGGTATACTTTTGTTATGGTGAAGGGGCCAGACCACCGAGATCGTAGTTTGCCGGAAATATTTTGAGCCAAGAGTTGAACAAGAGGACGTTGTCCCCTTATACTTTGTTTGCTTTAAGTGTTTATCATGATAGTGCTTAACTCGCTCCTTGTACAGTCTGGAGTTCTCATAGGCTGAAGAACGCTGCTCGTCAAGTTCATTTAATTGAAAATTGCTTTCAACACCGGCGAGAGTTGGATTAAAGTTTAAAAACTTGATTGCCCAATATGCCCTATGTTCTAGTTCAACGGGAAGGTGACAGACTTTTCCATAGACAAGTCTGTAGGGAGTGCTCCTAATCGGCATTTTGTAAGCGGTGCGGTAGGCCCAGATTGCATCATCTAGCCTTTTTGCCCAATTCTTCCTATTTTGTGCAACTGTCTTTTCCAAATTTTCTTCAGCTCCCGGTTTGAACCCTCCACTTGACCGCTTGTTTGAGGGTGGTATGGGG
Source organism: Dioscorea zingiberensis (assembly GCA_026586065.1). Taxonomy (NCBI): domain Eukaryota; kingdom Viridiplantae; phylum Streptophyta; class Magnoliopsida; order Dioscoreales; family Dioscoreaceae; genus Dioscorea; species Dioscorea zingiberensis. Next base: position 27,466,132 of record CM048827.1, read on the forward strand.
TTGATGTCCGATGCACCACCCCATAACTCTTGAGAATTTTATTGAATTGTATATTGCAAAAGTGAGTTCCCCGGTCACTAATTATGGCTCTTGGTGTACCAAAACTAGAGAATAGTCTCTTCAAGAACTTGACTACATTCCGAGCATCGTTGGTGGGTAGGGCTTGCTCTTCCACCCACTTAGAAACATAATCCACCGCCACTAAGATATACGTGTTCCCATGGGAGTTCGAGAAGGGCCCCATGAAATCTATACCCCAAACATCAAAAACTTTGCATACTTGAGTTGCATTTTGTGGCATCTCATTGCAGCGAGATATTACTGGAATGCGTTGGCAAGCATTTACCAGTGAGCATACAATTTGGCATCCTGAAATAGGGTGGGAAAGTAAAAACCAGAGTGAAGGACTTTTTTGGCGGTTTTATTCTGACTGTAATGCCCACCTGCGGGTCCCAAATGACAGTCTCTCAGAATCCTCCATCCTTCCTTCCTCGGGATGTATCTCCTCACTACCTGGTCGGCACAAACTCGAAATAAGTGTGGATTATCCCAAATATAATATTTCAACTCTGCGAAGAATATCTTCTTTTGTTGATAGTCATAAGAGTTCGGGAGAACACCGGTCACGAGATAATTGCCGAAGTCGGCGAACCAAGGAGGTTCGTTTTCCCCATGCACGGCTTGTGGCTGATTTGACACCGCTTGCAAGCTATACAAGCGTTCTTCCAGGAATTCTTCCTTAATCTCTTCCTCTTTTAGTGGGTCTCTATTTGGGTTCTCTAGTCGAGATAAATGATCAGCGACTAAATTTTCTGCTCCTCTTTTGTCTCTAATCTCCAAGTCAAACTCCTGTAATAGCAAGACCCATCTAATTAGTCTTGGCTTGGTATTTGGTTTAGTTAACAGATAGCGTAGTGCAGAATGGTCGGTATAGACCACGACCTTTGAGAGAACCAAGTGGGTCGGAATTTATCAAAAGCAAAGACTATGGCAAGCAGTTCTTTCTCGGTAGTAGTGTAATTGGCTTGTGTTTTCGTCAGACTTTTTCTAGCATAGTAGATGGGTAAGTGTTTGTCTTTCAGCTGCCCTAAAACTGCTCCAATGGTATGATCACTTGCATCACACATGAGTTCAAAAGGGAGACTCCAATCCGTTGTGATCATGATAGGTGCCTGAACAAGTTTCTCTTTCAAGAAGGTGAAGGCTTCCAAACACTCCTTGTTGAAATCGAACGGGGCATCTTTCTCTAGTAGCTTGGTTAATGGTTTGGAAATCTTGGAGAAGTCCTTTATTAATCTCCTGTAAAAACCTGCATGCCCGAGAAAACTCCTGATGGCCTTGACTGAAGTAGTTAGGGGTAGCTTCTTAATTGTGTCAATTTTGGCTTTGTCCACCTCAATGCCCCTATTCGAGATTTTGTGTCCTAAAACAATCCCTTCTTTCACCATGAAGTGACATTTTTCCCAACTTAGGACCAAATTAGTCTCTTCATATCTTGCTAGCACTTTTTCTATATTTGCCAGACAATGGTTAAATGAATCCCCAAAAACTGAGAAATAATCCTTAAATACCTCCATAGTGTTCTCTACAAAGTCTTCGGAGATAGATATCATGCACCTCTGAAAGGTGCCAGGAGCATTGCAAAATCCAAAAGGCATGCGACGATAGGCAAAAGTGCCATAAGGACAAGTGAATTTTTTCTTGGTCCTCTGGAGCAATGGGTATCTGAAAATAACCCGAAAACCCATCTAGGAAGCAATAATAGGTGTGACTGGTTAACCTCTCAAGCATTTGATCAATGAATGATAGTGGAAAATGATCTTTTCTAGTAGCATCATTCAACTTTCTCATGTCGTCTGAGACCCTCCTCCGGTGATGGTCCTCGTAGGAATCAATTCATTCTTCTCATTGGTTACTACGGTCATGCCTCCCTTCTTTGGCACCACTTATGCGGGCTCACCCATACCTTTGTCCGAAATAGGGTATATTATCCCGGTATCCAAAAGTTTGATGACCTCGGCCTTGACTGCTTCCTTCATGTTCGGATTTACCCTTCGTTGAGGTTGCACTGAGGGTATGTAGTTGTCTTCCATTATGATCTTATGAGTGCAAAAAGATGGACTAATTCCCTTGATATCAGAAATCTTCCAAGCTATAGCTCGTATGTGCTTGTTGAGAACTTGCAACAGTTTCTCCTACGTGAATGAGTCAGATTTTAGGCGATGATGACAGGGAGTTTTGAATTGTCGGCCAAAAATGCATATTCGAGGTGGCTGGGTAGTTCCTTCAATTCTAACTGTGGGGGGTCCTCGACTGATGGTCTCAATTTGCTTACATTGCTGCCCAACTCTTCAAGCTCCTCTCCTATCTCCAAAACTAGGTGGCCTTCATGAGTGTGATTAGTATCATCACTTTCCCCCCCCCCCCCCTCCCCCCTCCCCCAAATCTAGGGAGAATTCTTCTTCTGATCGCGGGAATGAAATGTTAAGTCTCAAGTCCCCTACTGAATCGATATCCATGTTTTCTCTTCCTTGGATAAAATGATGACCTACAATTGGTTCCACCGGTGATGATGAGGATTTTAACTCGCGAATGATGTTGAAGTCACATTGCTTGGTTACAGGTTCCTCGAGTTGATCATATTCACATTGTGGTGATTCATTACATAATTCTTCTGCAACACTGTCATCCGTCACCAAAGTATTTCCTTGATATTCCACGAGATATTCATCTTTTTGAGGATGGAGGTTATAAGTGGTGTATGTTTCCTCACAAGGTTGCATGGCGAACAATTATTCTTGAAGCAGGTTGTTGTACTGTGAGGTCAAATTGTCTTTGATCCATTGGTCCAATATGGCTAACTTTATTAGTATTATACTCTTGGGGTTCACCATGTTGTATCTCGTAAAGAAAAATAATGAAAGGGTGAGTATCCAAGAAATCAAATTAGAGAAGAATAAAATGAAACAAGAAAAGTAAATGACTAAAATAATAAAAATCCAAGCCTAACTAGTAATTCTACTCCCCGGCAACGGCGCCAAAAACTTGATGAGATGAATCCGCAAGTGCACGGGTCATGATCAAGTAGTAGAGTGAACTATGAGAGTCAAGTGTCGAACTCACATGGAGTAGATTACTTGTATAAACTAAACATCTATTATCTAGTCTTGTTAAAGATTTGGTGGTTTTTTGAGTCTAAATCTAAAGAAAGAAAAGATTGGAGACAAACCTTGGAAATCGAGACTTAATTGAGAGAAAACTATAGCATGAGAAGGAGATACTTGAGCATGAGTCCCCTTTGGATTTAAATCTAAGGATACATAAAGAAATCTATGAAGACGATTAGAGATGCTTGTGCCAATAGTTTCTAAATTATATCCAATCCCTCTCCTGAGGCGATTGAATAACTAATCTCCTAGGATTTTCTTAAGCTTAGGGAACTTATGTCTTGGAAGAATTGTGGAATTGAATCGTATTAAAGAGTCACTCTCCTTGTAGTACCCGAATCCCTTAGCGTACTCACAACCCTCTCTAATGGAGTATGTTCCTAATACAAGGAGGTGCTAGCTCTAGCCCTTGTATAGCACCCAAGTAATCTCTCTGATCATCCCGCAACGTAGAGAGATTACAATCAATACAAAACATCCAATAGACATTCAAGCATACATCTAATCAATCAAAACATAGAAATCAATATGTCATTAATGCAATATCCAAAGGTTTCTCATACCCAAGTATCAATAAGATTAGTTCCCCATAAATGGAGAACTCCAATCTAAATCAACAAGAATACAATCAAAACTTGACATAATAGATGATACCGTTGGCAGCTTTACAAGTTTGATCCCCTTCTCTATCTACTTGCTTCTCTCTCTCCAAGATTGGGGGAGAAGACCCCCAATCCCTAATCTCAATGATAATCTCCTCTAAAGCCAACCTCCCCCTCCTAAACCCTAAAGCCCCCTATTTATACCCATCTTGGAGTGAAAATGACGCTCATACCCTTGCATGGGTCCGCGATAAAAAGGGAGGGTTACAACATACGGGCTCATATATGGCCGGTATACTAGCACGATATGAAGCTTAGTGCCTTGATCTGAGGGGCCGTATGGCCAGTGAGTATATCTGGTCTGAGAAGTGCGCAGTATACGGCCTAGTATACGGCCGTATAACACCCCGTATGAAATCATATGAGGTGTATACCATCCAGGAGGGTTGATGTGTAGGCCATATGCACCCCGTATGCCTTCCCGTTTGCTCCAAAATAGCATTGGTACGACCTCTTTTTCACCTCAAAATGCTTCCTTTCTTCCGAAGTGGTTTCTATATGCCCTGTTTAACAAATATGAAGCTTTTTAAGTACCAAAAGGCTATAATTCATCAAAATGGCATGCAAGACATATAGGAAAATGATATGAAAATATGCTCATTTGAACGTTCATCAGTTATGCCGGGAATTTTCATGCAGAGCCCTACAATCCTCATCGATTCGGTCGCCAGTTTGGCTATGACCAGCATATTCCCAAATATATTAATGTTCCTAGACAGGCCTCTTCTCTTGGGGTTCTCGTAGGTTATTGGCTACATCTTTCTTTGGAAAGGACCTCCGGCTCATTTTATATTCCTGATCATGACAGGTGTAGGAAACTTATACTGCTTTATGCACAGAAGTGGTTCAAAAACGTCCAAGTTCTATTGTATCAGGACGTTGCATCACTAACTCGGGAGGACCTTAGTGATAGAGGAGCTATCATAAGAAATACGGATCGAGGTCAATCTTCAAGGAAACCACAATTCATTTATGAAAGTATTTTCCTTGATCGTAAACGAAGTAGTTCTCTTGCGAATTCTCCCTTTCCAATGAAGTGGCGACAAACTCCAGGTGTACCAATTTTTTTTTTTTTTTTTGAAAATTCAGAATTTTTATACTCCAAAAAATCAAATTTAAGACTTTTCTGAAAATTCAGAATATTTGATTTTTTTATAACAAAAATTAAGTTTTTTCTTTTCCTTTTTTTCCATTGAAATATCCTATTTTGTGAGGATCTTCTCAGAATAATATTGCTTAAAGCTCTCTATTAATTTATATTTTTAATTTGACTCGAAGTCCTTAATTTGTAGGCCTACCTATCATTAATAATAATCTATCAAAAAATGCTAGAGCTACTCATAATTCCCCAATTGGTATAAAAGTTTTTTTATATGAAATTTGTCGAATCTTTTCAAACAACTCCAAGAATTGATGATGCTCCTCCATCAGATTTGGGGATGCCTCAGGAATCTTCTATTGGTAAGGAGACATCTCTTCACTAATTATTTATATATCTTTAATGGGCTTAAACAAGGTTTTTTTTTAAGGCCTTGTAAATCCACAGGATCTTAATGTTGCAGTTGAGGAAGCTCTTATTGATCCTTCACAAGGTTTTTTTTTTGGATTATTTGTTTTCAATTTCATTATAGGAGATATACTAGTCGTCTTGGAGAATGAACCACCACAAAACGTGCCAATGATCGAAAAAGGTTTTTTCTCCCTTTATTTTATTTTGTTATTATTATTATTATTGTTATTATTATTATTATTTTTATTTTTATTTTTATTATTATTATTATAATATATATAGCTTTTTTTTTTTGAAATTTGATGAATTTCTTTAAACCCTACCTACTCAAGAGGATGATAGTTTTTCATCTTTGGGCTCAACTCCTTCTGCAAGCTTTATTAGGGACGCCCCTAGCTCCATGGAGGAAATTGAGGGTGATGGTACCAGTGCCGTTGCGGATGCAGAAGTTACATCTTCATTAAAGAGAACTGAAGTTTTTTTTTTTAAGAGAGAGACATGAATATTAACAATTTCTCTTTGAAATTCAGTTGCCCGAAAAGATAACAGCTCTCCATCTTCGAGACAAGCTCTTTCAGAAGGAATTATCAAGGGTGCTCCCTCCCATGTGAAAGAACTAGAAGGTGATGGTGTTAGTGTCGATGTAAATGTTAACATTGAATCCCCGTCAATGCAACATAAGCATGATATGGATTCGACTAATGACATAAACATGAAGAAGGAGAAGCGTCTGAAGCTTATTTAAGAACGCCATCAACTTTAGGATGAAGCTTGTGAAATTTTAGATACGATAAATCAACTTCAATCCAAAGTTCATGAAATTTGTAATACGGTAAAGCCTTTGGATAAAGAGATAGAAACTTTGATTAAAGAGATAGCAACTTCAATGGTCTCTTTAGAAACTTCTGACCACATACGAACTGATGTTTAAGTTGCATTGGATAGGGTTAAAGTACAACTTGCTGAAGGTCGAGGAGATCTTTCAGATGACCATTACGTCACTTTCTTCACGGGATAGCTTGAATAATTGGAGGAAGCAAAGAAGTCATGTTTGCAGTTTGTTGGGCACTGAAGAGCTTTCCGATTCCATTTTTTTTAGTTTATTTTAGAGCTTTTTCTACTCTTTGGTAGGTTGTTTTGAGACATTTATTATGAACATAGGACTTATGAATATGATTTGACTTTCTTTTATTTTCTTCTATTTCAGCCCTTTTTTTCATCTGGTTCTTATTTATCAAAAGACTATGGCCACTTTCTTTATATAGTAAATGTGAGAGGAATAAATTCCAAATATCAAGAACCATGTGAAATAAAATCCACTGACCTAATGAAATCCATCAAAGCTCCATATTCATCTTTCAATAAATAATATTCACAAGACTATCACTAATGAGTGCATTGTCATAATAGTATATAATCAAGGACTTGATCATTCAAATGATTGGAGCCATCATCATGCATATACTTGAGCCTTTAACATTGTATAATAAGTGGGACATCTGCATATTTCAAACCAAAACATCAACTTTTATTTATTTTTTTTGGAAATTTTGGGAGTTGATGTATTTGCCTTAGGAAGTATATTTCATTGTACATGACCAGTCTACCTTTTTCAAGGAACTGGACGTTCTGTCATAAACAAACACGTGCACTTTTATTTCATTGAATGAATTTATTACAAAAGTACATGAAAATTAATGTTTTGCCTGGGAAAGTACATTTAATTGTGCATGACTATTCTATCCCTATAAGGGACCAGACATTCCGTCATAGGCAAATTTTTTTACATTATGCATAATATTTCTTCAAAAAACGACCATTAATGGGTGGCAATGGTCTTTCTCCATTGGCATCAATGAGTTGGTATGCTCCTCCTTCGTAGACGATCTCCACGACATATGGTCCTTCCCAATTTTCTTTGAATTTGCCGCAAGCCCGTTTGTTGGTGATGATAGGTCTTCTAAGGACAAGAACCATTTCTCCTTTAATAAAAGTCCTAAACCAAGCCATTTTGTTATAGGCCTGAGACATCTTTGCTTTGTAGACTTCAAGATTCTGTTGTACCCCTATTCTTTTCTCATCAAGAGGGTCCAAATCATCTAGGCATAGCCAGATATTGTATTCATTTGATTTTTCATTTTGTATTGCTATTCTTAATGAAGGTATCTGGATTTCAAGAGGTAGGACCGCTTCAGATCCAAACACCAAAGAGTATGGTGTACACTGTGTTGTAGTCCTATAGGTGGTACGGTAGGCCCATAACATCTCCGGGAGTCTCTCATGCCAGTACTTCTTATTTTTGGACACTTCTTTTTTTAATAGCTTTGAGACAATCTTGTTGAATCCTTCTGTCAACCCATTTGCTCTAGCATTATAGATAAAGGTATATCTCCAATCTATTTTATTGTGTTGTATAAATCTCTCAATTTTAAAGCTTCTGAAAGAAGGGTCATTATCTAAAATAATTCTCCTTGGAGTCCCAAATCTGTATAAGATGTTCTCCCTGAAGAATTTGATGATATTTTCAGTCTTCACTTCTCTCAGCGGAATAGCTTCTGTTATCTGGAGAAGTAGTCTGTTGCAGCCAATATGAATCGATTTCCCAAAGATGATGGAGGTTTAATGGGACCGACTACATCTGTTCCCCATATCTCAAAAGGCCATGAAGAGACTGTGGGGTGTAGGTGAATTTGGTGTTCGTGAATAAAATCACCATATATTTGGCATAAATGACATCTTCTGGCATAATCGATGTAATCTCTAACCATGGTTAGCCAATAATATCCCAAGCGCTTAATCTTAAGTCATATCTTAGGTTCGAATTGGTGTGAACCACATATCTCGGAATGTACATCATGTATGACTTCTTGAGCTTCTTCATATGAAAGACACCGCAGGAGTAGTTGATCATATGACCTGCGGTACAATGTATCATTTATAAGGGTGAATCTAAGGGCTCTTTGCTTTTTCTAGGCTTTCTGATTTATCCTCTAGGAGTTTATCATAGTTTAGATACTCCATGAATGGTTGCCTCCAATTTTCCTCTAGCATTTCAAGGATGAAGACTTCCGCTGCCCCCAACACTTTCCTCTTCGACATCATCAAGGATCATACTTATGGGTCTTCTATTTCTTATAGTAATTTGGATTTCTTCAATGTTTGGATTACTTGACTCTTTCGCTACTTTTGCCAAAGAATTAGCTTCTCTATTTTATGATCTTAAAACCCTCTTCAACTGTACTTGGGGGATTTTCCTCATTAGATTTTTGACCTTCTTATAATATTTAAGAAGTTCATGCTTATATATCTTGTAGTCTCCTTCGACTTGCTTGATCATGCGTTGTGAGTCTCCAAATATATGAATATGCTGGATCCCCATTTTGATTGCCAATTCCAAACCAGCTATGAGAGCTTCATACTCTGCCTCATTGTTTGTGCACGGCTACGTAAGGGAGAGTGCATATCTATGAATCCCTCCTTCCTCGGCGTGACAACACGAGCCCTATCGGCTTTTAATTTGTGGAATCATGGACTGATTACGGTTTTATAGATGGCCTTTCTGTCAAAATATAGTCGCCACTCTATTTGTTTCCTTTGCAAGTGTCTCTTCATTAGGGAGATCGTAATTGAATAGTGAGTCATCTGGGAGAGGATGTGCTGCCAAGAAATCTGCTAACGCTTGCCCTTTAAGAGCCTTCTATGGAGTATATGTTATATCATATTTCATCATAATCAGCACCCACTTTGCAAGTCTTCTCGTAAGCAATGGCGTTGTCATAAGATACTTGAGTGGAATAATTTTTAATATGAGTATGACTTTATGTGCTAGCAAGTAGTGTCTTAGCTTCTTGACTGCAAACACTAAGACTTGAGAGTGCTTTTCAATTGGTGCATATTTACTCTCAGCACCTATCAACATCCTGATGAGGTAATACAGTGCATTTTCTTTACCTTCTTCATTCTTCTGGACCAGCATAGCTCCTAACTAATTCTTCTAATGCAAAGAATATATAGAATCAAGCGGCTTTCCGTGAATCGGGGCCTCCAACATTGGTGGATTCATCAAAAGTATTTGATATCTTCAAAGGCTTTCTGACATTCATCATCCCATTTAAAATGTGTATTTTTCTTAACCAGCTTGGTGAAAGGCTTGCATCTTCCAGATAGATTGGAGATTAATCTTCTGATATATGCCAAACGCCCTTAGAAAGATCGTAGCAGTTTCAATATTTGTGGAGGTGGTATTTCGAGTATGCCTTACAATAAATCCCAAAAACTTCTCAGATAAGATCTAACATCCCGAATTTTTCTACGATGCCAGATGTACTCAAAATGGGTGCCATCCAGCTATCAATATTTCCCAGCAAAAAACCCACTGCCTGTGGCTTATCAAGGGGTTGTTCACATTTGATACTTAGGTTTCTCCATCTCATAATATAATCCACCACTTTTTCATCTTTATTTTGACGAGTGGCCGCGAAGTCAGTGATTGTGATTTTGTCACTTATGCCCCCGAATCGTACCCAAAATGCATCTTTCAAATTTTGTTCCTGGTTTGAATTATTTCGGGTTGCAAGCTGGCATACCACTCAAATGCCACCCCTATGAGACTTTCAGAAAACTGCCTGAGAAGGAGTGAAGGCTTTGCACTTGTGTCTCCACAGACTAATACAAAGTAAGCCAAGTGTTGATCAGGATTGCCAATCCCACCAAACTGCTTAAATTTAGGTATATTGTATCCCTTGGAGTAGGATACCAAGTCATGATAAGGTTTATCTCCGTCGACTCTTACCTTGCTTCCTTTGGCTTGTTTCAATTCAGCGGCCACCATCCGTTATATCTCCTCCCGATTCATTGTAGCCGAATGCTCTGGAATAGGAGCATTTGGAGCATATGAGGTTCCCCCTTACTCTTCGTTTCCCCTTGCTCTCCTAGCTTAGGGACTTCTCTTGGTTGTGGATAGGTCCTCCCTTGCTCTACTGATCTAGGGGTTTCTCTTGGTTGTGGAATTGGACTTCTCGACCTTTGTGCTTTTTCAGCTTGATTTTTATTAAGGTAGCTATTTGTCTCTGTATCTTTAGCATTCTATCAATATCGTCATGTTTTCATTGAGCCATTGATATTCAGCTTCTCGATTTTCCATTTGTCGGAGTCTTTCCATTTGCTGGACTCTCCTTGTAATATCATCTTCATTATAAGCAAAGGAAGGTTCATTCTCATTACCTTCTTTTGGAGGGTTTACTTCCTTGTTGTTCCTTGGTGGAGCGTGAAATAATGGAAGGCTAGTCCCTATCCTTTGTCCCTCATATGGCCTTTGGCTTGAACCTTCATCTCCAACCCCACTTTGAGAGTCTGTTGCTCTTCTATGAGTTCTTGTGAATACTCCTAGTTGTTCTTGTTCGGGTGCTGGATCTCCTCGAGTTTCAGTGACCATTCGAATAGTGTGTATTTCCACATCCACATCAGACATTTCTTCATCTTTCATTTCTCTCCTCCACTGAAACTTTGAGCAAGAGGTTTTGGTTTGATTTTGTACAGAAGCTATTCGATCACAAACTGTCTTGCATGCTTTTGATACTAGCTGCTTCTTCTTTTGGTAGAACTCTCTTGGTATTATCTTCTCTCGGGTACGTAGTTTCTTTGATGCTGTGTAAGTCTTGTAGAGAGTCTTGCTAAAAGAGTCCCTATGATGGGACTTTGGGAGTCTGCCACCTTTATTTTCATTTAGCTGAGGACGCAACTCTATAGTAGTCGAATTCTTCTTCACCAACTTGAGTCATTCAAATGAGTTATCAAAGGAACCTATTTGGTTATTCTTGTGTTCTTGAAATGACACAAAATCCAGCTTTTGTTTTGGAACTTTCATTTTTCTTGGTGTGAGTCTTGAGAACACACTCTTCTTTTTTTTTAGGTGTATCCTCATCAGATTGAAATATCCCACTTTCTCTCCCTTTTACAGTAACCGTGAAAGTAGGCTCATCATCTTCATCATTCGAAGAAACCATCCTTTTAGGGTGGGATAGCCCCATGAAAGCAGACACCCTCGTGGGCTCTTTAACAACAACGTCTTCACTGGTCTTCGGGATAATCACATTCGGGCAACGACCCCTGGATGGAAGGCGCGGGACCATCAAGTTCTCCTCCATTGGTGAAGAACTTCTCACAAACTACATAGGCTCAGAGATTGTGCCAAACCTCAGTTCGACTCTAGCGTACTCCGGTGTTGAAGGTATAATTGGGCGGTTGAACTTTAGTTCCTTCCCGAGGAAGATGGTGAGCTTGGGCTTCCAGTGCGCGGTCGAACTCTTGAACGCCATTGCGTCACGCAATAAGAAGAAAAATAACGATGTTAATTTTCTTGCATGTGTTATAAAAACACTGCCTCTACTTTTACTTTTACCTCAAAGATGGAAGGTAGAATATATGTAGTCCCACCGGGCGTGCCAAAATTTGTGGGATTGAAAATACCCGCCTGGCATCGTGTCTGTAAAGAGACACCGAGCAATACATCGAATCACAAATGATTTATTTTATTTTATTTATTTTGAGTATTGTGGGTACTTCCATTCCTAATAGAGGCAAGATTCTATTATTAATTACCCCAAACAAAGTCTTGAGAACCTCCGATTAAGGGGAAAAGTACAAGTAGAGGCAATGAAAAATAATTCATTTATTGTAGGACATAACAATTTATTACATATATATAAATATTATTATGTACATATGAATACGTATTTTATTTATTTATTTATAAATGACGCCGCCATCCGCCTTGGGACATATGCTTCGCGACTTTAGGATTTGTGCTGCTTTGGTTTCCTCAAGATGCCGATTTTGCGGCCACCTTAAGATTTATACCACCTTAGTATTTATGTCTTTATCGACCGCCCTGAGATGAATATTTCATCACCACCTCAAAGGTCGTATCACTTCATCAGCTGCCTTGAGATGCATATTCCATTGTCGCATAGAGATTTGCCACTTTTGGATTTGAATTTTCTCAGCCACCTTACAGTGAATATATATTCCACTGTCGCCTCTAGACTCATGCCATTTTGAAATCTATGTTTCATTGACCGCCTCAAAGTAAATACCACTTTGAGATTTGTATTTCATCACCCGCTCCATTATCATTTCATCAAGATGCGTGTTGCTTTAGGATTTATGTTTCATTGACCGCCTTGAGATAAGTGTTTCATTGCTATCTCAAGACTCTATCATTTTAATTTTATCGCCAATTTATAAGTGAGAGCTCCAGTGTCACCCCAAGATACGTACCACTTTGAGATTTAAAATTTTTTTAGCCGCCTCAAGATGTGTACATCTTTGAGATGAATGTTCCACTTTAAGATTTGGATTTCATTGGGGCCTCAAGATGCGTGTACGTATATACATATATATGAATTCAAATTTCTTTTTTTGATTGCATTTTAGCCATAAATACCTTTTTCATTGATAATTATTTTGCATGATTTAAATCATCCCTTTTTTTAAAGTGGACCCAGCTCTCTTTACTCTCCATGACTTCTTCTTCTTTTATATTATTATTTTATTTTATTTTTTTAATTTTCAAATGGATCCTTTGACTTCCATTAATGAATCCTGCTTCAACGCATCATCAGATTTAGGGTGGATGGGCTTTTCATCATTATTTACTTATTTATTTATTTGTTATATATATTTTTGGTTGCGCAATGGTGGGATTTGCATAAGTTATCTCAACCATTTTTTTTAGTCAAGCTGCATATTGAAAAGTCTCATTCCTCTTTTCTTTTGTTTATTTACTTTGCTTCCTGCTTTATTATTATTATATTCATTTCATAGCTTCTTTTCAATTGAAATTTGGCAGGTATGACTTACTATCCAATCACTTGATTTGTAAAGCTGCAGACCATATCCAAAAAAAATAAATTCATATCAATTGAAAGTTGGGTGCTTATTCTCAGAATTAAATAACTCACATGCAATATAATGTTAGTTTGACAATCTTCTCCAGATCACTCATCAGAGCAATAACACAATGCATGACAATCCTTTGACATTTTGCACTGAAAATATCTTTGAGGCATTCTGTCAAACAGGTAGAGGGCATTTTATAACTGAGCAGTCTAAGTAGCTTCAGAATGTTTTCTCAAACCCAAAAAATTTACAACCAAATCATTTATCATTCAGAAATTTCTGCAGTCCATAAACAAGCATCATACAACACATACATGAATTCCAATTCCATTTCCATAAACGATATCAATAATTAGTCGGCTTCAACGCTCCCATCCAAACAAGCATGCAACAATCTCTCTACTTCCACAAATGCTTTTCTACACCTTTTTCCTCTTTTGTTTTTTTTTCTTTATGATATCTGCAGCAGGTTCTTTTTCTCCAACAAGGACATTACTCCTGGTTTGCTTAGACATGACAGTTCGACAAGAATTTGAAGAAGCTTCTCTTGGAATTAAGAAGGCAAATAAGAGTTTGAAAGTGGGAATTTGATAAGAGAAATTGAACTTTCATTATCTCATTTCATTGCATGCAAAGGCTTCATACATATGTATTTATATTATAAGATCACCGCCTTTGATATAACCAAATTTAAATCCATGAATCTTTATGAATTCAGCTCATTAATGCTTCAAACTTTTAAAAAGTCAACAATTGTGGTTGAGACTTCATGATGATCCACGTGTAACCAGCCAAAGCTTGGTGAAACTTCATGAACTTTCATATACTCATTATAATTTTCCAAGAGAACACTCCATGGCACCAAAGCATTATTTCTCTTAAAAAAATGCTAGATAAGCTTGCCAAATGTGCTTTTGTAGAGACTTCTTCAATCTTTTTGTCTTTATGTTGAGCTTCTAGTGATGCAGAATATTAACAGCTTTATTAGCTTATCTTGGTGAGTCCCTATTTAGAACGTCATCAATACATTGGCGACAGCTCTCCATCAACAAGGACGACAGTATAAGAGGCGGTGGCGAAGCCACGTTGGGGCCAGGGGGGGGGCACGTGCCCCCCCTGGATTTTTGAAAAAAAATTAAAAAATATATTTATATAATATTATGTATAAGTGTCACACACCGGAGACATGTATAATATACATTTTGTTTTTCCTATTCAAAGCATTTTGGCTTGTGCTCCAACTAAAAATCCACCAACTGGAGCAATAAAAAACCTAAAATTCTGGGCTCTCTACACAGACACAGAGCAATATATAATATACAATTTGTTTTTTATTGCTCGTGATCCGGCCGTCTTCTATTTAGGTCGCAGGCGTATTTGAAGGATTTGATTTATCACGGATGGGAAGATGCGTGAAAAATAATTTAGCATGCTTATTTTCATACAATTTGGTTACCGTTTGGGTCCTAACTTAACGATTGTAATTACGAACCGTTAAAATTTCTACAAAATAAGAACGTTAAGTGGTGTGGGACCTACTTGATAACCAAATTGTATGAAAATGGGCATGCTAACTTATTTTTCAATGATCTTCCCATCTGTAAGGTTCGAAATCCTTCAAATATGCTCCAAATGCCGAAATGGGAGGCGGCCGGATCAGCACAGTGATCCGGCCGGCCTGACTCTATCATGAGTCTATATATACCTAATTTAATCCCCTTTTATATCGAACCGACCCTTTTAGTCCCTCTATTATAAATTGACCTTTTTAGTCGCTCTACTTTCACGACTGTAAAAATACAGTCTCTAAAAAATTTGTACATAGATCAAAAAGGTATGAAAAGCATATATATATATATAGGGATGGGAGGGATTGATATTTTTTAATCATGAAAATATGGGGACCAAAAAAACTCAATTTATAATAAAGGGACTAAAAGGGCAGATTCGATATAATAAAGGGGCTAAATTGGATATTAGACCTATTAGAAACAAAGGGACGGTGCCCTGTGGAAAAAAAAAAAACAATGGTGCCCCCCTTGAACTTAAATCCTCGCTTCGCCACTGAATTAAGAGGAGCTTCTTTCATCCGATGACAGTAGGAGTAGAAGCTATTATATAGCTTTTGCCCTTTCTCTGCTAATGATAGGTGTAGCAGGGAGACTATCATATAACATTTGCTTCTTTGCCAGTGACGATGAGGGTAGCAGGGAGGCTATTATATAACTTTTGCTTCTTTGTCGGTGACAACGAGGGTAGCAGGGAGACTATTGTATAGCCTCTACCCTTCTCACGGTATGGCCGAGGGGTGAAGGCGGACGGCCGTGAAGGCGGCCGACGGCCAAGAGAATTTGTCGAGATGGTGGATCACGGTGGCCGGAGTCACCACGCTAGGATGGTATCCATCCTAGTAGAGGCTAATTTATCGATCACGCAAGAATACAATAACAAAGGCGCATGGCGGCGGTAAAAGGTGGCACACTGTGGAAATGAGGCGATCGGGTAGGCGAATCTGATGATGGAGCCAATGCCCACAAAGATGGTATCCATACTTGCAAATGGGTGGCGATCCGAGGCGGCAAGCGGCTATGAGGTACGGCTCAAAGAATAGCAGGAGAAGGTGGAGAGGATTTTTTTGGTTATTATAAGAGTAGAAAAATACTTTTTTTTCTCTGATTTCTTCCTTTCTAATCTCCAATCTCCCAATTGTGATATTTTTTTTTCTCTCTTTTTTCAGCTTTCTTACTCCTTTATAAACCAATCCTCTCCATTATTAATATCTGATCCCCGAAAATCATCCTTCCATTGTAACATCTCAACTATAGTAAGGATATGATCAAATTTTGACTTTATTTGAATTTTATCCTATCTTCTTATATATATATATATATATATATATATATATATATATATATATATATATATATATATATATATATTAACCATGATAAGGTAAGGTCGGCCGGAAACATTGTTAATTTGCGGTCGCCTCCAATTTGGCCATCTGGAGCATGTTTGAAAGATTTCCAACCATATGGATGGAAAGAACATCGAAAAATAAGCTAGTATGTAAATTTTCATACAATTGGGGAACTTGTAGGGTCTTCATCTTAACGGGTGAAAATTTATAGAAATCTTACCAGTTCAAAATTTCACCCGTTAAGATGAAGACCCTACAAGTACCCAAATTGTATGAAAATTGACATGCTAGCTTATTTTCCGATGTTCTTTCCATCCATACGGGTGGATTTCCTCAAAATACTGTGCAAGTGGGCCAAAAAGAGGCGACCACACTTACACAGTAATAAGGCCGACCGCACCATATCACGACTCATATATATATATATATATATATATATATATATATATATTTCAGTTTATATTTATTTTATTTTATTTATTTATTATTTTTTGCCTCGGGATCAACATTCTTGAGCTACATTGGGAAATGCATCTTGGGCATTTGAAATTTTATGTATTTATTTGTTTGCCTCGAGATTTGTGTTCTCGGACATCTTAAAATTCGAGATTTGAGGTTGCCTCGAGATTAGTTCTCAGATTATATTGGAATTTAAGATCGCCTCGAGATCTGTGTTCTCGGACCATCTTGAGATTTAAGATCGCCTCAAGATTTGTATTCTCGGACCATCCTGAGATTGCTTCGAGATTTGTACTCAGGCTATCTTGAGATTTATACCTTTCGCTTCCCTTATCATGGGCTACTTCAGAATATGGTTAGATATACTTGGTTATTTATTTATTTTATAAAATCCTAATTCAATTAGAATTAGGATATTAAATTTATTAAAATTAGAACTCCAAAGTCTATTAGGACTAGAACATATTTTATTTTTCTTATATAAACAAGGTCATGTTTGAAGGGCGAGTCAAGGAGACCTTCCATCAGTGCCACTCCGGCAATAGACTGGTTAAGCCGGGGGATGGTGCGCGTCTCCCCGATGAAGCGGTTTACATAGACGCGGAGGGTCTCTCCCTCTTGTTGTTGCACACTCATAAGGGTGGCCGACATTTTCTTGCGCCTTTTACGGCCCACAAAATGGTTGAGGAAGAGGGCGGATAGCGCTTCAAACAAGGGGACGGAGTTGCGGGAAGACTCTTGAACCATAGTAGTGCCTCTCCTCGCAATGTTGCAGGGAAAAGCCTGCACATTATGACATCGGAAGATGTGTCGATGTCACTCCCCGACCCTTATTTCCGGGCCCGCCGAGCGTCGCGGATGGCGCCATAACTAAGTGGGCGCACCTCACTTCGCCGGATACAAGGCACTGAAATCAAAAGAAGATAACAAAATAATAAAATCTCAAATAACATCAAATAATAATAACAGAGTCTCAGCGGAATGAAAATCATAAGGGTCCAGATGCCCTATAGAATACATGGCCCTATAAGGGTCCTATAACAAATGTCTCTCACACAAAAAAAATAAAAGAGGTCCTCGGCCCTCTACAAGATACCCCGTCTCTCGTACGACTCTTGAGGTCAAGTCACCTACTCCTCAGGATCTGAAAGAGAAAGGAAACAAATGCGTGAGCTTTCGAATGAAAAGCCCAGTAAGTAACCCTGTGAGGATCATAAAGGCATCATAAATACAATAATATGATTAACAAACAAACAATGGGGACATGCCCCACAAATGCCAATTCTAGGAGTCTACCACAAACAAATAACAATAGTAACGACTCCTAAGTATAGCAGCTCTCAAGCTCTGTAATGAGTTCCAAAGGAAGCTCGGTAGACGTCTCCTCGGGCAAGTATTATCAAGAATCTGGCTGGAACTTCGACCCTCCTAAATGCGGCCCTTAAGTTAGTATATCGGTAGCGGCACCTCTCGCAAATGCGCATATGCGACATGGCTAGCGAATCATCCCCACCGACGGGAAGGACAACCGAGTATGCGTCCCTTTGGTATGACAAAGGCGAAACGCCCGGGGTGTATGCCGTCCACGACCTTTCCCCAAATGGAGCCCCCACGCCCATTGATCCGAGGAAGACCAACAATAAATCGTGGATACCAACATCCCAAAAACAATTAAACATGCTCAACAGGAATCCAAAACAATCAGGAAAGCATGTATGAACTCAACAGATCAAGTCAAAGAAAATATCATGAACCATCGAGCATGATATTAATAACAAAAAAAAAAAAAATACTCCGGAGAGTAGGCACTAGGCAAGTGTACTTACCTCAATCGCCGACGTCCGGGTTCACTCAGAAATCCCTCCTGTTACGTCTCCATGTCGAAACCTGATAGTAGAATCTATATCAATATCGGCAACATCTTATAAGTTCTAGATGTACATGCAAGATTCACTAAGTAGCCCTATGTCAAATAGTGTGGGCCTTTCCTTGTACTCCATGTCATTTTCCCTTTTAAAAGCCTGAACTCCACCCTTTTAACTAAAAAGACTGTTATGTCCTAGTGGTTAGGGTGTTCAAATATACTTGAGAAATCTTGGGTTCGAATCCCTTATTCCCTTTCTTTTTCGTTCCTTTTATATCTTGGTTGGGTCTGACCTTAATTAATTATATCATTAAATCCTCCTATTAAATTAAAAAGTGATAAGTATCACAGTGGCTAAGGCCCATCATGTACATTGAGGGGTCTCTAGTTCTATTTCCTCCACTTGTCCCTTTTAATTCTTTTACTTTTCTCTTAACTTGGTTAGGTCTAGTCATTGTATATAATTAAATCTCCCTGTTTAATCTCAAGTGAAAAGGTGCCTAACTGGTTAAGGCCCATAGAGTTGGGGTAGGGGGTCTTGGGTTATATTCCCCCTATTTGCTATTTTATTTTTTTTATTTTGTTAGCTTTGTTTCGGCCCACTTGGTTGGGCTTCGGCTGTTCAATCCGACCGAACCCAATCCCCTTAATCTAACTCAATCCAACTTAGGTAATTAACCCGACCCAATTAATTAAGTTCAAAACCTCTGACCAGACTAGACTAGATCAAATTGGATTGAACTCGACTAAACCGGTCGGCCGAAATCTAATTTACTTGATCGAGTTAAAACTATTGTTATTGCTTAAACCTAATCAATTAGCTCTAATTGATTCTCTGTCTCCATTCTATTTGAGCCTGGGCAGGCGGCGGGCGGCGACGCCTTGGTCGAGAGCGACGATCACCGGCGAGCGGATGGACGATGAGCACCCCCTCCTGTCCTCAGACCTCCACCGTCCAATGATGGCTTACACACCGTGAGCGACACCCGGAGTAGAAGGTTGTTCGTTTTCACTCCCCCTCATCGGAGGCGCCTGACCCTCACCGGATTCCTTCATCGCAGGCCTTCTGTCCCTCTGAAACTAATGACCAGAGATCCCTTGGTCTACTCCTATGCATGCATGCCTACCAAGAACGAAAACAAAACCGAGAAGAAGAGGCTTACCAGGTTGCACTGACCGACGAGTTCCTCGTGGTGGAGCTCCTCTGGGGATTCCCGCACTCCTCCGATTTTTGCTCAGACAGCTACGTCTCTCATTCGTGGTGTTCCTTTGACGCCCAAGCTTATGCCAGTTTACTGGTAAAGCTTCAGATCAGAGAGATGGGCAGAGAAAGAGAAGAAGATGAAGAAGAGAAAGAGGAGAATACGACGTTAGGGTTCTGATAATTTGTTCTCCTTATAGGGCTCGCTCTCGCTATCGAGATTCCATGGATTTCGAGGCGCGGTCATCTCCTTTCCTAGTTAGACCGGCGTTTGAAAATTTTCCATCCAGGCTGCCAGGTGATCACGGAGGAGAAGACGACAAGTGGTGGCGCTCGCTAGCAAAGAAGAGATGGTCCTCGAGATCGCGCTAAGATCAGATGGATGACCACGATCGCTTATGAACGAACGGCTGGAATAGATCTTAGTGCCTCGAACTCATCCGAATCTAGAGATGGACCGTCGAGATTATTCCCAGGTGTTGAGTTTGGATGAGCCGCAGCGATCAAGACTTTCTCCTCGAACTTGTTCGAGAGTCCACGATGAGCGGTCAGGATCATCCCGGTCAACCATATCGTTTGTGTGGCTTGGATTAAACTTTTTTCTTAGAACTTACCACAATCTATCAGATGAGTGGACAAGATTTACTAGCACAGTGAGGGCACACGCACTATTACCTCAGAGATGGTGTGGACTGTTGGATCAACTCCTTGTGATCAGCACACTTTCAGATCTTTGATCTCAACCTTCGAATCCTTTAATACACTCCTCTGCATAGATTTCTCGTAACTTTGCGAATAAACCCTTACCTCTTATACCCTTTACATGAAGGTCCCTTTCTTGAGAGAGGGCACAATTTCTTTTAGGTTCTCAAAATTTCTAAAATTACCAAAAGGTCCCTGTCAGTCTCTATTAACCCTAATTAAGGTTTGAAATAATTGCTTGCATGCCCCTACAAAACATCAAAATTGCTTATTTACCCTTACAAAAGTGACAATTGCTTGCATACCCCTATGAAACAATAATAATTGCTTATATGCCCCTACTGTTGCTCATTGTTAGTCGTTGTTAGTGGTTTTGTAGGGGTATGCAAACAATTATAAGGGGCATACAAGCAATTATTGTTGTTTCGTAGGGGTATGTAAGCAATTATCACTTTTGTAAGGGTAAATAAGCAATTTTGATGTTTTGTAGGGGCATGCAAGCAAAAAACCCTTAAGGTTTTAATTCATTAAACCCTCCTTTTCCAAATAAATCCAGATTTGGGAAATTACTTTAATTACCACACTATTTAAAAAAAAATTTAATCCATTTATTCCAATAAAATCTTGAATTTTACAATCGATAAGCATGAGGGTCTCGTAGGCTCCGACTTGGTCATTTGGGTCCATTGAGCTGTTAAACGTTTCCATGGCGGGGGGTCTGAGCCCTAGTGGGAGGTAGGGGTCCATGGTTTTTCGGGTGAAGGGCGACGCTAGACACTGAATGCCATGGGTATCCTCCTTGTGTAGGCTCGGTTCCCTACACCCCTCCCGCTTTCTCTAAGAGGAATTGGGCTGTGATATTTGAGGTTCACCTTGTCCTTGCCTTTATCTATCCACCGGCCAGATCTTTCTGTGAGAAGGTCTGATCTTGGTCTCCCTTCGAAGATTCCCGGAGAGGGGGATCGCGGTGCGGATGTCTTGGAGACTTGTCTTTCTAGCCTAAAGAGAGCTTGAGTCATAACCTCCATCGGCGTCGCCATTCTCTCCTCCATCCTTCCTTCATAAGCGAGGTAACGCGCCTCTTGGGGTGAACCTCTCTTGAGTGCTTTGGCTCCGCGGAAGTGCAGTGTCTTGGGACCTTCATTCGGTAATGTTGATGCTTCACCTCTCTCTTGCCCCTGGACTTGACTTGAGTTATTGATTCATGAGTGCGTATCTTCTTGTTTCAAGCCCCCGCAGGGACGGTGCCAATCATTGGCGGGTAATTTCTTGAGGTAACATGGGCGTCAAGATACGCAACTAGTCGATGTAGACTTAGGTGTGCAAAAATGCAGGGTTGTAGGTATTATCTCTTTGAGTTCTCCTGTAATGGGCACAAGAAAATGAGAAACCAGTGAAAGGGGGTAGGGCTCTATTACCCGTGCCTAGAGCTGGATTCTGGGCCTTGCCGGCCCAGGCCCAGCACGATTCAGGCCGTGCCTAGCACAACCCGAAATGAACAGTAACTAGGTCGTGCCAAGCACGGCCCGGCTTCGTGATCATACCCGGCCGCACCACCACAGCCCGTGGCCCAGCAAGACATAAGCGTGAAATATTTCATGCCCGGGTCGTGCCTAACCCGTGGCCTGTGCTGGCACGACCCATTACGGGCCGACAGGAAATAATGCCATGTGGCAGCACCACATGCTACCATGTAGCATTTTTAAAAAAGTTTATAAAAAAATTATATATTTATATATGAGCTGCTGGCAGCTGTAAAGCTCTCTAAAAAAGAAAGAGATACTCTTCTTTCAAAAGTAATGTCACGTGGCAGCCTACAATGTTGCCACATTGCAATTTTTAAATTTTTTTATTTAAAATATTTAACTTTGGAAGCTTGATTGTGTTGACCGTTGAGTGTGTTTTAAATATTAAACTTAAACACTTGAAATCTTGAATCCTTCTCCTCTCTTCTCACTAGGTTGAACGGTTGAAGAATCAAAGACTTGCAGCTGTGCCTTTTCTCGTGATGTCCATCCCTCAAGAGCAAGAATAGAACATTTGGAATTGAAAGGAAAAAGATATGATGAATTTGTTTTATTTTTTTCTCTTCTTGGTCTATGTGAACAAGATCTTCCCTTTCTCCTCACATCCTTGTGTTTTTCTTTTTTAACGGAGAATACGAAGAATATGTAGAATCTAAGAGTTTTATTTTATTTTTTAATTTTTTTTAAAATTTTTTTTAGAATTTTTAGGATTTTTAAAAAATTTAATTTTTTTCTTTTACTAATGGGCAGTAATCAGCCCCTTTCAGAATTGGCCCGGCACAGCACAACCCATCATGGGCCGTGCTTCGTACCAGATCGGTTCCGGCAAGTTTCATGCCGGGCCGGACACGGCACGAAATGAATTCGTGTTGTGCTAGGCTCGGCACAAAACTCGCCCGGCATGAGCCGTGCTCGTGCTGGGCTAGCCCACTGACTCGTTTGTCCAGCTCTACCCATGCCCGCTCTGATGGTTAATTTGGTGAGCTGATTGGAGATGAAAAAGGAGAAAGAGAAGGAGAATTGTGGAGCCTTTTGGTTGCATACCTTCCCCTTTGGTGCCTTTTCCCTTATGTATGCTCCTCTCTTCTTGGGTTTCATGTTGTTGTCCTATGCACTGTCTTGTCCCTCATTGTGGGTAGAATGCTTTGCCATCCCCTCGACCCTGTGGATGGCTTCATTTGTCTCCCTGGAGGTAGGGTGGCGTCTCTTTGAGACTGCGACTCCTCATTGCAAGAGGGATGTCCGGGTGGTGACATGTATACAGTAGGGCCCAGGATGTATCACTGCCCAGGGTGTATCAAGGTATATTGAAAACTGAAGAGGTGATAAATGATTTCACTATTAATTAGATGGTGACATATAAAAAGCTCTTTTTAAAATAGTTTTCAAGAAATATCCTAAGACTTTTGTTTGGGAGAACTAACTGAGGGAATAACAAGTAAAACAAAAATAAAATAGGGGGTTATGAGGTATTATTGAAAAATGAATGGGTGACATATAATTTTATTATTTTTAAGTGGTAACAAGAAAAAACCTCTTAAAAATATCCTCTAACTTGAAATTAATGAGGTATTAAAAAATAAAAATAATAGCAATTAAATTTTAACAATTTAGAAGGGATTTTAAAACCTAGGATTCCTTAAAAAAATAATAATACTTTAAAATTTTGGAAACTCTATTTTTTTTATTATAGAAAACCATTAAAAACAATTTTACCAAACCAAACAAGACTAATCGGGGGTCGGTTCAGTTTTTTTAGAAACCTGTTCAAGTTGAGTTGGTTTTTACCAACATGAATAAATTTGGTTCAAGTTAGATTTTTAACAAAACCTAAACCGATTTGACCAGTGAGCACCCCAAAATTCTAATATGGAAGGCATGAATATGTTGTATCATGCAAATATAATAGAATCAGGTACCATGTAGGCTAGTTAAGATAGAAGTTTTAGATATTTTAGAGAGAGTAAATCTATTGTTATTTTGTTTTATTTGTTGTTAGTCAGTTATAACTAACTGGATTTAATTTTAACCCACAGGATATATTGTTGTCTCAGCTATAAATGGTTGATACATTTGTATAGATGTGAGATAGTAGAATATGAATACATATTTGATTCTTCTTCCAATTATGTTTCTAATATGGTATCAGAGCTGACGTTTTTACCAAGTTGAAAACCATATGGGAGGAACTAAGCAATTATAGGCTTGTTTGCACTTGTGGAAAGTGTACTTGTGGGGGTGTGAAGGAGCTTCATTCTCATTATGAAATGGAATACATTATGTCATTCCTCATGGGTTTACATGAATCTTTTTCTCAAGTTCGTGGTCAAATTCTACTAATGGATCCACTTCCACCCATTAATTAATACAGTTTTTTCTTTAATTTCTCAAGAGGAACATCAATAGAATATTGGCTCTCATCCAACTTCTGTTGTTGATCCGGTTCCTAGTTTGGCCTTTGTTGTTAAAAATGATGGTTCCAAGAAATTTAGTCATACTGCTAATTCTCAGCACACTGGCACTCCTACTTCTGGAAAGACAGAACTTTTTGTACTCATTACAACTTTCATGGTCACACTATCAAAAAGTGTTACCGGATTCATGGTTATCCTGCTGGTTTTCAACGACGACAGCGGGACTCCCACCATCTCAACAACAATAATGCACCTGCGATTGTCAATCAAGTGTCTAATCAAGGCAATGGAGGCGTTGGGAATTTCTTTGACAACTTGAAACATAATCAATATCAACAATATATGACAATGCTTTCTACCCACTTGGCTTCTTCTGTCAAAACAAGCGAGCAGGATGTTCCTACCACTTCTATACCACAGGTATATGTTTTTTTTGTTTCCTTGAATCCTATCCTTTCCTCTCAAAATCATTGGATTGTTGATTCTGGTGCTTCTCTGCATATTTGTGCACATGCAAATGCCTTTATTTCTCTGAGTCCAATACATAATTCTACAATTAATTTTCCAAATCATGCCCGTATTCTGTCGGTTTGGTAGTGATATCGGACTAAGTTCAACACTGATTCTTGAGATGTTTTATTTATTCCACAATTTCAATTTAACTTGCTTTATGTGAGTTCTCTTACTAGTGCCAAGTAGCCTACAGCTTAATTTCTTTCCTGCCACTTCACTTCACGATTGAAATCAACAACAGGAGGATGATTGGCAAGGGTAACAAGCTTGAAGACCTCTATGTTCTTGATGAGACTCTTTGAGTGTGCAATCCAATTTGCGTGTTCTGTTAATCAAGTCTCGCTCATGTTTGGCATAATAGACTTGGTCATTTATCTTTCCAAAGATTGGCCTTTTTGCAAAATAAGTTGAATTGTGGAATTTCAAAGTTCACTAATGTTAAACCTTGCTATATATATCCTTTAGCTAAGCAAAGAAAATTATCATTTGTTTCTCACAATCATATGTCTCCACTTCCATTTGATTTGATCTATTGTGACATTTGGGGACCGTATCATGTGCGTGCACATTCCAGACACAAGTATTTTCTGACTTTGGTTGACGATTGCACTCGTTTTACTTGGGTATTCTTGCTTAAGCAAAAGTCTAATGCTATTACTATCATTCCCAAGTTCTTCAATATGGTTGCCACTCAATTTCATGCTCAAATTAAATGTTTCCGAACTAACAATGCTAAAGAATTGGTTTTTACTGATTTTTTTTAATGAGAAGGGAGTTCTCAATTGATTTTCTTGTGTGGATAGGCCACAACAAAATTCGGTGGTTGAAAGGAAACATCAACATTTGTTGAATGTTGCTAGTGCTCTATATTTTCAATCACAGGTTCCTATTCAATTTTGGACTGAATGTGTTCTTACAGCAACCTTTTTGGCCAATCTGACTCCCTCGCCTTTACTTCAGCATCGGACACCTTTTGAGGTTCTCTACAAAACTGTTGTCGATTACTCCTCCTTTCGAGTTTTTGGTAGCCTTGCTTATGCCTCAACTCTAGCTGCACATCGAACCAAGTTTGATCCTAGAGCTCGGGTTTGTGTTTTTCTTGGCTACCCCACTGGCATGAAAGGCTACAAGTTGTATGATGTTAAAACCAAGCAGATATTTGTTTCTCGAGATGTTTTTTTTTTTTTTTTTTGAGGATGTCTTCCCCTTCCACTCCATTGTTGCTAGCTGCTGATAACTTGATTGATCCATTTCCTGACCTTGTCTTACCGACTTCATCCCTTGATATTCCCATTGCCTCTTCACCTTCATCATTGCCTATTCCTCAGTTCTCTCCTCAGCCAATATCTTCCTCATTGCCAATTCTTGAACCTCTTCGATTGTCTTCCAGAGTTTCTAAAACTCCTTCTTATCTAAGAGAGTTTCACTGCAATTTGTTCTCTCACTATGTATCCCTACTTGCCACAGTACTATATATCCCTTATCCAACCATTTGTCATATGATTCTCTTTCCTTGCCTCACAGGGATTTTGTCCTGACTGTTTCTTCCCAATTTGAACCTCAGTTTTATCATCAAGCAGTTAAGTTCCCATATTGGAGAAAAGCTATGCAAGCCGAGTTGGATGCTATGGAATCAAACAACACTTGGTCAGTTGTTCCATTACCACCAGGGAAACATACCGTTGGTCACAAGTGGATATATAAAATCAAATGCAAATCTGACGGTTCTATAGAAAGACACAAAGTCCGATTGGTTGCTAAGGGATATACTCAAGAAGGAGTGGACTTTATTGACACATTCTCTCTTGTCGCCAAATTAGTAACTGTGAAAGTATTATTCGCTCTTGCTGCAAGTCAAGATTGGCATTTGGTTCAATTAGATTTGAATAATGCCTTCCTTAGTGGGGGATTATTTGAAGAAGTTTACATGGATCTTCTTATGATTATAAGGGGGCGCATATTAGTCGAGAGGCACTTTGGTATGCAAGCTGCATAAGTCGATCTATGGACTCAAGCAGGCTTAGAGGCAATGGTATTCAAAATTTTCCTCTACTCTCCTTTGGTTTGGCTTCATTCAATCTAAATCAGATTATTCTTTATTTACCAAAGGCTCGAGTTCCTCCTTTGTAGCATTATTGGTGTATGTGGATGATATTATCATCACTGGTCCTTCCATCCTGATCATTGGTTCTCTGAAAACTTTTCTTCAAAGTCAATTCAAACTCAAAGACTTGGGTTCTTTGAAATACTTTTTTGGTCTCGAAATAGCACGATCGACCAAAGGTCTTGTCCTTTCTCATAGGCAGTATGCCTTGCAAATGCTTGAGGATGCTGGTTTTCTTGCTTGCAAGCCTGCTAGTGTGCCTATGGATCCTAAGATTCACCTCACTGCTACTGATGGTACTCTTCCTACAAATATATCCCAATATAGACGTCTCATTGGTCGCCTCTTATATCTCACACTTTCCAGGCCAGATATCACACTTGCCGTACACAAACTTAGTCAATTTTTAGCTGAACCACGGCTCCCTCATTTGAAAGCCGTTCACCATCTTCTTCGATATCTTAAGTCCAATCCTAGTCAAGGATTGTTCTTTTCATCATCCTCTTCCTTGCAGTTAAAGGCATTCTCGGATACTGATTGGGGTTCTTGTGTCGATTCCAGGAAATCTGTTACAGGTTTTTGTGTTTTCCTTGGAGAGTCCTTGGTGTCTTGGAAGCCAAGAAACAAGCCACCGTTTCACGTTCATCTCACCTTTGGCCGATTATGCTCTGGGCTTTAGGCACACGCTTGATGAACTAGTATGGTTGAGACAATTATTGGCAGATTTTTGTATTGATATTTCTCAGCCAGCTCTCATTTTTTGTGATAATCAGGCTGCTATACATATTGCTTTTAATCCAATCTTTCATGAATGGACTAAGTATATTGAGGTCGATTGTCACTTTGTTCATGATAAGGTTGTTGAAGGAGTCATCAAGCTTCTGCCTATTTGTTCTTAGTATCAGCTTGCAGATGTTTTTACCAAGCCTCTACCTTCTTCTTTATTATTACCACTCTTATCCAAGATGGCTTGAAAAGACATTTACCGTTCATCTTGAGGGGGAGTTTTAGATATTTTAGAGAGAGAAAATCTATTGTTATTTTGTTTTATTTGTTGTTTCCCAATCTCTCTCGCTCGGTTATTCTTTTTTATTATATTCCCATTTCTTTTTCATCATAACTAATGTATGCATTGTTTATCTACTTTCATAAACTAAAATAAATAAGAGAAAATGATATTTTTCTCCCATGGCCTTATGGTCCTCTTTTATTTGCCTAAACCTTTTCTCCTTGAAGGCTACTCCAAAGATAATTAAATGTTATCAATAACCAGATCAATGAGAACAATTAGAAGAAACATTTACATCGAGGTCTTCGTTGGGATGTACATAAAGCTGAAGACTTCACTTGTTTTCTATAGTAAGAACTGGTCAACAAGCCTCCACTTTCTTGCAAATGGATTTAATTGCTTGTTGACAGTTCCAAGGGGTGGTCAATTCATACTAAAATACTCAAAACTTCGAAAGAAGCTTTGCTTTTGCAGCTGGTTTCTGAACTTGAAGCAAAAGTAACGATGCAAAAGAAGGCTCTCAAGTTGCTCCATCATATCCTGATCCTCCTCTCATGGCGGCTGCTGCTCCACCGGGCAACAGCCGATGTCGGTACTGCAGCATTCTATGGCCCACCTTATCTTCGTAAGCAATTTATCTCAAAACCTTTTTCAATATTCTCTCATCTTCAATCATATATTGTTTCATTGTTTCTGAATTAAATATATATAACCATGCACAGCAACTGTATGTTATGGTGATGATCCGAGCCAGTTTCCAGCAGACAATATCTTTGCTGCTGCTGGGGAAGGAATTTGGGACAACGGAGCATGCTGTGGGAGACAGTACATGCTGAGATGTCTCAGCTCATCTCCAGAATCATGCATTGCTGGACAAACTATCCAAGTGAAAGTTGTAAATCGAGCTTCAATGCTGGATTCTAACCCTTCATTGAATGGCACCACCATTACCCTCTCCAACACTGCATTTCTGCAAATCGCCAATCAATCCTCCGATGTAATAAACATTGAATTCATTCAGTAAGTGCAACTTGGTGCTTGTGTTCTATCAGAGAATTATATAAATTATCCTTGTGCTTGTGTTTAATTCTTTATTTCTCCTCCGCTTAATTGCATGCAGGATCTGACTGGGTGGTGAAGAAGCCATGAGCAATGATCAGAATGTAGAGGGGTTCGGATTTAGCTTCTTAGTAAGTTCCAATTACTTTTGGTTGATTAATCTATAGAATACAATGTTTGTTTGAAATTAAACTGATTTCTCTCTCTCTCTCTCTCTCTCTCTCTCTCTCTCTCTCTCTCTCTCTCTCTCGCTCTCTCTCTACAATGCAATGTAATTGGTCAATCAAGCAAAAATCCATCCATCAATCTCAGTCAGTGATACCAATTTGATTTGAAGTCATGCACATAATGCCATTTCATAAGAAACTGGATCTGCATATCCACCACATAACATGCATCATTCCCCACACGGTCAGCAGAGAGGAAGTTGCCTCACCCAATAACTTGAGTCCACTTGAGAACGACCACTCAACAAGGAATTCCATATCTTCAAAAATACAAACCTGTTTGGATCTCTCTTCCTCTTCTCACGCAACTAGATGTCTTGGCTTAACTGACACATAGTAAGGATAATTAACTTAAACAAGAAAAACTGGCTATCACACCTAATGTGAGGTTGAGAATTTGAAACATACTTTCTAGTGATTTTTCACATTTATCACAAAAAACAAATTAAACGAGACACATACACCTAATAAGGTCAATTAATTGATTTATTGAAATGTTCCGATTAGTAAATCATATATAGTTAATAATAAATCTGAACATATAAACCAAATCAAATATATGTTTGATATTTTTATAAGAAAATAATTTATGAAAGGGTGTAAAGAAGAGTTTGGGACACATTAATATGACATGACCCATCCGGATGAACACAACTCATCCAAACAAGTGTGAATAGTTACCTATTGGAGTGAACATAACTCATCTTTTTAATAGGTTGTGCCCCATTCAAAGGGGTGCACCATTAGCTATAAATAGCTTATGGATATTTCAAATAAAACATAACAATTCATAGGGAAATCCTCTCTCAAGCATTAACTTTACCTCTCAACACTTCTCTCTGAATGCATTATGAAATTTTGGTGCTTTGTACAAAGCATCAAGATTCTTATTCATATTCTTATTTTTCTATTTTTCAAAGGTTTCACTTTTGTCAATACAAAAGCAAATGAAAAGAATAAGTTTCGTTGTATCTTTAAAAAAATTAGTCGATAACTCGTTATACCACAGAATTATTGGGGGTTAATTTACTTTTAAAGAGTGCAACAGTGTAATGTGCATCGAGACTTTAATTATCTCTACTAAATCAATCTTCCACTCATACATTTCTTGAACAATATAAAACTATGAAATCAAACTTATGCTTTCAGTCAAAGCTTCCTACAAGTATCCAAAGAATTAAGTTAATATCAGTGTTGGCATTAACTTATTTTGTAATAAAATCTTTTTTCCCAAGTTAAAAAAGTATAGTGACCAGACCTCATGTACAAACCTATGGGGGACTTTTCTTTTTTTATAAATATATCTTTTGGTGAATTTTTTATAGACTAGAAATTCCTCTTCTTCTTGTTTTGTCTTTTAGTGTTCTAGTTTCTTCTCCCACTTAAATTCTCATAGCCTCCAAAATCAAAATATTTTATTTGATTTACTGTCAACTAATTGAAACTTAAAAAAAAAAATTAAGTTTTAGTTATTTTTAAAACATTGAGGATTACCATCAAGTTGATAGATAGGTTTGATGAATTGAATCAGTTATACATATTTAAGTTGAGCAATTTTTTTTATTTATCTTTAAGTAGTTTGGTATATATTAGTACCTGATTAGCAACTTTCATAAGGAAAGATTGGCTACCACACTCCGTTTCAAAATGAGAGGTCGAGGGAGATTGAGGCATATCTAAAGCATGTCTTTACCAAGAAAGGGCTTAATTACCACAAACATGATTTCAGGAACCTCCAATTAAGAGTTTAATTATAAATAAAAAATAATTATTGTTACAATAATTTACATATCAATTGTCACGCCCCGACCCGGATTCTTGGACCTCGAGCACGTGAACAGACCGGTCGTAACCAAATAAGACGCACCTCACTCGGCTAAGGCCTGTGTAATCAAAAGCAGGTAACAAAATAACAAAATAACAAAATAAAGTCTCAAATATCATAACAGAGTCTCAACGGAAATAAAATCATAAGGGTTTAGATACCCTACAGAATACCAGGCTCTAGAAGGGGCCTATATTAAAAGTCTCTCACACACAAGAAAAATAAAAGAGATCCTCGAACCTCTGCAAGATAACTCGACCCTCGGACGACTCCTGAGCTCGAGTCATCTACTCCTTAGGATCTAAAAAAGAAAAGAGCAAGAACGTGAGTTTTCGAAAGGAAAGTCCAGTAAGTACTCCTGCGGGGATCATAAAGCCATCATATACAATAATATGATCATCAAATCAAACAACGGGGGTATGCCCCCTCAAAAGCTATCTCTAGAAGTCTACCCCAATTAAAAGCAACGGTAACGACCCCTAACTACAGTAGCTCTCAATCTCTGCAACGAGTTCCAAAGGAAAGCTCGGCAAACGTCTCCCTCGGCCAGCTCCATCAGCCACTGCTCGAATCTCGACCCTCCGGTCGTACGGCCCTCACGTAGTATATCGGTAGTGCCACCTCTTATACTTGTCGACACGGCCAACGAATCATCCCCACTGACGGGTAAGACAACATGAGTATCGTCCCTCTGGCATGGTAAGCCGAAACGCCAGGGTATCCCGTCCCTGAGCATTCCCCAAACGGAGCCCCCAAGCTCCATTGAGTCCGGGCGGAAGACCAACAATAAATCAGGGATATCAACATCTCGAAACAGTCAAAGATGTTCAGCAGGAATCCAAACAATCAAGAAAGCATGAATGAACTCAATAATATCATCAATCATGATAGTAACAAAGCGAAAGAAAACTCCGAAGAGTGGGTATAAGGCAAGTGTACTTACATTACTAATTGTATTTGGAATCCCTCCCGTCATCTCTGTGTCGAAATCTGATAATGGAAAACTATATCAGTACCAGCAAGATCTTAAAATCCTTAGTTGTATATGCAAGATACTCTAAATGGCCTAAGTCGAGTCGTGTGGGCCTTCCCTTGTTTCCTATGTCATTATCCTTAAGTATCCTAACCTTACTGTTTTCTATATATAAACCAGGGTGGCCTAGTGGCCAAGGCTCAGCACAAAGCTTGGGAGGTCATGGGTTCTATTCCCTTACTTGCATTTTTTTATTCCTTTAATTTTCTGTTCCTTTATTAATTAAAAGTTTTTGTTCAGTCCAAAAAGAACTAAGTAACATAGTGGCTAAGGCCCATCAAGCATAAGTGAGGGGTCCCTGGTTCTATTCCCCTCTCTTACCCCTTTTTGTTCTTTTCCTTTTATCTCTCAATCTGGTTAGACTAGCTTACTTAGCTAAACTTGACTCAACCAATTAAAAGTAAAACAAGGCCCTGGTGGTTAAGGCCCAACATGTTGTATAATAAGACTTGGGTTCCAATCCCCTTTTCTACAAGCCCCCTTTTTTATATCAACCTGATTCAACAATATGGTTGAATCCAATCTTTTTAATATGACTAAACCCAATTATCTATCTAGCTAGGACCCAAGTCTCTCAAACTCAAGTCAATTTAGTTGAACCCAACCATTAATCTTTTTTGAACCCAACTTGTTTAGTCTAGACTTGATCAGACCCATCAATCTATTTTATTTGTTTTTGACTCGATCAAACATATTGGTTTTTAAAATTTACCCAGACCCAAATCAAATTACATCAAGTTCCAATCAATTAACCAATTAAGTTTATCTACTCCTCACTGACTAACCCTAACCAGTTACTAATCTTAATCTTCTTCTTCTTTTGAACAGGACCTCGCTAGTGAGAAGTTGGTGCTCCAGTCACCTGGAGCGGCCTCCAATGAGCGGGTAGCTAACCAACACTCCGTCGAGAGGCCTTCGCCGTCCGAGAAGGGCTTGCACACCGCTATCGTCTCTTGGAGCGTAGAGCCTCCACCTTTTCCTCCTCATCTCGTTAGAGCACACTTGCTCATGGTCGGAGTTCTCCCTTCCTCCGATGTTCAGTCCTTTAGACGAACAGAGGTCCCCTATCTACCCTTATGTTTGCATAATACTTGTGAACGAATGCGAAAGGAGAAGAAAAAACTCACCCGTGATGACTGGCGGTGTAAGGGGCTCCTGAGAATCGCTCCGACGATCAAGCGTTGTGGTTCACCATCAAGGAAGGTGTAAAATCCGAGGATTTTAGAGATTTAATTTTTCTAGTTAATTTCTTTGATCATTTGGTTAATAAGGGAAAATCTCCAAGTTTGGGTTTGTTCGTGGTTTTGTTTCTATTTGCTCTTTAAGCAATTAGTTGAATAATAAAGGATTTATAATTTGCTCTTTAATTATTTTGTAATTAAAGAGTTCCCCATGTTTGGAAATAGTTAGATTTGTTTAAAATGATTAATATCCTAATTAGAGGAAATTAGGAATATATATATATATATATGATTATGGTTTGAAAGCATTAAATGCATATATTAGATTATATTATTATATATATATATATGAACACACACGTTAATGCTAAGAGATATCATGTTCAAGGAGAAAGACCAAATCATGCATTTAAGATATGATTTGATTGATAAGGTATATGATTTCAAGAGCCATGTCAGCCCATGCATGAACTTCACTCGTTTAAATCCATGGGCAAGATTAGAGTTGTGGAAATAAATAAATACATAAATAAATAGATAAATAAATAAGTAAACATTTCATTGGTGGTGGTGGGTAAAGATATCAATCAAATTAGAGATTGATTTGATAAATTATGTTTGACAAATAATATATATTTATATAATCATAACTGATTTGGCTAAAGATGCTTATGGGATGATATTATATAGATATATAAAAAAAGAATGCATGGATGGTGTTTATAAAGATATTTATATAAATATTTTACAAAAAGTAAGGGCATGATTAAAAAATGGGATAATAGATGCATAAAATATATATTTAAAATATGCATGTAAAGGATGGTTCTAAAAAAATAAAAAATAAAATAAAATAAAATAAAATCTCTCTCATACATGACACTTAGATTATATTATATAGTAAAATATATTCATATAACTATATATATAGAGAGAGAGAGAGAGAAGGAGCCACCACCGATCGAGAGGGAGAAAGAAGGTAGTGCCGGTGCTTCTTGAGCGGCCTCCAAGCCCGCCGGAGCACATCCCTAGTCTATCAGCGAGTTATTTGATTCGTTTGCTGTTGGATCTTGTCGGAGCAGAGGTATAGAAGACGAAGATCAGTCTCAGCGCTTCATCAAAAGAGATGGAAGACGACGGACGATCGCCTTAGGTGAGCTCTCCCTACTTGTAGATTAATGGGTAATAATTACTTTTGTATTATTAGTTAATGGAGCTGTCAACCATGGGGGTTGAGTGCTTGGATGAGAGGCCTCAAGAGCTTAGTAGTGGTTGTGGTAATGGCTGAGGAGAGGGGTTGTGGGTACTGCTTGGCTGTCGGTGAAATGATTTATAAATGAGGGTGGTTATACGGTCTGGGTTTCAAAGATAAGAATGTGTTTGTAATGGCTGGATTGATGATCCCTAGGGTTTGTTATGCATAAGCTTTCTCTATGGATAATCATGAACATGAATAAATATAGACTTTGTGTATAGGCTTATAGATTGAACTGTAAGCCTCCTGTCCTTGGAATCATAGTTAAGAGACAGTTAGCATAGTGGCATGATTTAAAGGTTCTTGAAATATAGGCATAGAAGATAGTTTAAGTAGAGTACTTGTTCATCAAGCATGGATGATCTTAAGTACAGTTTCTTTGCTTTGGTTGATATAAGATGACACTAATGGAAATACATGAACATATAGTTGAGTAGTGGCTGATGGTTTTATGTGATTGTATGGATATCTGGGTTTGGATGGAGTGGATCTCATTTGAGTTTGAGTAGGGTAACAACCATGCACTGATCTTGATTTAACAGGGAATAGAAGACAGGCCTAGTGTTCAGTAACTATAAAGGTTTCATGTTAAATTTGGTATTGGGTCCTTGATGAGAAGTAGATGGGATTGATAATGAGAAGTTGTTAAAATTCATGGTGATTGTTTGTTGGGTTGGATGTGTTAGCCTTGGAGAGATGGTTTGGTGAAGTTATCAACTACTAGATGTTAGTAAACCATACTTCTGGACACTAGCTAGTTGATGAAGGTTGGGGTAGTGTGGTGTTGTTATGAAGTGTAAGTGGAATCAATTAAAAGAAAAGGCTTGGTTTGGGGTGTTAAATGAGTTGTTGGGCTCGATTGAGTTAAATGTGAATAAGTTATTTGGATTCATGACTTTGGGGCTGTGAGTTGTTTGATGATTTGGCGAGTGTAGTAAGTGGTGGTTGATTAAATAAAACCAAAACGAGGACATGGTTAGGGTTCAATAATCTTGGTTTATGATAAGTAAATTGTTTTATTTAAATAAATTGAATTGGTTTACTTTAGACCCAACTCGGGTTTTGTCAATTCTCGTTGGTGAGGTCTAAGAGTTGAGCTGACCCACTTTAAGTCCAAATAGGCCTTGGTCAAGAAAGTTGGGTTTGTTAATGGGTCGGGTCCACTTAATGAACTTGTATTTTAAAAGTAATCATTTTTTAGGCCTTACGGCGTTTATTAAAAGTGGACTTGTGTTTACCAGATTTCAACGTTGAGCCACATCAGGAGTGACACGAGTCGGTTAAGCCGACTTTTTGGTAAAGGTAAGTGCTTCTGCCTAGTACCTACCCAGCTTTGGGTTTTCTTGACCTTGATATTGCATGTTTCTTTTTAAGTGCACCTGCCTAGTACCTACCCAGTTTTGGGTTTTCTTGAATAGATACTTTTGTTTATGTTTCCTTGCTGAAGTGTTTGTTGATCTTGATATTGAACTATTGCTTCAGTATTTGTTAGCCTTGATATCACCAGGTTTGGTATGTTTTGGATTTGCATACACGTGTTCACTATCTTGCTTTATTGGGTTCCATGATAGTGTATGCATATTGATATGTTAGCTTTTGTTGGACATGTTTGAGTACGATGAACATGCCTTCCCGTTGATCGAGGTACCTGGCCGTGGAAACACGTGAGCTTGTACTCCGTCCGGGTTTGTGTGTGTGTTAGTTGTTCTTGTTGCTGAACATGCCTTCTCGTTGATCGGCACATGGCCGTGGAAACACGTGAGCCGGTGCTCCGTCCGGGTTGGTGTTTCAGTGTTTCTTGTGTTGTAGATTCTCCTGTTCAGTGCAGATTATGTTGCGGGTGTCCAGGGGGAGGACACTCTGGACGTCCTGTAGTCCTACCAGGGGGACGGAACTCTGGATGTCCATCCGTCAGTGGGACGATACGCTGACCGTGTACGTACATGTAGGAGCGCTATCAAACTCAAGGGTTTGGATGATAAGATTCAAGATCGGCTTAGGTTGATGGCTGCCGGGGAGATGACAAGTTGGTTCTTCATGATTGGACTTCATGTTTTGTGTTTGCGCTTAGTGTTGGTGATCCTTGTGTGCTTTGAACTTAGTCTTTCCTATGGTATTGCTTGTGTGGATCACTATTACACGATTGTTTTTAATGACGTCTTCGCATCACTTGAGGGGTTACTTACTCAGCTTTTCATTTGAAAGCTCATTCCACTTGTTTCCTTTCTTTTGTTCCAGGACTTGAGGTGTAGGTAACTTGGGGTCAGGAGCTGTGCAAGAGATCGAGATATTCTAGTAGAGGTTCGAGGACCTAAGGTTTTCGTATATGAGAATTTATTTTGTAGGACCCTTGTAGGGCCTTAACTTGTGTAAGTGTCAAATTATGTTTTAAATTCCGCTGTAAGACTCTGATTATTGAAGTTAGTGGATTTTATTATTACATGCTTTTGATTACTTAGGCCTTGTATCCGAGTGGGGCTCGTCTCCACTTAGGTACTGCAGATCTGCTCACGTGCTCGAGGTCCCGGGATTCGGGTCGGGCGTGACAGAAGGTCCTTTGCTAAGGTGCGCGCCTTCAGGCGAATAGGGAAACTCTAGCAATCATGTTCTGAAGGCCCACCATCGAGGAACAAGGTTAGTTCTCTGTCCCTGTCGTCCATCGGGGTCCGGAGAGATTCTTATTAGTCTTCCCACGGTTTTGCAAAAGTTTTGCAGGGTTCATAAATTACTTACCAGATCCTAGGAGCTTCCGACGTATGCTTACGGTTGTCCAGCGGGGTCACAAGCCCTCACTGCTCAAAGGAAGCTTGCCTAGGCACCGCGGCGCCAGACTCCTCTCGCTGAGAACGGAGAACACACCACCACTCAAAAGGTTGCTGCTAGGGTTCTTCCAGCGCTCTCCCTCTTATTGGGTCCGCGGCGGAAATCAAACGGAATCGCGATCACGTTGATTGCGGGCGATTTTGGGGTTCCTTTCCTTTTCCGACCCTGATCCATCGCGTGA
Organism: Dioscorea zingiberensis; assembly: GCA_026586065.1. Classification (NCBI taxonomy): domain Eukaryota; kingdom Viridiplantae; phylum Streptophyta; class Magnoliopsida; order Dioscoreales; family Dioscoreaceae; genus Dioscorea; species Dioscorea zingiberensis. Next base: position 27,503,666 of record CM048827.1, read on the forward strand.
TGGCTGCGTGGACGGAGAAGGCTGGTTCATACCTCGAGATATCAAGTCTCCTTCTATCAAACGGTGGCCATCACGTGCATGAAAGTCAACAGTAGATCATTCATGTTTATGCCTTGGATCCATTATCTACTCAGATGGGCGTTCGAGATAGGTTGACAACTAACGGTCAGATATGGTTTCCTTTGCCTCGAACTTAAGGCAGATCGGTGAGATGGACTGCGTGGAGTTCCCCTAACCATCGCGGTTGGACGAGCGACTCAGATTCACCCCCGGGCCTTCAACTTGATCGACGATCTCAGATGGACGATTGCAAATCGATTCACCACGATAGAGAATACAGCTCACAATTTCCTTAGCGGTTGAAATGAATGGTGGAGATGCCACATCGTGCCTAGAACTTACGCTCCATCCCCTGATCAAGCAATCTCAGCTGTTGATCCCCTCTAATACAATTTCTCCCATGAGATCCCTCGTAATCTTAAAAACAAACCCTTATTCTTTTAGTACTTTACTTGAAGGTCCCTCGCCCATGAGAGGAGCAAAATTTCCACCAAGTCCCTAGACTTTCTAAAATTACGAATTAGTCCCTAACAGCCCCAATTAACTCCAATTTAGGAATTTAAATAATTATTCCTTCTTTTCCAATTAAGTCCAAGTAATTATAAAATTGTAGATTTCCTTTAATTAACAAAATATTTAAAGAAAAGAAATTTTTATTCCCCTAAAATCCTTGGATTCTACATGAATTTAGTTACATTTGTAAATTGTAATCTTTGCTTTATTTTTTATGTATTTATTTTATTTTATTATTTTTCTTTTGCTCTTGGTTAATATCTTCTTCTCATTTTCTTCTTTACTTTCATTTTGTTTACTTCATTCCTTTCATTGATTTCATCTTCACTTGCTTCATTGTTTTTTTCCTTCTTCATTCATCTCTTTCATTTTCTTGTGTGTATATTGTTGGCAGTAGTGGGTTAAAATATAGGGGTCAGGTTTCAAAAATTTTCTTAACCTACTTTATATATCCCAATACATCTAATAATTAATCACAATATATCATATATATTGTGTTGATGCTCAAAACGGTTACGACCTTATGGACTACTTTCTAGTGAGAGTTCAACTGAGAAAATGAGTGGTTTGAGGTAGTTAGAGTTGGGGACATGAGTTTCCTAGGGCTTTGATTAAGCCAAAATGTGTAGGGGTGAGGGATGGCCAGAAAGGAGGGTCTTTTCGTGCCTGAGAAACAAAGAAGTTCGGGGATCCCCCGGCCTTTCAAGTGAGTTGGGTGGAGGTCATGAGTAGAGGGAGGAGATAGGTGGAAAAGCGGAGAGTGTCATTGCTGGGAGCAGAGGACCTTCTTTCTTTCGAGAAAAATGTCTAGGAAGAAGAGTAATTGCCCCTTTTCTACCCCTCAGGCTGTAATACCCATCTCTTTTTTAAGAGGACACATGTCACACCAGCTAGGTCAAGGGAATGAACCCTAAACCTAGGCTGTAAAACTGGTAATCAACAACAATCAAGTAAGCGGAAGCTAATAAAGTAAACATATTATAACATAAATTCTAAACTCTAAATATTGTTTAGTAAACATCGAATAAAATACTGTCTTAGACTTAAGGGTCTCAAATACACTCATAAAATAACAAAAACATAACGAGGACACAGGGAGTCAAATCTAGCTATAGAACATCGCCACTTAGACTCGCGATTAGATAAACCCTCTATTTGGTCTCTTGTCTATCACCTGTATTAAAATTATCATGAGAAAGGGGCTGAGCTACTAGAGCTTAGTGAATTTGGAACAGTACTTTCGCCTATAAAATGTACCTGTATAATTAAATAAAACTATAAGAAGTGAAGCATAAAATATGCATATAAAATAACTAAAATTTAAATACTGAAATCTAAAATAAATGCTGAGCAAATAATATCCCGGTCAATACATTATCTTCAATCTATTTTAATCATGTCAAATGCATAGAATACTGATGTATGCATATATCTCATAATTTGTTTCTCTGTACCGTGAATGATTTCCGAAATTACCCTTGGTAATCTGTACCAAATGCCTCTACGGTGGATCTCTAATCTCTACTGTGAGTTTAAATCACTCCTTTCCTAACCTAATGCCGTACTCTTTGGCTCTATACGAGCCACCACTAGTACCCACAAATATATCAATAAAGTGTAGTCTCTATATTTCTATATATGTTTCTCTATTCTGTTACTGATTACTATGCATGAATGATTTTCTAACACTCTGGAAGTTTTCAAGCAAATTCTAATTCATGCTTTTCAAACTAAAATCAAAACTGTAATAAAATGAAAATACGATGAAAACTCATACTGTACATCTAGTTCCCTCACCTAAGTTTAGTCCGAGCTTAAGACTGGTTCGGTCCTTCGACAATGGATGATTTTCCTTTGCCCTTGCCTTTTCCCTTTCCTGATAAGTGAAATATGAAAATCATGAATACGAAGACCATATTCTTGACTCATACTCTAATTTAAACTTGATAGAATATGATAAAAATATGAGATTTACTCTTCTTACAAACTGTACTTATTTTCGTTATTAACATAACTTTGAAACTACTAACATGCTCTTCCTCCTAAAGGAAATAATTTCTATACCAACTTGGAAACTTAAGCATGCATTTCATGGAAAATTAAGAGCCTCTAACAAGCTCTCCTTAAAGGAATTATTTACTAAGCATGTATAATTAATCCTCTAAACAAAATTGATGAAATTTCTGTAGCACCTCCTCTATCTGTAGGGCCCCGAAAATATACAATCATACACACATTATATTCATAACCATACAATACATGCTTTAATGACATTCACAAACACTAATCCCATGATTTTCCCCCTTAATCCTCAATCTCTCACAGCCTCCATATGCACATTAACATCCAACTCCAAACCCTAAATTCATGAAATTAGTTAGGGTTTCACCAATAAGGCTTACTCTTGGGTTGGCGTCGCTAGATTCCTCGCTGGATCGGAGGATAGGGGTAGCAAAGGGCTGCCGTGTGTGTAGAGGGGCGGAGCTGGGATACCGGGCTTTGCCGCCTTGAGGAAGCAAGTGCATGTGGCCGCCAGCCGAAGTTGGGGCTGTGGTGGCTTGTCGGATAAATTGCGGGCGGAGGACCAAGCTTCAGCGGGGCTACTACCGGAGGCTTCATGAGGGCTGCCCGGCCGGAGGAAGGTCGCGCAGGAGAGTAGCTGTGGGTGGAGGAAGCTTCAGCGCGTAATGGTCGTGGTGAGGCAACCCGCAGAGTGGTAGCGTGGTAGAGGGAACTAGCCAGCGGTCGGTGAGGAGGCGTGGAGATGCAGGAGGCGTGGGTAAGGGAGGAGAAGAAGGAATGAAGGAGAGGGAGGCCTTCATCTCTGAGAAATCGAGAGAGAGAGAGGGATTGAGAGATTTCTCTTTCTCTCTCTCTCTCACTTTACTTATAAAAAGAAATGAGTAAGATTTTTGATTTAAAATTATTAAAATCAATTAATTAACTTATCTTTTAAAATATATCTCATTAAACAATGTTATGTCCCCATTATTTTCCACTAAAGGCCAAACAACTTTTCGTTGATCTTATCTTATTAGTTACTGTGCCGTCACAAGGGCAACTAATAATATTATCTGGCTCGTCTCTAACCTCGACCCAGATCCTAGAATCCCAGGTCAGACTACCCTAGTGACACGTGCTTACTGTAGCATCACGGGTCGTCTCTTCTCCCAACCCAAATCTGTGTTTCTCGGCTTTTGACTCTGCTAGATCTACTCTATCGGGACTCTAACTTTTGTCCAATACCTTCCACATAATTAATCCTTCTTAATCAATCTAGATTAATTAAATCTTAATTAATTTCTCATTTAATTAACCTGACTCTGCTGACTATCCACCTCCAACTATTCTATGTAAATGTGGCCTGCCCCAATAAGGCCTTCTCTCAGCCCTATAGTTGCGATGCTGGATTTTATGTCCATTAATTCCCGATTTTCTTTAACTTTGATGTTAAAATAAGTATTCTGATTTTTGAGCTAATTAATCTCATTTAAAATTTAAAAATTTACTGAATATTTATTTAGAAAAATTCTAGATGTTACACATGCCCTCTTGTTATACCTGAGAGGAAGCTCTGGTGGCCATTTCTGACTGCGAGGCCAAGCTTTTGCTCGAAGACTGACTTGTTTCCCACACTTTTGGTGTTTGGGCACCGTCTGATGGGGCACCCTTGCACAAAGGATGTCCCCTCCTAATATAAGAGTGTTCCTCTGTCAATTGGTTCAGGCGGAATATCTACGTGTCCTCGTTAAAGCGCTATGGAGGTTTGAGTGGTCCCGGACTCTTATTTTCACCCGGATGACTCTACGTGTATGTGTGTTTTCGCCCCATAACACTTGCTCCCCAACTTCTTAAGGCATTCAGTCGCGCCCGACTTGGGGAGTTTTGGCTTTTGATGAATGCCTAAGTGCTTGTGCGGGTTCCTCTTTTGTTGGGTAGTATGATTGTGCCACCACTACCACCATCCTCCTCTTTACGCCTAATATTGTGAGGTTTCTGCAATTTTCCCCCTCTCTCCCTTACGTCATCTCTAACTGTTCACTATCTACCAATTGTTCATGTTAATTTCTTTCTAGGATAATCAATCAATCACAACTCCTTCCATAGTTTTAGACTAGATAGCAAGGATAGTTAGTACTAGTATTCCAATCCTTATGGATTCGATAACCCTACCTTTGGCTACTTTACTACTTGATCGACCCCATACACTTGCGGCTAGTTGTTGCGCACCCTGTGCGTGCATCAGTATTACACTCGATGAGTTTATATAGATTTCAGATCAATGCGGCATGGGTGTGCGCATCTAATACACGTCGGTGCAAGTAGTCCGCTGCTAAATTTCACGTGTTTTGGATCCGAGTTCTGCAGGGACCCAGGTGCGCTTCGTGCAAAATTGGAGCTTAGTCTATGCACATCTATGTAAAGCCTTTTTTCAAATTTGGTTTCATCGTGGTTTTGTCCGTTTCTATAAACTCTGTTCACTCTGCGTATCCATTTTACCTGCTAAATTACAAAACAAAACTAAAGAAGTACAAAATAGAGAAATCTATTCAGAACGATGGGATAATTGCATGCAAATATGATAGTAATATATGTATAATTATGTACTTATCAATCATCTAGTCTATCCAAGAGTTGGTGATGTCTTAATCTAAACACTAAAACTAAGAAAATCTAAAAATTGAATATCGTTAATGACGGGATTGAATCTTGGGGTAAATCAATCATAGGAAGGGGGATTCAAGCAATGAATCCCCCTTGGGTTTTCATATGGGTAGACAAAGACTGTTAAGGCTAGTAATTTCAATAATTTAGACCAAGGATTCCTATAGTGCTTTCGTCCTTCTCTCGAGGCGGTTACTAACTTATTACCCTTACTGATTAGCGTTCTAGGGAATCTAATTCTTTGAAGGCTTATGGGAACAAGGCATATTAAGGATCCGTTCTCCTCAGGGCCCGATCTCTCGACGCACTCATAATCCCCTCTATTAAGGTATGCCCGCACACGGGAAGGTGTTCCCTTTTTCCCCCGGTAAGTCATATTGGATAATCCCGGATGTCGCAGCGTAGATTACCAATGCAATGAATGAAACTTAATAGATCTCAAGATTAAGATGCAACTAAATAGTCATTAACATTCAATGTCAAAATTAAACTACAACCTGAAGGTTCATCATGCCCAAATGTCGACAAAATTAGTTCCCCATGAAAGGGGAACACAAATGTAATACAATAAAAGGAGGAAACATCAAATCAAACACAAATAAACCTCCCTCCGATGTTCACTTCACTGTTGGAGCGCATATGGATATGTAGCAACCATCTCCCTTCAAGCCTAACTATCTCCCCAAGAGGATCCCTTCAAGTCTCGCAGTCAATGATCTCCAAGATCTCCAAGTTTGCCCAAAAGCAGCCAAAGGCCAAGAGATGTCCCCAAAACCCTAAAACCCCAATATTTATATGCCCTCTACACTTTAATAGAGTATTGACTTGTTTCCACATGCGTTCAAGCTCAGTCAGCTAAGAAAATTGGATCTGGGTCTGAGCTAGTTGGGGTGGCAGACGGGCACCTGCTCACCCGTCTAGCTCACACGCGAGTCAGAGCAGGAAGATTCCACGCACCATACGGGACCATATGGGTCTTCAGTGTAGCTGCAACTCGGTGTTCTATGATTTAAACGGTTCCATTTGGGTATTCAATTCTGCTCAATTCTCCTCCAAATTGCTCGAAATCACTTCAAAAATTCATCTCACCCTTGGGACGCCCCCGATGTGTCATGTTACACAAAATTAATACAATTTAAGTATCGGAGGGCTAAATTTCTTCAAAATGACATGCTAAGTGTATAAGAATATGGTATAAAACTGTGGTTAATTAAACACTTATTAGCTCTCTCCATCCTCCTACTTGATTCACATCAACATTGCAGAGGTCCTCCTCTACTTCTTAATGGCTATGAAGTATACATTAAAGAAGTCAGACAACTCCTCGAACAAGAAGACAGACCTAGAAAGTATGTGAGAGAACCAGGTCTAGGATGTGCCTCTTAACGCCACTAGGAAAGCTCGGTACATAATCTGCGTTAGGAGTTCCATGGAGCAACATTATGAACCTTGAAGAAGACTTTAGGTAGTCTACTAGGTATGTGGTAACATTATATGCTTCCAAGGCGATATCCATAACCCGGCAAGTAGGGGAACCTCGGAATCTCGAGGGAATAAAAGGAGATAGATCGGGAAAGATACATTGGCTTCTCCTTGGCGGGAGGAAAGACCACCTTTGGGTGAAATTCGAGGCTGACTCAAGGTTGGGATGACTTCGATGTTGCGAGGATGACATAGTACTCCCCTCATTCTTGTTACCGCCTTTTATGCTCCTCGCACGCGTGTTAACGACCTTTTTCTCATTCCAACTGACTTTGAGACACATTCCTTGCGTTGCTACAGAGACAGGCGGGTCTAATCCTAGTCCTGGAAAGTTTTGGTGAGCACGTCAAGCTTCTTCTAGAGCAGCTGGATCTAGACTTTCCTCGATTCTTCCTCTAAAACCGTCGATTCATCCTAGGGGTGGCTATTGCTCTGGGAGCTATGCCTAACCCCACAATACTGTGCATCAGTGGATCCATTGTTCGGTTCTCACATCATGCCATCAGCAGGTTTGCAAGGCTCTTTGCTTTATTTCCCATATACAGCGCAAAACTATTGATGCTCACGAGGCAGAAGGATCCACGGAATCAAGACTTCAGAGTGAGATCCAAATGAGAGAATCTTCTTGAGATGATGGGTCATGGTTAAGGGATCGGGAAGCGGCTTGAGCTAGATAGGAACTTTTGGACAACCAGCATCACCGAGAGGGGATGAATCTCCAGTTGTCTACTTCCTCTCCCTACAAGGGTAGTCCAGGGGTTTCTCCTTGGACCCTCTAACGATCAAGTTAGTGGGATGATCGGAGGAGAAGAAGAGGGAGAAGAGAGAAAGGGTCCTCAAATAGATTGGTAGAAAAGAGAATAAGAGAATTAGAGAGGAGAGAATGTAAAACCCCGCCCCGAGATAAATAAGAAATTTTCCCCAGATTTATTAAATGGAAATTTAATATAGTAAACGATGAAATTCTTAGTAAATTATTAAGTACTAATCGAGCCAGATTAATTTAAGTGTTAATTAATTCAGGTTAATTATTGATAAAAAGCGGGCCGGTATTGAATCTAGGGAAGGTGGATGGGTTGAGGGTGAGATGACTGTGATGCTGATGCTACAGGATTAGCAGGGGGTGCGTCGACGGGATTCCCGGATCTAGGTCGGAGATAGAGACGAGTCAAATAATATCATTAGTCGCCCTCGTGAGGCACGGTAACAAGATAAGATTAACTAAAAGTTATTCAGCCTTTAGTAGGAGATATTTTTAAAAGATATTATAGTTTAATTGATTTCTTTTTTTTAGATGATAAGTTATTATAATAGTTTAGATAATAAAAATATTACTTAAAAAAAAACAAAATTCTTATAATTTATAAGAATGTGTTGATGAGGGAGGGAGAGAATGAGAATCATTCTCTCCCTCCCTCTCTCGATTTCAATTAGGGCAACCCCGCGCCCTTCTCCTCCTTAGGTTGACCGGAGACCACCGCCGGCGAGATTACCCAAGCTCGGCGTCCGGCAAACCCAGGCGGCTTCCCCGGTCCAGTTGCGAGGACCACCTGCTGAGCCGGTGGCGCCCGGCCTAGCCGCCGCGCATGCGCGTCTCGCAGCTTGAAAAACGCCGCCCGTGCAGGCATTCCCACCGCGGTTGCTCCACGCCCAGCCGTAGAAAGCCGCCATCCCTGCGAGGTGCTGCGCCCGTCACAGCCAGCGCCACCCGGCTCGACCACGCCGTGCCCTCTTTCCGCGTGCGCGGTTGCGGCTCTCCGTCCCCTTTCCACAATCCAGCGGCTTGCCCGGTTACTTGCAGGCGGCGAGCAAGTCCACTGCAGCCTCGCGAGCAAACCAACAATCGATCCGATAAATTTCGGGGACTGAAACCTTGACTGAACTGTTGGTGAGCCCTAATTTTGTGGAGCATATGGTTGGGTAGAGGAATTCATGGTTGATCACCAAATTGATTTAATGAATGTAAATACGGAATGATTTGGGTGTTCTATGAGACTGATTGAGTTAATTAAGTGTAATGTTGTAGAAGTACAGTGTATGTGCATGTTTGTACGATTTCGGGAGCTTAGAAATAGAGGGGATGCTGTCAGAATTTTCGAAAAAATCAATATACCTCTATTTCGTATTTAAATACCTAAGAATACGGATCATGAGCACATTTAGGAACACATGAAAGTTTAACTACATTGTCGTATTAACAAAGTAGATAATCCGTATTTTTGTTATTGGAGTGACTGCTTATAGACTTCTTGCAACTGTATGAATTTTAGGTTATACATGATTTGTTAGGGCATTTCAAGAAATGGAAACAAGCATGAATAAATTTAAGCTACGGTCCTGATTTTAGTTATGTTTTATTTAAGTGAATGTGATATTCATTCTTAGCGACGATACATTTTAGTGAAAGTAATACTTCATTCTAGTGGGACTGTAGTTCTGCCTCTAGTTACTTGAAGTTAAACTCTTATGAGCTAAGACACAATATATATGAATATAAGAGTGGGTTCATTAGTAATTTGATGCCACGTATTGAAGTCTATTAAGACTCCTCTTATGTTAGTAAACTCACAAATCCGGGGACTGATCTTGATTATTAAAACAAAGTACTTCTAGTTATTTTAATTTAATAAAGCACCTTACTAATGCGTTAATCTTGAAGAGATAAGATAGAAACTTAGTTATAGATATATGTTGAAGACATAGAATTCATGATAAGTATAGTGATGCCTAAGAGAGGGATCTTGAGCACATTGGAGAACTCTTGAGGGGTTCGATTTCATACATTGTACTAGTAAAGATAAATATTTTGTATTCTTTTAGTCGTTTATAGACCCTTGTTAAACACATAAGTTACTTAGAAAAGAATACGATTCTGTATTTATATAAGTAGATATGAAGTATTATGAAACTGAAAGTTTCAATCTATTTACTAGATCCTGATTCGGACGCGTGAGGCCTTGTGAGGATTAGAGGATTATTCTCTAGATCAGGTAGGCTCTCGCACGTGTGCTGTGAATATTTCTAACTCATAGTATTCTATTGATTTCTGTTGTTGTTGTGCTTGATGGATATTGGAGTCTATCTTTTGATACCTCCTCTGTCTGTTGACATGTTATGCTTGCTGCATTTGTCTGAGCTTGTGTGTTTTGATATGATCTGCTTTGAGGAAGTACCCCTTGACATTCTCCTTGTGTTGTTGTGGGATGGGCAGGAGGTGGTACTCCATGGCATATGGCCAATGGGAGTGATACTCCATGGCATATGGCAAGTGGAGTACATTTTGGCATCCTACTTGCACCTAGGATGGTCAAGGGGGTGGTACTTCATAGCAGTTCATTGACATTCTAGTTGTGCATGGCAGGTTGTGTACTCACGATGCGGGTTTGCTTTCGCTTTGGAGTGTGATATTCTATTTTTGCTTTGCATGAGCATTTTAATATTTCTCTGCTCAATCTGTTCACATTTGGTTATCCTGGAACTTATGTTTCTATTCTTTTTTCTATCTTCTTGAGATCTTTGTTGACTTTTAACATGTATTCAAGTTGATTTGCTTTTCCTTGAATACATGTTTTGGTTTGGCTCTTTACATCTTTCTGAGATTGTTGTTTGATTATATATATTCGAGTTGTCTATTTTCTTGGGTATATATATATATATATGTGGGAATACCTGAAGTTAGGTATTCAATGCTAGTAGTCTCTTCTTGATAGACATGATACATTGGCGAGGAGGCCGAGGTGAAACTGACGTTGCTTTCGCCTCTGAGGCTCGGTCGGGGGCGATATTTCATGACCATGTATAAATGTTCGCTATAGCATTATCCGGCGTAGGCCGAAGACGGTATGGGTGATATCGTAGTATCTTATATGCCGGAGACACAGTATATCTGTAAATTTATTTCACACACTTGAGTTGTGCATTTGGCTTATGATTGGGTTTTCATTTGCCTTTGCACTTGACTGCATCCTATTCTTTGCTTATGGTTTTCTTACCATATTTATTGCTTTACTTGCGATCCTACTGGGCCTTTCTTTGGCTCATGCACTTGATTGCTTTCTTTTTCCCAGGTGACAATGAGTAGCTGGGAGTGGGACTCAGGAGGGAGCTTCCGCGGGACAGCCTAGCAGTGTTGGGGATATTTTGAGTTGAGGTATGTGGGCCTCTACTCCTTTCTGAGTGAGAGTTGTATTATCGTTTGGACCCGTATAGGGCTTTTGTATAACCTTATATATTTTCTTCCGCTGATTGATAGATTAAACTCTGTATTAATTATCTGCTTGTGTTACCGAGCCTTGTGTGCTTTTAGGGGTGACCCTATAAGTACGTGGCTTCTGTCGCGTGCGTCGAGGACCGGGACCCGAGTTCGAAGCGTGACAGAGAATGAGCTTAGGGTCTCAAGGTTGAAGGTGAGTATGAAAAACCCTCATTTTCCCTCTGTCCTCCTCCTTTTATACCTCCTAGACTGCTGTCGGTTGTTGATCATGTTATGGATCGCGGCTGACACTAGCGCAAGTACTTGCACGTCCCTTCGCAGGCACTCGCACGGCCCCGCTCTTGCCCTCTGTGTGATGGAACCTCCACATTGACCAATAAGAGCTGATCGGTTAATTGTGTGAATCCCACAACTATGGGGCTCCCAGATCATATTATGTGAAGGGTCTGATTTCCCCCTAACAATTCCAATAAACTAATTAATAAATCAATATGAGTATCCATCAAAACATAAACAGTTAAACACCCATTCCATTCCAATTTGAATAATGTAAAAGATTATATGTGATTCCCATTTATATTTTCCAAAAGATGTTAATCTAAGTGTGATATATGACAGATTATATGAACCAAATAAAGTAAAGTTCATGTGTTAAATATTGTTGACTAATCAGTAATTTGAAAAGTGTATAAGATCAGGTTAATAGTTGCTGACCATGACTTTTTGGTGTCCTGTCTTGTTGTAGCTGGCAACAACTTTTATGTTTTTGATACAATATGAATAGTTGTAGAGGTGAATGTATTTTGTATTAAAAGTCAAGTATGGATCATGGTGTCATAGAAGTTTCAAGAAAACTTTTTCATCTCCAACTCTTGTTAGGAAAATTCTTGTAGCACTCACGTATTTTTCTTGCAATTTCCCAACGATTTGGTATCCGAGCCAACTTTGTTTCTTTGATCTCCTTCTCAAAACTAGTTATATCAATGGCCTCATCTAGCGGTGCCTTTAGTAGGTGAGCTTGCCTTCAATTACTCTCAACAAGGGGGTTCCCATCTTTCTTTGGCGAGGATTCACGATCTATCTTTTGACATTCTCATGAAGACCTTGTTGCACTTCTCAAGACCTTTGGAAGATCGTTGAAGGGGTTTTTGAACCAAGTAAGGAACCTCAGAGAATTTGGAACGCAACAAAGAAAAAGGAGTATAAGGAGAGTAGAACAAAAGATGCAAAAGCTTTGGCCCTCATGCAACAAGGGGTAAGCAAAGCTATCCTTCCAAGAATTTCACATGCTACTACAGCAAAATCAGCTTGGGATGTGCTGAAGAAGCAATTTGGAGGTTATGATAGAGTGATCTCCATCACACTTCAAAATTTATGGCGTGAATTTGACAATCTAGTCATGAAAGACAGTGAAGCTGTCCAAGAGTTCTTCTCCAAGTTTTCTGCAGTGAGAAACAAATTAGAAGTTATGGAGAAACCATAGCAGACAAGAGAATCAATGAAAAAGTTTTAAGAAGTCTTCCAGCAAAGTTTGAACATGTTGCTGCAGTAATTGAAGAGTCCAAAGATTTATCACAACTCACTCTTGATGAGCTTATGGGATCTTTGGAGGCTCATGAAAAGAGAATGAGTAGATTCTCAAGTCAAAGCTTAGAGCATGCCTTTCAATCAAAGGTCAATCTTGGAGAAAATAAGAACTCAAAGCAACAACAAGAAAGCAAGCAACAACAAGAAAGCAAAGAATATAATTCAGCACAAAGATTTGGCCGTGGAAGAGGTCGAGGTAGAACTCAAAATTTCAGAGCTAGAGGTGGTGGAAGAAGAGGTTCTTTCAATCAAAGAAATTTCAGTGGCAATTCAGAACCTAGATGCATTGTTTGCAAGAAAAATGGACATGAAAGCAAATATTGTCGGTTTCGTTATAAAAGGTGTAGAATTCCAAATCACTCTCAACAGGATTGTTGGTATAAAGAGGAGCATAAAAGCAGTGAAGCTAATTATGTTGAAGAAAAGGAGATGGAGCGACTTTTCTATACTTGTATGAGTTCCCAACAAGAACTAGGTGAAGTATGGTATATTGACAGTGGTCGTAGTAGTCACATGATAGGAAACAAAAATTTCTTTCATGAACTGGATAGCAGCTATTGTTCTAAATTAAAGCTTGGAGATGGGAAACTTCATCAAATTCAAGGCAAAGGTATAGTTGCTGTATATTCCAAGCAAGGTAACACAACATTAATCTCAGATGTGTTCTATATTCCAAGTCTAGCTACCAATTTATTGAGTGTTGGACAATTGTTGAACAAGGGCTACAAATTAACCTTTGATAAAGATGAATGCTCCATCATTGAAGGGAAGACAAACTTCATTGTTGCAAAAGTAAAGATGAATGCAAACAAGGTCTTTCCTTTAACTATGCCACTGAATGAGCATATTGCTTTTCAAAGTCTTAGAGATGATAATTCATACTTGTGGCATTTGAGATATGGACATCTCAACTTTAAAGGCTTGAAATTGTTAAAAGACAAAGGAATGGTGTTTGGTTTGCCTATAATTTTAGAGAACAATGCAATCTGTGATGGATGTATTTATGGGAAAATGCATCGTCTTCCATTCCCAAAGACATCTTGGAGAGCTAGAGCTCTACTTGAATTAGTTCATGCAGATATCTGTGGGCCTACACAAACTCCATCACTAACAACTGCAGATACTTTTTGTTATTTGTTGATGACTATACTAGAATGGTTTGGGTGTATTTTTTGAAGGAAAAGGCAGAGACCTTCTCTACCTTTCTGCAGTTCAAGGCATTAGTATAGAAACAAAGTGGGAAAAGCTTGAAGATTCTGAGAACAGATCGTGGAGGTGAATTTCTATCCAAAGCATTTCATGAATATTGCAAAGAAAAAGGGATTCAGAGGCAACTGACAGTAAGGCATACTCCTCAACAAAACGGTGTGGCAGAACACAAAAATCGCACAATAGTTGAGATGGCTAGAAATATGTTAAAAGGAAAGGGCTTACCAAATATTTATTGGGCCGAGGCTATTACCACAACAGTATACATCCTGAATAGATCTCCAACAATGGCAATGAAAGACAAAACACCTTATGAAGCTTGGCATCATCTTAAACCTCAGGTACATTTCTTGAAAGTCTTTGGATGCATTGCTTATTCATATGTTTCTTCAAAACAAAAGGAGAAGTTTGATGAAAGATGAAAGAAATATATCTTTGTTGGTTATAGTGACGAATCTAAAGGTTATCGGTTGTTAGGTCCAAAGACCAACAGTCTTATTGTTTCAAGAGATGTCATCTTTGATGAGTTAGCAGCTTGGAGTTGGGAAGATGATCATTCAAGTTCAATAAGCACAGGTGACATTTTGTCAAAAGCTTCAAGTTCAAATTCAGATTCATTGGAAAATTCAAGCTCATCTTCAAATAGGGTAACTGATGATGATTCTCCACCAAGAAGACTGCGTTCATTGACTGATATCTATGATACTTGTGATGTTGCATATTTTGCTTGTGAGCCACAAAATTTTGATGAAGCAGTAAAAGAACAAGTGTGGATACAAGCAATGAATGAAGAGATGGATGCAATTGAAAGGAATTGTACATGGGAAATGGTGGATCTTCCAAAAGACAAAGAAGCTATTGATTTGAAATGGGTGTATAAAACCAAATACAAAGAAGATGGGACAATTCAAAAACACAAGGCCCGATTGGTTGCAAAAGGTGAATTCGTTCCCGGGCCTTGTACACACCACCCGTCACACTATGGGAGGACATCAGGTGTGGAATTGACTTTACTGAAACTTTTGCACCAGTAGCACGTTTGGAGACAATGAGGATTGTTCTTGCTCTAGCTACACAATTGGAGTTACAAGTTTTTCAGTTAGATATGAAATCACCCTTTTTAAATGGAGAACTAAATGAAGAAGTGTATGTAAATCAACCTGCAGGATACATAGTGCAAGGAAAGGAAGAAAAGGTATATCGACTTCAAAAAGCTTTATATGGCTTGAAACAAGCACCAAGAGCTTGGAATAAAAAGATTGATAGCTACTTGCAACAGAATGACTTTAGCAAAAGCCAAAGTGAACCTTCTTTATATATCAAGAGGTAAGGAATGAAAGATTTTCTCATTATATGCTTGTATATAGATGACTTGATCTACACAAGCACAAATTCAAAAATGGTGCAAGATTTTAAGGAAGCAATGATGAAGGAATATGAAATGACAGATTTAGGCCTCATGAAATATTTCCTTGGCATTCAAGTGCAACAATCTTAAGGAGAGATGTTTATTTGCCAAGAATTGTATGTTGATGAACTATTGAAGAAATTTCAAATGAATGCATGCAAACCAGTCACAACCCCCATTGCAACAAGTGATAAATTACAGTTGAAAGATGGAGCACCAAAGGTAGATGCAAGCATGTATAGGAGTTTGGTTGGATCCCTGATTAATCTAACAAATACAAGACCTAACATTATTTATCCTATTAGTCTTCTTTCAAGGTTCATGAATGAGCCAAGTACAATGCATTATGGAGCAACAAAAAGAATTCTGCGTTATCTTTAAGGCACAAGAAGCATGGCATCAAATATAGGAAAGACGAAGAGAAGAAGTTGATTGGTTATACCGACAGTGATTGGGCAGGATCTATTGATGATCGTAAGATCACCTCAGGTTATCTATTTTGCTTGGGATCCAAGATTGTTTCATGGTCTTCTAAGAAGCAAAAATCTACAGCTCTATCATCAACTGAATCTGAATATATTACGATAATTGAGGCTGACATGTGAAGCAGTTTGGTTGAGAAGAATTCTATCAGATTTGCAACAAGAAGTGCAGTCACCGACAGTTATATACTATGATAATATGTCAACAATAGCCATGCAAAGAATCCTGTGCATCATAACAGATCAAAACACATAGAATTGCGCCATCATTTTATCAGGAATTTGGTACAAACAGATGAACTTGTTCTTGAATTTCTTGGCACAAAAGAACAACAAGCTGGTATCTTTACAAAAGTTATTCATTGAGAAAAATTTGACAATTGAGACGGGGAGTTTCCAAATTACAGATCAAAGGGGAATTGTTGACTAATCAATAATTTGAAAAGTGTATAAGATGGGTTAATAGTTGTGACCATGACTTTTGGTTGTCCCTGTCTTATTGTAGGTACAAATGCTTGGCTTTTATGTTTTTGATACAATATGAATAGTTGTAGAGGTGAATGTATTTTGTATTAAAAGTCAAGTGGCTGTCATTAAAAGTTTCAAGAAAACTTTTCATCTCGACTCTTATTAGGGAAAATTACTGTAGCACTCTATATTTTTTCTTACAATTTCCCAACAGATTCCATAATACTCAATATAAAGAAAACAACACTTTATTGTGAAATTTGGAAATGTTTGGTTGAAGTATAATGAAGGGCAGATTATTTTGTTATCCCAATTTATTCCAAAGACTCCAATTAAAAATATTTTGGAATTACAATAACTTTTTCAAATTCTAATTAATTAAAATATAATCTTTAATATGAAATACATTAATTTTTATTGGAAAAAACATTAATTCCTATTAAAGAATAAATTTCATTATAATGTTAATTAACTTAAAATTGAGTTAATTTAAGATTACAAAAAAAATCTTGTTATGAAATCAAATTCAGCTTTGGCAATCTCTGACACAACTGATTATTGTAGAAACAAGACATCCGATTTGAGACAACTCTTTTTTGATTTGAGGTCCGCCAAGGATATATCAAACGCTGATTAACGGCGGTTTCACAATGCAACGCATGACAGTGGGACGCAGGAGTGACACGCATTTGCCAACTTTTCACGTTTGCCACCGAACTGCTACGTGCCATCTCTGCTTACGCCATGCACTGAAATCCAGATATAGATATACTCGATCTTTATCTGGTGAAGATTCTCACTGCTGTCAGTAGTCAGTACACTACCTATGTTACTACCACTGAAAGTCTTATGGAATAAAGCATAAAGTAGTACCATCCTCTGTACACCCACTTTGTTTTTGAGTCTACACGACTGATAATAAGAAGCTTCACTGAAAGCCTTCATTCTAGATCTCTAGCTACGAGCATAGATGGATAGATTCCCTGAGTGGTCTGTCACTCAAGGTTGAATAGAGAATTTGAGCAGACTTATGAATCAAATCTCCTCGTTAGTAGTTATAATTTCACAACAGAGAAACACAAGTGAATTATTAAAAGTAGAGGAGGTCTTATTATGGTTTAATATCTTGATCATTCCTAGCTACATGATTCTTACATTCATGTCAAAACCCAAGTGATCAAGATCATGCCCTCATGCTCAAATGTCAACATCGCAGTTGGGAGCGCCGAGCATGGGGACCTGTCCTGACGTTCCTTTCTTAATTCCGAGCATCATGTCGCAGCGGACGTAGAGACCCGTCCAGCCGCTTCGGAACGGCCCGGTCTTGTACCGAACTCTTCCGAGCAGCACCAGCCTGAGCCCCACCACCCCGAACTCCTGGTCCGAGGCCAGCCCCAGCGCCACCTCAGGAGACACGGGCACGTTCTCCCCGCCCAGAACAGGCGACACCGCCACCGTGCTCTCCGTGTCCTGGAAAATCGGCTGCAGTGGCACCGGCGGCGTGATCGGCTGGCCCCGGTAGGAGACGTAAGCGGATAGATGGTCGTAGTATATGGAGGCGCGGTGGCTCGGGTTGCGGCTGGCCACGGTGAACTGCATGCCGGTGGAGATGATGTTGGGTTGGAGGGTGCTGGGGAAGAGGAGGTATTGCCAAAGTTGTAGACTGCAACACCGAGGACGTTGCTGAAGCCCAGGGGTTCAGAGGGGCGGTAGACGAGGTAGAGGATGAGGGCGGTGATGCCGACGAGGAGGAGGATGGTGGTGAGGGTGACACACAGGGCACGGGCGACGCTGGACGAGGGGGAGTAGCGGTAGACCATGGGCTTATGGGGCTTCAAGTCTTCGGCCATCTTCGGTGAGTGGGTTGCTTCGCCCATGAAAAGGATGGGTGGCAGGGTTAAGTACAGGACTCGGAGGGTTACAGATGGAAGCGTGGGGGATAGGAGGCGGTGAGAAAGATGGACGGTACTAGATTGTGTGTGTGCGTGTGTCTTCTGTTTATTATTATTTTTTTTTCTTTTATTTTATTTGTATAAAACTGAGGTTGCTTTTCGATTAAGCGTAGCTATTTTTCTTTTTTTTTTTTAAAAAAAATTATTATTTTAGTGTGAGGGGTATGATGAGTGGGCGGTGTGGATTGAGGAATAACAAGATCAACGGCCGGTGCGCAAGGTCACAATTGTAAATAGGAAAGAAGCTGGCAACTTTTAGTACAAGTTGGATAAAGGTCTACTAGAGATAAACGGCGCCTTTTTTTATTAATTTTTTATGCTATGCACATTTCTTTTTTAATTAAAATCAACTTTTATGTATTTTAGTTTTAAATTTTTTCTTTTGAATCTCTATTTAATATTTAGTGATTGTTGAATGATTTTTTTTTTCTTTCAAAATATTAACGAGATCTCATTGAATTTATTTGTGTAATTATTTCTCCTTTATTTGAAAAAAGTTTTATCACAATTTGAGTGAAAAACCAAATATAAACTGTTGATGCAAGAATCGGACAGAACCGTTGATTCAAGTCAACAATTGAATTTGTAGATCAGTTGGGAACCAATCGAGATGAGATCGAGAAGAATCGGGAGAGAAAAACTCAAGAAAAGGAAAGATCGACACAAGATTTACGTGGAAACCCCGAAATCGGGGAGAAAACCACGGAAATCCCCTGAATCGGAGATGAAATCACTATCAGATCAAAGAGATTACACTTTTCAGGTGGAATATGAGTCTCTGGAGAGGCAGGGCTTCGCCGTTCCGATCCGGCTTACCAATCATCTGGTGAGGTCTCTTATTTATAGGCTTCCTGTGGGGGGTTGCTTGGGAAGCAAGTTACCTGAATAGACCATGTGCGAGCTACGGAGCCTAGCTCTGGCCCGGCCACGTGGGCCTTGGTGGGAATTAGTTAGCTTGGCGGCTCATACCTCTTCTAGGTGCTTCTAGATTGCAGTTGAATTGATTAGGCCCCAGCGGTCTTCTCTTCCGGATGCTTCTAGATTACGGTTGTAATTGATTTAGACCCCAGCGGTCTTCTCTTCCAGATGCTTCTAGATCGCTAGGGTGTCAGGTCTTTCGGGACATGGTGATTCCTATCGGCTCGGGATTCCTGGTGTCCCCTGTGGTCCTGGAGGTATTGCTTCTGTGTGCCGAAGAGGTAGTCCATCTTTCCCAGAGGATCTATCCCGGCGGTGGGAGTCGAGAAGGCGGAGGCCCAGGGAGGTTATTGCGATCGATCGGCCGGTGAGATTAATCCGCGTGTCGTGAATCGAGGCTCTTTGGTTTTATCCTCATCATTCGGTCCCACACGGTATGCTTGCGATAGCTAAGCATTGAGGACTTCATGACCTAATTATTGCTTCGTTTGAAACCTTGCGCATGATGTAACATCTACGGTTGAATTTAGTTTCCAGAGCTTACGTGGCACAACTTATCGCTCCCGGTAAGATGCATTCAATCGCGCGTATCTTTTAGCGTGTCGTTTGAGTCTTTCAAGAACACTTTCGCAGCTTCATGTAATGATAACTTCTCCATTTGGTGACTAGTCCCATCATTGGCAACACGCATTAGGCCCATGGCGAGGATTTGAGCTCACACTTGATCTTGGCCTTAGATGTTTGAATTTGAAAGGGCGTCGGTTGAGATTATCCGTTTCATTACGAAAGAATCTGAGCGGTTGAATTGAATCGCGACGATTGAGAAGATATAGCGTCGATCGGGGTCTATTTAAAGAGATTCCCCCCCAAATTACCAAAGGTTTGCAATCGTCTCCCTCCTTTTGCCCGATACCTGAAACAACTTGCACAAGAATCTTTCTTTCCTCTTCATCAAAGTCTTGATCAGATGGCTCTGGTGTAGAGATCCCCTTCTTTGCACATGTGGATTCTCTTTGTTTCTTCTCCCGAACAAGAGGCCCAGGGGTAGTGCATCTTGTATTTAAAAGCCTAGTCCGAGCAGCTTGTTGAATGAGTACCAAACCTTCTTTACGCCAAGCGCATCAAGCGCCATTCTTTGTGAAGTATAGGATCTCTGGAGTCCCTTCTTCTTTAACTTATAGGATCCCGAATTCCTCACGATCGAGCAGTTCTCCATCCAAAGAGGGAAATTGCGGTTTATTCTGAAGCCCTAATTGGTGGTCTTAGGCTTCCTCTTCCCCAATTATTTGTAGATATCTGAGATGAATTCGAGGTTTGTCCCTCACAGCTCGCTCCAAATTCCTGGAGATGTCTGTGTGGTTTTGTAATCGTTTGTCTCCATTGTGGAATTGAACCTTCTGTAGAAAAGTTTAAGTTTTATTTTGGCTTGAGTAGGGAGAAATCCACCCGATTGGTATTACTTGGGGCTCGCCAAAATCGCAGCTTCCTCGGATCTGTACCCTCTTCATTGAAAATTTTGGAAATCCAAGTATTTCTTCGTTTCTTGTTCTGATGGTTTCCCCTTCCGAACTCAATGGGGTACTCCCAAATCCCATCCAATGGAGAAAAGGGATCTTGACAAGGAGGAGAAGAAAGAATATGAAAAACTCTTAGAATGCTTTGATCTCCGAGTTGATTCTTATCTTACCTCTGATATTCTCGGAGCTAGTGGCCTCTATACCATCTTAGGTAGGGTTTGCTCAGATTCTTGTTTTCTTCAGGATTAATGTCTTATCTCGATTGTTAACCCGAATTCTTGCTTATCCTGTAGAGAAAAGACCTGCTGATCCTCGAGCCGCTGCCGGGAATTTATTAGCTACTGTGAGGGCGAAGGAAGCTTTGTTGAGGACTTCGAAACTCGAGAAGAGGAAAAGGAAAGAGGGTCCCGAACTTCTGAGGCGAAGAACCTCCCACGAAGAGGGAGGTGCCGGGGAGTGAAGGACCCGAATCCAGTTCCTGAAGTAAGGGAGAAGTCCACTCGACGGAGTTCGGGAGCTCCTGGTACTGAACCAAGAGGCTCAGCAAGAAAAGGAGTCGTGAGGAAGGTAGGTACCCTTGAAGCTCCACCCACCATTCTTGAGGAGGAAGCTCCTATCTTGGCGACACCCATTGAGGAGGTGGATAGCGGCGACACGATGCCGAATGCTCGGTGGCGTTTCCGAAGTTAAGCCCCTCTTCAACTGTGCCTCCAGTTACTGTTATTCCCGAGCCCCAGGATCGGGATGGTGCATCGGGAACTGAAGGATTATCTTCTGATCCGCCGGCTCTGGAAATAATTGATCCTGTTCCTGAGCCAACTGTCCCTCTTAGGCGCTCGAAGAGGGGCCGATTGAGGATAGAAGAATCTTCGGATATTCCAACTTCTGTCCCTCCCGTAGAGGGGGATCTTGGTCCAAGGGAAAAAGGTAAAAAGCCTATAGCGAGTAGTTCTGAGGGAATGAAGGTAAACCCACTCGAAGGACTATTCTTCAATCCAGAATCAGCGGCCTTCAGCTTGGAACTTCTCCGGTCCGAAGATTCTGAAGCGAGACTTGACAAATTGGAAGAAGATGAGATCGCTGCTCATCTCCGGATCACTGCTATTTCAGTAAGTATCGAATTATTTCAATTTTCTTGATGATTTTTAACTCGTCGCCTCAACGATCTCTACCTGCAGAACAACATTCTTTCTGACAGAGCAGCTCGTCTGTTAGAAGAAAGGAAGGATCTCCGGTTCGCACTTTCTCTCCGGGAAGGAGACTATCAAAACTTGAAAGATGAGCTTTCCGCAATGAAGGCAGAGAGAGACAAGATTCAAGCTTCGCTGGACTCTTCAGGTAGAAACTGTCAGAAACTTCTCGAGGAAAAAATAAAGTTGGAGAAGAGGGTCCTTCCCCTGGAAAACGAAATAAATAAATCTGAGGCTGCTGCTTGGCGAGATCTTTGAAAGCTCAAGAAGCCTTGGAGGCTCGATGTAAACTTGCCGAAGGCAAATGGTCGAAGCTGTCAGAGACATATGGGAAAGCGTCTTTGGGCTGGCCCAAACCAAAGAGCAGATGAGGATTACGGCAGGAGGGAGAATAAGAAGCTCCAAGAAGATTTTTTCGACCAAATCAAAGCTCACGGATGAGGCGAGAGCAATTGCTGGTTTAAGCTTGAGGCGAGAGAAGGAGAAACTCTCTTAAAGTTGCTTCCCAACGGAAACCTTAGCCCTTTGTTACGAGCAAGTCAAGAAAGCCGAGGCTATTTGTTCGGCGATAAAATTTGGTGGAGTGCGATTTAGGATTTCTAGGGGTGGTAGATGGTTTTAGAGTCCTTGAGGGAGCTAGTGTTGCAGGTGGTTCCTGAAGAAACTTTGAAGGTGCTTCCAGTGGATTTCTCTTCCTTGACATACAAGGGGGGTCTCAAATATCTTGCTGGTGAAGACCCCACCGCAGATTCAGAGAATGAATTTATTGACGAGATCTCATCCGGAAGGAGAGAGGGCGGAGAAGGGAGCCTCTTGTGGGAGGTGAACCAGGGACTACGGGGGTTGACTCCGAGGCCGTGGCCTCTTCCATTGACACACCTTCTTGTCCTGTTGTTGAAAAAGACATCCCCGAGCCTCAAATCTGATTGTCAAACTAACTTTACCTTGATGAGTTTGAATTGTAATCTAGATCCTTTGTGTATAAGAGTTTCTTGAATCGAGGTTTTGTTTTCGAGCTCCCAAGCTCGCTTGTTGAGCTTCGAGTTTGTGTTTTGAACGAGGTTCTTGATGTCTGTCTCCCGAAGTTGAATTATAACTATGGGATCAAAACGCTTAAAACTTCTGCCCGAGGGGACTCTTAATCAAGCGATCGAGGTTTTTCGCGTCATTTACCGAAGAACGACGTGGCCGAGCAATCGATACGCCGCAAATCACTTCCCGAAGAGAGGGAAAATAGCCAAGCGATCGAAGCGCTTCAAGCTATTTCCTGAGGGGGGATAATGACCAAGCGATCGGAGCGCTTCAAGCCATTTCCCGAAGAGGGGGACAATAGCCAAGCGATCGAAGCGCTTCAAGCTATTTCCCGAGGAGGGATAATGACCAAGCGATCAAAGCGCTTCAAGCCATTTCCCGAAGAGGGGGACAATAGCCAAGCGATCGAAGCGCTTCAAGCTATTTCCCGGGTAGGGATAAAGACCAAGCGATCAAAGCGCGTCAAGCCATTTCCCGAAGAGGGGGACAATAGCCAAGCGATCGAAGCGCTTCAAGCTATTTCCCGGGGAGAAAGACTAAGCGATCAAAGCGTTTCAAGCCATTCCCCGAGGGTGGTTTGTATATTCAAGAAGGCGTTCATAGAAATGCATAAAGTAAAATTATCACGAAATTGTAATTGAGGGGCTGATTTTATTGATAGTACCTTCGAAGATGTTCAGAATGATACGGGCGTTTTAATTTCTTCCCATTCATTCTAACAAGCCAGTATGTTCCAGGCTTCACAACGCCTTGAATGACATAGGGACCTTCCCAGTTTGGAATAAGTTTCCCCGTTCTGCTTTTGTTGCCATCAAACTTGTTCGCCCTCAGCACCAGGTCCCCTAGTTGAAAGGTCACCTGCTTCACCTTCTTGTCATAGAAGCGTTTCACCCTCTGACGATATGCAGCTGCTTTGAGACTTGCTTCATCCCTCCTTTCCTCCAAGAGATCAAGTTCTGCTCTAAGACGCTCCTCATTCATCTCCGGATTGAAGGCTTGAGTTCGGGGAGTTGGTACTCTTGTCTCTGGAGGAATCACCGCTTCAGTCCCGAACGTGAGAGCGAACGGGGTCTCACTAGTTGGGGTTCGGGTTGTGGTCCGATATGCCCAAAGAGTCCCCGGAATTTCCTCAACCCAAGAAGATCCGTGACTAAGAACCCTTGTCTTCAAGCCATGAAGGAGGGTTCGGTTTGTAACTTCCACTTGTCCATTTGCTTGTGGATGCGTAACTGAAGTGAGTCTGTGCTCAACATTGAACTTGTCACAGAATGATCTGAAAGCAGAGTTGTCGAACTGGCGCCCATTGTCAGTAATGAAAGCTACAGGTATCCCAAACCGACAAAAGATCGACCTCCACAAGAACCCTTCACAAGCTTTCGATGGTGAAGACAATGGTTCGACTTGACCCACTTAGTGAAATAATCAATGGCCACAATGAGGAACTTCAATTCTTGGGACTCCAACTGAGAATGGGCCCAGGATATCTACTCCCCATAAAGCGAAGGGCCTCGGGCTCGCAATCGAAGTCAGGTGAGCTGAAGGGCGCCGTTGAACATTCGAATAGCGCTGGCAAGCATCACACTTCCGAACAAACTCAACGGCATCTTTGGCCAATGTGGGCCAGTAATATCCTTGCCGGAGCACCTTATGACCCAAAGCCCTCCCCCCGAGATGGTCGCACCTTAGCGCATGGATCTCATGCAAAACGTACCTTGCCTCGGAAGGTCGCAGACACCTCAAATATGGTAAGGTGAAAGACCTTTTGAAAAGTTGCCCCTCAATTATCTTGTAGCGTGCGCTTAGAACAACTATCCAGGCGGGCCTCCTTGGTCGGGAGGGAGTGTATCATCTTGAAAGATAATCCATTATAGGATCCATCCAACATTCTTAAATTGGCGTCGAGGAGCTCCTCTCTTAGGTCTACACTCGATTGTTTTAGCGGTGAGATCTTGAATGTTAACAGAACATCTAACATGCATACGATGTAGCCAATTTTGATAAGAAATCTGACCTCCAAATTTTGCTCAGGAATTTTATTGATATGGACATTTTGGAAGCTGTCGATAAGTTTCAATTACGTCTACATACTTACGCATGTTTTCCTCCCTGGCTTCAAATTCCTCAGTGAGGTGGCCAACTACCAATTGGGAATCAGTGTTTGCTTCGAGATTCTGAACCCCCAGACCTCGGGCAAGCTGTAAACCAACTATCATCGCTTCGTACTCAGCTTCATTGTTGGTTGCTTTGAAATTGAACTTCAAAATGGTCGAGTTGCTCCATCCCGAGGGCTTCGCACAACAACCTGACTCCCGAGCCGTCGGCATTTGCAGATCCATCGATGTGAAGTACCCATTGAGGAGGCGGAAAGTTCACGCACCTCGGCGGCCCCTCCAGGGGAAAGAAAGTCTGATTAGATTCTTTGTAAGTTCCCTTGATAAAGTCTGCAAGTACACGGGCCTTTATCATTTGTCATGGCTCGTAGGTGATGTCATATTCCCGAGCTTCGATTACCCATTTAGTTAACCGCCCGGAGGACTCGGGAGAGTGGAGTACTTACTTGGCGGGCAGTGCAGCAAGAACTTTTATCTTGTGAGATTGAATATATGGCCGGAGCTTCCTAGCGGACGTCACAAGGGCGAGAGCTAGCTTCTCAAGGGGGAGATATCTCGACTCAGCATCATTGAGCACCTTACTAGTGTAATAAACTGGCTTCTGGATTCCTCCTTCCTCCCTGGTGAGGACCGAACTCACGACTAAGTCCGTGACGGCCAAATCTGAAGCAACGCTTCCCAGGGCTTGGCCGCGGTAGAAGCGGGGAGGCTGTAAGTAATCCCTCGATTGATTGGGTGCTAACTCACACTCTTGGTCCACTCCACCTTTGGAGCTTTCACGAGAGCTCACGAAGAAAGGAAGATTCTTCTCTCGGATCACGGAAATAAACCTTCCGAGGGGCCAATCTCCCGTTCAAGCTTTGAATTTCCTTTATAGTCCTCGGGGATGCGGTCTCCATGATGGCTCCGGATACATTCGGGATTTGCCTCAATTCCTC
Organism: Dioscorea zingiberensis; assembly: GCA_026586065.1. Classification (NCBI taxonomy): domain Eukaryota; kingdom Viridiplantae; phylum Streptophyta; class Magnoliopsida; order Dioscoreales; family Dioscoreaceae; genus Dioscorea; species Dioscorea zingiberensis. The sequence continues at coordinate 27,529,411 of CM048827.1, forward strand.
TATGGGTGATCATAAATCCGAGAATTTTCCCGATCTCACCCCCCGAATGCGACTTAGGGGTTGAGGCTCATTCCATGAGCATAAGGCTGCGAAAGTTTCTTTCAAATCCGAGGCATGCTCCTCGGGAGAAAGGCTTTTCACAAGTATTTCATCTACATAGGCTTCAACATTCCTTCCAATGTCGGTTCTTAAAAACTTTATTCACCAATCTGGAATGCTTAGCTCCGGCGTTCTTCAACCCAAAGGGCATGACCTTATAGCAATAAGTGCCTCGGGAGGTTATAAAGAAGTTTTGTCCTCATCGGACTTTGCCATCAAAATTTGGTTATACCACAGAAAGCATCTCTAAGAAGCTAAGCATCCCATATCAAGTAGAGTCAACCAAATTATCAATAAGAGGCAAGGGGTAGTAGTCTTTGGGACAAGCTTTGTGAGATTTATGAAATCTACACACATTCTCCATTTCGGGAGGACTTCTTGACCATGACTATATTAGAGAGCCATTGGGGTATTTGACCTCCCGAATGAACTTCTGCTTTGAGGAGCTTATCGACCTCCTCTTGGCAGCCGGCCAAAGGCGTCACGGGGAATAGTTCCTCTTCTTACGGATGGCAGGGCTTGTGGCCGGGATCAACATTGAGTTGATGTTCGATGATGTCCCGAGGGACTCCGGGCATCTCCTCCACAGACCAAGCAAAGACATCAGCATTGTCCTTCAATAATGCGAGGAGCTCATTTTGTCCTTTTAGATCGAGCCCTTCCCCAGAAGTGAGCGGTTAAGCTCGGGGAAGATTGTCATCCAGAGGGTATTCCTTCAACCCTCAACCGGAGCAGGGGCGTCAAGCCTCCCTTTCCACATCTTCATCACGTAGCTCCTCCGGGGCAAGGGTCACCGGTGGCCCGGCTCGACTCGCCTGTTTGATGCCTCAAAAGAGTGGAATAACATTGGCGAGAGGAAGCCTGGTCACCACGTATTTCCCCACTCCCCTCCTCAGTTTGGAACTTCAGTTTCTGATGATAGGAGGATGGTACTGCCGCCAACTTACAAAGTGATGAGTACGCCCATAGTTGCATTGTAGCTAGAAGGACATCTGAGGACCAGAAAGTCGACCATTGCAGTAACTGTCCTCGGCGATGTGCCAAGTGTCATTGGGAGGGTAATCATGCCTTCCGGGTGGCGTGAATTCCCATCGAACCCTACTAGGTGAGATCGAGACATGCTTGATTCTCCTTCCCGATCTTCATTCTTTCAAAACAATCGGAAGATTATATCGGTAGAACTTCGGTATCGACCGATTACGGTATATGGTGAAGACCCCAACTTTAAGCTGCTATGACCGAGGCGTGCCATCGTGGGGTTGATAAACGCGCCGCTAAGGTCTTCATCGGAGAAGGAGATGGGAGCCGACCGGCGGCTTCTCTTATGTAGAGGCGATCTCACAGGCGAGGCTACCATCCCGGCATATTGCTTCCTCGAGGATGAGCTCTCTCCACGCATAACTGGACCCCGGCCAATGAAGAAAGAGCTTGATATCGAAATTTCTTTGGGATTGGAGGAACCTCACGCCCTCGTGGTGAACTCTCCGCCGATTGCACTTTCTTGGTGAGGAGGCTGGTCAAGTTTCCCGCCTTGACTAGATCCTCAATCGCATCCATGGCTGGGACGCTTAATCTTGGTATTGTGGCCTCTAACTTGATGATAAGCACAATACTTCTTGCTCTTCTTCATAGATCCCGAGCTCCTTGATGGGTTCGAGGTTGCTTCAAAATTTTCTTGTTACGGATGCGCATTAAAACATTCCCCTTGAAGTAATGAGTGGGGTATAGTTCTCATACCTCATTCTCTCCTTTCTTGCAGGGAGGATCCCGAGGTCTCGATCATTCGGCGAGGTCGCATGTCATCCCGCCGGGCTTTGTGGTAGCCGGCGGGGACCCCTGTTTGTCTTCTGGCGGTTCCTCATACGGAACTCGAACTCTCCGAAGTGCTTCCTCGCGCCGCCCAGTTTTGAATTCTTCTGAGGCGATGAACTCCTGGGCTCTACTCATCACCTCAGATAGGTTCACAGGGGCGTTCCCGAAATAGAATCAAAAATGGACACTCCGGAGGCCATCCATCAATGCTTGTAAACAACCATAATAGAATCGATCACTTTCGTCCCATGGCCTCTTTGTTGAAGCGATCCGGGTAATCCGAAGACTCTAAGCCCTCCGAGGCATTTTACACCTCGGGAGCATCAGCGGGTTCTTCCTCTGTCTCAGAGCGGTTCTTGCAAACGTAGCCGAAAGAAAGATCGGTAAAAGGTGGTGAGAACTAGATCTGAGAGAGCCCGGGGAGACTTCGGAACCAATCATGGGCGATGTCGGTGAGTGTCTTCGGGAAGGAACGGCACAGAACATCATCATCAATATGATTATCCATGATCTCAGCACAATAACGCTCCACATGCTCATGAGGATCAGTAGTCCCGCTGTAGTATCTTATATGCGGGATCCGGAAATCCTTTGGAAAAGGAGCATCCCAAATCTCTCTGACAAAAGGCGAATACAACTTTGACGAGCGAGGGTAAGTCCTCCCCCTCCGTTCACCGTAGTTGCGATAAGGTGCCGCGGGGGAACGATGCCGCCCGGGCGATTGATTCCTTATCGATGGGCGGTTGGGAGAGCTCCGCCCGGGGGAGCGATCCCCTCGATGATAGTAGTAGGGTGAACGCCTCGGGGATCGCTCCTGGGAGCGTCCTCGGGGTGAGAGCCGCCGGGATCTTTGTCTTCTCCTGCGTGGCTCAGGAGATTGGGAGCCATCGAGGGAAGGGTCCCGCCCCCTTCTGCGAGAATTCCGGGCCTGAGGGCGTCATCGACACCCCGGGCGAATTGAATCGGAACTTTTAGACGAAGAGTTGTGGCTTGTACCTCTCCGTGGCGATGGATCCCGCTGACGTGGGGAATGGACGGTTGATCGGTCACGACTCTCCACCGGCCGATAGATGGGGTTTGGGGCCACGCATACGAGATATGTCTCTCCACCGCCCGGGGAAGCGTCGAGTGAGATCCAGCGATCGGCGCTCCATCGATACAATATCGATCTTACGGAATCTCCGCGGCATCCACAGGGCCGGATCCGGAGGTGGGAGAAGAGCACTTGGAGGATGTGCTTATGGATCTCGGGGCCCAGCAATTTGGCGGTGGTGGGGCGACCCACCCACGATTGAGGATTTGTTGATCTTGAGGTTGACTCTGCTTGGATCTTCTGCGTTGTCGTCATGGCTTCTCGTCCGTCGTCCCCAGACGGCGCCAAATTGTTGATGCAAGAATGGTAAGAACCGCTTGATTCAAGTCAACAATTGAATTTGTAGATCAATTGGGAACCAATCGAGATGAGATCGAGAAGAATCGGGAGAGAAAAACTCAAGAAAAGGAAAGATCGACACAAGATTTACGTGGAAACCCCGAAATCGGGGAGAAAACCACGGAAATCCCCTGAATCGGAGATGAAATCACTATCAGATCAAAGAGATTACACTTTTCAGGTGGAATATGAGTCTCTGGAGAGGCAGGGCTTCGCCGTTCCGATCCCACTTACCAATCATCTGGTGAGGTCTCTTATTTATAGGCTTCCTGTGGGGGGTTGCTTGGGAAGCAAGTTACCTGAATAGACCATGTGCGAGCTCTGACCTAGCTCTGGCCGACCAGCGTGGGCGCCCAAATTTGGAATTAGTTAGCTTGGCGGACAAATTTCATACCTCTTCTAGGTGCTTCTAGATTGCGGTGTAATTGTTAGGCCCCTAGCGGTCTTCTCTTCCAGATGCTTCCTAGATTACCGGTACAGAATTGATTAGACCCCAACGGTCTTCTCTTCCAGATGCTTCTAGATCGCTAGGGTGTCAGGTCTTTCGGGACATGGTGATTCCTATCGGCTCGGGATTCCTGGTGTCCCCTGTGGTCCTGGAGGTATTGCTTCTGTGTGCCGAAGAGGTAGTCCATCTTTCCCGAGGGATCTATCCCGAAGCGGTGGGGTCGAAGACGGAGGCCCCGAGGAGGTTATTGCAGTCGATCAGCAGCTGAGATTAATCCACGTGTCATGAATCAGGCTCTTCGGTTTTTATCCTCATCATAAACTATTTGAGATGCAACCACTAGGTGGGATGGTGAGGAGAGAGGAAGATCAGAATTTTGTTAGCTCCATAAGAGAGCTATTTCATATAGCATAAGAGCACTTACACCCCTTACACCCCGCGGGGTGATGGCAGGGCGATGGGGTAGAATCGCCCTTGGAAAAAAAATTGTGTCACACCGCGAGTGTTTTCACCCTGGCAACATGTGGTCCCCACCTGTCTGGTTAAGCGCCCCGACAAAGATTGCCCGGGAGTTTAGCGGGCCAATTGGTGTGGGGCCCACATTCCTTTTTTTTTAAAAAAATATTTTTAAAATGGATGATCAAGAAGCTGGAGAGATCTCATCTTTTTTTAATATTTATTTTATTTTAAAAAATAAAGCATCGATAACATTCTAACGACCATATTTTTTAAAAATAAAATAAATATTAAAAATTCAATTTTTTTTTCCTATAAATACCCAACACCATTTCATAACTCCCCACACATTCATATCAACAAAAATTCCCTCTACATTCTTATTGTTTTTTTCTTTATATTAAAGAATTTCAATGGCATCTTTGGTTAGCTCGTGGTCCACCGCCGAAGATGTGTTGTTGTGCCAATTTTGGGGAGAAGTTGCCCATAATCCGTTAACGGGGAATGAGATGAAAAATGCAAGAATATGGAGCCGCATCCATGAAAAATTCATATCGAATGCGATGAATTCCCCTCGCATGGAAATGAGTATGTCTAGTAGATAGAAAATGTTGAATAAATCACTAGGATATTGGAGGGATGCTTTGAAGAAAGCATCAGAAAATTATCAAAGTGGCACCAATCTTGGGGATGAGGTACTTTTTTAATTTAATTTGTTTAATTAAATATTTTAAATTGTAATTTATTTTTTTAAATATATACTTACTTGATTTACTTATTTGAGCAAATTCAAGCACAACGTTGGTACAATACTACTGGCAAGAAAGAATTCACACATTTTCAATGTTGGGAAGTTGTTAAGAGCTATCCACACTTCATGATTATCCAAGAATTTCAGCCTGAACATGTGACACCGACTGAATGGGTGCCAACATCTCAAGAGCCAACAACAATTAATTCCCCTAGTGATGAGGGGACACCAACTGATGCCGCTACAACATCACCATTCGTATGTAGGAGTGCGTCACAATCCGGTGGAGTGGCTAGACTGGTAGGAAGAAAGAAGTCAAAGCAAGCCGCCGGTTCATACAATATGGATACGACTAAGTATCTTGAGGAATTAGCTACAACGGGTAAACTCAACCTTGAAAGAAATAAAGAAAAAGATGCATTTGAAAAACTGAAATTTGAGATACTCCAGAAAGATAAAGAGTATGCCCGTCAACTACAACAAGATCAAATGGATCGCGAGATTATGTCTATGGATTGCTCGGCATTTACTCTGAAGACGAAAAAGTTTTGAAAAGCAGAACGTATGAATATCATGAGGAGAAGAAGCCTTTTTAATAAAGCCACCCCTAGTAACATGAATGAAGGCACCCCTAACAACATGAATGAGGCCACCACTAGCAATGTGGATGAAGATAATACAACGGATTGGTTTGATTAGATGTCTATCTTAGTACTTGTTTAGATTATAATGTTTAATTAATGTACTTTCTTTAAATTTTAATTAATGTAATTTTTTATTTTAATTAACGTATTTTCTTTGCTTTGTCTTAACTAATGTCATTTATTTAAATTATGTTTATTACAAATAAAAACTAACATTTAACTAACTCAAAATATAAAAAAATATTTATGAATAGTGATTGCCCGAGCAATTTAAGGTTTGGGGTGGAAGTTTTTTTTTGGATAAATGAATTGCCATGGCAATTCTGGCCATGGCAATTTTGGCCCGGGCAATTGGAGGTTTGGGGTGTAAGTCCTCTAAGCTGTATGGTTTAGGACCAAAAGATGATTTTTAGAGTTATTTTGTATGCTCTTGGGTTTAATATCAGTTGAATGTCCATCTTGGTTTGACATACTCGATTTATATACTTTTATATTAATTTCATGATTATAGGCTTTAAATCAAGTAAATTCTATTTGTATCATGTAATAACGTATATGGAGCAAAGACTCGGTGTGGTTTAAAAGCAAATTACCACATAAGGCAATCAAGAGAGAAAAACATCATGTCGTTCTAAAGGATGTTGCAACGTCATAAGGTATGTCGCGATGAAAATTATCATTGAGCTCGGAGAATTCCAAGGTTCCCAACGTCATGATGTTGCCTTACGGATGTCGCAACGTTGAGTCAGGATCTATATATATGGGGGTGTTTTTCTAGAGTTTTCATCTTTTGTTCTTCGCGATAACTAGAGGTTCAAGGCGGCGATACGGAGGGTTCCAAGGCTACTTTCTGCAGGGAGAAGCTCAATAGAAAGGGATAAGACTATCTTTTACTATTCTATCTTCGTTTTATCACTTATTTGTACCGAATCATGGATGTTTGTATTAAAACATGCAATACTTTGCATCTTATGTTCATGATGTGTCCTAGAACTTCATTTTTAGGGTTGTATGAATCTTTGACTTGAATATCTATTTTATCCTATGTTTTGTATGTGTGCTTGCCGTTGGATGTGCCTACGACTTGTACCTTAAATAATCATACGCCGGGAGGCGATGACATATCTTTAGCGATATTTTCATAGGGATATACATATATGGATGATACTTGTATCTTAGGCTTGAAGTCCTATGTGACATACCAGAGTTTTTTGGCATAGAGATATGCCAGTATGATCAATAGTCAGGGTATAGTCTAGGGATCAGTAAGGCCTCACTCAACTCATAGGGATATGTGGAAGAGACCGTAGGCATATTCTCTAGGGATAGGGAATCAACGTCGGTGTATCTACACTTGAAGTCCCTTAGCTTACCACGAAATAGCGCCTTGTCTAAGGTATAGTCACCTCTACAAAGCATAGGAGAAAACCTTTATCGAGTTAAAAAAGACATACAACCCTGGATCACCATATCTGAGAAATCACCATGCCCTTTGTTAACTTTACTACTTTTCTTAGCATTTAGATCAAATCAAAACCCAACTTAATCGTTTGATTTAATGAACAAAGTGACGTAGTAAGTTAGTAATTAGTAATTAGACCATTTTTCACTCCCTGAGGAAATCGACACTAGTACTTACTGGTATTTATTACTTTGACCACTTATGTTTGCATGCGGAGGCATAGTACTTGCACTTGCCGTCCATCAAACTTCATTAATTCAGTGCTGATAACTCTCAAAAGAGAGCTATTTAGATGACATATTATGCTAGGTTGAGACCAAATATAGCCATCTAATAATGCATTCAAGAGCCAATTTGGGTTGTTTTGCATAAACTCAACCGCAACTAGCATACACACTTGTGTTAGTGAATTTCTATACTAAACGGATTGATTTATGCACTAATGTAAGAGTTTTTAATATTGATAGATGATGAGACCATTGGAGAGCTATAAGGATGATCTTGGGCAAAAGAGGAAGGTGTTCTATGACAAATGAGCAAAAGTAGTCAAAGGAGAAAGGGTTATGAGCAGCCTGAAAAAGCAGCTGAGATCCGAAATTTATTGGAAGTACTACAGGTCTCCAAATCCAATCTCCACCGTTCCGATTGAAGATCAACAAGTCAAGAACACTCAGTTACAATTCCGGCTCAATCCGAGTTGAAATGATCATCCGATCGCTGCGATGATGAAGACATCGCAATGCAGACTGCATAACATCGCGATGTTAATCATGGACATCGCGATGTTAATCGTGATAGAGCGCAGATATTAACAGAAAAGACAGATCGCTATGTTGTTTGTCGACATAGTGATGTCTACCGCTTTGGGCTATAAAAAGGTCTGATTTTCTAGGGTTTCTTCACCTTGGCTTGGGGGGAGGTTGCTCGCGACTCAAGGGGTCCAGGAGGCGATTTCCAGCCCCTTGGAGCTGGAAATGGGGGATTTATGAGGGATATCATCTATTTTATCATTTTATTGTTTTTTAACTTGTTTTAGTTGATTAAATGGATGTTTGTATGGATGTTATATTTGCATTTGATGTCTCATTTGTAATGGTAGCTTAAGCACCATATCTAGGGTTGTATGATTGCTATGATTTGAGACTTATATTATCTTTGGATTTGCTTTGCTTATTTGTATATGGATGTGCCTTTGAATCTAGTCTTTGTATTACTCAATTGTCGAGAGAGATTGAGCTCCTTTTAACTCCATGCACTATGAGAGATCTAGGTATGAGAGTAGACTAGAGGATTAGGGAGGACGGAGTGACACCGATTTGACCTATTCTTTGAGAGATCGAGGGGTAGGCAACTCCTCGGTAGTGGTAGGGTGTTGTCACATGTGTATGTCGAGCACTATTGAGATATGGGCCTAGATGCATGAGCCTTAGAGATAAGGTCTTGTAAGCTGCACCCGGAGTGCACGGAAGCACATACCCTATCACATATACACCCACATCTATGTACACGTTAGCTTAGCATTCCCAAGAGAAAACCATCACAAGTCTAGCAACCCATACAACCCTAGGTCATCCAATTAGAGAGTTCAACCCCCTCAACCTTCTGTTTATCTACCACTACAATCTTTAGATTAGTTTAGTTTAGCAACCTTTTCCTCTTATTGATCGACTGACTTTACCAAGCAACTTAGTAGGTTGGTGTCCACCTAAACTTAGTAGGCCTTCCCTGTGGATTCGACCCGGTACTCACTAGAATTTATTACTTGCGACCACGTACGCTTGCGTGCAGAGGCTTGAGTGCTTGCACTCGAGTTTCTGGGCAAACAAGTGCTCATAAGACCACATGGTCACCCTCCATCTAGTTTTAGGATGAAGAATAGACGGTTGTACATTTTAAGCATGGACAAAGGCGCAATTGGGAGACAAGGCCATTACTGAGGAAGGAATAACATCACTACTCGCCCTTGGTCATCCACACACCCATCAGAGCAGTGGAAGTATATAACCAATGCCTACAGAAGGGACACGCGGAAATATACCGTAGGGCACCGACATGCCTGATGTCACTCCCCGATCCTAATTGGGACGTCGGCAGATCGACCGCACACATGTGGGGATGGGCCCCACTGCGTATGCAAGGCCTCATAACCTGTTTACAATTACTACAAATAACTGAATAATATGAATTTATTGGTAATACTCATATGTTCGATTCAATATCTAATATAATCTAACAAATTGGCGAAGTCTATGAAAATAAATCAGTACAATTTAATTTATTATATACACTAGAGAAAATCCCTAAGACCCTAAGGATAAGTTCAGGCTCTGGACATCTCATCATCTACCCACTAGCTACTCCTCGTGATGCGAAAAAAAGGTCAGGAGATTAATGAGCTTGGGAGCTTTCGGTAAGTACCCACTAAAAAGCGATGAACCATGCGGTGTTTTAAGATAATAAGTAAAAAGTGAAACAAAAAGCGGAAAAGGAAAAAAAGGATTCATAAGTAACTCAATAATTTGCAAAAGTTATAATTAATGCAGAAGTTATCATACAAACAATTTAGAAATAGTTCAATAAATTCATCAGAAATACAATCTCCAAAAGTATCATAAAAATAAATTATCAGTAAGTTTGTTTTGTAGCAAAACACTAGAGTCTCCCAAACTTTCTATGACCACTAATAACCCCGGGTAGTGCAGATTGAAAACGTATATTGTTATTATAGCGGCAAAGACGGGGAAAACAGTAAATGAAGGCCGCTATTGTGGCCGCATAACACGGGATGAACTAGTTCATATCAGATATATGTATTACCTGGCCAATGTTTTAACCCCATTGATGAAGGTGAACCACGCATAGGCGGTTTGGAGGCGTGGCACTGAAAATCGAGGATAAATATCGCTTGAGAAAAAATAAGTTATGTAATGAGAATCGGAGAGTATGTCAAGCAAGCAAATGTCAATAGTTCCTAAACCCGAACATACATGCATGGATTCGTTTTATGTACAGAAAGTAGATCGATTACAGTTTCTTTGAAATGTCAGATAAAATCAATATATAATTTAAGTTATAATAACAAAAATAATTTCTACAAGTTGATAAGAAAAACCTTGCTTAATTTAGGTGGAATACTTACCTCCAAACTTCAATTTAATCCAACTGTATCTCAGACCCGTTGTATCCGTAATAGGATCTTGATAGTCTACTACTCAAAACCCGGTCAACTGAGGGGAAGATCTGAGAGAGGGAAGAGAGTAGAAACTCCTATCATCTAAACCCTACATTATATTTGCAGGAGAGGAAGAATCAGGAAAGAATTAGTGTTACAGGATGAGGCTGGTGTGAGGATTAAATCTGAGTAGATTCATAACAGTTTTTTTTTTAAAAAAAAAAAAAATTAAGATTATGTTTTTATTTTTATTTTCTCAACCGTTTTAAGATAAGGTCTTTGACTAAATCATTAAGAAACATAAATATCAGCCCACTTTGCTTTTTAGTCCTTACTATTTTAAATAATTACGTATAACCCTTGGGTGGGTTATTACACCTGAATTGTGGAAAGGTTAGTCACCAGGAAAGGGAATGTTGATATAGAAGCCCACCGAGCTCGGGAAGAGGTACTATGATCGTGCCAGTAATGTGAATACTTCCCGGGAGGCTTAGGAGTCGAACAAACACAATTGGACATGAGGTGATCGATTAGAAGGCTCTTGCCTCACCCCTGTGGTGAAGCCTTCATCAGCGAGTCTTGTGGAACCTGATAACAACTTTATTAGCTACTACTAAATAGTGAAATGATCAGAGGAAAGGAACAACTGAATGGTTCACAATTGTCACCATTTCCAAGTTAAAAAAGGGGATGGTTGGTGAAAATTGAATTGCGGTGGAGTTGGCTATCATCTTTGACGAACAATGGTATTGGACAACTAAAAGTTTTAGAGATAGCCATTTCAACATCACATGCCCATAAGTGGGGTTGTGATGCCAATTGTGGCATTGAGGGATATCAATTTCATTGATTTCTCGAAATCCTGTGAAGCTTAGTCGTGGACCTCTAGCGACTTGACAAAGTCAACAGTAAGACGCGATGAATAGAAGTATTCTAGCTCCCTCTCTACTGCTGACATCACCATACAGTCACACAGATCCTGAAGTCGATCATAGAGTTGATTTACGTTGATTGTAAGGGAGGAAGCTTCACCGATGACCTCTAGACTATAATGAAAATCAAACAAAGAAAGTTGTTCCCTGTATTATCAACTGCAACATTGGAAGCCACCTACACCATATTTGAGTGGAATTAGAGGCTAAGCAACTGGATTTTCCATGAGGTCAAAGAAAGATGGAGATTGGGTTGATGAGGACAAGAAAAAGAAGTCATAGCATCGGGGAAAGCTCAGAATCGTCTCGGGGTTATGGGGTACAATGGTAGAAAAGGGAAGAGAAAGGGAAAGAGGGTCCCCATAGGGGAAAGGCTAGCTCCAACGATGTTCGGAAAGCCACTATTGGGGTAAGCATCCCAGGAAGAACAAAGCCGCTCAACCAAAATTCTTATGGCTGACACTGTGGACAAGGCCGTGACAACGCAACATCCTTCTAATTGTCATACTAGGACATCGGAGGGCCTACAACGACGCTAGTTGTAGCGGTTGGTCAACATTGTACCTCACAAAAGGGACCAAAGTTGTTACAATCCTTCGAGATATGTTTCGAATGAAGAACAACCCAGGGACATATGTGTGTAAAGGGCGTCTAACGTGGGGGAAGAGTAGCGCTTGTATCACCAAAAAGGAAGGTCGTTGAGGTGGACTCTAGCATAGAGAATTTTGATGTTGTGGAGGCTTTCTTTAAGGACACATGGAGCGGTGATCTAATAATAAAGGGGGCCACAAAAGTACTAGTGCTAGTGCTGAATATTTAGTTGAGTTGGTAGATTGAGGAGATGACATCTAGAGCAAAGCTGGGCCTAGACAAGTTGGGTCTCATGCGCCCATCTCAACAAACAAAGCTAAACCCAAATCGTGTTGCAGTAGGGATTTTGAGCCTATGAAGCCCGATAATGACCCTAATTAGCTCAATCAACATGAAGGTACCCCATAGAATGACAATTGGTAATGGGGTCAAAATGGACATTACTTGAGGATCGTTGAGATATATTATGGGATCATGGAACCTCATCTATGATGCACCATGAGCCCTAATAGGCAACAAAAGTACAATGGATGAAGCCCGATTACATAAGAAAAGTACTACAAGGGACACAAGGAAAACACCCATTGTTAGGACCCGCCCCAATGCTAATAATGGTCATACAACACCAGAATTGATCCGTGACACCAGTCTAGGTTAGGATGTTAAATTTTTATAATTAAATATTAACTCATTGTTGTTATTTTAATAAAATATTTAAATCATTGTATTTATTAACGATTTATTTGCTTAAGCGAAATGTTTAGAGTTATATTTTGCAAACAACATGGATCTTTAAGAAAAATAAAATATATATATTAATAGAATTAATTAGAAGAAATATGAATAGTTTATACAACAAAATTTATAATTATATTTTTTAAAATAAAAAAATAAAATAAAAATTTAAAGTAACAGATCATTTTTTGAAGAAGAAAGTAACAGATCATCGCCGGAAAAATTTGGCAAGTTATCTGTGTCCCACTCCCCACTGAAGTGGGTTGACGTGTTTATCCTTATCATAAGATGCCTCATCTCCAGCAGCAGCGAAAGCCTCAACTGACGTGTCTCACTGGTGGCAGATTATTATTATAAGTACTCCTATTATTAAACCAAATCATTGACCCATCGATCCTAGGATACCCAATCTCATCCCTCAAATCCAAATCCAATGGTGATCCCAATCCCTGGAGGACCGCTCGCTGTTTCCTCGTTTCTCTCCTCCGTCGTCACTAAACAATAATACAATCCATGTCCTGATCTATAAAAAAAAGGGAATCCACAAACCCCCAATAACTTCAATCCCTAATGGCTTCCATCTCGATCTCGCTAAAATCTCTCTCCTCTCCTCCTCTCATCTCCTCCGCTTCGACCCGCCGGCGGCCCAAGAGAGCAGTGATTGCCGCCAGCGCCGCGAACTCGTCCGGAGACGCGAAGGCGCGACAGTGGTGGGCACCGCTGTTCCCCTCGATCATCACGGAACCGGACGGATCAAAGGGACTGAAACCCCTGGAGGTGGGATCGGAGGTGAAGACGCGGAGGTCCAGGTTGACTGCGGAGAAGGCGAGGATGCTGCGGCAGAAGATGCTCGAAACTGAGAGCTGGCACGACGCCATGTACCACTCCGCCATCGCCTCCCGCCTCGCTTCCTCCAACAAGTACTGACTCTGCTCCGAATAATAAGAGCGAAATTCTAGATCGAGATTTCCTGTGTGTTTTTATCTCTTTACTTGGTTGTGTGCGAATAAGTGGAGCGAATGGTTTGTGGGAGCGGTGGTGGTCTATGAATACTCTCTTTTGTGTTTATAGTTGTACGCAAAAGATGAAATTTGGCCGGCCTTCAAAGTGGACAGACAGCACCTTAATTTGTTGATGCTGGTTGTAACTTGTGTCTAAAAATAAGTTTTTTATGCTGTAAATATATATCTTTATATTTTTCTTTATGGAGATGGTTTTGTTATATATATATATATATATTACAATTTTCTTTTCAATTTTATCTTTCAAATCACGAGCTAGAAAATTTAAATATACACCCTAGAAATTATGCATTAATTAAAACCATGTTTATTGGGTCATGTTCTAGTTTAGATTTTAAAATATTTATTAAATTTCCCCCAATATTAAAGTATTCCGCAAAATTGCTTGGGCAATCAGCATATTGTGGATAATGACCGGGTATAATTGGCTCATAAACAGTATTTCAAAGACCCTTATGTTTATTTGGAGCGAAACAATGTTGAAAAAACAGGTTTGCTCCACTGAACGAAATCCCTGGAGCAAATCGTGGTTTTGGTCTAAATAAGATATTTTAATTTTAGGGGAAATTATAAAAAAGTACCTGTGGTTTATGACTTTTTAAATTCGGTCCTTGTGGTTCAAAATTGAGAGCATGCGCACAATGGTTTCTTGGATTTATCAGCTTTAGTCACTTACTTGTAATCTTTGTGCATTCAGGATTAGGTATCCCGTTTGGCCCCTCTAGAGCATGTTTGAAGAATTTCCAACCGTATGGATGGGAAAATTATCGAAAAATAAGCTAGCGCATCAATTTTATCTGATTTGGTAAACCGTTTGGTCCTCCCACTTAACGGTTGAAATTCTGGACTGTTCAGATTCCTATAAAATAAGAACCGTTAAGATGAAGATCCTACAAGTTTTCAAATTGTATGAAATTGGCAGACTAGCTTATTTTTCGACGATCTTCCCATCCATACGGTTGGAAATCCTTCAAACTCATTTCTAGGCCAAAGCGACGCCACTTTGAATGCGCACAAAGATACATGGTACTAAAAGCGATAAACTGACAAACCATTAAGTAGCTGTGGTTCAATTTTGAACCACAAGAACCGAATTGAAAAAGTAGCAAACCACAGGGTACTTTTTTGTAATTTCCCCTTAATTTTATGGAACAAAATGGTTTGCAAAACACCACTTTTCTCTAAAGGGTCTGGGTTTTTATGTAACAAAACAATCTTTTTAATCATTGTTTTGCTTTGTTAGAACATAATTGTCTTTGAAAGATTATTTTCGAGCCTAATATATCTAGTCATCAGACTCATCACGCATAGGATGTTGACTAGGTAACTCCAAGATCATTTTGATAAACACTATCCTTGGGTGAAAAACACAAAATATAAATAAATAAATTAGAAAATGACCCATATTCAATCTATAGCATTGTTTAGGACCAAACATGAGCATTTATAGCACGATTCATGTATGTTTAGTCCTATTTCATATCAAATGAGCATCTTGTGCTAGCTCACTCGAATTAGTCAAAATGCGCATAACTTCAATGAGTTTAGGTGTTAATTTGAGTACATTTTACTGAACGCAGAACATGCCATCAGGTGACCTTCATAATGAGCTACACAAATAGGAGGAAGCCTTGAAGCAAAAGCAAAGTGAGCCGTGGCGAAGGAGAACTGCTTCGGTGTTTCAACAGAAAAGGGCCGTGTCGAAATAAGGTGACGCCACGTCCTGCTAAAACTGAGATTTTATGAAGCGGAGGCTACTTGTATTTCGACGCGTCGGCATCCCACAGGCATCCGAATGCTGATTGTTTCTTGACGTGTCGGTTCTTAGGAATCGACGCGTCAGTTGTCGCAGCTATATAAAGAACCTAGAATTTCCTCAACTTTTACATCTCAGATTTTACACCATTCTTTGGCAGCCAAGGAGTGACGACCCAAGGGCATCCAGGAGGAGTTTCTAATGGTCAGGGTTTAAGCGATCCGGAGGGCAAGACTGTTTCATTAGAGGGGAGATCCAAGGACAAAGATCCGCATCCTCATCATCTTTGGTTTTTATCCTTGTTATGAACATGGGATTCTTGGTGCTATGAACTTAATGTTTGTTTTGCTTGGAATCCTATGTTGCGAGGCTAGAACTTTTCAAATCTAGGGTTGTATGGGATGAAGACTTGAACATCTTTATTATCTATTGATTGAATAGTTTATGAGTTATTATTGGTATGTTTATGATGCAAACACCTATAACGGTTAGTCGATGGACAATGAAAAATTTGCACTTCACTAATCTTAGATTAGGGTAGAATGATTGTGTAGCACAAGGTGGATGTCGGGGTGACAGCTCGCAGACCCCACTAGCATAGACATATGCAGTGGTCTTCCACGGGTAAGGTTAAACCTAGTTCCAACAATGCTTAATACTACCACCATAGACATATGGGGAGAAGTTAGTGTGTATCCCTAGTGACAGAGAATTAGCATGATGCGCCCGAAGCGCACATGAAGTACCTTAGGTTGCCCTTGCGTGTACCCTTACCAAGACAACAAAGTGAACTACAATCAGTCTGTAAAATCCAAGATTTTATTGGAATAAATGATTTCTAATTTCTCTTTAATTATTTTGTTAATTTAAAGCAATTCCCCAAAATTATATCTAATTGGAAAAGAAGGATCAAAATGATTAATGTCCAAATTAGGGTTGATTGGGGCTGCTAGGGATGTAGTTGTAATTTCTGGAATACCGAGTTCTTAAAGGAAATTGTCTCTCTCTCTCTCTCAGCAGTAGGACCTGCATGTAAAGAGAGAAAGAGGGCAAGGGTAATATGCAAAATTACGGAGAACTCATGCTGAGAGGTGTATTAAAAGAAACGGACGACTACGATTAAAATATCAAAGATAAGGTTGTAAGTTCGAGGCAACGAGGAGGAAATTTTGCCACCCATCCAGTTCTGTTGAAGTGAATTAATCTGAGCCTTTGATCTTAGATGGGTGAGTAAGTTCAAGGTAAGGGAATTAATCCCAGCCTTTCATCCGTTTTTTACAATTGAAATAATTGTGGCCGTTCATCTCGAGCAAGCGTTTAAGTTAGAGGCACTTCAAGGAAATCCATATGACTACCATTATCTAATCGTCATTGTTCATCCAGTTGAGTTACGGATCCGAGGCATCTTTTCCCTAGCGCAGTTGGGCCATCCAGATCTTGAACAAGAAACCTCGCCCGTGAAGTAAATCATCGCACCTATGATTATTAAGATGAACCAGTTACCTTCGGATCCCATGCAGGCAATCTGGCCATTCGACCGAAGAATCCTTATCACGAGGCACTACCAGTCGCGTCTCTCCGCCAGCGAGCAGCGCCGCCGCTTGCTCTAGCCCCTCCGTAATCACCGTCGGCAGGATATGGAAATGAGATGATAACTTCGTGCGTCTAATTCCTCTATTATCAGGATTGAAATGGCCTGAGATTCTTCACAAGCCCCTATAAGAGGAGTGCCAGCCTTGGGACCATACCACCACTCTCCTCCTCCTCCTCCTTCTTCTCCTCCTCATTCTTTCCGGCCGGAGCAAACATAGCAACCATTGGCAGTCGTAGGGGGAGCTGTAGAGGAGTATCATTATCTGAACTACGTCGGAGACCAGGGAGCAAGAGTGCTGCGGTCCTCCGACATCCTCCAGAGCGCCAAGAGTCGCCGGAGCCATTCTTGGAGCACACCGGTGAGTTGCAACGACCTTCTTCGGTAAGCTCTAAAAACTTTGGATATCTAAGACATTGAGGTTTATTCGCTGACCAACGCCGCGATGCTACAATACCTAGATCATCGGACCGCCATGTAAAGGATCACTTAGTGCGGAAATGCAGCAACTTTTGAGGGCATAAAACAGCCACCAACAACCGTGGTAAGTCTCCCTCGACCTCCGTAGCAACACGTATAGGTTTACATACATGCACAGGATAGGCGTGGGAGAAGGACAGCCGACCGGAGCGCCGCCTTGCTCCGATGTGGTCCAAGTTAGATGCAAGCCTAGATTCAGTTGCCAGGCGATCCAGTCTAGTTAGGTTGTAAGGGGTTTGGATCCAAACCCAAGTCAACTGATCAGATCAAGTCAAGTTTGGTGTAACTATGTGAACCAACTCAAATAGGTTGTGTTCAAACATTGTGGATTGGGTCTGATCCATCTTAATAGGTTAAGTTAAATAAGCTTGGCTTAATCATGTTAAAAGGGCTGGGTCCGAATCCAAATGAAGCAAGTTGGGCTTAACCAAGTGAATCATCTCTAATTACTTGGGTTCGGTTAAAATGAGTTGGGTTTAACCAATTCATAGTAAATTAGGTTGGGCTTGATCAAGTCCTAATAAGTGGAATGACCCTAATCAACTAGCTTGGGTCTAGTCAAGTGACAAACAGAGCCCAACCAATTAAATAGACTTGAGTCTAGCAAGATTTAAAACTGGAGTTAGTAAAGATAAGTGACTGGACATAAAAGGTTGGGTCTAATCAGGTTTTGATTTGACTGATAAATTAAAAGAAAAAGAAATGGCAGGAGAGGGAATTAAAATTCAAGACCTACACAACCAACAAAGTGGGCCTTAACTACTAGGGTACTATACCACATCCGATTGAACAACGGGGTTTAATCAGATAAGGACAAACTCACCTACAATAAAAGCTAGGTCTAACCAAGTTATAAAAAGGGAAGAAATAAAAGGGAGGGAACGAGGATTCGAACCCAAGACCCCACAAGTATAGTGGAATGCCCTGACCACTAGGATATAAGAACTTTATGGTTAAAAGGTGGGGTTTAGGCATTCAATAAAGAACTGACATGAAATACAAGTCAGGGCCCAAATTGATTAGATTATAGCCTAATAGTGGACCACTCATGTGCATCTAGGGTTTATGAACTATTGCCACTACTGATATAGGCTACATTATCATATTTCGACGTAAACGCGTCTGGAGGGAGTCACGTGTGATTCCAGATATCACTGATAGAAGTAAGATACTCGTACCTAGTCTCCACCCAGTGATGGGCTTTCTTGACTTTGTTGTTGATATGTGATCGATGATCTCATTGTTGATTACATACACATAATAGATTTATGCTTTGTTTTATGTGTATGGTTGTTATGTTCACTAGGCACGCCAGCCTGTTGATCGACACTTGACCATGGGCACATGTGTACTTGTCCGCTGGCCGGGTAGGTAAGTGCCAGCTGAATTCTATTCTTCTGCCCGGATCAAACGAGCGTGGGGGCTCCGTCGAGGAACGTTCAGGGTCGAGGACACTTTGGTATTCTGGCTTTCCACACCAGAGGGAGGATACTCTAGTTGTCCAGCCCGTCAATGGGATTGATTCGCTGACCGTGTCGATACGTATGAGAGGTGGTGCTACTGACTCACGACACGAGGGTCGTTTCTATCCAAGGCTGATGGTTCTGACCTAGGGATGCTTGTGGAGTTTTCCTTGGAATTCTCTTCAAGATTTTGAGATTTGTAGACATGTTAGGGGTCCCTACCATTGCTTGTCTTGTGGTAGGTCTGAGACTCCTAGATAATCGATAGTGCGGGACGTGGTCCCTAGTTGATTGTTCGGTCATGTTTCTTGATTTGCTTGTTGTTAGCTTATCTTTTGATATTATGTGACTTCATTATGATCCTTGAGGGGGTACTTACTATGCTTTCATTCTGAAGCTCAAACACTTGTTTTTATTTATTTGCAAGGTACTAAGTAGTAGCCGATTCGCACTTTGGTGTTGCGCTAGTGATGCAGGAGAGCAGGGGTCAGACGATGCCGAGCTATCTGATTGCACCAGGAGAGCTTTGGCATACCACGACTTGGCGGACCGACGTAAAGGCGGAAGGTGATCGAGCCAAATCCGGAATTGGGGAGCACTTTGGACACGTTTTGGTATTTTGGCCATAACTTTGGCTACCGATATCGGATTCGTGCGCTCAACCCCAATTCGGAAAGCTCGTCTCAACGCCCACATGGGGTCCATCAAGCTTCCTTCATCCTCAAATTTCACTGTTTTCCCCGTTGTTTCTTCGTTTCTCGGTGTTTTTTTTCCATTTTTGGCAATACTTCGTATGCCAAGTTAGGATAGGATATGAATCCGATTTGAACTCGTATTTTTAGGAGTTATCTATTTTGTTTAGTTATTTTAGAATTAGATAAGTTTTTCTATTGGACCAAAATTTACCGATTTGGGCAAATTTGGATAAGAAGATAGAATTTCTAGGTTATCTAGGTTAGTTCTTTTTAGCTATTTAAACCCGGCTTGTGGGTTGAATCTTATTCATTGATTATTGAGTTATATTTTCTTTTTAAAGCTTCAGAGACTTCTCTTCTCTGTTTGTCCTCCTCTTTTCTTACTCTTTTATCAATCCCCCCCTGTTTACCACCGCCCGCAGGTTAATCACTACCCTGCCCGGCGTCATCTAGGGAACCGGGCATCTTTGCAGAGGTTCGAGAACGTCATGTTTCTTTGTGTGTGAGATATTATTGTAGGACCCATGTAGGGCCTTGATTTTTGTAGGGTGATTGAACTCTTATTTTATTTATGTTGCAATACTCTGGATTATTTTCATGTTATTTGGATTATGTTTAAATTATTTGTGGAATGTTCTTATTTACCCAGGACTTGTATCAAAGTGAGGTGGGCCTCCACTTGGTTACTGTGATCTGTGCACGTACTCGAGGCCTGGGATCCAAGTCGGGGCATGACACAGTCAATAGAGAACACATTAATAAAGTCTGATTCCCATACACCCATAGATCCTCATTATTGAGTGTCTTCCCAATCTTTCATCCCTTCGTTACTCGAGTTACATTGAGATCCTTAGTCAACATCAACCCCTTGTATTCATTGTTTTAGTATAGTTTCTTGGTTTAGCTTTAGTTAGCTAGCAACCCACTCCTTGTGTTTGACTTGGGCTTATCGGTATAAATTTTATTACTTTGACGGTACATATACTTGTGTGAGTGTGTGTACTGATAAGTGTTTAATTGCGCATATTTTTATATATCATTCATGTATATAAAAGGTTATACTTGCTCCAGATTGCATGTAAAGTGTATATGAAAACAGTATGAATAATATGTCTAATTGAATGCTTATCAGTTGTGTACCGGCCCTCCTCATGACCGAAATCTCAAACGGTTCCTTTTTAGAGTTGAGCACCCCGAGTACCATGTACTGGCCCTCCTTATGGCTGGTATCCCCAACGGTTCCTTTTTAGCGCCGAGCACCTTGAGTGCCGCGGATCGAGTCGATACTACCACAATTATACCGGTATCCAACCACAAAGATTGAGAAATACTACTAGTTACCTATTATCTAGTCTAACCGGAAATTTGTGGAATCCTAAACTAATCTAAATGCAAAACCTAGAAAGACGATAAAATCGGATCTCAACAAGGACTAGGTAAAGTCGTAAGTGCAATCAATTATAGGAGAGGTATATCTGAGCAATGAACCATTCTCTGGTTCTTGTGAAGATAGACAATAAATGTTAAGGCTAATAGTTACAATAAATTAGACCAAGGATTCCTATAGTGCTTTCATCCCCCTCTCGAGGCGATTACTAATCTAGTACCCTCATTAATTGGCATTTATGGGAATCTAATTCTTGGAAAGGTTATAGGAATAAGGCATATGAAGGATTCACTCTCTTTGATACCCGATCTCTCAACGCACTCATAAACCCCTCTATTGAGGTATGCCCATACACGAGGAGGCAATTGCTTCTTCCCCCAGTGCGTCAGATTGGATAATCTAGGCTATCGCAATGTAGATTACCAATGTAATGAATGACACTCAATAGATCTAAATATTAAAAAGAAACTAGATAACCATTAACATTCAATGTCAAAGTTAAACGTCAACTCAGGGGTTCATCATGCCCGAATACCTACAAAACTAGTTCCCCATCAAAGAGGAACTCAAATCCAATTCAAAACAATAAAGGAGAGAAATAGACATACGGAGATACGTTATTCCCTCCACTGTTAGGGTGGTGATAGGACCATTGATGCGACCCCCTCCAAGCCTCGCCAACGAAAAGATGGATGATGGCGCTCGGTGTCCTCGCCTCCAAGCTTTGCTCTCTGGTGCCCTAGATGGTGGATGGGTGGATCAATTGATGAATTTCCCAAGGATGGGTCTAAAGATACTTTCAAAGCCCTGAACCTCGGTATTCATATGGTCCCTTGTGATTAGAGAGGGTATGGTACCACTTTCGGTTCGCTTGGACCCGTTTCAGCTTAAGTTCGGGTATGGAAAACTGGAAATCCTATGTGCATGGGAGGGTACCTGGGCGCGTCTTCGCCCATGTGGCTCTCAGGATGCGATCTGCGCTGGATTGACAAACAACATGGGGGTTTACATCGGCACATCTGTGCCCTTGTAGCTCTCAGGTAATGCCCTACTGCTCTTCAAGGCTACACAAGACCTCACCGCGTGTGCATGCTCGCTCTTGTAGGCTCAAAAATGAATTTTCCTTCTTCAGACAGGCGCATGCACCCGTGTGTGCACTCGTATACTATCCTGTCTTCCTTGTTTTTGCCTCAAAGGGTACCGAATTGCTTCCTTTTAGTTCTTGAGGCATTCTGATGCCCTGTAAATAATGATTCACACAAATTAAGTACTGGCGGGATATATTTACTCTAAATAGCATGTGAAGTGTATATTGAGGAAAATGAAAGCGATATAAAATTATAACCAATTGAACACTTATCAAATATCTCCACACTTGAGCGTTTACTTGTCCTCAAGAAAATTAAAAGAAAAATAAAGAATTGATAGTGTTCAACCTCTGGCTAAGGAATAAGTAGTTTTACTCTACTCAAAGTTCACCATCAATATATGTATTCTCCTATTTCAACCTCGGACTTAGAACAATCCCGTGACACTTGTCAATATGGCTCTAGATGAAAATTTTTCACTCCACTTACCATGTTCCCAATCCTCAAAGTGACAAGCATCCCCTCACTAGACTCTAGAGGCTCCTTAGGACTCCAAATGCAAAATATAATGAAAATTAGACACTCAATTTAATCTTTTCTCTCTTTTTTTTTTCCACTCCTGTAGGGCATCCCTAATGGATCTAGCTTTCCAGGCAATTGAAGTTTAACATAGAGTGTAGATCTCCCTTTCTGAGGGATGCACATGACGATTAGACACTAGTTTACCCAACTACTCAAAAGATTACAACTCTACATACACACACTCATGCTCACAAGCGATTTTTTGGCTTAAACAACACTTTGATCAAGAGCCAAAACCCAGAGCTTAATTCATCACCACGAGTAGAGGAGCACTATCTTGGTTCTTATTTTCATAATTTCTATGTATATTTCTTATTCGTTATCTACAACTCTACTTACAAGAGCAAGAAGTTTAAACTTGTGCCACAAAACCTTTTAGAGCCATTGAAAATAATACTTAGCACTCGAAGTCGAAAGAAGATGACAATGCGTTATCTAATGTCTCTAAAGAATAGTGTTTCCAGAATGATTTTCTTTGAGTATCCATGATCACTACAAGAAAAAAGCTAAATTGCAACGGATATTAGCGAGGGAATAAATTTCATTGCCAATTAGCTAGGGATTTGCGATGGATATGTATTTAGCTAGGGAATAGCGGGGGAAACCACTCCGTTGCTAAAGCATGACTTAGCAAGGGATTTTTCCCCAGCTAAGTTGCAAGGGACATATCGCTCGCTAATTTCATTATAAAACATATAACATTGTTTATATAATGAAATTAGCAAGGGAAACATCCCTCGCTAATTTCATTGAATATAAGTATATAATGAAATTAGCAAGGGAATAATCCTTCACTAATTGCATTATATTAAATTGTTTATAAAATGCAATTAGCGAGGGTGAATTCCCTCACTAATTTCATTATATAACATTATGTATATATGAAATTAGAGAGGGAAAACATCGAGGTTTCATAGGAGAACCTAAAAAACATCGAGGTTTCATAGGAGAATCTAAAAAAAGAAAAATTTGTGCTAAGATGGTGTACTAAAAGTAGCACAAAACTGAAGATTTTTAATAATAGGAATCATCGGTTTACACTAAGCATGCATTGTCACAAAAGGATTTGCAAAAAATTACTTACAAAAATTTGTAGTGAATTTTGTGAAAAAATACTCATGCCCATCTTCATACTTAAAAATTTGCAAGGAATTTTAAAATTATCTTGGTGGCTACACATCTCCACAATTAAAATCATTGAGTGTCCTTACTGCACAGAATCATGTATGTAATTGATAAGAAAATAATAGAACAAGGTGAAGGGCAAACTAAAACTTCCCCAATTCTACTAAGATAAGCTCCAAACATCATGTGAGCTTGGGGTGAAGTTCAATTTGGGGCCAAAATGTACACTCTTTCATGACCTACGAGGCAAGGAGGGGTCAATATAGCTCAAGAAATGAAAAACATAACGTCTGAATATCATTAATCAAAAGATAAAAAGATAACAAATGGAGTAGGGATAAGCCCTTGCTTACTAATACAAACTGAAATGCAAGTCCTGATCCCTCTCTAAGAAACTACTCCTCATCAAAAGCAATGGGGGTGACAAATAGAGTGGTTGCTAGTGGTGCTGGTGTCGCTACAAGTGGTGGAGGAGTTGGGCCTACTAAGGGTGATAGGTGTGCTGCATTTAATTACATAGTTAACAAAACAGCTGCAAGGTCTGTGATATCTTTGTCGTCCTCATCACCTTCTATTAAATGGTGGGGTGCTTTAGTTCGAGGTGATGTCCATGGTGGAGTGACCCGGAAATATGGATGAGGAAGCAAGAATGGTAAAACATCAACCAAAGTAGGTTGATTGCCCAATCAATCATGTGGTTAACGTGTCTGGTAGTAGATCTGGAGTCGCAATCATCGGGAGGTGTGCATTTTGATGCCGAGGTAGGGGTTTTGGGTGTTAGGGTGATGGAGGTGGCTAGGTTTTGAAAAAGAAGTAAACGGGATGGAGATGAAACGACATGCCCGTGGGTGTTGAAAATGTGCTACACGGGCTTATATACCCGTATAGGAGACCGTGTAACTCATGGGGTAGGTTAGATGGGTGCAAATGCATCCATTGAACATGCCCATGTACCCATTTTCATCAAGACTAGGGGCTACACTAGCATAGATGCACCCGTGTAATGCCCCATGTGGCTTCCTTCTCTTCCCTTTTGTAAACATTGGAACCTCACGGGCACAGGTGCACCCATGTAGCTCTGCGTGGAGCTCCCTGGTGATAAAAAATTAGGGTACATTAGACTATTTTCTCACCTAACTAGCCACACTCATAGTACATTAATTCTCTAGACTCAATCATTACATTCATCTCATGAGTAAAATTGAGGAATCAACAGAATTAATGCAATCAAGACGTGCATCGATTTATTGGGAAAAACTAAAACTAACTAATGAAGACTCGGAAAACTTTCTATGACCTTGGGTTGCCTCCCAAGAAGCGCTTGTTTAACATTACTAGCTTGACGTACCTTTTCCTTATCTCATGGTGGTTCAAAAAGATGGAGCCCCTCGTTGGTCCTCCCTAGAATACCCCCTTTGTAGTATAATTTGAGTTGATGCCCATTTACCTTGAATGTCCCTTTCACTGCATGACTTATTTCGATAGCCCCTTGAGTATGGACTTTTGTGACTATGAAGGGTCCAGACCATCTTGACCGTAGCTTGCTCAAAAATAGTTTTAGTTTGGAAATAAAATGCAATACTTGATCACCCTTATTGAATAGCTTGCATTGTTTGATGAGCTGGTCTTCATGTTGATTGGTTCACTCGTTATACAACCTCGAGTTTTTATATGTTGTATGCCTCCACTCATCCAACTCATTTAATTGAAGCTTCCTTTTTGTGCCTACAAGGGGAAGATAAAATTTAGAAATTTGGTGCCCCAATAGGCTTTGTGCTCCAGTTCTACCGATAGGTGACAGGCCTTGCTGCAGACTAGTGTATAAGGAGCACTTCCAATAGGTGTCTTGTAGGCTGTGTGATATGCCAATAATGCATCGTCCAATTTATCGAACCAATCTCTTTAGTGTTACGCTATCACTTTCTCAAGAATATGCTTTAATTCTCAGTTTCACATTTCAACTTGGCCGCTTGTTTGTGGATGGTATGGGGTCGAGGTGCGATGCACAACCCCATATTGTTTAAGGACTTTTGTGAATTGAGCATTGCAAAATTGACTGCCCCGGTCACTGATTATGGAACTAGGTGTGCAGAATCTAGAAAATAGTTTTTCAGGAACTTGACCATACTCCTAGCATCACTATTAGGTAGGGCTTGCACTTTCACCCATTTGGAGACATAATCGACTGCAACTAGGATTGATTTGTTCCCATAGAGTTTAGGAACGACCCCATGAAATCTATGCCCCAAACATCAAACACCTCACATACTTGGATGGAGCTTTGTGGCATTTCATCACATCGAGAAATGTTCCCTGTGCGTTTGCAATTTTCGTACTGTTGGATGTACCTATGAGTATATTGGAACAATGTGAGCCAATAGAAGCCGAAGTCAAGCATCTTCCTAGTTGTCTTATTTGTACTGTAGTGCCCACAAGTTGGGACTACATGACAATGATCCAAAATTCTCCACCCTTCTTCTCTTAAGACACATTTCTTGACTAATTGGTCAGTGCATATGCGGAATAGATATGGTTCATCCCAAATGTAAAATTTTAGATAGGCAAAGAATTTTTTTCTTCAGACGGTACGGGTAACTTTTTGGGAGTACCCCTACGACCAAATACTTTGAAATATCCACGAACCAAGGTGGATTATTTTCCTCACTTATTCCTTGTAATCCCTCATCCACCACCTATACATTATATAGTTACTCTTCCCGGAAAACCTCATTTATGTCCCCTTCTTTTAGAATCACTCTATTAGGATACTGAAGTCTTGATAGGTGATTAGCTGCTAGATTCTCTACCCCTCTCTTGTCTTTGATTTCCAAATAAAATTCCTGCAACAATAAGCTCTAATGAATAAGCCGAGGCTTAGCATCTGGCTTACTTAATAGATAGCGTAACACAAAATGATCAGTATAGACTATGACTTTGGATACCACTAGATAAGTGTAAAAGTTTTCAAAAGCAAACAATATAGCAAGTAGTTCTTTTATAGTGGTTGTGTAATTCTCTTATGCATCAGTGAGGGTCTTATTGGTGTAATAAATAAGTTGAAAGTGCTTATCCCTCCTTTGCCCCAAGACTGCCCCCATAGCGTAGTCGCTTGCATTGAAAATAAGCTCATATGGCAAATCCCAGTTGGGTACGATCATAATCTGAGCTTGGACGAACTTCTCTTACAAAATAGTAAAAGCTGCTAGGAAATCGTTATTGAAATCAAATGGGGCATGCTTCTCAAGAAATTTAGTTATTCACCTAGCAATTTATGAGAAGTCCTTTATGAATTGCCTGTAGAACCCAGCATGCCCCAAGAAACTTCGCACCACCATGACTGATGTAGGTGGGGGCAGTTGTACAATTGTTGCCACCTTCACCTTATCCACCTCAATACCCTTGCATGAAATTTAGTGTCACAAGACTATTCCTTCTAAGACCATAAAATATCAGTTTCCCCAACTCAGGACTAGATTGGTCTCCTCACATCTTGTTAACACCTTTTCAGGATTATGGAGGCACATGTGAAAAGAGTTCCAAAAGACGGAGAAGTCATCCATAAAAACTTCTATTATGTCTTCCACAAGATCTTCAAAAATAGCAAGCATGCACTATTAGAAGGTGGCAGGGGTATTGTATAATCCGAAGGGCATGCGGCGGTATGCAAATGTGTTGTATAGACATGTGAAGGTGGTCTTCTATTTGTTCTCCGGAGTGATGGGGATTTGAAAATATCCAGAGAAGCTGTCAAGAAAGCACTAGTATGAATGCCAACCAACGGCTCGAGCATCTAATCAATGAATGACAATGGAAAATGGTCCTTCCATGTAGAGTCATTTAGCTTTCTATAGTGATGCAGGATGCTGTGGTTAGTTGGTGCTGAGTTGGCAGATTAACGTAAAGACTGGAAGTGATCGAGCAAATTCCGTGATTGGAACAGTTTTGGTGGTGGTTCTGTATTTTGGCCATAGCTTTGGCTACAAATGTCGGAATCACATGTTTGAACCCAATCCGGAAAGCTCATTTTGATGCGCACCACGTGGTCACCCAGATCGACTTGGGAGACACCGTATTCAAATTCAAAATCTGCTGTTTTCCCTTCATTTCACTATTTAGATTTTTTTTGTTATTTTTAGTATTAAATTATTTATCAAATTAAGATAGGATTTGAATCCGATTTGATCTCGGAATTTTAGGAGTTGTCTAATTTATTTAGAGTTTTAAATTTATATAAGTTTTAGTTTTGGATAATAATTTGCCAATTTTGGCAATTTATATAAGATAGGGCTTTTAGGTTAGTTTTTGAAAGCTATTTAACCCAGCTTGTGGGTTGAATTTTCATTATTGAATTTTGAGTATAATATTTTCCTGAATTTCAGAGTATTTTATATGGTTCTTTTGGTTCTTCGTTTGTTCTTCCTTGCGGTCCTTTGATCCGGCTAGCCTGCGGGACATCGCTACCTCGCCCGGCGTTAGTTGGTATCAGAGAGCTCGTCTTCTTCCTTTGGCATCTGCATCAATGGCTGGAGGTCATGGTGGCCGTAGTTGACGTAGTTGACGTAGTGGACCGGAGCGCCTTGGAGGCGATGTGCGAGGATTTAAAAAGGCAAGTCGCGGAGTTAATCCAATGCTTGATGATTAAGGATTTGAAGAGGCAAGTCATGAAGTTATTAATGCGTCTGTGCAATCGATTTTAATCATGGTTGTTATGGTCATGTTCCGGCTTAGGAAGTCCACCACCTTAATCATAGTGATCAATGGTTTGGCCAACCTATCTACGACGATGATGATGATGAGAAGATCTCGCCCACCTATGACAATAATGATGATAAGGTGATCTCACCCATCTATGATGAATACGAGGAGGAGACCTTGCCCATCTACGACGACTACGAGGAGGAAAATCCCGAACCCATCTATAACGATAACAAGCAGAAGATTGGACCAAGCTTGAAGACTTCAGATGATTCTAAAGACATTGTTTGAACTCAAGGATGAGTTCATTCCAACCCGGGGTAACTGATGCGGGAGGCTCAGGTTAGTTAGTGCCGAGTTGGCAGGTCAGCGTAAAGACTGGAAGTGATCGAGCAATTTCCGTAATTGTAGCAGTTTTGGGGGGTCGTTCTTTATTTTAGCCATAACTTTGTCTACAAATGTCGGAATCACATGTTCGAATTCAAATTCTGTTGTTTTCCCGTCATATTACTATTTATATATTTTTTGCTATTTTTAGTATTAAATTATTTATCAAATTAGGATAGGATTTAAATCCAATTTGATCTTGGTTTTTTAGGAGTTATCTAATTTGTTTAGAGTTTTAAATTTAGATAAGTTTTAGTTTGAATAATAATTTGCCAATTTTGGCAATTTAGATAAGATAATAGGGTTTCTAGGTTAGTCTTTGAAAGCTATTTGACCTGGCTTGTGGGTTGAATTTTCATTATTGAATTTTGAGTATAATATTTTCCTGAATTTCAGAGTATTTTCTCTGGTTATTTTGGTTCTTCGTTTGTTCTTCCTTGCAGTCCTTGGATCCGGCTAGCCCATGGGATAATCGATATCCTGCACGGCGTCATATAGTCAATTCAAACGTGCTATCAGGTCGACTCAAACTGTTTATTATCGATCCATTTAACCAATAGTACTAGTTGTAATGCTAATAGCTGCTCCATGAACCTATGATGGATTATTTACTAGTTCCTCACAAAATAAGATAAAGAAGATGATTAGTGCGGAGGAACAAAAGTATCAAACAAAAAGAAAAAGAAAAAAAAAATAAAAACCTAAAACTAATGACTAAAGTAATGCTCCAAGCACTCCTAGTAGTCTTAGTCCCTAGCAACAGTGCCAAACACTTGATCAAGATGACAATACCGCAAGTGTACAAGTCGGACAAGTAATATAGTGAACTAGTAAAAGTCGAGTATCAAACCACAGAGATCGAGAAATACTAGTAGTAATTAGTTGGCTATTATATCTAGTCTAACCACGCATTTGTAGAATTCTAAACTAATCTAAATGCTAAACCTAGAAAAATGATGAAATCGGATCTCAACAAGGACGTGGTGAAGTCATAAGGGTAATCAATCATAGGAGATGGGTATCTGGGCAATGAATCCCCCTCGGGTTCTTGTAAAGATAGATAATGAATATTACTATAGTACTTTCATCCTTCTCTTAAGGCGATTGCAAGCCTAGTACCCTCACCAATTGGCATTCAAGGGAATATTATTCTTGGAAGGATCATGGGAACAAGGCATATGAAGGATTCGCTCTCCTTAGTGCCATATCTCTCGACGCATATATAATCCTCAATATTGAGGTATACCCACCACGAGTGATGAGGCGTTCGCTTCTTCCACCAGTGCATCGGATTGGATAATCCGGGATGTTGCAACGTAGATTACCAATGCAATGAATGAAACTCAATAGATTTCAATATTAAAATGCAACTAGATATCCATTAACATTCAATATCAAAGTTAAGCATCAACCCAAGGGTTCATCATGCCAATACCTACAAAATTAGTTCCCCATCACAGGGGAACACAAATCCAATACAAAACAATAAAGGAGAGAAATAGACATAAGGAGATACGCTATTCCCTCCATCGTTGGGACCGTGATAGCACCGTTGATACAAGCCCCTTCAAGGCTCACCGTCAGAAAGGTGGGTGAGGTCGCTCAGTGGCCTCACCACCAAGCTATGCTCTTCGGGTCCTTAGATGGTATATAAACCCAAGAGAAGAGGAGATTAAATCACCTTTGGATGAGAGCTCGAGATTCGGACGTTGGTCAAAGGAGTAAAAGAGATCGAAGGCGGAGAAGACATCAAGTAAGGGAAGCCCTGTTTCTTAACTATGTCTTCTCCTATTTTCTTTGTTGATGTATTCATTAGCATGAGAGGCTAAACCCCTTCGGTTGTGCCTCGGACACATGAACCCTAGGATTTCTTTTAGTAATTGAATCCATTTTTTATTAGTTTCTTTCCTGGATGGTTCTTGTGATTATGTGTTTTGATTGATATGATTATGTCGTGCATGAGCCATGGTCACATACCATGCTATGTCTAGGAAATCATGTTCGTGCTAAGGGTTTTGATTGCATGCCTCATATATGCATAGATAGATGTCTGTCTTAGTTAGGTTTTAACTAGACAAAGGTAATGAGTTCGATCTGCATGCCGAGAGATCAAATATGTAATAAGTGTTCAAATGAGCATCATTTATATATAAAATTCATGCATATTACTATAAGTTTTGGAGGAATATTGGCCCGCTTGTACTCAAAATGGCTTTGTTTCTGTAAACAGGGCAAAAAATAGAGATTCCAAGAGAAGGGAAGCGTTTTCAAGAGTATACGGGCCAAAACAGGGGAAACAGAGGAAGAGAACTAGCCATACGGAGTCCCATATAGACCCGTATAGACCTGGAGAATTCTACGGACCCCTAAACGGACTGACAGGACTCTGTATACGGACCCCTGAGAAATATACGACCCCGTATGGGATTCCGTATACTAGGCCGTATGGTACATATACTGGGTCGTATGTTCTATATACTGGGTCGTATGTCATAAATTTGCAGCTGCGTTTTGGTCGAACAGAGGGTAAAATCGGAAAATACACCCAAAACCTAAGTGTGGGGTATAAATACAAAGTTTAGTTAGGGTTTTGGGTCATCTTGGAGTATCTTGGAGAAAAGGAATCAAGGTTTGGGGAGGTTTCATCATCTTCTCCACCACCAAGGAGGAGGGGATTGAAGGAGTCTTCCCATCAAAAAGCTCAAGAAGGAGAAGAAGGGGCAAAAGGGCAGCAAGGAATCCACCAACAATCGCCATTAGGTGTTTTACTCATGAACTTTATGATTTCTTTCCCTCTTAGTAGGGATTGTGCTCTTCATTGATGGAGAGCTAATTTCTTGATACTTGGGTGTTGATGAACCCTTGGATGATGTTTAATTGATATTGTTTTTCTATGTTAATTGCTTGGTTGAATGCATTATGGTCTATTGAATGTTATGTATGGTAGTATTAATCTCTCTACATTGCGAGAGCCCGGAGAGGTTTCTATAGTCCATACGGGGGAAGATGGGAGCGCCTCCCCATGTGTAGACAAACTTCAATAGAAAGGGCTATGAGTACACCGGGAGCTCGGGTACTAAGACGAGTAACTCCTTTAGATGTCTTATTCCCTTAGCTCTTCCAAGAGATAGGTTCCCTAGAACATAACTAGTAAGGGCACTAGGTTGAGTAATCACCCTCGAGCGAGGGGATGAAAGCACATTAGGAACCTTTGGCCAATGATTCACCAAGAATTAGCATAGATAGCATTATCCATCTCTAAGAAAATCAAGGGGGATTCAATGACCCAAGTATCCCCTTCATCAATTGATTGTCTTCAAGGTCAATTTACTTATTAATTTGCATTCTTAATTTTAGAAATTAGGTTTAGTCACCACCAACCAATCTTGATCTACTACATAATAGATGAATAGCCACTACTAGTACTTCCTTTCTCCCTGAGGATCGACAACCCGACATAAGTCCACTCTATTACTTGATTCGACCCGTTCACTTGCGGATTTAGCGCATCAAGTTTTTGGCGCCGTTGCCGGGGAGATTTAGGACTACTAGGAAAGCTAGGAGTTTATTAATTTAGTCATTTACTTTCAATTTTTATTTTGTTTCAATAATTATTTGATCTCTTGAATACTAATTTTTCTCACAATCGTTTGTGCGAGGTGCTGGTGCATGACTCGGAAAAATCCTAAGAATCTTGTTGAAGCGGATATTGAAATCGATAGAATCTTCCACAAGAGGTTGAGAGAAGTGGAGGTATCAAATCCAGGACCCTTCTCGCGGTCATAGAACACCTTGCCCATTGAGCGCAGTGTTGAAATCATAGGGGAACCTATCATGGCAGGAAGAAGACTCACACTCTCCAAACATGAAAGTTCTCACTACACAGGGGAAGACTTCAGTGTGCATCCCCCAAATGTCAATCTGAACAATTTTTAGATCAAAGCAAGCACATTGTCGATGATTCAAAATATAGCTCAATTTGATGGGAGGCCGGACGACGATCCACATGCTCACATTGCTAAGTTCGTCCAAATTTGCAATATGTTCAAGATTAATGGAGCTCCCTATGATGTTATTAGATTGAGGTTATTTCCGTTCAGTTTGAGAGATGGAGCCTATACATGGTTGAATTCGCTTCCGGCGGGATCTATTCGGACTTGGGCCGAAATGCTTGATAAATTCCTTGACCGATATTTCCCACCAAGTAAGGCCGCGAATCTCAGAATTAGACATTTCTTCATTCAAGCAAGGGCATATGGAAACATTTTTTGAAGCTTATGAAAGATATAATGATCTACCTCTGCGATGCCCCCAACATGGTTTGGATCCTTGTGCCAAGGTCCGTACATTTTACAATGGCTTGGATGATTCAACAAGACAATTGGTAGATGTGGCCGCCGGAGGTTCTTTGGGAAACAAATATCCGGATGAGGCCGAAAAGATTTTTGAAGATATGTCAAGCAATGAGGCACACTGGTCTACTAGAGGCAAGCAAGTTAAAGTAGTAGGTTCCTTGGATGGAACCAATGCAACCGATACAGTTCTCGCCGATAGACTTGATGCCTTAACAAGGAAGATCGATGCACTAACCACCGGCGGTAGCTCGAGGCCAACCCCGGTGATGTCTTGTTGCACAAGTGGAGGAGGACACGATATGACTCATTGTCCCATTGCAAGCATTGATACCATGCCTCTGGAGCAACTACAATATTTGGGCAACAATCAAAGGCAACCGGATGGGCAGTATAGAGCTTTTGTACCAAAGTGGAATCATCCCGCTTTGTCTTATAGGAATCCTCAAGGGGGGTAATGCCCACCGGGTTTCCAACATCCTCCAAAGCCACTGGAACGGAAGCCCAACATGGAGGAAATGATGTTGAAGATGCTACAAAACAATGAAGCATCTATTCTGAACAGTTTACCGAGTAATACCGAAGCGAACCCTTGCGAGCAATGCAAGTCAATCACTTTGAGAAGTGGAAGAGAGGTTAGTTCCCCGATGCAAAGATCTCAAAAGAAGAAGGTAATTGAAGAAGAAAACTCGGCACCATTGGCAAATTCTAGAGAGGGGATAAAGGGAAGGGAAGAAGCACCGTCTTCTCCTCCATATCAACCGAAGATTCCTTATCCAGCTAGATTGATGAAGGACAAGGAAGGTGCTCAATTTGCCAAGTTCTCTAGCATGTTGAAGCAATTGCACATTAACTTGCCATTGGTGGAGGTTCTAGCTAAGATGCCAAAGTATGCAAAGTTCATGAAGGACCGCCTCTCCATTAAAAGGAAGCTAGAGGATGCGGCTCCAGTCACCCTCAATGCCCAATGCTCAGCCATTGTACAACAGGATGTTCCCAAAAAGTTGAAGGATCCGGGTAGCTTCATTGTTCCTTGCACACTTGGGGGAGGAGTGACAAAGAAAGCATTGGCTGATTTCGGTGCAAGCATCAATGTAATGCCATACAATCTATACATGAAGCATGGGCTTGAGGATCCAAAGCTAACCGGAATGACGTTGCAATTGGCGGATCGATCCGTGAAAAGACCAAAGAGATTAGCCGAAGATGTCCTTATCATGATCAATGACTTTGTGTTTCCGGATGATTTTGTACTCTTGGATGTAGACGACAATGTTGAGGTCCCCATCATCTTGGGGGTCCCTTCCTTGCTACTGCTCAAGCACTCGAAGACCACGCCCAAGGCAAGCTTGCGCTAAGGGTAGGGGATCAAGACTTTGTATCCAAGATTCCCAAGACAATGCGGTATACTATGGCTCAAGATGACACTTCGTACAGTGTGGATGATGTTGATTTGATCACCTCCGCTTGTATAGAGGATCTCCTGATGATAGTTCCTTTGTATGATGAATTGAACGAAGAGAACGACATGCTAGAAGAAATTCAGGAAAATTTTGCCGCACCAAAGAAGAATATTCGAGCTGAAGCCGAAAGAGCCAAGAAGAAGAGGAGACCTATTCCAGTCTTGAAGAAGCGCTGGAAGAGAGTGCAAGAAGAAGGGGTAATTACCACATCTTTCCACTCCACTACTTCAAACGAAGACCCAGGTATGAACGCGAAAGATCACTCTATTTAAGCACTCTTGGGTGAATGTTTGTTCGGACGATGTTTTAGTGGAAAGACCGATAGAAGCTTCAAGGTATTTGAGCCCCCATAAGGTAAAATGAAGGTACGTCAAGCTAGTGACGTTTAACAAGCGCTTCTTGGGAGGCAACCCAAGTTCTAAAACTCTCTTTTATTATCTTTTGCAATTTTTCTCTTTGAATAGTTAGTGGTGTTTAGAATAAATGAAAGTTGTATTCCGTCCAATTCTTTTTATTCTTGAGCTGGATGCTGTTATTAGAGGTAGTATATTGATCTTTATCAGGCCGTGCAAAGAGAGGGGCATGAATGAACCCTGAAAGGGCTGTATAAGCCTCAACTCAGGTGTATACGGGGTGCCATACGGACTGACAACAGTCCGTATACGGAAGACAGAAGTCCATATGACCCCGTATAGCAGTCCGTATGGAATCTGACAAAGGCACGAGTGTGGACGCTTTAAATAGCTCCCTCTTTCACCTTTACCTTCACTTTCACCTATTTCACCTCGTGCCCTAACGACCCCACACCCCCTCTTTGCGACGCGACGACCATTTCCCTTCTAATTAAGACCTAATCTTCTCTGGGTATGCATCAATCACTCGATTTATCAATTGTTTACATCTTTTACATGTTTTAAAAACCTAGGTTTTCATCAAATCGATTTCGAATGAGAAATGTTATGAATGGATGAGATCTTGTGCTATTTTTGTTATAACACTTGCATTGGATGATAGTAGTATGTTGTGAGAGTGTTTTGGATACGAAAAATGTAAAATTGGGGCCAAGATTCGTCGCGGCCGTCAACAAGCCCGCGGCCGGGTCCATACGGACCCCCATATGGGGTCCCATACGGACTCATATTGGGGCCTGTTCCTCGTATATGGCCTTCTGACAGTCTGTATGCTACCCGTATAGGGGCAATTTAGGGCTTTTTCTTGTAAATTTTGCCATGCCCCTTGAGCTTCATCGACACTAACATTCCTTATTTAATTGCAGAGATGCCGAGGAAGCTAACAACGACAAAGAAGCGCCGAACGGGGGCCGAATCATCATCAACCGGGCCGCACTTCATAGATGAGACCCATCGCATCCGATACACCCGTCTTTCCTCCCGCCGATTCGGCCGGACCCGTACCGTAGACTAGGGAGCTCTTACTCAGCTTGGTATCGCCTATCGAGTCCGGGAGATGATTTCATTTGGTGGCTGGGACAGGATTTTCTCCCTCAGTCACGAGGTATTCCGTGGCCCGACTCTGGAGGTATTGAGCACTTTTGAGGCCAACAGGAGTGCTGTGGGAGAGCAGAGCCGCACAGCCATTACATTTCAGCTCTTCGGGAGGCAGAGGGCCATGAGCTACACCCAGTTTTCATTATACATGGGGTTGTACGATCGCGAGTATACATACACGCGAGAGTACAACGAGCTACTTACCGCCTTCCCTGAGCGCACCATCTCCTCCGCGAGCTTTTGGGTGCAGTTAGGCGGGCGTCATGACAACAACAAGGCGTCCATGATGACAGATCCGGTGCACCGCTTCATTCACGCGCTCATCAGCCGGACTATAGCAAGTAGCAGCGACAACTGCGGGGTGGTCATTGTCACCGATCGCCTATTTCTTTACAACATCATCGAGAGAGTCCCGATCCACTTGGGATATGTGCTCGCCAACTATTTTGCGCATCAGGGGCAAAACACCAGACTCACCGACATCCATGTCGGACCCGACATCACACGTTTGATCATTGGCATGGGTCTCGAGGCGGAGTTGGAGATAGAGCAGCACTAGCAGCTAGTCTCCCCACTAGATATGACACTCCTTGCTCAGATTGGGCTGGTGCGGCGAGCTGGTCGGCGCTACACACTTGTTGGCCATGTCTCACATAGTTCAGAGGATGAGGGATCTGATTCTGATGACTCCGACGCGGCCGAGCCTTCTGCACGACTACCCTCCACATCCAGTGGCCCCTCTGCATCCAGGGGCCGATACATGAGGTTAGAGGAGCAGATCACAAAGATCCGTCTTTGTCCGGGGATACTATTCTAGCAGAAAGCTTGATGGTCGGGGATCAGGTTACGAAGCTCGCTATATATTCGTGGATATGCCGCCTTTGCACACCCTCCACCTTCAACACCAGCAAATGATTAGCTCAAACGGGACACTTGAGACATGACTTTCATATCTTATCTTTCTTCATTTGGATCTATGTTATGTGTACTTGTTATTTCTTTACTTTTGTGCATCATGGTACACTGAGTAAGGGCATCACCCTGCTATGTTACCTCTTATTTTCGTTATGTGGATTATGTTATTTTGCATTTTATTGGAGTTGATGCCTTCTTTATTTTCGCAGAATTCAACTTTGGATCCAAAATCCCCGATGAGCAAAGTACTCCTCCACTCCCACGAACCATTCTTGGCAACTACATTTAGGGGAGTATCGTTCAGCTTTCCTCACTAATTACATGCACTTAATTTGATTTTCTTGCATTGAGGACAATGCAGAACTTTAGGGTGGGGATGGGTGGCTACCTATTTCTTCTTAGGGTCATTGCAAACCTTTAAGTGTGGAGATAGGTAGCTATTAAGATCATTCATTGCAGATATTTTTGTTCAATATGTTTGATATGCATGATAACCTTGTGGATAAATGAATGTGACTTGAACTTTTTTTTAGTACACCATCTGTGATTTGAAATGTTTCCGATTGAAACACCATGGGCATGTAGAGACCATCCTTGTGACAATTATGATTGTGAAAGACAATAGATAACCCATTGCCATGTTCTTTTGACTTGACTAGATAAGCATTGTTTTCAATGACTTCAAGAAATTTCGTGGCACTAGTTCAAATTTGTTAACCCCTCATAATATACATAGTGGACAAGTACAATGAAAATAAAATAGTTTTACACATAATGTAAGTTAAGAAAGACAGTGTTCCGCTGCTTATGGTGATGAACTAGTTTGGAGTTCTGGCTCCTAACTAAAGTGTTCTCCATTTCGAAAAATCACTACTTAGCATGAACATCTATAGGTAAAGTTGTAACCACCTGAGTAGCTAAGGGTTCAAGTGCCTAATCAGCATGAGTCCTATGTAAAAGGGGGGAATTACACTCTACCTTGATCTAATAAAGATGCCCTACCGGAATTCAAAAAAAAAAAAAAAGAAAAAAGTATTATTGTTGTACTTGTCCGCCGTTCATCTAATAGGGAAGTAACTCTTTTGACCTTAGGGCCTCAAGGACTTTGTAGAGTCCATTGAGGGCATGCTTTCCTTGTTAAGACTTTAGAACATGGCATGTGGAGTGAACAAGCTTTGTCTAGGATTTTATCAAGAAAGTTACAGGATCAATCTAAGCCCTGGTGTGGAGATAGGAAAACATAATGAGGTGGTGCACTTGGACTAGAATTCAAGTATAGTGTGTAGAGCCCAAGGTTGAACACTTATCTTCTTCTGTTAATTTCTTTCCTTTGCTTGAGGACAAGAAAACCTTTAAGTGTGGAGATATGTGATAAGTGTTCAAATGAGCATCATTTATATATAAAATTCATGCATATTACTATAAGTTTTGGAGGAATATTGGCCCGCTTGTACTCAAAATGGCTTTGTTTCTGTAAACAGGGCAGAAAATAGAGATTCCAAGAGAAGGGAAGCATTTTCAAGAGAATACGGGCCAAAACAGAGGAAACAGAGGAAGAGAACTAGCCATACGGAGTCCCATACGGACCCGTATGGACCTGGAGAATTCTACGGACCCCTAAACAGACTGACAGGACTCCGTATAAGGACCCCTGAGAAATATACGACCCCGTATGAGAGTCCGTATACTGGGTCATATGTTCTGTATACTAGGTCGTATGTCGTAAATCTGCAGCTGCGTTTTGGTTGAACCGAGGGTAAAATCGGAAATTACACCCAAAACCCAAGTGTGGGGTATAAATACAAAGTTTAGTTAGGGTTTTGGGTCATCTTGGAGTATCTTGGAGAAAAGGAATCAAGGTTTGGGGGAGGTTTTCATCATCTTCTCCACTACCAAGGAGGAGAGGATTGAAGGAGTCTTCCCATCAAAAAGCTCAAGAAGGAGAAGAAGGGGCAATTGGGCAGCAAGGAATCCACCAACAATAGCCATTAGGTGTTTTTCTCATGAACTTTATGATTTCTTTCCCTCTTAGTATGGATTGTTGCTCTCCATTGATGGAGAGCTAATTTCTTGATACTTGGGTGTTGATGAACCCCTTGATGATGTTTAATTGATATTGTTTTTCTATGTTAATTGCTTGGTTGAATGCATTATGGTCTATTGAATGTTATGTATGGTAGTATTAATCTCTCTACGTCGTGAGAGCCCGGAGAGGTTTCTATAGTCCATACGGGGGAAGATGGGAGCCCCTCCCTATGTGTAGACAAACTTCAATAGAAAGGGCTATGACCGGGAGCCCGGGTACTAAGGCGAGCAACTCCTTTAGATGTTTTATTCCCTTAGCTATTCCAAGAGATAGGTTCCCTAGAACATAACTAGTAAGGGCCCTAGGTTGAGTAATCACCTTCAAGCGAGGGGATGAAAGCACATTAGGAACCTTTGGCCAATGATTCACAAAGAATTAGCATAGATAGCATTATCCATCTCTAAGAAAATCCAAGGGGGATTCAATGACCCAAGTATCCCCTTCATCAATTGA
Source organism: Dioscorea zingiberensis (assembly GCA_026586065.1). Classification (NCBI taxonomy): domain Eukaryota; kingdom Viridiplantae; phylum Streptophyta; class Magnoliopsida; order Dioscoreales; family Dioscoreaceae; genus Dioscorea; species Dioscorea zingiberensis. The sequence goes on from CM048827.1 coordinate 27,568,993, forward strand.
TTGTCTTCAAGGTCAATTTGCTTATTAATTTGCATTCTTAATTTTCGAAATTAGGTTTAGTCACCACCACCCAATCTTGATCGACTAGATAATAGATGAATAGCCACTACTAGTACTTCCTTTCTCCCTGAGGATCGATAACCAGACATTAGTCCACTCTATTACTTGATTCAACCTGCTCACTCATGGATTTAAGCGCATCAAGTTTTTGGCGCTGTCGGGAGATTTAGGACTACTAGGAAAGCTAGGAGTTTATTAATTTAGTCATTTACTTTCAGCTTTTATTTTGTTTCAATAATTGTTTGATCTCTTGAATACTAATTTTTCTCACAATCGTTTGTGCGAGGTGTTGGTGCATGACCCAGAAAAATCCTAAGAATCTTGTTGAAGCCGATAGTGAAATCGATAGAACCTTCCACAAGAGGTTGAGAGAAGTGGAAGCATCAAATCCAGGACCCTCCTCGCGGTCAGAGAACACCTTGCCCATTGAGCGCAGTGTTGAAATTATAGGGGAACCTATCATAGCAGGAGAAGACTCACACTCTCCGAACATGATAGGTCTCACTACACAGGGGAAGAATTCAGTGTGCACCCCCCAAATGTCAATCTGAACAATTTTGAGATCAAAGCAAGCACATTGTCAATGATTCAAAATACAGCTCAATTTGATGGGAGGCCGGACGAAGATCCACATGCTCACATTGCTAAGTTCATCCAAATTTGCAATATGTTCAAGATTAATGGAGTTCCCGATGATTCTATTCGATTGAGGTTGTTTCCGTTAAGTTTGAGAGATGGAGCCTATAGATGGTTGAATTCGCTTCCTGCGAGATCTATTCGGACTTGGGCCGAAATGCTTGATAAATTCCTTGGCCTATATTTCCCACCAAGTAAGGCCGCGAAGCTCAGATTAGACATTTCTTCATTCAAGCAAGCTCAGATTAGACATGTTGGTGATTTAAGCAAAGATGCCTTTGATACTTGTGGATCGTAGTATGGGTCCGTGTTGAGCCTCCTCTAGCATACTTCTTGTGTGCAGCCGGGTGGTCTGTGTTCCCTTAACAAATTGTATTCCAATGTTTTGGTGAAATCTAGATCATACAGGCTGATGTTTTTAGCAAACATTGTATAACTCATTTTTTTGTGTGTCCCTCCTATCTGAAACTCAATTTGTTCTTGTCAATACCAAGAGCTTGCTCCTTTTATGATTATGCAAGTGTCGCATGTAACCTCCAATGTGAGTTCTTGATATGAAGTCTCCCTTATTGATAGGAGACTATGCCATCCCTTTGTGGCTAGTAGCTGTTAAAACTCACCATCAAGACCTACTTCTGTGAGGACCTTCCAATTGAAGGTTCGAAAGTCCCTGAACCTCCTTTGTTGTAACCGGGTATATTTTTTACGGTGGGCCAGTAATTTCAGTGGAGGGAGGTGGAGGTTTTCTTCTCGTTGTCTTTTCCTTCATGGATTTAGCCTCTGGTCACCTTCTGCTGGATGTCGGTAGGGACTGGGAGCTAGTCTGTGCCTGGAGCATGATGCTTGATCCCACTAGCCCTTCAAGTTTTATATATGACTGAAGTATGATACTCACTTGAAGTAGGTTTAATGCTAAGTTGAAGTAGGAATTCGATTTAGTGTAGAATTGGGTTGAAAACACCTCCTATAGTACACACCTGTGCATAAGGAATACACGATTGTGCGTAGTCCAGGACTTCATGTTTGGGATTTTTTGGGATGTGCACGGTCTGCTGCCTGGGCGTGCGGATGCTCATGCAGACCTAAAATTGTTGTGTTTACTGCCTCGTATTGCACTCCTGTGTAGATCCTTTGTACGACCATGCGTAGTAGTGGCTTTTGTGAGAGGAAAATCCGGAGAGGTGCACGGTCTTCTGCACGGCTGTACGAAATTCAACTACGACCGTGCACATCTCTGTCTTAAATTTTTTATCCTTCTTTCTATTAGTTTCCCCTGGACCTGTGTGTTAGGGACTCTAGAAACAGAGAGTTATTTGTGAAGTACGCAGGAGGTAAAGTTATTAAGAGTATAATCAAATTGGATAATTTTACCACAATTGTATCTCTACTAAGACTGAAGATGATAGCTAGAAACTAACCGAACTTGGGTTGCCTCCCAAAAAACACTTGTTTAACGTCACTAGTTTGACCTACCTATTAAGCTTAGTGAGGCTCTAAAAGGTAGAGCTTCTCTTTTTCCTTGCTGAAGGGTATGTGGCCCATTACGTATGACTTTAATCGTTGCTCATTTACCTTGTGCATATCCATGGTTGGATGTGTGATTTCAATTGTTCCATGAGGTGAGACTTGTGTTACGGTGAAAGGTCCTAACGATTTTGACTTGAGTTTTCCTAGGAATAGTCGTAACCATGAGTTGAAAAGTAAAACTTGATTACCTACCTGGAATTGCCGACACTTTTTTATGTGAGGGTCGTGAAATCGCTTGACTCGCTCCTTGTATAGCCTGATATTCTCGTAAGCATTCTCAAGCCATTTGTCTAATTCGTTCAGCTGAAATTTCCGCTTTCTCCTAGCTCCTTCGAGGTTGAAGTTCAGGAATTTTTTAGCCCAATATACTTGATGTTCCAGCACTACTGGCAGATGACATGCCTTGCCGTAGACTAATCGGTATGGGGTGCTTCTGATTGGGGTTTTATAAGCAGTTTTGTATGCCCATAGAGCATCATCCCGTTTCTTTGACTAATCATACCTGTTGTGTTATACTGTTTTCTCCAGGATCTGTTTCAATTCTCGATTTGAGACTTCCACTTGGCCACTTGTTTGGGGGTGGAATGGGTGGACAGCTTGTGTGTCACCCCGTACTTCTTCAAGATTCTTTCAAATTACGTGTTACAGAAGTGTGTTCCTCTATCAATTATTATTAAACATGGTGTATTGAATCAAGAGAATAACTTCTTGAGGAATTTGACCACCACCCTGGCATTATTGGTTTGTTCACCCATTTTGAGACGTAGTCTATTGCAACAAAGATGTATTTGTTTCCAATGGAGTTGGGGAAAGGTGCCATGAAGTTAATTGTCCAGACATCGAATATTTCATATTGCTAAATCAGGTTTTGATTCATGTTGTCCTGTTTGGAAATGCTTCCCACCCTTTGGCATCTGTCATATTGTGTGAATGCCTAAGTGTCCTTGAATATTGAAGGCCAAAAGAATCTAGAGCTGAGGATTTTTTTATTACATTTTGCTTGAAGTGCCCCCTGTCGGTCTGATGTGACAATGTCTGATTATCTCCCATCCTTCTTTTTGCGATACACACGTTCTAACCACTTAGTCTGCGTAGATTCTGTATAAGTATGGGTCTTCCCAACCGTAATATCGTAGATCATTGAAAAACTTCCTTTTTTCTTGGGTTGACAGTCCTCTAGGAAGTGTGAAGTCCACAATATAGTTTGCATAGTCTGCGAACCATGGAATTTCATTTTCCTCGGCTTTTTCCATTAGGTATAGTTGTTCATCAGGGAATGCGTTATTAACGTCTTCCTTCTCATTCTCGGCGTGATCGGATCCTTCTAATCAAGGTAGATGATCAGTCACTACATTTTCAGATCCACGTTTGTCGTTGATTTCCAAGTCAAATTCCTTTAAGAGCAACACCCAACGAATCAACCGAGGTCGCATAAGGTTTGTTTAACAGATGCCTGAGTGCTGTATTGTGAGTATAAACAATGACTTTTGACAAAAGTAAATAAGAGTCAAATTTGTCGAATGCGTAAACAAAGGCCAATAACTCCTTCTCTGTTGTGGTGCATTTTTCTTGGGCATCTGTCAATATCTTTCTTGTATAGTAGATTGGCCGAAAGTGTCCGTCCTTCATTTGACTTAAAACTGCTCCAACTGCAAGATCACTTGCATCGCACATTAGTTCAAAAGGTAAACTCCAATCTGCGGTCACCATAATTGACAAAACTAAGCTGTCTTTCAGAGTGACAAATGATTCCATGCATTCTTTTGTAAAGTTAAAGTGTGCATCTTTTTCTAGCAACTTATTCAAAGGTTTGGTGATTTTTGAAAAGTCTTTTATGAATCTTCGGTAAAATCCGTCATGTCCTATGAAGCTCCTAACAAACTTTACTAAAACAGGGGTGGAAGTTTTTTAATGATTTCAATTTTTTCTTTATCTACCTCTATGCCATGTTTAGAAATTTTGTTTCCTAAGACTATGCCCTCTTGGACCTTAAAATGAATTTTTTCTCAATTCAAGCCTAAGTTAGTTTTTTCGTAACGTTGTAAAACTTGTTCTAGATTATGTTGACATAGGTCAAAAGAATTGCCAAATACTGAAAAATCATCCATGAAAACCTCCATAACATCTTCTATAAAATAATCAAAAATAGATATCATGCAACGTTGAAAGTGGCGGGTGCATTACATAAACCAAAGGGCATTCTGCGGTAGGCGAATGTACCGTATGGACATGTGAATGTTGTTTTCTCTTGGTCTTCAGGGGCTATGGAAATCTGCAAGTTTCTAGACATCCCATCTAGGAAGCAATAATATTGATGGTCTGAGAGTTTCTCCAACAATTGATCGATGAAGGGTGGTGGGAAATGATCTTTACGGGTGACATCATTGAGCTTCCATTAATCAATACATACCCTCCATCCTATGACGGTTCTTGTTAGGACAAGCTCGTTTCTTTCGTTCTGCACAACGGTCATTCCTCCTTTCATAGGGACTACCTATACCGGGCTGACCCAACAACTATCAAAAATGGGGTAGATTACCCCAGGGTCGAACACACTTTTTTACCTCTGTCTTTACAACTTCCTTTATGTTTGGGGTCTGTCATTGTTGAGCATGCACCTTTGGTTTGTAGTCATCTTCCATTAGAATCTTGTACACATAGAAGGCTGGGTTTATCCCCCGGATGTCTGCTATTTTCCATGCCAACGCTTTTTTATGCCTTTTTCAGCATTGTTAGCAACTTCTCTTTCTACTATGTTCCAAGCTTGAGGAGATAATGACTAGGAGTTTCGCATTCCTCTCCAGATAGGCATACTCCAGGTGTGTAGTTAGCTTTTTCAATTCTGACTCTAGAGGTTCCTTAATAGATGGTTTCATTTTTACCCATATCTCCTTAGTCAGATCTTCAGTCAGGGATTTCTCTCTGAAGGTATTTTAAGTATCTTTCGCACGACACTTCTTTGTCTCGGCTTCCTCATACGCATTCAAATTTATTCCTATCCCTTGTGAGTATTCTGAATCTATCATATTGCAAGTTATCAAATCCATAGCGTTCTTAGAAATGGAGAAGATCTGCTCTGTGTCCGTGGTTTCGTTGTATGTTGATTTCAGAAACAATTCTGTATTCTCCTTAAAGTAGAGCACTACCTTTTCCAAGTTGGTTTCCTTAACCTCTGTAACCCTTAATTCTCGCTGTGCCGTCTCCATGTGGTGAATGTGATATGCTACGAAATCTTCCAATAAGGAGTGGTCGTAGTGAGCCATGTCGTAATCTTCATTACCTAGAAGGACCATCATCTTTAATTTGGTGTGATATAGTCAATCAAGCTTATAAAATCCTCACACTCTCTTCACTATCTCTCTCTTTTTTCTTCTTTTTTTTTAAAAGTAAGCTAGACTAACTAACTAGAATAACAAATTCTGATTTTCATAGCTTTGCCAGTCCTCGGCAGTGGCCCCAAAAACTTGATACATGCGCACAGTATGCGACAAATTACCTGCAAGTGAAAGGGGTCAATAAAGTAGTAAAGTACCCAAAGGTAGGATTATCGAATCCACGAGGACTGGGATACTAGTACTAACTATCCTTGCTATCTAGTCTAAAACTATGGAAGGAGTTGTGATTGAATGATTATCCGGAAAAGAAACTAATGCGGACAATTGGTAGATAGTGAGCAGTCAGAGATGAACGTGGCACCTCAGATCATAATTCTCCTAGGATTCCTTTGTTAATAATAGAATTCTAAGTATTGGCTATCTATTGATTAATCCTTGGGAGTTCAACAATTACACTATCGAGATGCCACATCTGATCTCTCATTATGTTGATCGAACTCATGACCTATGCCTAGTTATAATCGAACTAAGAGAGATATGGACCTATGCATAAAGAGACATGCAAGTCAAAACCTAGCACGTGTGTGTCTCACCAGTATATAATGAGGTATATGACCATGACTCATTCAAAAATACAATCACATAAATCAAGCACAGAATCAGAAGAATCATCAATAAAAGAAGGCTAATAAATAAAATAATTTAATTAACAAATAATCAAAGGGTTCATGTGTCTGAGGTACCACTGAAGGGGTTTAGCCTCTCATACTAATGAAAACACTAACAAAGATACCGGAGGAAGACATAATTGAGATTATGGGTACTCCCTTGCTTGATGTCTTCTCCGCCTTCGATCTTCTCTGAAGCCCTAGCCGTCACTCGAAACACCGCCGAAGACTAATCTGTAAAAGTTCTTGAAATCTGTGTCCTCGGTAGCTTATATAAAATTTTGATTTAATTTATCACGGGCTTCGGCATCTAATGCACGCCCGTGCCAACTGTTATGGTCGATCTCCACATGTTTTGAAGAAAGAGAGGCGATGGCGAGTGCACGCCGCGGCATTATCTCTACCGAGGCCATCGACATCTCTCGCTGATGGGCTCTTTCAGCTTGTTTTGTCCTCGTTTGTCTTGTTTCTCATTTCTTTTACTCCGGATACCTACTTTATTTGCTAATCACAAAAAAAACCCAGAGAAGCACAAAAATTGAGGAATTGATGTGAAACAATCGGATAAGTGCATGTAAATATGATAGAAATATAGATATAATTGTGCACATTTCAGGAGCGCATCTCCTGAAACCGCTGGATGGAAAGGTCCAACTAGGCCACCTCTGCCTTCGCTCGTCCTAGTTCGGCGTGTAACATCTCAAGCTCTGGGCGGGTGGCCTCCCAATATTGAAGGTGGGTCCTGGGAGTAGGTAGGGCGAAAAAGGGGGCCCTGGACAAGGGAAGGGAGCAAACTCGCCCCATTGGAGGAACTATAGTGGGAGTGTCCCAATCCAAGGAATTAGAGGAGAAGGAAGAGGCTATCGGCCTGTTTTGCTCGGAGCTTTCCTTTTCCCGGTACATCCTTCCCTATAAAGTTCCACAATGGCAGCTGAAGTACCCCTCCAATATCTTTAATACCTGCCAGTTTTTTATTCCTTCAAGGAGGCTCAAGGAGGGATTCACAGAAGAGAGATGCAGACTCTAGAAGACCCCCATGGGAACGCTTTAAAGAAGGGAAGAGTAATAGTCACGAGCGCTTTGGGAGGAGCGGTCCATCGATAATCGGCACATAGACCAATACCCACCCTAGAAAATACAAGGAGATGTTCCTCACACATGACCATAGTAATAGTGCCCCCTTACCTTTCCTAAAAACCACGACCAATACACGCAACCATTAAGGCGTCGGTCAAATTTCCTCGAGAGGAAGCACCACGGGGGAGGCGTGATCCCATTACAGAACGGACCCTAGGCCAGCGAGCGAAAGAGCACTCTGTAGACTAGGGAGTTGTCATTTCAGGCCTTAGTCATCGAACAAGTGGCATAAGAAGAAGACAACCAAGTAAAGTGGGGAAGAAGAAGATAGATAAAACAATTATTTATTCATTCCTCATAAAAGGGATTACAACAAAAAATACTTGAGTAAAAATTACAATAGTACAGTTAGGACCACGAGCCTTGCACCGGGTCCAAAAATGTTCTCTTAAACAGCAACCAATCTCCGAAAACATATTTGTGGGGTAGAAGTCTTGCTCTAACAGGGCCTGGTCACGCTACTTGCCCTGATAACGCCTTCCCCTCTCGGTAAGTCTTCAACCCCAAAAAGCCATATCGGGAAGAGGAATGGTAACCCTGGATTCCAGAATGGCTGGACGGGTAAGATGGTTGTCGATAAGGTAAGCGGGGAAGTCCGCTCCTAGGAAAGAGATCACAAGGCCACCAACGATCGCCATATTCCAGAGAGACACAATAGAGCCGAACATCCTCGGCTATCCCTCCTAAGCGAATTTATTGATGTTACCTAATGGGAAGGGATAGCATTGTGCCTCCCGAGCCACCCCTCTATGCTCTCGGGGGTTGACCCCGTCGATGGCTTCAAGCGAGGTCATAGGGTACCCTTGTATAGCCGCCTGCTCGGACCGAGATTGGGACTCGACGCTGGTGGAGGGTCAAGTCCCTTTCCACATCTCTTAAACTTGGAAAGACCATAGTGCCCATCCCTAGCTCGGCTTTACAAGCTGCTACCATTTGGAAATATCATAGGGCCCATCTACCAGTTCTGACGATCCCTCTTTTGCGGATGGAATAAAGACACGATTACGGCGTGGCAAAGTTAACCGCATTGGGAGCTGTTAATGATATGGGGGAAATGAAGGCATAAAGCCTCCCCCACGACCCTTTATAGGTAGGGATAGGTGAGTCAAAGGCCACCATCAGAGGCTATATTAATGGGGTAGCGGGAGATCCGCTCGATCTCTTGGGAAGAAGACTGTCACCTAGCCTGAAGGTGTCATTAACTCATTCTACCATCCTAAGTGTTATTGTTAACTGAGTCAAATAAAGCATAAAACCTCTCTGAAAATGGGCACGGTAGACGAGAAAACTAATGGAAAGCATAAAAAGAACAAAATAAAAAGTAGGGTTCGAAGTAGAAAAGGAAAAAGGAGTTCTTTGAATTAACACACCTATGTAGGGACATAAATACAAAACTCAAATAAAGCCTAAGTCTACTATGTGGAGGGCTTAATCGGGCGAGTACATGTGGGTTGAGCCCTAAGACTCAGTTAAAGGGAGGTTGATCTCCGCTTCGTCCGCAGAACCATCTCTGACCCGTCCTAAGGCGTCCGATCCTGAACGTCCTCCAGCCGAGCTCTACCTTTTGCTATTGTTGCCTGATAAGTGAACAATTATTCATATATTTCCAACCTATTTGCACTTATCCCTTTGTTTTGTATTGATTCCCATATTTTTGTGCTCCATTGAGTATGTTTTGTCTTTGAGCAGGTAAAATAGGTGTCCAGAGAAAAAGGAATGAGAAACAAGGGAAAACAAGATGAAAAAAGGTTGAAAAGACACCTTGCTGAGGTGAACACGACCATGAACGAAGGAAACACAGGCATGGTAATGAACACAAGCGTGCATCTACCTCTGCATCTCTCTAGAATCTGAAACCACGTAAATTCAGAATATGGGAGGTCAACACGGGCGTGTTCGAGATCAACACGGGCGTGTTCGAGATCAACACGCCCGTGCTTTATTGATCTCAAATCTATAAATAGCTGCGTATATTCACCACGAGACGAGACTTTTGGTCGGACCAGTCACGAGGTGATCTTTACAGCGACGCCTAGGGTTTCGGAGGAGGCTCGAAGGAAGAGAAGACATCGAACAAGGAAGTTGTCCATAATTCAATGGATTAAAGCCATTTTTGGTCCCTGAAAACAGGGCCAATGTTCATTTCCATCCAAAAAATTTAAAAGTTGTTCATTACGGTCCACATAAGCATATACTACCACTTATAACTCCACATCAGCAAAACAATGACCTAAACATAATAATAAAAAGATTATATGCATTTCATTGGTATTCCACATGACCGCCACGTCAGAAATAGGAATCAAAAATGCCAAAATACGGAATATATAGGGACCCAAAATGTCAAAATATGCAATACATAGGGACTATATTGATAAGTGTTCAAATGAGTGTATTTTCCATTCACTTTCCTATAAGTTTTACATGCCATTTTGATGAATTATAGCCCCACGATACTTAAAAAGCTTCATATTTTATAACAGAGCATTGGAGAGCCTCAAGAATTAAAAGGAAGAAATTCTACATCATTTGAGGCGAAAAGGAAGCAACTAGAGAAAACTGCAGCAGTCTTGAAAAAGCAGCAAAGATCAGAAATTTATTACACGATCTACAGGACTCTAAATCGAATCTTCAATGTTCAGATTAAAGATAAACAAGTTAGGAACACTCAGTTAAAATTTCAGGTCAATCCGACAAGAATTGGACATCCGATCGAGCGCTTGATGAAGATTTGCGCCAATGCGAGATCCAACCATACGAGGGTTCTATACAGCACGATATACAAATCCGTATGAAGGGGACTGAAAGATATACGACCCCGTATGGGAGTCCGTATACGGGCCCGTATGGAGCTATTTCTGAGCCCGATTTGCATCCGATTTTTACTTGATTTGGCTCAACACGAACCCTAAATGGGTGAGATACTTTACAAAGGCCTTTACCCCTATAAATACGAACCTTCTAGGGTTATGAAGGCATCTCTTGGCCTTTGGCCACCTTTTGGGCAATCTTGGAGTATCTTAGAGCCAAAGCATCAAGGTTTGGGGGAGGTTTTCATCTTCTTCTTCACCATCAAGGAGGAGAAGATTGGAGGAGTTTCCCCCATCAAAGGGCTCAAGAAGGAGAAGAAGGGGCAATAGAGAAGCAAGGAATCCGCCAACAATCGCCATTAGGGGTTTTTCTCTCATGAACTTTATGATTTCCTTCTCTTTTAGCATGGATTGTTGCTCTCCATTGATGGAGAGCTAATTTCTTGATACTTGGGTGTTGATGAACCCTTGGATGATGTTTAATTGATATTGTCTTTCTATGTTAATTGCTTGGTTGAATGCATTGTAGTCTATTGAATGTATTGTATGGTGGCATTAATCTCTCTACATTACGAGAGCCCGGAGAGATTTCTTTAGTCCATATGGGGGAAGATGCCCCCATGTGTAGATAAACTTCAATAGAAAGAGCTAGGAGTACACCGGGAGCCCGGGTACTAAGGTGGGCAACTCCTTTAGATGTTTTATTCCCTTAGCTCTTCCAAGAGATGGGTTCCCTAGATCATAACTAGTAAGGGCACTGGGTTGAGTAATCACCCTCGAGCGAGGGATGAAATCACATTAAGAACCCTTGGCCAACAATTCACAAAGAGTTAACATAGATAATATTATCCATCTTTAAGAACATCCAAGGGGGGATTCAATCACCCAAGTATCCCCTTCATCGATTGATTATCTTCGAGGTCAATTTCACTTGTTAATTTTCACCATTAATTTCAGAATTAGGTTTAGTCATCACCAACCAATCTTGATCGACTAGATAATAGACAATTAGTTACCACAAGTATTTCCTTGCTCCCTGAGGATCGACATCGCGACATTTATCCACTTTATTACTTTATTCTACCCTTTCACTTGCGGATTTAGCGCATCAAGTTTTTGGCGCCGTTGCCGGGGACCAAGACTACTAGGAATACTAGAAGTTTATTACTTTAGTCATTACTTTTATTCTTTATTTTTCTTTGATATATCAAAAAAAAAAAATAATCTTTGACTTGTTTCTTTATCTCTTTTGTGCAAGGTACAATGTTCACAAGGTCAGATTTAGAAGCTGCAATTAATGCCCTTAAAGAAAGGGTCGACAAGCTATTAAGTGACCAAACAATTCAAAGAAGCCCATGGAACAATGATTACAACCTATATGCGGAGGGACAACCAAACTATCCAAGCTATCAATATGAAAGTCAATGGATTTGTCCTCAACAAGTATTTCCTCCTTCTTTAGCACATCAAGAACAGTGGCATGAGTTTCTTCCAAGTTCTACACATTGGGTGGGACAACCAAGCTATTCAAGCTATCAACAACAATGGGAGTGTCCTCAACAAGACTTTAGTTCATATTCTCCACCTCAAGAACATTGGCACAATTATCCTCCAAGTTTTCAGTATGAGCCAACACAACTAAGAGAGTTTACTATGGAGGAGGTTTTATTAGAATACATGCAGATCAATGATGCTAGAGTTGCCAAAATACAAGCCTCCATTCACAAAATTGAGAACCAAGTGGGAGAATTTCTCAAACTTATCTCTGATGAGCAAAAGAGTCATGAACAAGAAGTAGAAACTCCACTTGGAAATAACACTGAAGAAGAGAAGAGTGAAGAGCAAAAAGGGGTGGAAGAATATATTGGTTTAGAAAAGGAAGAAGTGGTAGAAATAGCAAGCCGAAAAGACTTGAAGAATTCTACTACCTCAAGGTTGACCTTTATCCAGAGCCCAAAATAGATCCAACTGGGATTACAATAGAAGTGAGGAGGATGCTTCAGCAATCCGAGGATCCGCCCAAGCCACCATTGAACAATTTCCTACCCAAATTATTTCCATGGAGGCCTAGAGGTAATTGTACCGAAACCTCCATCACAACTGCACCCCGGCAGGTATGTTTTTCATTTTCTGGGAGTAGTTATGCATGGTGCAGCTGGGAGGAATACACCATTTTCAAGCCTCCATGAGGTAAGATCAAGGTGTCAAGCTAGTGACGCTAAACAAGAGCTTCTTGGGAGGCAAGCCAAGGTTTTAGAAAAATTCTTCTTATTTTTGCATCTTAGTTAGTTTTAGTTGGTTTTAGTATTTTTAATAAAATGATGGTGCGCTTGAGTTCTTTTGATCCCTTCAGGTCTCGCAGGATTTTGATCATGAATATATTGGCCATCAGGAATATCCCCCATAATTTAAATCAAACTTGGAATCATCATCAATGAATCGGGGAAGTTTCAGTTTGCCCTTCTCCTTTTTTTTTATTGCATATTGTATATATTTTCTTGCTTCACTGTGTACATTGAGGACAATGTACAATTTTATGTGTGGAGATGGGTAGCAATCTATCAAATTTTGGATCTATTGAAAATCTTTAAGTGTGGAGATGGGTAGCTATTAGTGTGATTTTTGAATTAATTACAAATCTTTATGTGAAGATGCATACTTAATATATACCCATGATGGCTTTGTTGCAAATGTTCAGTTTTGCTCTACTTATTAGTTTACACCATGTAGAGTAATTTTTTTTTTAGATTCTCCTATGAAATATCATGAACACTTAGAGGAAATCCTTGTGACAACTATATTGTTTAAAGACATACGATAACACATTGTCATGTTTCTTTGACTTAAATTGCTAAGTATTATTTTCAATGGCTCCAAGAGGTTTCGTGGCACTAGTTCAAACTTCTAGCCCTTGCGAGTAGAGTGTAGACAAATAAATTTTTATACATAGAGCTTATGAAAATAAGGGCCAAGATAGTGCTCCTCTACTCTTGGTGATGAAGTAACCTAAGGGTTCTGGCTCCTAATCAGAGTGTCCCTAGAGTTGAAAAGTCACTTATGAGTAGTTGGGGATTGCTATCCAATGTGCCATGTCTCAGCTCTGATCTCTCCCAATCTACCGATTATTAGTGCTAGTTTACTTTTTTAGGGTAATTAGTTATCTCACAAGACTTCCAACAATTCTGATACTCTTAGATAGCAAACGGTAGTTAGTACTAGGATTCCAGTCCATGTGAATTCGACTTCCATAATCGAGGGTACTTTACTACTTAATCGACCCCGTATACTTGCGGGAGAGATACAATGGATCATGTGCACTCATCAAGTTTTTGGTGCCGTTACTGGGGACTGGCAACGATAGGAACATTAGATTTTGTTAGTCTAGTTGTTTCATCAAGTTCTTTATAAAAAAAAATAATAATTACGATTTTTTTTTTTTTTGAGATTTGATTTCGTTTTCGTTCTAAGCATACGCTAGTGCATGACCAGAAGTAGTATTCCATATCGAGAAAAAATACTTGAACCAGTCTTTGAGGGTGATCTTTGTCAGCGATTGTGGGAAGCCCTCCATAAAAAGACGGCTATAGTGGAATCTAGCACGGAGGTTAACTAATCAAAAACAATGGCGGCACCAACACGACCTATATCGGATTACGCAAGGCTGAACTTGGATGGGATCGGCTCAAGCATCGTTCCACTACCAGTCAATGGCCAAAATTTCAAGTTAAATCTCTATGTCATCCAGATTGTTAAGCTGTCATGATAGTTTGATGGTTTCCAAGATGGGGATCTATATGCATATCTACAAAGCTTCTTGGAAATCATTGACACAATTTCAGTAAACAGAGTTTCTATGGACACCATCCATCTCAGATTGTTCCTCTTTTCTGTTAAGGGATGGGCTGAAGCAGCTTGTTGAACTCCTTACCACATGGATCCTATTACATCATGGGTCTACTTGATAAAGAAGTTTCTTATGCGATGCTTTCACCGCCAAAATGATAAAACTATGAAGTTTACATCTCTTCCTTTAAATAGATGGAGTTGGAAACACTAAAAGATACTTGGGAGAGATAAAAGGATATGCTCAGAAAGTGTCCACAACATGGTATAGAAGATTAGATGGAAGTCCAAACCTTCTAAAATGGCCTAAACATCTACAAACAAATATTGGATACAACAGCCAATGGTTCACTTTGGAGAAAGGATCCTGACAAAACAAGAGAACTGATAGACGAGATGGCGACAAATGAATGTTAGTGGAGTTCAGAGAGAGCCACACCTAAAAAGGTAGCCAGAATTTAGTATATGGATGTGATAACAAATCTAGTAACCAAGGTAGAGTCAATTAGCAAAAAGTTGGAGACTATCAGCTGTAAACCATAAATACAAGTAATGATTTGAAATAGATGTGGGAACAAGACAGAAGAGGGCTAGACTGAACAAGTGGAAGGAATTGACTTTGTGGAGAGGTCTCAGAACAATCCATACAGCTCACAGATAACCCTGTGTGGAGGAACCACCCCAACATCTCTTACTTCAACCCAGGATAACCAAAGACAAACCCACCTCAAGGAGGCCAACCATCATATTAGGGCAACCAACAAATACCACTACAAGAACAACAAGGATCAAAATTGGAAATCCTACTCAGACAATACCTCCAGACGAACAAAATGCGACTCACCAAACATGAGGAGATAATAAGAAATAGGCAAGCCTCAATTTAGAACCTCGAAAATCAAGTTGCTCAAATAGCAAAATCCTTGGCAGAATGACCAACAGGTAAGCTCCCAAGAAATACAGAAGTCAACCTAAGAGAATCTGTCATGGCTATTACTCTCAGAAGTGGAAAGGAGTTGACTACACCGCAGACCAAGGATGAGGGGACACACCTGTTGCACAAACCAAGGATGACAAGTCTGAAGTAGAGGAAGAGTCAGCTATGGGTGAGAAGAAGGATGTACTTGCGATACTTAAGTACAAACCAAAGATACCTTACCCGCGAAGTTGAAGAAAGACCAATAGGATGAGCAGTTCAGGATTTTTTTGGACGTTTTCAAGGCATTGCACATAAATGTCCCATTTGTGGAAGCATTTGCACAAATATCGCATTATGCAAATTGAAGGAACTGCTCATCAACAAGAGGAATTTGGAAGAAGTTTCCATGGCAACTTTGAATGAGGAGTGTTTGGCAGTTCTTACCAACAAGCTACCAAAGAAGGAAAGGACCAAGGGAGTTACATTAACCCTTATACCATTGGAGGATTGGTAGATGAAAAGGCCTTGGTTGACAATGGAGAAAGCATCAATCTCATGCCTTATAAGATACTCCAAAAGATAGGGATTGGAGAGCCGAAACCAACAAACATGGCACTTCAAATGACAGACACATCAATCCGTCACCCTCGAGGGGTAGTTGAGGATGTTTTAATAAAGGTCGACAAGTTTATTTTCCCTGTGGACTTCTATATTTGGACTTGGATGATCAGGTAGAAGTGTCACTCATTCTCGGAAGACCTTTCTTGAAGACCACACAAGCTCTGTTTGATATCAATGATGGACGGATGACCATAAGGATTGGAGATGAGGTAGCAGTTTTAAAATTCAAGAAGGCCATGCGACACCCCATGGAACTCGACGATTCTTGTTATTTCATGGATCATATTGATGATTGCATTTCTGAATTTATGTAGGATGAATTGCTAAAGGAAAAACTGAACGATATCCTGGGGAATGAATAATCCCCTTAGGAGCTTCGCACTAGGGAAGACATATCCGCCAGATTATTTAAACTGGAACCCACAAAAAGGAGAAGAAAAAGATGGAGGAAAAGGTGAAAACTGAGGAAAAGAAACAGTAATCCCCCTTCCCGCAACTCAACGAACATACCTACTCAAGAATAGCATATGTGAGTATGAATTTATAGCCTCCTTGAGTATACAAATTGCTTGACAGAATCTCTACAATAAGGAAACTAAGAAGCTCCACCTCTTCGAATCTCCCTGAGATCAAAAAGGTATGTCAAGCTAGTGACCTAAAACAAACACTTCTTGGGAGGCAACCCATGTTCGGTTAGTTCTCTACTCATCTTTTTAGTTTGATCTAGGATTTTAGTTTAGGGACATTTGTTATGAAATCCATTATTCAGATGATGTTCTCGTGATTATGTGTTTCCAAAGTGTTTAAACAATTAATCCTTTGTCTTTGGAGCCACTAACATGCAGGTCAAGGTAAAAGTTGGGCGAAATATAAAGCCAGGGGACCAACAGAAATAAGTATGGCATAAGCACGAACGTGCTTTGGGAAGTGCACCTGTCTGGAATTTACACTCACAAAAGCAACCACTAAGGACTGCTGTGAAATGCATTTGCACAGGCTTGAAGATATAGGGTGGCGAATCAAAAAGAGCATGGGCCGAAGCACACCCGTGCTTTGGGGCGTGCTTGGGCAGGCGAAGAGGATACTAGGGCTTTTAAATGGACGACTCGAGTCGCCAGCCTCACTATCACCCCGAGCTGTTTCACCTCCTAATCAAACAATACCCCCACCCCCCACCCTATCCTAGCTGCACGACCCCGCCGGATGCCCTTGCTTCACGCCGGATTAAGCCTCGTCACTGCCCAGCACGTCCATCAGCATGACCATGCTCTCATATCTCCAGCAAACCTCTCCCAACCACAACCACGCCTCCACACAAGAAGACCACCTCTGGTCAAGCGCAGAAGAAGATGAAGCAAGAGGGGAGTTCTCAACTACCATCATCCGATACTGCACCGTCACAACCCATCTTCCGCATGCCGACGCACTCCGGTCGGCATTACGGCCTTCGAAAGTTGAGGTTTTGCGAGACCCGACAAAAAGACCGGGATGTGCTTAAGGAGTTCAGCCTTGCAACAGATGTTCACCAGCTTGTCTCAGTAGGTTCGTGGGATCGCTAACTCTCAATTAGGAAGCGGGCCTACCAAGAGCTCACTCTTCACATACTATCGACAATCCATATCGCTCCTGGCCTCACATCGTAGCACTAAAAGGACCAGATCGAGTTCTAGATCGGCGTGGCTAGTTTTGAGATGAGCTACACTGATTTT
Source organism: Dioscorea zingiberensis (assembly GCA_026586065.1). Classification (NCBI taxonomy): domain Eukaryota; kingdom Viridiplantae; phylum Streptophyta; class Magnoliopsida; order Dioscoreales; family Dioscoreaceae; genus Dioscorea; species Dioscorea zingiberensis. Next base: position 27,586,258 of record CM048827.1, read on the forward strand.
GTATTTTGACTCGGCCTATATTATATTGAATTCACCAATATACTAGAGTAAGAGCAGGTCCTCATAGACAGAGCTCACTGGAGTCTTGTTGGGGGAGATTAAGCAGAGACCCGGATTATGGCCAGCGGCGGTTGAAGGTCCCTTCATTATGGTCCCCCACCCTCTGTTACATCCACACTATCTTCAGCCACTCGATTATAGGGTGGGGTGATAGTACAGGAGTAGTCAGTACCAAGGACATCCTCTAGTACAAGAGTATGTTGGACTAGTTCCCAATCCGCCAAGGATGGGTCATCGCCCCGTTCCTTTTGCACCAAGCATCTAACTCTAGGATTGCAATAATATTTGCGGGGTCATACGTCGTATGGTTGACCCGAGGGATGGACATCCTCTCTAAGTAGGCCATGAGAGAATGAACCATAATTGGGGGTCTATTCCAATCACGGTGGAGGTACTATAATCTATAGGGATGCTGCATGCCAGACATACCACACAAGGCATCAGATACACTGCCGCAACCCTCCCATTACCACTAGATCCCAAGACTACCGCCAGACCCAGCATATTAGCTCCACCATCAACCAACATATTCATACAGGACGATCGTGAACTACTTCATTGGCTGGTGGGCGGTGTAGATTACCTTCTTTGACAGTAGGGGGCCGACTATCCTCCCTCGTCATATCATCTAGCTCCACCCACGACAGAGGCGGATGCGGATCCCAAGGATACTGCTGTAGAAACGGATGTTGAGGGCGCCACGGATAGCGATAATCTAATGCAGGATGATGTCAAAGATTTGAGCATCATCATTGTTTTTAGCTTTCATTTACCAATTTTGTATTTTGTATTTTTCTTTTAGATAAGTCAGTTTGTTAAAAAAAGGGGGTTTAGTCCTTCTATATGATATGGAGCCTCACTTTTATGCTTTTGATGATCTCAAGATGAGTTAATATTCACACTTGATAGGAAACAAGACAAACGAGAGTAGATACACCATGACACACATTTAGCTAAGGCCATACTCCTTCACCATATTTCTTTCACATGACATATTCTTTTAGTGCATATATTGTGTGCATTGGGGGCAATGCACAATTTAAGTGTGGGGGGAGGGATTAGTTGATAAGTGTTCAATTGAGTGTAATTTTATACCATATTCATGTATGCTTTACATACTATTTGGTGAAATTATAGCTAGCCGGTACTCAAAAAGTGTTGATTTTGTTGAACAAAACATAATATCGATACACCTGGAGAAAGAAAAAAGCTTTTAAAGGGAAATTGAGACTGAAATGAAGCAATCTTGGAGAAAGCACGATGGAATACACGCATTCATATGACCCGTATGAACCTGGAGATTCAGACGGTCTTAGAATTTGGTCTCCCAAGACCATATATAGCCCGTATGGAGCCATGTGGGGTATCATACGGTCTGATATATGGTCATATAAGTCGATATGTATCTTATATGGCCTATATATGGCGTAAGTTTTCCTAACGATGCGATCACAGGCAAGGGTAGAATGGTAAATAGCACTTCAAAACCTAAATGGGAGGTATAAATACGACTAAGTAGGGCTTTAGTGGGGAGAGCCAGCTTGGGGGAGAGAAAACCCTTGATTAGGGATTGAGTGCTTCATCATCAACCCATGGAGTAAGAGAAGGGCAAGGAATTAGAGGAGGAATCAATAGAGCCACCACTAGTGTAAATAATAGCATTTCTCATTATGGTTCTTTTGATTTACATTCTCTTTGTGTTGGATTGTTGTTCTCCATTCAATGGGAACTAATTTTGTAGATACTTGGGCATGATGAACTCTTGGATTTTGCATTAATATGATGTTGTTTTCTATGTTTGAATGTTTGGTTTAGCTTATTGAGTCTGTTGGATGTATTGATTGTTGTGTTAATTCCTCTACGTTGCGAGAGCCCGAAGAGATTATTGTAGTCCATATGGGGGAAGAAGCATGCCCCTGCCCGTATATAGACCAACTCCAATAGAGGAGATTGTGAGTATACTAGAGCTCGGGTACTAAGGAGAACGAGTCTTTAATACGTCTTATTCGCACAATATTTCAAAGATAGAGGTTCCCTAGAACATCACCGGTAAGGGCCCTAGGTTAGTAATTCACCTCTAGAGAGAGAGTGAAATCATCTTAGGAACTCTTTGCCAAAACTCTACCAAGTATCAACATAGAAGTCTTCATCTATCTTATAAAATAGAAATCTAAGGAGGATTCATTACCCAAGTATTCCCTTCTCATGATTGATTGTCATCAAGGTTAATTCTAGATTTTATAGCTTGATTTGTTATTTTCTTTCATTTAGGTTTAGATTACAATCACCCATCTTTGGATCGACTAGATAATAGAGGAATAGTTGGTACTAGTACTTCCTTCTCCTTGAGGATCGATACCCAAAGTCCACTTATTACTTGATACAACCTGTGAACTTGCAGATTTTGCACATCAAGTTTTTGGCGCCATTCCCGGGGAGATTAGGAAACTACTACGAAGGCTAGGAGTTTATTACTTTAGTCATTTTTACTTTTTATTTTCTTGATTTGTTTTTACTTTTTGTTTGATTTGATTTCTCGGATTTTAATCTTTCATACTATAATTCATTGCGAGGAATCACATAGCAAACCCCAAAAGCATGGGATTTTCGAAGTTGGATGCATTGGACCGCTGGATTGAGGATAGACTATTAACCAAACTGAAAGTTCATTGCAAAACCAGTTGTTTTAGATGAACCAGGTTGAGGAAGCATATGCCCTGTGGCTATTAGAAGTCTAGGAGGTTGATTTGTCCACAATGTATAAGGAGCACACCTTAATACCGGGGGATATAATTTCAAGGGAATCATATGAGGAAGCCTCACAGTACAATTATAATCTCTTGATGGAGTTTCTGAATAAAAAAAATAAGCAGTATGCCTTTGGCATGATTGGAGGACCAAGTGTCTTAACATCTCCAAGAGAGTCAATTGAAAATGGCATCCCCAATCAAGGGAATACAATGATGGATCTTGATCTCATACAAGATATAGGGTGAGACATTCCGACCCCACATCTAGAGGAAAACCCCCCTATCAACAGAGGAATTAGATGAGAATACAAGAAAGTTGAAGCTATCAGTGGAAGAACCCCCACAGCTTGAATTAAAGAAATTACCTAGTCACATTGAGTATGAATTTCTAGACGAGGATTTAAAACTCCCAGTCATTATTGCTTCGAATCTGACTTACTCAAAGAAGGAAAAGTTATTGCAAGTTCTTAAGAAGCATAAGCAGGCCATTGCATAAAAGATATCCGACATCAAAGAATAACTCAATCCTTTTGCACTCTCAAAATTCTCATGGAAGACAACTACCGACCCTCCCTTCAACCTTAGGGAAGACTGAACCAAAATATGCAGGAAGTCGTCAAGGCAAAGGTGATTAAAATCTTAGATGCTAGAGTGATATGCCCAATTTCAGACAGTTCATGGGTAAGCTCGGTTCAGGTGGTGCCCAAGAAAGGAGGAACGACTGTGGTAACGAATGAGAAGAATGAATTAATTCCTACAAGAACAGTCATAGGTTGGAGAGTATGTCTCAACTATAGAAAGTTGAACGACGCCACAAGGAAGGATCATTTCACGTTACCATTCATTGATCAAATGCTTGAATGGTTGGTCGGGCATTCCTACTATTGTTTCCTAGATGGATTTTTGGGGTACTTCCAGATCTCCATCTCCAGAGAAGATCAGGAGAAGACCACATTCACTTGTCCATATGGCACATTCGCCTATCATCGTATGCCTTTTGGACTATACAAAGCTCCTGCCACTTTCCAATGATGCTTGTTGGTTATTTTTGACGATTTTGTGAAAAACATTATGGGAGTGTTCATGGATGACTTCTCAGTTTTTTGGGATTCATTCAACATTTACCTCACGAACTTGGAGAATGTGTTAGCCAGATGTGAAGAAACCAACATAGTTCTGAGTTGGGAAAAGTGTCACGTTATGGTACAGGAAGGAATTGTGATGGAGTATAAGATTTCAAGGGTATCAAGGTAGACAAAGCAAAGGTTGACACCATTGAAAAATTACATACACCTTCTTCAGTGAAAGTCATTTAAAGCTTCTTGGGGCATGCCGGTTTCTACTGGCGGTTTATCAAAGACTTCACCAAAATAGCCGAGCTACTAACCAACTACAAGAGAAATATGATATATTTGATTTCAATGAGTGCCTAGCTTCTTTCATTATTCTAAAGGAGAAACTTGTCCAAGCTCCCATCATGAACACGCCGGATTGGAACCTTCCCTTTGAACTTATGTGCGATGTAAGCGATCATGCTGTCGGGGTACTTTTGGGGCAACAGAAAAATAAGCACTTCCAACCTATTTATTATGCTAGTAAGACCTTGAACGAAGCACAAGAAAACTACAATACTACCGAGAAGGAACTGCTTACTATTGTCTTTTCCTTTGATAAGTTTCGCCCCTACTTGGTACCTTACAAGGTCGTGGTTTACACTAATCATTCAGCATTGCGCTATCTTTTAGCTAAGTCAAATGCTAAGCCATGGTTAATTTGTTGGGTGCTCCTACTATAAGAATTTGATTTGGAGATCAAAGATAAACGAGGTGCAAAGAACTTGGCCAATGATCATCTATCCCGGTTGGAGAACCCAGGTAGAGACCTACTGAGGGAGGAAGATATCAAGGATGAGTTCCTGGAGGAGCACTTATATAGTCTAAAAGTGGTGCAGGAATAGATGCAAGTCATCAATGAGGAGAAAGAAACCCCTTGGTTCACTGATATTGCCAATTATTTAGTTGTCTGGTCCCTTCCTACTTCTTACAATTATCCACAAAAGAAGAAATTCTTTACGATGTTGAAATATTACATATAGGATGATCCTTACCTGTTCCAATTTTGTGCCGATCAAGTGGTGAGGAGGTGTGTTTCAAAGGAAGAAGGGTGGAGAATTCTTGAACATCATGCAAGACCTACAGAAGGACATTACAGTGCAAACAAGACCGTTAGGAAGATTCTCAACTCTAGATTTTATTGGCCCACTCTATTTCAGGATGCACAGAAGTATGCCCTTACCATGTGATAGGTGTCTGCTGCACCGCAACATTTCCCAACGTGATGAGATGTCAGAAAGCTCAATACAAGTATGTCAAGTGTTTTACATTTGGGGATAGAATTCATGGGACCCTTCCCAATTGTCGTGCATTAGATTCATTTTAGTAGCAAAGTGGATTATGTTTCTAAGTGGGTGGAGGCGCAAGCTTTACCTACTAGTGATGCTAGGGAGTGGTTGGATTATTAAAGAAACTGCTTCTCGATTCGATATACCAAGATCCATAATCAACGCATCGAGGGACTCACTTTTGCAATGCTCAATTCGCTAAAACCTAAAGCGGCACGCAGTATCGCACATCGCACTTCTACCCCATACCACACTTAGATGAGCCGCCAAAGTTGAAGTATCTAACCCGTAATTGAAAAGGATCCTCGAGAGAACATTCACGATAGGAAGGATTGGGATGAAAACCGATGATGCACTTTGGGCCTATCGCACTAATTATTAAGTGCCCATAGGAATCACACCATATAGACTTATCTACGGGAAAGCATAGAACTTACTGGTTGAGCTCGAACACAAGGCTTACTAGGTAATTAAATTTCTAAATTTCTACCCTTCCCTCACTTATATTGAGAGAAAATTTCAGCTAGACGAGCTTGAGGAGTGGTGCCTCTCCGCCTACAAGAATTCGAGGTTGTATAAGTAGCGAATCAAGCGGCGCCATGATCAGTCACTTAAGCAACATAAACAATTGAAGGAAGTTGACCGCGTACTACTGTTCAAATAACGGCTTAAATTGTTTTCAAGTAAGTTGCGGTCAAGATGGTCTGGACCTTTCACCATCACCAATGTTCATCCTCAAGGAGCCATGGAGATTAATCATCCTGAGCAGGGGATATTTAAGGTAAATGGTCAGGAATCAAGCTCTATAATGATGTGGTCATCAAGGAATGAAATGGTGCGAACTTTAACGTATTTGAACCCCTATAAGGTAAATTGAGGTACGTCAAGCCAGTGAAGCGGCATCCCAAGTTCTTGTAAAATTTCTTTTTCTTTGTATAATTTCCTTTTGATTAGTTAGGATGTTATAATTTGATGATATGTCTCATTCCATATTCACATCACCTTGTTTCATCATGCGTGATGTTCTTGATTTGTAGCCCGAGATTCATGTTAGGTTGCGAAATGAGGTCAAGAATAACCTTTGGTATTGGCTACGTAAGCCAAACCCAAGTGTGTATGAGGATGCATACGGCCCGTATAGGTCAAAAAATTGTTTTGTTTGAAATCCCCAGGTCCATAAGGCCCATACGCTACGCAGTATGGTGTGCAACTATATGGAAGTTCATCTTGTCGTTTGTCACATTGTATGAACCCACTCTCCCTTTCATAGCACGTATCTCGAGGCATACTTTTTACCGTACGGCCCGTATAGCGTCCTGTACACTTTGACCTGTAGCAAACAGTCAACCATACGGCCAGTACATGGGCCCATATAGGGTCGGACAGTTACAAAGATAAAGGCGTTTGATATCATGCCCTTTGACATCTATAAAACCCCCTCACCGGCATCTCCACTTCTCTACTCTGATTCCGGTATTCCCCACACTTGCGTGACCTCTCCCTTTGCATTTGGGCATCAATCAACTCTAGGTGTGTGCTTCTTGATTTGATTTGTTAATGAAATTTCATTTTTCATGGTTAGGAATCTAGGGTTTGTTTTGAATGATCTATAGGGTAAATGTATGTATGTTTGCAATCAATCTAGGCCGCAAAATTGATAATTAGAGGCATGAATATAATGTAGAAGCGATAAGGGATGTGTATGAGACACTAACATCCCGCCTATCATGCCACACGCCCGGCCATATACGTACCCATACTGAAATCCCCTTTAGTTTACAAACAGGTTCTTATGGTTTGATATATGGCCATATGCGGGCCCATATTGGGTCATTCACGAGCCATAGTGCACGTTTTCATTCCATTTTCTGATCTTTTAAATGCACTGATCTCCTTTTCAATTGTTTTGCAGACATGCCTAAAAGGAAGATAGCCTCTGCGCCTAAAAACCATAGGTAAGTGTAATATGAGCACTTCCACCATAGCTACACCCGACTCTCTACTCGTCCTCTCGGGCACACACGATTCATCGACTGAGGAGTCCCCGGTTAGTTAGGGATCACGGACCGAGTCTGGGGGATGATCTCAGTTGATGGCTGGGATATGGTCTTTGCCATCAACCATGAAGTGTTTCGTGAAGCCACTTTGGTGGTGTTGAGCACCGTTGAGGTTGATCGGAGCGCAGTTTCAGAGCGATCCCTCACCGCCATATCATTTCAGCTCATCGGGGAGCGGAGGACCATGAGCTACACTCGGTTCTCTATGTACATAGGATTCTACGATCATGAGGCCATGGACACTCGAATGTATAGAGAGCTACTCACTGTCTTCCTCGAGCATACCATCACACCTCCAAATATTGGATCGAGCTAGGTGGGTACTATGGAAACAACAATTCATCCCAGATGAATGATTAGGTTCATCGCTACATCAATGCCTTGATCAGACGTTACATAGAGGGGAGAAATGATAGCACTAGTGTCATCACCAAGACTGAGTTGTTTCTTCTATAAAGTATCTTTGTGAGAGTACCTATCTATCTGGGATATATACTTGCCTATTATTTGGTGTACCAGGGGATGTACACCTGCCTCAAGGCCGTCAATGCAGGATCTTACATCACCCATATGATCATAGGGATGGGCCTTGAGGAGAAGACGGCGGAGATGCAGCGGTTGTGGCTTATGGCTCCATTAGGGATAAGCACCCTCTAACAGATGAAGTTCGTCCAGCATATCGACAACCGCTACATACTGATTGTCCAGGGATCAGATAGTTATTATGACTCTGAGGATTCCACTCTACCTGCACCCGCCGGCCTACTTCCCTCCCCAAATACCCGGAGTCATCTTGAGAGATTGGAGGAGCAAACGACTTAGCTCCGTGCTGTTCAGGACACCATTCTTAAGGAACAGCGCCAGGCCATGGCCGAGTTCCGTGAGGATCCGTGCTAGTTAAGGGACCAGTTCACTGAGCTTTCTCTTGACATTCGCGCTCATGCCTCCTTTGCTCCACCTCCTCCATCTCAGGCATCGACACCAGCACCAAGACCGACCAATGACGAGCTGCTCTTTGAATGATTGAGACATTTATCTTTATTTTGTCTTATGTGTTATGTTATTTGTTTTATTGTCATGTAGACTTGTTTTACTTTCTTGCACTATTGTACTTTGTTGCACGGCCATCACCTTGCCACACTTATCCTTGTCTTATCCTTATATGCTTTTCAATGATTCCAACTTTATTGGAGTGATAATTTAGCCTCTCCAAGGTGATTTGGAATATACGCCAAGACACCCCCAGATCCTCGAAGCCAATTTATGGAACTCAAGCGACACGTAAATAATCAGGGTAGTTTTAGTTTGCCTTTGTCCATGCTCATTTTCAAATTCATTTTCTGTGTACATTAAGGACAATGTACCCTTTTAAATGTGGAGATGGGTAGCTACTTATATAATTCTAGATTTATTGCAAAATTCTAAGTGTGGAGATAGATAGCTGTTAGAAAAATTCATTGCATACCTTTATGTGATAGTATTTATGGTGTACAACGATTAGGGCCTTGTTAGAAGAAATATGGACACAATTACATTCCTTGTACACCATCATAGTGCTCAATTTTGAAATTTTTCCTATAAAAAACCATGGGCACATAGAGACAATCTTTGTTGACAATCATAATATTTAGAGACAATAGATAACCCATTGCCATGTTCTCTTGACATTAATAGATAAGCATCACTTTCAATGGCTCCAAGAGGTTTCGTGGCACTAGTTTTTTATTCCGACCCCTAATAATATAACCTAGTGGACAAGTAAGAGGAGAAGAAAAAGAATAAAGTAGTTTGTATATAGTAGTTGTAGAACAATAAAGATAGTGTTCCGCTGTTTGTGGAGATGAAGTAGTTTGGAGTTCTGGCTCCTAATCAGAGTATTTGTCAATTCAAAAATTCACTACTTAGAATGAGCACAATTAGGTAGAGTAGTAACCACTTGATTAGCTAAGTGTTCTGGTGCCTAATCAGCATGAACACATTGCAAAAGAGAGGAACTTCACTCTACACTGATCTTCAGCATGGGAAATTGGATCCAATAGGGATGCCCTACTGGAAAAAAAAAAAACTGAGCTCCTTCAAACTTGCCCACCATCAATCTAATAAGGGTAGGTTCTCTTGATCTTAGGACCTCAAGGACTTTCTAGAGTCTATTGAGAGTATGCTTGTCTTGCTAAGACTCGGGAACATAGCATATGGAGTGAACAAGCTTTGTCAAGAGCTATATTGAAATGTTACAAGATCAATCTAAGCCTTGGTATGGAAATAGGAGAATATACATTCTGATGGTGAGCTTGGAATGGAATTTTGTGTATATTTTACATGGCCCAAGGTTGAACCCTTATCTTCTCTTAATGGTTTCTTTTCATTGCTTGAGGACAATCAAATCTTTAAGTGTGGAGATATTTAATAAGTGTTCAAATGAGCATAATTTTATACTATATTTATGTACACTTTACATGTCCATTTGGGCAAGTTGTAGCCCGCAAGTACTCAAAAAGTGTTATTTTTTATAAACAGGGCAAAAACATCAAGCACTAGGAGAAAGGAAGCATTTCAAGACAAAATGGGACCAACACGGATAACTTTCGGAGAAGCACCAAGTCATGCGGGCTTCTATAAGGCCCGTATGAACCTGGAGAGTCGAGGTCTCTCTAGTTAAAATCCCAGTATTGTTTACTACCCCGTATGGGTCTATACGGGGTCCTCCACCACCTGACATACAACCGTACAAGATGACCTTGTAATAATATGGGCCTGTACACGGGCCTGTATATTGTGAGCTCCCAGTAAATTTGCATACCTAGAGAGGGGCAGAATAGTAAATCTCACCCTAGAAAGAAGGCAGCTTGGGGGAAAAGGGATTGATGTTGAGTAGAGCTTGGGGATTTCATCATCGAGTTATTGGAGCAAGAAGAGGGGAAGACATTGAGGAGGAATCAAAGAAGTCGTCAACAGTGTATGCAAGAGTTTCTTTCATTATGATCTCGTTAATTGTCTTTATCTTTGCATTGGATTGTTGCTCTCCTTTCATGGAGGGCTAATTTTGTAGATACTTGGGTGATTGATGAACCATTGGACATGGCTTAATTGATGTTATTTCTCTATTTTTGAATGCTTGGTTGACTTCATGAGTCTATTGGATGTTTTAATATAAGTAAATCCCTCTACGTTACGAGAGCCGGGAGGGATTTTCATGGTCCATATGGGGGAAGAAGTGAATGCCTCCCCGTGTATAGACCATCTCCAATAGAGAGGATTGTGAGTGTACCGGGAGCTCGAGTACTAAGGAGAGCAAGCCCTTTAGATATATTATTCCCCTAATCATTCCAAGAATTAGATTCCCTATAACATCATCAGTAAGGGCACTAGAATTAACCAAGTGTCAATATAGAGAGTATCATCCATCGTGTTGAAGTCCAAGGGTGATTCAATTACCCGAGTATCCCCCTTTTATGATTGACTGTTATCAAGAGCAATTTGACCAAACCTTTTGGGTTCAAAATTTCTTAGTTTATATTTACACTAATCACTCACTTTTGGATTGACTAGAGAGTAGACAAGTAGTGGGTACTAGTACTTCCATCTCCCTGAGGACCGACAACCCGACTTTTGTGTCCACTATTATTACTTGATTACGACCCATGCACTTGCGGCTGTGTCGCATAAAGTCCATCTTTAGCCTCCAGTACGGTGAGCTCCTCACCGCTTTCCTAGAGTATATCATCTCCTCCATTCGTTATTGGTTGCAGCTTAGCGGGCGCCATGACAACAATAAGGCATTCCGGAAGATCGAACCAGTGCATTACTATATTCATGCCCTGATCAGTCGTACGATTGCAGGACGAGATGATATTATGGGTGTGGTCACCATAACAGACCGATTCCTCTTGTGCACAATTTTGAGCTAGCACCTATCCACCTGGGATACGTTCTCGATGGCTACTTGGTGCACCAGAGATAGAGACCCCGTCTCAAGGCAATCAGCGCGGGACCCTAAATCACAGTCTGATCATTGGGATGGTTCTTGAGCATAGGATGGAGGGTGTATAGTGACTACAGCTCATCACTCCACTTGGTATGAGCACCCTCTACTAAATGGGGCTCGTTAAGCACTCAGATAGCCGCTAAATTCTCATCTGTCGGGCATCAGAGATCTCAAATGGCTATAAGTCCTGATCCGAGGACTACGACTCATCACAGACTACTGGCTGACATCCTTCTGCCTACAGGAGCCGATTTGCGAGATTGGAGGAGCAGGTCAGCGAGGTCCGTGCACTCCAGGACACTATCCTCGAGGATCAGCGTCAGATGTGAGCCCAATTCACGGAGTTCTCCATTTACCTTAGAGGCCAGGCATCTTCTGCACCCACACCGCCGCCATTAACCGCATCTCATCCACCTCCACCATCTCAGGCACCCACAGCTGCATCACCCGAGGCAGCAGCAGATGAGCAACCCATCTGGAGGATTGAGCTTACCATTTTACTTGTTTTCATGTGTCGTATATATTTATTTTCTTCTATTTCTGCACCGTTTTGTACTAGTTAGCAAGGCCATCGCCCTATTAAACTTATCTTTATTTTCACTTCTATGGTTTCTATTGATTATCTATTTTGTGGATTTATGATGATCTCTCCTCTTTTGCAGATGGAACGAGAATCTACACCCCTCGGTATACGCCTAAGCTATTAAATTATAGCACACAAGCGGCACAACAAATTTAACCGGGAAGTTTTAGTTCACCCTCTCTATGCTCATTCTATTTTACATTTCTTGAGTGCACTGAAGATAATGTACATTTTTATGTGTAAAGATGGGTGGCTACCTATCTATTTATAATTCTGTTGCAAACATTTAAGTGTGGAGATAGGTAGCCACTAGTGAAATTCATTGCAAATCTTTATATGATAGTTCATGTTTAGCATACAATCAAGAAGGCCTTTTTAGGAAAAACTTTGATACAGTCTACTCAAAGTACACCATTTTAGCACACAATTTTAAATTTTCCTATGAAACATCATGGGCACCTAGAGATCATCTTTGTGACACTCATAATCTCTAGAGACAATAGATAACCCATTGTCATGTTCTTTTGACTTTAATACTAAGCATCACTTTCAATGGCTCCAAGAGACTTCGTGGCACTAGTTCAAACCTCTAACTCCTCATAATATAACCTTGTGGACAAGTAAAAGGAGAATAAAGTAGTTTGTACATAGTAGTTATAGGGAAATAAAGACAGTGTTCCACTTCCTTTTGTGAAGTAGTTTGGGATTTTGGCTCCTAATTAGAGTGTCCCTCAATTTCAAAAGTCACTACTTAGCATGAACACATCTCCGTAGAGTTGTAACCATCTGAGTGGCTAAGTGCTCTGATGCCTAATCAATATGAGCACCTTGCAGAAAGGAGGAACTACACTTTATATTGGCTTTAACATGGGAAAGTCGGATCCATTAAGGATGCCCTACTTGGAAAAAAATCCAATAGAGGGGTAGTTGTTAGTGTATGCCCTAGGACCAATCATAAGGTGATTGATTTTGTGTATTTTCATGTTCATTTATAAAGGCTTTTTTCATTATTATGCTTTACTTGATATCTGCGTAGTATAAGTAATGATAATAATGTCCCTAGAAATACTTTACTATTCTTAAATGTTCCCTAGTCAAGTATCATTGAGGAATCTGGGACAACAATGATGCACATGAGACTAGTATGTATAGTGACTGATGACAAGAGTTGTCATGGACATGAGATGTCGAGTCAACACGTGAGTATAAGTTGGAGAACTTATGCTGGATAGACCCGTCATGAGAATTACTGCATGGATTGTTATATGAATGTCATAAGCAATTCTCATAAGTGGTTAGAGAAGTATATGATCCTTAGACTTGAGGTCACCATGGATCCTTACATGGCAAGTATTATACTTTGATATAACCAAACGTTACCCGTAACAGGGTGAACTATAAAGGTTGGCATTGAGTATGTCATGAACTATGTGGTAGAATGTGAGTGATGAAGATAGGATTTGTCCCTCTTATATAAAAGCAGTGATATCCTGTCCTCTTGATAAGTGAGACTAAGAAGCGTGTGGCCACACCAAGATGAATCGGTATGAGATATTGATGTAATTTGTTTTCATTAGTCTACTTGGGATCAAGTAACATATTGATTGAATTATACAAGTACGACTGATCCATGACTTGTATTCAATTAAATATATCGAGGACAAAGGGATACTAGATACTCAGATTAATCATAGGAACAAAGTTATGTCTATCACGACATTCTTGCGGTTTGGGTAGTAATGATGTGTTGCTAGACACAACTCATTGTTTATGACATTAAAAGAATTTTATGTCATTGCCAACATCGCAAGAACCTATTGGGTCACACTCAAAGGTTGAACTGGATTTGCAACTTTATTGACTGAGTCATGTTGTGAGAGTTAGAACGGTATAAGTATACAGGAGAGTCTTATACATGGTCTAAACACTAATCCTACTTTGGAAATGGTTCACAAAGTAAGAGCATATATATCTATGTGGATGTATGGGCCGGGCTTCCATTTGATGGAACTCTAATTAATCCTATGTCCTAATTGTGTTGGACATAAAGAATACGAAAGAAGCTAGGGCCGCCTGCATATAGATATGATATATATAAACATATATATGGCAGTCACCAGTAGACTTATATAACTACTTCTAAACATTAACATAGAGGACGGTTTCTTCTTCTTCTTCTAAAGAGAGAGAGAGAGGATGGTTTTTTTTTTTTATTAATGAAGGTGGTTTCCAATAGTTGGACAACCATTAGAGGAGAGTTGTTTAAGAAGGTCATCAAGTCAATTCTTCTACAATAAGCTAGCACCAAAAGTCGAAGAAGAAAAGTTCCAGTTTTGTTTGTGAGACGAACAAGGTGATTCAGTTCTTCCGAGTGGTTACTGATAGAGGCGAGGATCCGTTGATCAGCCACCTTTGAAATCGCGGATAAGGATCGCTGAAGTATTGTCAAATAATCAAGGGCGTAGATATACAAGCATTGGCTACGGTTTGTATTTCGAAACCTATCCTGATTGTGGTATTTTCTCTCTTGGATCTTGGATGGGCTTTATCGAGTTTTGTTTTTTGATTTTCCGCTGCGTATGTCTACAGTATTCATGTTAGTATAAGAATCAAGAATCTCCGGGCTTATAGAATGCCTAGAGTCCAGTATTGTCACATCATTATCGTATCAATAAGGGAAAGGACGCCACACAAAATTCTCTTCGATCCTAATAAATCTCCTCATGCCTGAAAAGCAGTTGAATGGAATGGGAGATGCATTCATGTAATGCAGCATCTCTAGTATCCTCAAAGGCCCTGGGATGGTGGACGTGTTGTCATCGATCGACCGCTGGAGATATATTATGGGGAAATGACAATTGTCCCATGCATACAGGAAGTGAGACGAGAAAACCACTATAGAAAAGACGAGCCCTCCCCTATTATTAACCATAGCATTTAATCCTAAGTATATGTGTGCCAAATCTGCAGGTGCAAAAGCAATCTTCTTTCCAAGTGCAATATCAGATGTCATTACAAAAACTCCTGGTCTAATTATATTACGTCAGCATGATGAAGTAGCAGATCCAAAGGGCCCCGAAGGCGGCCAAATTAGCAACGGGAAAGAGTTCTGGTGGACGATCAAACTTTGAGTTGTGCTGGGAGTCAAACTTTGTTATCCTCGGTCTTCTGAAAAAGTCTATCCAATATTCAAAGGATACATCTTTGTTACGCGAAGAGAACTTTTGCCTTGCCAACCATTAAAAAGCGTCAAACAGACTTTTTAGAAGAGAAAACTCAGAAGTGCTTCTTTGGCAAAGTATGTCGTTGTAAGGGATCAATTCATCATATATGTCACCGATAATCAGAAGTCGTCTGAGTCGCTTGATGTCCCATAGTGAAATTCCAATCTCCCCGTGTAACAAGTGAAAGGTGTTGGTGTCTAGACACCACAATTCCACTATCAGCTTATAAAAATTGAAATCTAGATCAAAATGCCCAACGGAAGATATGATCCTGCCAATCAGCTCCACATAAGACAACTCCCTCGAATAATGCTTGATTATGTACCTGGCCCAATCAGCGTAACTCGGGAAGTCGATTGGCTCACTCCTGATTGGGTTCCTTTCTTTCCACCCTGGATGGTGGTTAATAATCTTTTGTCCAAAAGGCTGAAATGTAATCAAATCTTTCACACTCCAGTCAGGTTTTAGATATATTGTATAAATACTGCCATCTTCATACCAATGATTCAAATTTAACCGGGCAATGGCTATATGGGATAAGGACTATTTTACCCACTCCGAATGCTTCTTTCCTTAATATCCAATCACAGACACTGATTTGGGACCAAAAAAAGGGTTGTGGCAAGTAAAAACTTGACCCGAAGGAAACTCATTGATGTCCTGAGCAACGTCCCAAAAAGGCTTGTAACGAGCGTAGTTGGCCATAATGAAAGAAGAAATTTGGGTGTTCCTACTTCTCTCACTCAATTTTACAAAAGAAGATTTCGTAAGAGAAGTATAAAGGGGGCATTTGTTTATATAAGAAAACTAACATGTCCCATAACATGTCCCACCCCTAATAGGATTAAAATTTTATTGTTAATAAATTTAAACCCTGGACCTAATCCTGACCGAACCAGGATTCGATGAAATAAATAAATAAATAAATAAATAAATAATGATAGATATGATGTTATCCGATCAAATCCCAAGATAGCCTGAGAGTACAAATCTTGAGGCAATCTAAAATCCCAAGATAGCCTGAGAGCACAAATCTCGAGGCAATCCCAAATCCCAACCCGAGTACATAAATCTGGAGAATATATATATATATATATATATTTTAAAATTAAAATTAAATTCAATTTAAATTTAAATTCAAAATTTTGATCTTATTAAGTTATAAGATTATGATCTCGTGATGATCAAAGTTAAAATTAAAATTTTCGATCTTATCATCATGATTACGAGATTTTAATATCTGGATTATGATCTTTAAATTAAAATTAATTTTTTTTAATCTTATTATGTTATGACAACCATACCTAGTATATCTGGTGATCAAAATTTAAATTCAAATTCTATACCTACTCTAGATTATGATCTTGGATGATTAAAATTAAAATTAAAATTTAATTTTATCATCATATGGGGTGGGGTTATGACAACCATATATTTCATGATGATCAAGATTCAAATTTAAATTCTATACAGATTATGATCTCAGATGATTAAAATTAAAATTAAAATTTTAATCTTATCATCCTGTGGGGTTATGAGAAACCATATATCTCGTGATGATCAAGATTCAAATTCAAATTCTATACCTACTCTAGATTATAATCTCATATGATTAAAATTAAAATTAAAATTTTAATCTTATCATCATGATTGCGAGACTATATAAATAGAGGAGGAAAGACCTTTGGGGAATATACTTTTGGAGAGAGAGGAAAAATAAGGGAGATTTTTAGAGAGGAAAAAGAGAGAGAAAATCAAGGTATTTTCCTGTTTTCCTTTCATATAACAATACTATGTAAGCCAGCCCATCTTCATAGCAACAAATGACGGAGCCACCCTTGTGGTATTGCTCCGGTCACCACCGCCGCTAATGACGGAGTCACCCTTGTGGTCTTGCTCCCGTCAACACCACCGATCACCGTCCACTTCGCCGCCACTAATGACGAAGCCTCCCTTGAGGACGCTGTTGCTACCAAGTCTTTGGGCCTCCTTTGTGGACGTCATTGCCATCGCTACCTCGCCAGGTAACCAGACCTCCCTTGTGGACGCCGTTGTCATAGTCGATCGGGAGTCATAAATAGGAGAACACGGAGTTAGAAAACAAAAAACAAAAAAAAAAAGAGTGAAAACTGAGAGAGAAGAGTAAAAATAATAATAATAATATTAATAAACAAAATGGAGATAGATGAAAGAGAGAGAGCAAAAAAAAACAAAGAGAGATGAAAGTAGAAAGAGATAGAAAGAGAAACAAAGAAGATAGATAAAATAAATAAATAAAAATGCATAAAAAGAAAAACAAAGAAGATGGAGAAAGAAAGGGAGAATGGTGTGAGGAAAAAAAAAGGGATATGAAAAAAAAAGAGAGAAAAAAAGAAAAGAGATGAAAGAAAGAAAAAAATAAGAAAAGTCATAGAAAAGCTGTAGATATATATATAAAAACAGAATTATTAGAAATCTAGTAAACGATTGAAGAAAACTTTTCTATATATATATATATATATATATATATATATATATATATATATACCTATATGAAATAAAATGAAATAAAATAATGCATATATCGCCACAAATCACAAAGCAACGCACAACATGAAGTGGCAATAAAATACACATTTTGAGGCAGCTGATAAAATTCAAATTTCATAGTGGCACGCATCTTAATGCGATGATTGAATATGTATCTTGAGGCAGATGATGAAATATAAATCCAAAAATGACATGCATCTTGATGTGACTGAAGAAATACAAATCCTAAAGCCACACAAATCTTGAAGCGGCGATGAGCACACATCTTATGGCAGCTAATAAATACAAACTTCAAAGCAGCACATATCTTGGGGGAGCGATGAAACCCTTATCTCAAGACTGTCAATATAAACATAAATTCTAAAGTAGTGCAAATCTCAAGGCATGTAAAAGTAGCACGATCTTAATACAATCATGCAAAGTTGAAATTCAAATCCCATATGGTGTATGCCACAAATTTATATATAAATAATTATATAAATAAATGATATACACATATATTATAAATATATGTAATAAAAATAATGATTTGCAAACAAATGGATTATCTTTATTAATTGTCTTTACTTGTACTTATGCCCTTAATCGGATTTTACCAAGACACTGTTCGGGGTAATTAATAATAGAGGCTTGCCTCTATTAGGAATGGAAGAACCCACAATATTTAAAACAAAAAATCATTTGTGATTCGATATATCGCTTGGTGTCTCTTCACAAATACAATGTCACTCGGATATTTTAGATCCCACGGGCATCTCTTCCTTTAAATGGATGAAGTTGGAAATACTATACGATTCTTAGGAGAGATACAAGGATATGCTCTGAAAGTGTTCACAACATGGTATAGAAGATTGGATGAAAGTCCAAACATTCTACAATGGAGTAAACATGGCTACAAAACAAATGTTGGATGCAACAGAAAATGGTTCACTTTGGCAAAGAAGGGATCCCGACACACCAAGAGAACCGATGGATGAAATGACCACAAACTAATATCGCTGAAGTTCAGAGAAAGCCAAGCAAAGCAAGGTGGCCCTAATTCAAGATATGGATGTGATAACAAATATGGCAAACCAAGGTAGCGCAATCAATAAGAAGTTGGAGAACATCACCGCCAACCACAAATACCAAAGAATGGTGTGCGTGGATGTGGGAACAAGATACGTGGAGGGCAAGGCTGAACATATTGAAGAAGATGCCTATGTAGGGAGGTCTCAAAACAATCCATATAGTTCCACATACAACCCCGGGTGGAAGAACCACCCCAACTTCTCTTACAGTAACCCAAGACAAAAAAAGACAAACCCACACCAAGGAGGCCAACCATCATATCAGGGCAACCAACAACTACCACTACAAGAATCGATTTGCTAAAACTTGGAAATCATACTCAGACAATACCACCAAACGAACGAAATGCGACTCACCAAGCATGAGGAGATAATGAGAAACCAACAAGCCTCAATTCAGAACCTCGAAAATCAAGTTGCTTTCGCTTATCCAAATCCTTGGCAGAGCGACTAGCAAGCAAGCTCCCAAGCAATACGGAAGTCAACCCCAGAGAATCTCTACAAGACATTACTCTCAGAAGTGGAAAGGAGTTGATTACACCGCAGGACCAAGGATCAGGGGACATACCTGTTGTACAAATCGAGGAGGAAAAGTCTAAGGTGGAGGGAGAGTCACTTATGGGTGAGAAAATGAATGCACCTGCGGTACCTGAGTACAAACCAAAGATACCTTACCCAGCTAAGTAGAAGTAAGACCAAGAAGATGAGAAGTTCAAGAAGTTTTTGGATATTTTCAAGGTATTGCACATCATGTCCCATTTGTGGAAGCACTTGCACAAAAAGTCGTGGTTATGCAAAAATTTTAAGGAATTGCTCACCAACAAGATGAAGTTGGAAGAAGTGTCCAGGACAACTTTTAATGAAGAGTGTTCGAAAGTTCTCACCAATAAGCTCCTAAACAAGGAAAAGGACCCAGAGAGTTACATAATCCCCTGAACCATTGGAGGATTGGTAGATGAATAGTCCCAAGCTGAAACTAGAGCAAGCATCAATCTCATTCCTTACAAGATACTCCAAAAGATAGGGATTGGAGAGCCGAAACCATCAAAGGTGAGGATAAGCGTTCAACTGATCATATTTTTATATCAATTCCTTGTACACTATTTATGTGATTTCGAGTAATTCTTTCCCATTGATACTTAATTAGTTTTAATTCTTATTTGTAGGGCACTAGAGAGCTTTGAGAGCAAAATGGAAGTAACGTGGCACAAATCGAAGCTAAACTCAAATTCTATCAAGCTTTGGTAAGTTGGCATACGTGATACACGCGCAGCATGAAGCAGGAAGAGGGCAGTCATGCGCCTGCACACACCTGCAAGTGTACTCTGAGCACACATCTCAAATCTTACAAAGAGATTTACGCCCGTCTATGCACCCGCATCACAGAGCGCACAAGCCTACTCAAGTTTCATACGCAACCTGACCCAGTTTTATGGCTTATTTGAGTCCGGATTTGGTGGATTCAAACACTAATCATGTAAATTGACCTCACCCTATAAATAGCTAATTTAGGGTTTTAAAAAGGGGTTTGGGACTTGGAACTCATCACCTCTCTTTGAAGCTCCTACCCTTCCTCCATCTTGAAGATTAAGGCATCATTGAAGACCTTGGAGCAAGAAGGTGAAGGCAAGCATCGAAGGGGCTTCTCCACACACACCACCAACGATCCTCGCCAACGGTGGAAGGAATGGTGTTTTATATCATGTTTTATTTCTTTCTCTTGAACATTGTGTTGGATTTGTGTTCCCCTTTGTTGGATTTGTGTTAAATACTAGGGCATGATGAACCTCCGGATTTATGTTTAACTTTGCTTGTATGGGTTTCTATATTTGAATGAATGTTTTTAATGTTTTGAGAACCTATTGGATGTAATGTATGGTATTGATGCTTTACGTTGCACAACTCTAAGTATCAATCTAGATCTACAGGGGTGTAGACAATTAACGCTCCCTTTATATACATATAGATCTACTTCAATAGGTGGGGGTTGTGAATACGCTGAGAGATTGGGTATTTAGGCGAAAGACTCCTTTAGATTGATTATTCCCACAACTCTTCCAAGATAAGTATTCCTTAGAACGTTAATGCAATGATGAAATTAGGTTAGTAACTTACCTTAACGGAGAGTGTGAAAGCATTGTAGGAATTTTGTGTCCATAAACCAACATTTACTAATGAGAAATCCATTCTTGCCCCAATTTATGAATATCCAAAGGGGATTCATTGTCCGAGTATATCCCCTTTATGATTGATTACCATTATTACTTTCATCAAGGTTGTCTCAAGTGGCTTTTAATTTTAGAAATTAATTTAGGATCTCAACAAACTTTGAATAGGCTAGGTAGCAGACAATTAGATAAAGTTAGTGGCGTAGGTCTCTATGGGTTCGACATCCGACTTTCATAGTCCACTTTACTACTTGGTGCGACCCATGCACTTGCGGTATAAGCATAAGCATTCGGCTCAACATCAAGTTTTTGGCGCCGTTGCTGGGGACCTTTAGGTCACTAAGAATACTAAGAGTTTGTTAGTTAGTCATAGTTTTAGGTTTTTAAAAATTTTCTTTTTAATTTTCTTTCATTTACTTTGTTTTTGCTTACTTTGAGCATTCACACTACCGATTCTTGTTCTTTCTTGTTTGTGCAAGGACTTGGTGCATAACCCAAGTGAATCTAGTAAGTTTGGTAGAAGGCGATAGCGAGATTGAGCGTACTCTGCACCAAAAAATCAGAGAAGCACAATGCCAACCACAAGAGATAAATCTAGGACCTTTTTTAGATTTAAGAACATCTTCCCTACGTAGGTAAACATCGGATTGAGAGAACCCCCAATCATGGCGCAAAGGAGAAGAACATAATCCGACTATGAGCGATCAGAGTACAAAGCGGAAGAATCCAGTGTCCACCTGCCTCAAGTTGCAAACAATTTTGAAATCAAGGCGAGCACCATTCAAATGATTCAAAATCAGACCCAATTCAATGGACGCCATGATGAGGACCCTCACGCACATCTGGCGCGCTTCATTCAAATTTGCAACATGTTTAAGATCAATGGAGTCTCTGACGACGCCATCCGCTTGAGGTTATTCCCGTTTAGCTTGAGAGAAGTAGTATGTAGTTTGCTCATCTCGCTTCCTGCAAGGAGTATAAGAACCTGGAGGGTTATGTTGGATAAATTCCTAGGTAGATACTTCCCTCCAAGTAAAGCAACGCAAATCAGATAAGAAATATCTGTGTTCAAGCAAGGTGAGAACAAGTCATTTTTTGAAGCCTATGAAAGATTCCAGGACTTATTCAGACACGGTCCACACTACCGTATGGAGCCATGGGCTAAACTCCACACACTGTATAACGGGCTGAACAATAATACCAAGCAGTTGGTGAACGCCGCAGCTGGTAGTTCCTTACGCAACCAATACCCCGAGGATGCCGAGCAATTAATCGAAGACATGGCCAATACTGAGTCATCATGTTCTTCAAGAGGAAGGCAACTTGTTAGTGTTGGAGCTGGCCTAGTTCACCAGGACTATGTTCCTGCAGCACAAGTGGCAGAACTTTCAAAAAAGTCTGACATGCTTACATTAGGAGGATCACCTAGCTTAGTTGCAGCTATCTCGTGTGGTACTTGCGGAGGTGGGCATGATTCATCACAATGCCCCATTGCAGGCGTTGATGTAGCCCCCATGGATGAAATTTAGTATATTGGTAACCCAAGAACCCAAGGTACACAATTTAGGCCCTACATACCTAATTGAAATCATCCAGGGTTATCCTAAGGCAATCTCTAAGGATCATCCACCCCTACAGGATTCATTCCCTTACCTCCAAAACCTCAACTGCCAAAACACACAACAGAGGATGTTTTATCTAGGTTTATAGTAACCACAAATGCAAGATTTGAAACAACTCATACCACGCTACAAAATGTCAAAGCAAGTATTCAAAGTCTAGCATATCAAGTTGGACAATTGTCTACAACTTAATCTGAAAGACCTCAAGGAAGCCTACCTAGCAACACCAAGGAAAATCCCCGTGAGCAACTAAGGCCACCACTCTTCCGAGTGGTAAAGAGGTAGAGCTATTAGTCAGAAAACCTGGAAGAGTTGACACACAGGTGGAAACCGGTAAACCATCAGGAGTGAAGGAGGGCATTGTCAAATAAAATCAAGAAAAAGATAAGGAAATGGAACCTCAGCCTACTCCTAAATATCAACCCAGGATTCCTTTTCCTAATAGATTGAAAAGAGCTGCTAACTAATAAGAGAAAGTTAGAAGAAGTTGCAAAGAATAACTTTGAATTCTCAATGCCTAGCGTATTACAACCCAACCTACCAAGGAAGCTAAAAGACCCTAGAAGTATAGTGATCCCTTCGCCATTGGGGATGGTGTAGAGGAGAGTGCTTTAGCAGATTCAAGCGCTAGCATCAACGTCATGCCTTACAAGTTATTTCTAAATCTAGGCTAGGAGAAACTAAGGCTATAAAGATGATCATTCAACTCGCCGACCTATCTATTAAGAGACTACGAGGAATGGCCTTGGATGTATTAGTAAAGGTAGATAAACTCGTGTTCCCCACTGACTTTATGTTATTAGATATTGATGATGATGTTGAAGTACCCATCATTCTAGGAAGACCATTTTTTGGCCACTGCAAAAGCCCTACATGATCACATTGAAGGCAAGATGTCGTTAAGAGTGGGTGATAGCCCAGTTCAGTTAAAGCTTCCTACAACCATGTGGCACCCATATGACCACGATGAGTGTACATATCCTATTTTATTGATGATCTTGAACAGATCTCCGATAGCTCAATTCAATAAGTGCTAGAAATCGATCCACTTGAGGAGTACTTAGAAAAGCTGGACTATGAAAAAGAGAAATCTGTGGAAGGAAATCTTGATTTCGTGAGTAAAGGCAACCAAGGGCATGTGAGGAAGAAAGATAAGGGATCGAAGCAAATATTTTCTGAGCTACTATTCTGGAAGGAAAAAGACATGGAGAAGAGCAATGAGGAAACCGTCTTCTGCGCTAAGGCAGGACATATAGCAAATGCCCGATATGGTAATCTCCCGTTTATTCCAGTTTAGGATTCTAATTGTTTGGAAACTACTTCAAGGAGGAAGTTCAAGAGGGAATTCACGTGTTTGATCCTCTGTGATCAAGGAACATGGATGTCAAGCTAGCAACATTAAACAACCGCTTCTTAGGAGGCAACCCAAGTCCCAAAAATTTCTTTTGTTAGAATTTTTATATTGGCAGTCTAAAGGTAGTTGGTTATCATCTTGAAATAAGTGATCTAATCCCTTACTCCCTAAAGAACCTAAAGAGAGACCTCAATCTTGTATCAATAGGGTAGGCATCAGAGCTTCGAAGAATGGGTAAGGATATCAAGAGGAGTTAGGATGGGGTGCCAAGGGGAATAACCTAATTTCACTATACAGGGAAGTCGTGCTAGCAAGCGTGCGCCCACACCGACCTGTAAAATACTATGTGTGGACAAGCATGCGCTCGCACCAGCGTGCGAGACACTCTGTGCTGCCTAAAGTGCGCTCGCACCGCAACCCGCACAATGTATGAATCAACAGACTGCGAGCACAACAGTTTGAATTCTTCCTTTACATAACCCAACTCCCCCACCCTTCTGAACCAGAACCCTTGCAACAGTAGAGAATATCCCTCCTTCTTCCCTCTTCCTCTCCCTCTTAATCCCTCTAGCTCCATCAACAATTTAGGGCGCATCTAAGGTAATCATCCCTCTCGATTCAATTTTCTATTTCTAGGGTTCTAGGTTCTCCAGCAGCAAGAGGATATTCATACGGGCCAACAAACAATCCTGCAAGAGTTAGGTCACATTACCGACTCACAGTGGAGACTCGAACAGGAGCAGAGCCATATTCGCGAAGCATTGTAGCAGCTCTCCGCGTCAGATCGACGGACCCAGGACCAACATGAGCAGCTACGATGGGATGTCGGTCATATTTTATACAAGCTCCATGAGCGAGGGGGATTACCAAACACATTGGCTTCTACACAGACCTCCTCTATTTCACAACAAGCTCATCCGACCCCTTATTCCTATGCACAAGACACACCTGTAGCACAAGCTGTGAGCACTCCACGCGCCACATCTATTGTGTCATCATCGATACCACCTTGAGCGGACCTCTTGGGATTTTTATCACATTTTTTTTAGTTAGCAATAGCTTTTTTCCCTGCTAAATATTTTGTCATCTTCTCTTCCACTTTCGTTTGAGACATCTTTCTTTATGATATCTACTTTTCTTATGCGGTTGTGTCTTTTGATCCTCCTCGTGCTTGCAGATTTATCTATGAACTGTTGAATGATGGTCTCTTCTGTCTTCACGTAAGCAATATACACACTCCCCAAATAACCGGGGAAGTTTCAATTTGCCCATCTCTTTATTTTATTATGTTTTTATCAGTTACATGCTTTATTGTTTGCATTGAGGACAATGCAAAATTTTAAGTGTGGGGATGGGTACACATGTGTAACTATGAACTTCACTGCATGTCTTTACAAATTAATTCATTGCAAATCTTCAAGTGTGGGGATAGTATTATATGAATTCATTGCAAATCTTCTATGTGAAATACATGCTTAGTGTACACCGATGACGGCATGTTGAAAAATTGTATTCAATTTTGTTTTACTCTTAGTTCGCATCATTTGTGCAAAATTTTATATTTTTCCTATGAAACATCTTGGACACTTAGCGAAAATCTTCATGACTATTATATATTCTCTAGTGACATTAGATAACCCATGATCATGTTTCTTTGATTTAGATTGTTAAGTATTATTTTCAATGACTCCAAGAGTTTTTGTGGCACTAGTCAAAACTTCTAGCCCTCGCAAGTAGAGTTGTAAATATTGAATAATTTTTGCACATAGAGACTATGAAAATAAAGAGCCAAGATAGTGCTCCACTACTATTAGTAACGAATCACGCTTGGGTTTTTGGCTCCTTATCAGAGTGTCTCTTAAGTTGAAAAGTCACTTGTGAGCGTGAATGCATGCATGTACAATTGAAATCTTCTGAGTAGTTGGGTGTTCCGGTGCTTGATCAGCATGTGTATCCCTCAAAAAGGGAGATCTATACTCTATATTAAACTTTGGTCCCAAGAAAGTCGGATCCATTAGGGATGCCCTACAGGGATTTACGTGAAAAGAAAAAGATAAAAGTAAAAAAAATGAAAAAGAAAAGAACAAAAAATTGAAAGTTTAGTTTTTTTAAAGGGCTATTATTTTTGTACTTAGGGCCTCAAGGAACCTTTAGAGTCTATTTATGGTATACTTGCCACTCTAAGACTCGGGAACGTAGTAAGTAGAGTGAAACTCTTATCTAGAGCTATGCTAAATGTGTCGTGAGATTGACCTAAGTCCGAGGTGTTGAAATAGGAAAATACACATGCCAATGGTGAATGCTTTGAGTAGAACAAAATGCAAATGCTTTATAGCCTGAGGTTGAACGATTCTCATCTTTTAAAATCTTATTTCTTTGTTTGCTTGAGAACAAGCAAAAGCTTAAGTGTGGGGATATTTTTTATAAACGTTCAATTGATCATATTTTTATATCAATTCTTTGTATATTCATGTGATTTGGAGTAATTCTTTCCTATTGATACTTAATTAGTGTTAATTCTTATTTGCAGGGAACTCGAGAGCTTCGAGAGCAAATTGGAAATAACGCGGCACAAATCGAAGCTAAACTCCAATTTACTAAACCCATGCGGGCTGGCGTGCTCCTGCATGCGCCCGTACGAAGCAGGAAGCAGGCAACAGTGTGCCCGCACACACCCACAAAAGCACTCTGAGCACACATCAAAAATCTTACAAAGAGCTTTACGGTCATCCATGCGCCTATATAACAGATCGCACAGACCTGGAATTAGGGTGTGCAGGCACTCATCTTCCCGCACGACCGCCCGCACGCCTCGCGCTTCAGACGCGACCTGACCCAGTTTTATGGCTGACTTGAGTCCGGATTTTGGTGGATTCGAACACTAATCATGTAAATTGACATGGGCCCTATAAATAACTAATTTAGGTTTTATAAAGGGGCTTGGAACTTGCAACTCATCACCTCTCTTGGAGGCTCCTACCCTTCCTCCATCTGTGAGATTAGGGCATCATTGAAGATCTTGGAACAAGAAGGTGAAGGCAAGTATCAAAGGGGCTTCTCCACACACACCGTCAGCGGTCCTCGCCAACGGTGGAGGGAAGGGTGTTTCATATCATGTTTCATTTCTTTCTCTTGAACATTGTGTTGGATTTGTGTTCCCCTTTGATGGGGAACTAATGATGTGCGTGTATTGTGATACTAATGCTAGACCGTAAGTGTACGGGTCGTATCAAGTAATAAAGTGGACTAATAAAAGTCGGATGTTGAACCCATAAGGACCTTGACCACTAATTCTATCTAATTATTTTCTACCTAGTCTATCCAAAGGTTGATGGTTTTCTAATCTAATTGCTAAAAGGGAAATTGGCTTAAGAACACTTGATGAAGATAGTGATGACAAACAATCAGAGTAGGGAGATACTCGAGCATTGATCCCCTCCAGATATTTATAGATTTGGGCGAGTATGGATTTCATATTAATGAATATGAGGTATGGACCAAGAATTTTTACAACGCTTTCACCCCCTCTTTCAAGGTGAGGTACTAATCTATTCTAGTGAGTAGTTCAAGGGAACACATAATCTTCAAAGAGTTATGGGAATAATTCGTTTTACAGAGTCTCTCTCCTAAACACCCGATCTCTTGGCATGTTCATAACTCCCACCTATTGACGTAGATCTAGCGTATATAGATGGAACATTATTGTCTACACCTTCTATAGATCTAGATTGACACTTAGAGCTGTTACAACGTAAAGCATCAATACCATACAAAACATTCAATAGGTTCTCAACATTGAACTATTCATTCAAATATAAAAATTCATACAAACAAGATTAAACATAAACCCGGAGGTTCATCATGCCCAAGTATCTAACAAGTTAGTTTCCCATTAAAGAGGAACACAAATCAAATACAGTCAAAGAGGAAAAGAAGAGGATCTGATAAGAAACACTCTTCTCTCTACCGTTGGCAATGACCGTTAATGATGATCATTAGCGATGACCGTTGGCGGTGTCCCTTCAATGCTTGCCTTCTTTTTCTCCCAAAGTCTTCAATGATGCCCTAATCTCCAAGATGGAGACAAGGTTGGGAGCCTCCAAGGGGATGATGATGTTCAATATCCAAAAGCCCCTTCTCTAAACCCTAATTCCTCTATTTATAGGGGTTAGGTTAATACATATTGTTAGTAACACAATCAGTCAAATTCGGACTCAAATCAGCATAAAATTGGGTTAACTTGCTCTAAGCGCGATGCATATTGGCACTCTTACGGTCGTATGTGTGCCTGTAAGCTTCTTCCCCAGGTTACACGGTTGATGATACGGCTGTATGTATGCCCGCTTAGCTCTCTGTATGTTGGGGAGGTGTGTGCTCAGAGTTCCCATACGGGTGCTTATGACCATAAACATATATCTTTATCATATGGGCGCTTACGGTTGTAAGCTTACCCGTATGGCTTCAGTAATTCTGCTAATAGCTTCAGTTTGTATTTATTTCTTCCGTTTCGCTCTCGAAGCTCTCCTATGCTCTTAAAATAAGAATAAACACAAATTAAGTATCAATGGGCAAGAATTACTTGAATTCATATTAATAATGTTGAATTGATATAAAAACATGATGAATTGAACGCTTATCATAAATATCCCCACACTTAAGCGTTTGCTTGTACTCAAGCGAGCAAAGAAATAAAAATTTAAAAAGATGAGAATCGTTCAACCTCAGGCTAAAGTATTTACATTTTGTTGTACTCAAAGTATTCACCATTGACATTTGCATTTTCTTATTTCAATACCTCGGACTTAGATCAATCTCACGACATAATTTAAAATCGCTCTAGATTAGAGTTTCGCCCCACTTACCATGTTCTCGAGTTTTAGAATTGCAAGCATACCCTTAGTGGACTCTAGAGGTTCCTTGAGGCCCTAAGTGCAAAACAACTAGCCCTTTAATAAGAGTAAATTTTCTATTTGTTCTTTTCTTTTCAATTTTTCACTTTTCTCTTTTCTTTTCATATAAATCCCGGTGGAGCATCCCTAATGGATACTACTTTTCAGAGGATCTATGATTAACATAGAGTGTAGATCAACCTTTATGAAGGATGCACATGCTGGCTAGGCAGCAGAACACCCAACTACTCAGAAGATTACAGCTCGACATACAGATGCTCGTGCTCATAAAGGATTTTTAACCTTGAGGGATACTCTGTTTAGGAGTCAAAACCCTGAGCATACTTCCTCACCATGAGTAGAGGAACACTATCTTGGTCCTTATTTGCAAGATCTCTATATACAAAAATTTATTCATTATGCACAATTCTACTTGCAAGGGCTAGAAGTTTGAACTAATTCTACGAAAACTCTTAGAGCCATTGAAAGTAGTACTTAACAATTGAAATCAAAGAAACATGATCATGGGTTATCTAATGTCACTAGAGAATATATAATAGTCATGAAGATTTTCTCTAAGTGTCCTAGCTGTTTTATGGGAAAAAATTTCAAACTTTTGCTCAAATGGTGCAGACGTAAAACAAAATTGAATATAGTTTTTCAAAGTGTCGTCATTGGTGTTTGATAAGAATTCAAATGATCATGTTTTTATATCAATGCAATATATATTATTCATACGAATTCAAGTAATTCTTGCCCATTGATACTTGTTTTGTGTTAATTCTTATTTTCAGAGCACCAGGGAGCATCGAAAGAAAAACATAAGAAATATAGTACAAATCGAAGCTAGTAGTAGAATTACTAAAGCCATGCGGGTAAGCTTACGGCCTTAAACCCCCGTATGATGAAGATACAAGCACACTTACAACCGTGAGAACCCATATAAGAACTCTAAGCACACACCTCCCAACATACAAAGAGCTACAAGGGTACACATACGGTCGTATCATCAACTGTGTAACCTGGGGAAGAAGCTCACGGCACACATACGACCATAAGAGCGCCCATATACTTCACGCCGAATTGCGGGTTAAGCTAGTTTTATTGCTAATTTGAGTCCGAATCTGACTAATGGTGTTACTAATCATCTGTATTAATGGGGACAATATAAATAGCCGATTTAGGGTTTTGAAAAGCAGCTTTTGGATCATGAACATCATCATCCCCTTGGGGGCTCCCAACCTTCTCTCCATCTTGGAGATTAAGGCATCATTGAAGATTTTTGGAGAAAAGGCAGGAAGGCAAGCATTGAAGGGACATCGCCAACGGTCATCGCCAACGGTAGAGGGAAGAGCGTTTCTTATCATGATTCTAATCTTTTCCTCTTTGATTATATTGGATTTGTGTTCCCCTTTGATGGGGAACTAACTTGTTAGATACTTGGGCATAATGAACCTCCGGATTTATTCTTCATCTTGTTAGTATGGATTTCTATATTTGAATGGATATTTTAATGTTTGAGAACCTATTGAATGTTTTGTATGGTATTGATGCTTTACGTTGCAACAGCTCTAAGTGTCAATCTAGATCTATAGAAGGTGTAGACAATAATGCTCCCTCTATATACGCTAGATCTACATCAATAGGTGGGAATTATGAACATGCCAAGAGATCGGGTGTTTAGGAGAGAGACTCTGTAAAATGAATTATTCCCATAACTCTTTGAAGATTAGGTGTTCCCTTGAACTACTCACGAGTGTAGATTAATAGCTTGCCTAGAAAGAGGGGTGAAAGCGTTGTAGGAATCTTGGTTCATATCTCATATTCATCAATATGAAATCCATACTTACATCAATCTATAAATATCAGGAGGGGATTCAATGCCCGAGTATCTCCCTTCTTTGATTGTTTGTCATCACTTTCTTCATCAAGTATTCTTGAGCCAATTTCCTTTTTTGCAATTAGATTATAAAACCATCCATCTTTTAATAGACTAGGTAGTAGATAATTAGATAGGATTAGTAGTCATGGTCCTTGTGGGTTCGACATCCGACTCTCATTAGTCCACTTTATTACTTGACACGACCAGTGTACTTGCGGTATAAGTATAAGCATTAGGCTCAATATTAGTGTACACTAAACATTTGTATCTATGATGATTTACAATGACTTCAGAGGACGTTATCCCCACACTTAAGATTTACAATGACTACTATATGTTACCCAATATGAGTATTCCCTAGAACGTTAATACAATGATGAAATTGGGTTAGTAACTCGCCTCGAAGGAGGGTGTGAATGCATTGTAGGAATTCTTGGTTCATAAACCAACATTCACTAATTAGAAATTCATACTTGCCCCAATTTATGAATATTCGGAGGGGATTCATTGCCTGAGTATCTCCCCTTTATGATTGATTGTCATTATTACTTTCATCAAGTTGGTCTCAAGTCACTTTTAATTTTAGAAATTAATTTAGGATTTCAATAACCTTTGAATAGGATAACAAGTTGATAGAGTTAGTGGCGTAGGTCTCTGTGAGTTTGACATCCGACTTTCATAGTACACATTACTACTTGGTACCTACTCAATGCACTTAAGTGTATAAGTATTAGCATTTGGCTCACATCATGTGACACTTCAAATGGCGCATGCATTGATCCGTCACAATCGAGGGTAGTTAAGGATGTTTTAGTAAAGGTCTAGAAGTTTATTCTCCTTGTAGACTTCTATATCTTGGACTTGGATGATCAAGTAGAACTCGCCATTCATTCTTCAAAACCCTTCCTGAATTTAATCGCACAAGCTAATCGCTCGAGCATCAATGATGGTCGATAACCTTGAGGGTTGGAGTTGAAGCAAAGGGTGTTCAAACTCAAGGAGGCTCAAGCGGCGCCCCATGGAGCTCAACTTATGGATCATATTGATGACTCCATTTCTGAATGTGCAGGATAAATTGTTGAATGACCAACTAGACGACATCTTCGAGAATGAATGACCCCCTTCGAAGCTTCGCACCAAGGTAGACGTATCAGCTAAACAATTAACACTAGAAACCACAAAAATAACAAGAAAAAGATTGTTGCAAGGGTGCGAACTAAGGAAAAGAAACAGTAACCCCACTCCCGCAACTCAATGAACAGACCTACTCAAGAACAACAACCATGAGTATGAATTTATAGCCTCCTTGAGTATAAAAATTGTGGGACGAAATCTTCACAGTAAGGATATAGAGAGGTTCCAGCTCTTCGAACTTCCCTGAACTCAAAAAGGTACATCAAGCTAATGATGTAAAACAAGCTCTTCTTGGGAGGCAACCCGAGTTCGTTCTTTTAGTTTCATCTAGGATTTAGTTTAGGGACACATTAGTGGTGAAATCCATTATTTAGATGATGTTTTATTGATTATGTATCTTCCAAAATGTTTAAACAATTAATCCTTTGTCTTTGGAGCCACTAACATGCATGTCAAGGCAAAAATGGGGCGAAATGTAAAGCCAGAGGACCAATAAAAAAAAGAACAGGCATAAGCACGACTGTGCTTCGAGCTGTGCACCAATCGGGGATTTACACTCACAAAAGCCAACATTAAGCATGGTTGTGCACCTCATTTACATGGGTGTGCAGATCCAGGGCGGCAAATCCAAAAGTGCACGGGCACGAGCATGCTCGTGGTTCGGGGCATGCTTGGGCAGGCGAAGAGGAAATTAGGGCTTTTAAATCCACGACTCTAGCCGCCAGCCTCACCATCACCCCAACCCGTTTCATCCCTCCCCACCCCCACCCCAAACTGCAAGACCCCATCGTACGACCTTGATTCACGCCGAAGTAAGCCGCTTCACCACCTAGCATGGCCCTTAGCACAGCCGTGCTCTTATATCTTCGGTGAACCTCTCCCAACAACAATCATGCCTCTACGCAAGAAGACCACCTCCGGACCCTCAGCAAAGAAGAAAGGAGAAGGGAGTTCTCAACCATTGCTGGAGCTCGCCTTCACCACCCCCATGCACGCAGGACAACATTACCGTCTGCACCAACTACAGTTCGGCAAGGCCCAATACATTGACTGGGATATTATTGAGGAGGTAGACCTCGTCACGGACGTACGATAATACCTGGAGGTGGGAGCATAGGGCAACCTTTTAACCATTCCAGAGACGACATACCGAGAGTTGATGTTGGAGGTACTTTCTACTTTCTATCTCGCTAGAGGATTAGTTTTATGGGATCACTGCACTGCATCAAGTTTCAGCTTAGGAGGCATCATGTTCCCCGATGAGCTATACAAATTTTAATTGCCTTCCTTGGGCTATTTGATACCAATTTCACTACCACACCCGAAAGTACAAGGCAATCGAGGATTAAGAGGCCGCCAGGAGAGAGACACAAGAGTCCATCCAAGTAGGCTCAAGATAGACTCCACACTACGCACTGGCCACAAAGACATCTATCCCCTGATCCCTAGCACACAGATACATTCACATGATCATCAATCACTCGATCACGGGGCGAGGACTAAGTACGAGAGTAGTCAGCACTGCGGACTTCTTATACCTATAGAGCGTGATGGATAGATTCCCCCTACACCTGGGATGGGTTGTGGACAAGCTTCTCATGCATCAGGCTTACAATGATGCACACGAAACTATACAAGACACTTCTCCCGCGAGTATCCGAGGTCGATCAAGTAGTAAAGTACCTAAAAGTAGGGTAGTCGAATCCATAAGGACTGACCACTAGTACTAGTTATCCTCTATTACCTAGCCTAACTATAAGAGGAGTTATAAAATCAATCTGGTGGAATTATCCTGACTAAAAGCTAATGCAAACTATTAGTAGATTTGGGGAAATCAGAGATGAAAGGATAGCACCTCGGATCACAATCCTCCTAAGATTTCCTTGGTGATGACTCCTTATTATTGCCAACTTGCTAATAATTCCTAAAGAGTGTAACATTATGATTCTTAGTAAAACACCAGATCTCTTGTGATGCTCATGCACACCCTAACACCCTTGTTTGATTAAAAACCTATCTAGATGAATTCTAGGGCCGATGCTACGATCTAACCATCCTGAGTCACCGCACAAACATTTGTGGTGCTGGGTGCTCTAACATATTGAGGTGATGGCTCGAGGCTCCAGCAAGGGACAACCATATATAGATACCTAACTAGAAGCTAATTCTAGGCTAATGCAATATAACTCCTACAATTATCCAACAGGAACATATCCATGCCAATGTTATCAGATGATTTGGGCTCATGTACCAGAAAATCATACAGAATTGCAAGCACAAACAAGTAAGATACTACAAATGAATTATTTAATATGCAAAACCAAATAAATATAGAAAATAAGCAAAATGTTCATCCTATGGTTCATGTGTCCGAGGCACTACAAAATGTTTAGCCTCTGATACTATGAACTATCATAACTAAGATAAAAGAGGAGGTTGTCAATCAAACATAGAAATCTTCCCTAGATAACATCTCCTCTACCTTCAATTCTTCTCATCAAACCCAGTCGTCGCTGTGAAAATCGCTCTGAGACTGCCCCGCCAAAAGTTGATCCTGAGTCCCTGCCTAAAGATGCTCAATATCTTGCCATCATGATCTTTATATAGGCTCAAAAAAGATGAAACATGATGTGCTTAGGTCGTGTTTATCTTGAATTAATCTTTGGATAACTTGTGGATAACATTGGGATCAAGTTAACGAATTTTTAGATATTCTTGAGATGAGCATGGCCGTGCTAATGAGAAGCACGCCCGTGCTCCCCTTATGCAATGTGTTTTCTGGACTCCCGAGAGTTGCGCGGCCCTCAGTACTATCGTGCTTAGGACCATGCTCTTTTTGAGCTCTATGCAGTCTTCATCATACGTTCGATCGGATAACCAAATCAACTGTGATTGACCTGAAACTTTAGCTGGGTGTTCTTAACTTCGTTTTCTTCAGTTTGAACGGTCATGATCAGCTTTACAATCTTGTAGCTCTTGTAATAAATTCCAGACTCCTGCAGCTCATTTACACTGCTCACAGCTCTATTTCCTCCTCTCTTCTTTTCTCCTTTGTCATAGAATACCCCTTCCAATTGCCACTTGATCAACCTCTTATCTGGAATATGACTTTTCAGCTTCTTCTATTCCAGATACCAATTTTTCTGTCCAATCACAACAACATACCCAAAAGAGCACAAAAGTGGAAGAACCCATGCAAAAATGTCTGCAAAGTACATATAAATATGATATAAAAATATGTATATTTATGCACTTATCATAAATACCCCCACACTTGAACGTTTACTTTTCCTCAAGCAAAGAAATACGTGGAATCCAAGGAAGGATGATGAGTGTATGATCTCCGATCTCACAAACAGTAGGGAGTCCCTCCGGTGTCCGAGAAAACTTAGTGTTTAGGTATCATGATGGTTTTTATGAAAAATAGGTCTTACCTTACACTCTAACTCCCCACGTGTGTGTGTGTGTATGTGTGTGTGTGTGTGTGTGTGTATGTGTGTGTGTGTGTGTGATCCCTTCTATAGTGCCGCTCACTCACTCAAGCATGTCCTCAATCAATCTAAACCTTATTCCCTAAACTACTTTTCCCTATTCTTTTTGTTGGGGTAGTAGCTTCATACGTCCAATGAGGAGCATTTTCTCCCAGTAGGTCATCAAGTGAACATTTGTGATGTTCAAGATCCGACTACTAAA
Source organism: Dioscorea zingiberensis (assembly GCA_026586065.1). Taxonomy (NCBI): domain Eukaryota; kingdom Viridiplantae; phylum Streptophyta; class Magnoliopsida; order Dioscoreales; family Dioscoreaceae; genus Dioscorea; species Dioscorea zingiberensis. The sequence continues at coordinate 27,621,659 of CM048827.1, forward strand.
GAGCTGCTTTCACGTTTCAAAGGTGATAGCTCTTTCTACCATCCTTTCTATGCCGGTAGGACAACCTAATAGATCCGACTTTCCCACCAGTAGGGTATCCTTAACGGATCCAACTTTTAAGTTATTCCAACAATTTTAACATATTTTCCTTTTTCTCTTTTCTCTCTCTTTTTTTATTTTTTTCTTTTTTCCACTCTCTTTTTTTTTCTTTTTCTCTTTTTTTTTCAAAATAATCATAAAATATCAACACTTCTCTAATGGTTAAACTGACTAGAGTCCAAACCTAAGCAAACAAGTGATAACAAAGTTAGGGTTTGAGCTCAAAATTTTTGTGAGGTGTCAAGTAAAGGCAAGACTAAATATGTATATATTTTTGAAAAAATTTGGCACCTAACGCTAATGTCAACCTAGACTCAAAGAGGACTCCCAATTATTAACTATCATGGATCATCTTAACCCAGTACTAATCATAATCAATATAAGCATAGCTAACCCTTCCCCCATACTTAAACTGTACATTGTCCTCAATGTACCCAATGTATGCTTTGAAAAAGAATATGACATGAAAGATCAAAAGGGGAAAGAGATTAAATAGCTGTGTTGTGTGGTAGTGCCCGTGTGAAATTTCATGTCAAGTTCCGCAGCCGTGAATTTTCAAGATATTTGAGTTTGTGAGGAGTGCTTTGTCGGGTCCTGCCATTGGGGTTCCGGTCCAAGTATGATGTTCAATATATCCTGAGAACATGGAAGGCATAAAAGTGATGCTCCAAAGTATATATAAAAAGACTAAACCTTGGTTGTGACAAACCGACTCCTAAATAAAAGATAAAAATACACAAGTGGTAAAAAGAAAAATAAGATAGTGATGTTGCTCCTCAATCACGGGACTACTCAGCATCGTCATAGGACGAGTCCCCGATATCCGTACGTCACTTCAAATCGCTTGTGATAGGTCGTGAGGGTGTGAGATTGGAGGAAGCAATGTGAGATTTTGTGTCGGCGACGCAGGTTTAGCTTTAAAAAGGCCTAATTGTTCTGACTAACTGCCCAAGCACGCCTTTAAAATCGTGTTTATGCATGGGTTTTTCTCGGTAAAAAGTCATGCTTATACTTTCCTGATGCACGGTCATACTTCATTGTTCCTCTCTCGAATATCGCTTCCCGAGATGTACACGGCTTGGAACACGGCCGTGTTCCAGCCGTGCTTCATTCTGCTGCCTTTTTTGCTTCAGTGTCATTTCTTTTTCTCCTCAATTTGTGTGTTAGTATTTCAAAAAATTACAAAAATTTAATTGTTAAGCACTTGGAAAACACATAATCAATGAAAGATCATCTAAAGTATAGAGTTTACTACTACTGTATACCTAAAATCTAATATAAGAAACTAATCTAAGTACTAAAATCACTTAAACGAGTAACTAGAAAAACTAATCGAGCTTGGGTCACCTAGCTAGATTTTAGGTCTCTAGCTAGACCCCTTTATGCTATTCTGGTTCCTTGATAATCAAAGCCACTGCATCCTTCTCAAGACCTTCCACTTTGTATTCAATCCCCCGCTTATTTGAAGTCTTGATAGACTCGGGATATAACTCATCATCTTGTAGGGTCACCCTAAATTCGCATTGCCCCCACCAACTGTTTCAGCAACACTAAGTGATATCTTTGTTCCGCTCTTTGTATTACAACTAATTTACTGTGTTATCTGTCGATTTCTTGAACAATAAAGTTTTGTTCCAAGGGTTTGTATCTCACAGTGGTATCTATGCAGGGTTTGATCAAACACTCTCCCTCCTTGTTAGGATTCATAGAGCAAAGTTCCATACTTTCTCCGTTTTCTTGGAATATGGACTTGATTTGTTCATTAAGCTCTTGAGTTAGTACCCACTAAGAAAAAGGAGAAGGAGGATGAGTGTCTTCATTGTCCTTATTACCAGATGGAGGTTCATGCTCAAGGAGGTTATCCATATCTCACTCCCTGAAAGTGTATTAAGATGCTCTTGTCGTTTCTTCAGTTCAAACTCTAGGGGCTCCTCGATGGATAGTCTCAATTGTATCCAAGTATCCTTGTCGAGATCTTCACCTCGGTTGGCTTCTCCAAAAGTTTCATCGATTTCCCCCTCAAAACACTCGCTTGCTTTTACATCCATGCTTTAGTTGAAGTTTTCCTCAATGTCCTGTTGGGCTCCTTATTTTCCAAATCCCATTCATTCAAGAATAGATATATGCTTACTTTAAATTTGCACACCACTTTCTCCAAATCAAATTCTTTGACCTCCTGAGATTTTAGCTCTTGAACTGCTTCTTTGTTACGATGAATATATATAATATGCAAAGATGTCTTCTAGTGACGGTTCCCCATACTGCGATGCATCGAACTAAGTGTGATCCTAGTCTCCTGAAAGGAAAGACATTGTTAATTTGATAAAGGAGATTGGATTACGCACAAAAGATAATGATAATCCAAAATCATGAATTTTTTTTTAAGTTTTGAATTTTTGAATTTTTGAATTTTTTTTTCAAAATCAAGAAAAAAAATATTTTTCATAGTTTTGAATTTTTGAAAAAATCTTTAAATTTGTTTTTCAATTTTTAAGATAAAAGATAAGATAAGATAAGAACAGATAAGTTAACTAGAATAAAAGATTCTAATGTTCCTAATGTTGCCAATACCCGACAACGTCGCCAAAAACTTGATGCACACAAACAATACGTGAAATTGATAAGCGTTCAATTGATCATGTTTTTGTATTAATTTTTTGTATATTATTCATGTGATTTAAAGTAATTTTAGCCCATCGATACTTAAGTTTTGTTAATTCTCATTTATAGGGCATTGGAGAGCCTCAAGCATCAAAAGGAAGAAATTAGACATCATTTGAGGCGAAATAGGAATCAACTGCAGAAATCCTGAAAGTGCTGCAAAGATCAGAATTTTATTACAAAAGATACAGGTATCTTAATCAATTCTCCACTGTTCACATTGCAAATCAATAAGTCAAGAATATTCAGTTAAAATTTTAGGTCAATCCGAGTTGGTTTACTTGTCCGATTGAGCTCTTGATGAAGACTACGCAGACCTAGAGCTACAGTAAAAACAGGATTTACTTTTCATACAGGCAAGTATACAGCCGTATGCGCCCGTACACGCCCTTATGGGCACTGTTACACCCATAAGGCAGCCCGTAAGGGGTGTATTTGGGCCTGATATTCACTGTTTTTAGCCCAAACACGACCAATACGGACCCAACACGTGGCATACACTTCTCTGTCATTGTAAACCCTATAAATACATGATAAATTAGGGTTTTGAAGCATCTTTGAACCATCCCCCTTGGGGGCTACTCCTTGGGTCATCATTATCACATCCTCTCCCACAATATCAACTAGGGCATCAAGCTTCATCGTCAAGGCCTCTTGTCGGCGAGGTTTGGAGGAGGATTTGTGGCACCAATAGTAGAGGAAATATTGGAGGGAAGTTTATTTGTTATTTTATCACTGTTTTCTCCTTTATTTGAATTAGATTTGTATTCCTCTTTGTTGGGGAACTAAACATTTAGGTATTTGGGTATTGGTGAACCCTTGGGTCTATGAGTGGAGTTTGAATTACTTGTTATGAATTTCTATATTTGAATGAATGTCTTAATGTTTGAGAACCTATTGAATGTTTTGTATGGTATTGATGCTTTACGTTGTGAAAGCTCTAAGTGTTAATCTAGATCTATAGAAGATGTAGACAATAATGCTCCCTCTATATACCCTAGATCTACTTCAATAAGAGGGAGTTGTGAACATGCCGAGAGATCAGGTGTTTAGGAGAGAGACTTTTTAAAATTAATTATTCCCATAACTCTTTCAAGATTATGCGTTCTCTAGAACTACTCACCAGTGTAGATTAGTAACTTGCCTCGAAAGAGGGTGTGAAAGCGTTGTAGGAATTCGTGGTCCATATCTCACATTCATCAAATAGGAATCCATACATATCATTTATCCACAAGAACTCGAGGAGGATACCTTGCCCGGATACCTCTTCTTATAATTGATTGCCCTCATGACTTCATCACATCCCATTTTATCTTGCTTTCTAGAATTAGAATTTAAATTTGTTCATACCACCACCAACCTTTATCTTTGACTAGATAATAGATAGATAGCTAGTACTAGTATCTAGGTCCTTGTGGGTTAGACATCCGACTTTTATAGTCCACTTTATTACTTGATATGACCTGTGCACTTGCGGTATGAGCATTAGTCATATAAAGCAAACATCAGATACTTCTCCCGCAAATATATGAGGTCGATCAAGTAGTAAAGTACCCAAAGGTAGAGTAGTCGAATCCACAGGGATTGACCATTAGTACTAGTTAGCCTCTATTACCTAGCCTAAGTATAAGAAGAGTTGCAAAATCAATCTGGTGGAATTATCCTAACTAAAAGCTAATACGAACTCTTGGTAGATTGGAGGAAATGAGAGATGAAAGGATGGTACTTTGTATAACAATCCTCTTTGGATTTCCTTGCTTATAACCTATTCCTTATTACCGGCTACTTGTTAATAATTCCTAGAGAGTCTAACAATACGCTTCTCAGTGAAACACCCGATCTCTCGTGATACTCATGCAGACCCTAACACCCTTGTTTGACTAAAAACCTATCTAGATGAATTCTACGACCGATGTTACGCTCTAACCGTCCCGAGTCACCGCACAAACACTTGTGGTGTTGGGTGCTCTAACCTATTGTGGTGATGGCTCGAGGCTAGGGCAAGGGACAACCACATAGAGATACCTAAACAGATGCTAATTCTAGGCTAATGCAATATAACTCCTATAATAATCAAGCAGGAACATATCCATGCCAAAGCTATCCGATGATTTGGGTTCATGCACAAGAAAACCATATAGAATTACAAGCACAAACAAGTAAGATGCTACATAAGAATTATTTAATAAGCAAAACCAAATAAATATAGAAAATAAGCAACAAGTTAATCCTAGGGTTCATGTATCCTAGGCACCACAGAAGGTTTAACCTCTCATGTTATGAACTATCATAGCTAAGAGATAAGAGGAGGTTCTACAATTAGACAAAGAAATCTTCCCTGGTTAACACCTCCTCTGCCTTCAATTCTTATCATCAAACCCCAGCCGTCGCTGTGAAAATAGCCCAGAGACTACTCCGACAAAAGTTGATCCTGAGCCCCCGGCCCAAAGATGCTCAATATCTTGCCATCATGAGATTTATATAGCCTCAAAAAGGATGAAACATGACGTGCATAGGTCGTGTTTATCTTGAATTTATATTTGGATAACTTCTCGATAACATTGGGATCGAGTTAATGCGTTTTTAGTTATTTCTGTTATAAGCACAACCGTGCTTGTGAGAAGCATGCCCGTGCCCCCCTTCTGCTATGTATTTTCTGGACTCCCGAGAGTTACATGACCCTCAGCACGGTCGTGCTTAGGGTCGTGCTCTTTTTCAACTCTGCGCAGTCTTCATCAAAAGTTCGATCAGATGACCAAATCATTCGGATTGACCTAAAGTGTTAACTGTGTATTCCTAAGTCCTTTTTGTTCAATCTGAACGATGGTGATTATCTTTGGAGTTTTGTAGCTCTTATAATAAATTCTGGACACCTACAGCTCGTTTATACTATTCACAGCTCTATCTCCTTCTCTCTTTCTTTGCTCCTTTGCTATAGAATACCCCTTCCGATTGCCACTTGATCAACCTCTTATGTAGAACATGTATTTTCAGCTTCTTTTAATCCAATTTCGCTTCTTTTGTTCCATATACTTACTTTCCTGTCCAATCACAACAATATACCCAAAAGGGCACAAAAGTGGAAGAACCCATGCAAAAAAGGTGTGCAAAGTGCACGTAAATATGATATGAAAATATGTATATTTATGCACTCATCATCCGACCCCAGGATAATAGTCATATTTGCAGGACCATATATCACATGCCTGGCACGCGGGATGGATGCCTTCTCTGATTACATTAGCTGGGGGATTCCGATAGTTGGGGGATCCATTTCAATCACCGTGGATACAATGAGATCTATGGGGATACTACAGGCCAGACATACCACACAAGGCATTAGATACACTGCTGCAGCACCCACATTACCACCAAATCTAGAGACCACCGCTGGACCTAGTAAAGAAGCTCCACCATCAGCTAATACATTCATACAGGACGATCACACACTACTTTACTAGTTGGTGGGCCAGGTAGATTACCTTATTCTATAGTAAGGAGCCGACTATCCTCCCCCACCATGGCCTCCAGCTTCACCCACGACAGAGGCGGGGGCTGATCTCGAGAATGTTGCTACAATTGCGGACGCTAAGGATGCTACGGATAGCGATTATGACATGGAGGATTTTGGCATTTGACATCATCAATTTTTTTAGCTTTCATTTACCAATTTTGTATTTTCTATTTTTCTTTTACTTAAGTCAGTTTTAAAAAAAAGGGGTTTAGTCTTTCTATATGCTATGGAGCCTCAATTTTATGCTTTCGATAATCTCATGATGAGTTAATATTCACACTTGATAGCAAACATGATAAACAGGACTAGACACACCACGACACACATTGAGCTAAGTTACTCTTTCCCCATCACATGACATATTCTTTTAGTGCATATACTATGTACATTAGGGACAAGGCACAATTTAAGTGTAGAGAGGGATTAACTATTAGAAACTATATTGCATGATAAGTGCTAATGGATAATCTATAAGCAAATTAATGGGAGTCCACTTTTGAGTCTAGGATAGCATTGGTGTTGGGAGCTAAATTTTTTCAAAAGTATACTAAATAATTTTGCCTTTTCCAGACACCTCTAAAAATATAATTTTGCCTTTGCAAGACACCTCTAAAATTTTAAGCACAAACCCTAATTGTGTTGCAACTTGTCTGCTTAGGTTGGAATGCTACCTAGTTTTTAACCATTAGTTTATTTATTCAATTGAAAAAATAAAAAGAAAAGTCTGAAAAGTTGGATCCAATAGGGATGCCCTACTGCAAAGATGGTAGAAAAAGCTATCACTTGTGAGGCGTAAAAGCCGCTCTTAAGTATTCCAATCGTGGGCATCACAAATGATCAATTGATGACCTATTGGGTGAAAAGGCTACCTCATGGGATGTATATAGCTACTACCCATTGAATATAGTTGAAAAAGTGTGCTTTAGTGAATCAAGAAGGTGCACTGTCACACCCCGACCCCAATTCCGGGACCTCGAGCATGTGGGCAGGCTAGCCGTAACCAAGTAAGGCGAACCTCACTCGGCTACAAGGCCTCAGTAAGTAACAGCAGATAACATAATAACAAGATAATAAATATCTCAAATAGCTAAATAAAAGAGCCTCAGCGGAAACAAGATAAATCGAATGGGTCCAAATGCCCTACAAAAGCCAGGCCCTAAAAGGGACCTACAAATTAAATAGTCTCTCACACAAAGAAATAAAGGAGATCCTGAGAGCTCTGCAAAATACCCCGACCCTTGATCGGCTCCTAAGCTCAAGTCTCCTACTCCTCAGGATCTGAAAAAGAAAGAACAAATGCGTGAGCTTTCGAATGGAAAGCCCAATAAGTACGGTTGCGGGGTTCAAAAATCATAATATCAATAAAAAAACGATAAACAAAAACAACGGGGACACACCCCTCAAATCCATCCCTAGGATTCTGCTACAACAAGAACAACGGTATGACCCCTAACTACCGCAGATCTCGAGCTTTGCAACGAGTTCCAAAGAAAAGCTCATCAAGATGTCTCCCCCGGCCAGCATCATCAGCAACTTGTTGGGTCTCGACCCTCTATTCGTGCGGCCCTCAGGTCGCATGTCGGTAGCGCCACCTCTCGCATGTGTCGATACGGCCAACGAATCATCCCCACTGATGGGCAGGACAACCAGAGTATCATCCCTTTGGCATGGCAAGCCGAAACGCCAGGGTTTCCCGTCCCTGAACGTTTCCCAAACGGAGCCCCCACGCTCCACTGAATCAGGGAGGAAGACCAAACAACAAACGGGGATACCAACATCCCGAAACAAATCAAATATGCTTAACAGAGTTTCAAGCAAATAAAGGAAGCATGAATGATCATAACAAGGCAACAATATCATCAACATAATAAAAGCAAAGCCAAGGAAACTCCGAAGAGTGGGTACGAGGCAAGTGTACTTACCTTAATAATGTTGACCGGGATTACTTAGCAAAATCCGGCCCGTCACGACTCTATGACACAACCTGATAGTAGAACTTATATCAGTGTCGGCAAAAACTTAAAAATTCCTAGTTGAGCATGCATGATGCACTAATTGAGCCCAACCCTACTTAATGGGCCTTCCCTTATTTCCTAGCCTTAACTAGTCAGATATGATTTAGATCCTTCGACCATTTTGACAACCTATTTGTCTACTCTATCAAGTTTAATCATTTACAATAGGTTGTGCCCATTTAGTTTGAATTCACCAAGCCCATTGGACCCATCCTGGCCCAGCTTTATTTATTTTAAAAATATCGAACATCATAATTGTGGCTTTCCATGTCCTAGTAGTTAAGGTTCTATTGTACAATTGAGAGGTTATGGGTTCCAATCCCACTACCTTCCATTTTTGCTCTTTTTATTTATCAATCTGGTTAGTCAAGCCTTAATTCAATATTCTAGGTTCATTCTACCACAAAAGATACAGGGCCTTGGTGGTTAAAGCCCACCAAGCCCACCTGAGAGATCTCAGGTTCAAACCTCCCTTATTACACACCTTTTATTTTTTTTATTTTTGTTAGTTGATCTGATCTAGTCAGCTAGACTACAAAATAGATCAAGACCCAATCTAATTAAACTGACCTGATCCACTTGTTTGGCTCCACCCATTAGAACTTGATCAGACCCAAGCCAAGCCCAACTCAATTTGATTGAACCCAAACAAGAGAGTTGATTTAAAATTTTAAACCAGGCCCCAATAGACCAAACCCAACCCATTTCTACTTCGATTAGATCAAAATGACTTGGCTTAGGTCCAGACTCGAACCCAAAACAACATAATCAACCAGTTGGCCCAACCAAACCCCTTTTAAATTGATTAGCTTAAACCAACTACTTTAAATCAATCAAATCTAACCACATGGCTATCATTAACCAGTTTAACGATTATTAATATTTTTTTTATTAACCACTAATCTCTTCTCTTTGTTCCTCTTTCTCAGATGTGCCTTGACGGAGAAAGGAGCTGCGCTCCGGTCACCTAAATCAACCTCCGGCCGTCCCGAGACCGGTCTGTAGCCTCCCACCACCTTGTCTCCGTCGCGTAGTGAAGCTCCTGCGCACCGTGGGCACCGTCTGAAGTGAAGAGCCGCAAACCTCCTTCTCCCTCGTCGGAGTCTGCCCGTTCACAGCCTATCTCCTTCCCTCTCCCGTCGTCCCATCTACCAACAAAAGTTAGACGAGGGTCTGATAGCCCCTCCGACGTCTACCCTCCTATCCTAAATGCTAGCATGCAACCAAAGAATAACGAAGGAGAGGAAGAATAATACTCACGGTGAGCTCCGGCATGGAACAGTGTTGTAATCAGCGGTAGGAGTTATGCGTTAGCTTCGGTGGAGGGAGTCTTTTGGTTGCTCCTTCTCCTTTTCCTTCAGCTCCAGACCACCGAAAATGAAGACCGCACTCCTCCTGGTGATCAAACTCCGGTTTCATCTTCCCGCTCACCAGCCCCTCTATCTCGACTAAGGCTCCTTTAGGGTTCTTGCCGGTTCTTATAGCACCTCGTGAGAGTTATTTGGTAGTTGCCAATCCCTCTGATAAAGGGATCTGGCATGCCATATCAACTCCTTTCCATCTTTGGACGACCGAGAACGGAAAGAAATTGCTCACTGCAGTGCGCGCGCTGGAAAGGAGGTGTTGCATGTGCCTCGTGATTGAGTGACCTTCATCGAACTATCGTGATTAAACCACTGAAATCCGAGGGCTTCCACTTCTTATTATGCCTCGAATCCAAGCCTCGCTCAGATGAGTGGTTAGGGTCTTTTGGCGATCAATGGTCAGATATACTTCACATGCTCCGAGCTTATCCCATATTTGAGATCAACGGTGTAGATTATATTATCAAACAATGGAATGGAGGACCCAGATCGTCATCCATGCCTCGAGCTTAACACCATCTCAAATGAACAATCAGATTACACCATCTCAAAGAAAATGGGTTGAAGGCCAGGATTCATTCCAGTGCCAAGAACTTATGCTTCATCTGAGATCTTCTAATCTCGGTCCTCCGTTACTATTTATACATTCTCTCTCACGTGAGATTTTGCTGAAGACCCCCTGATATTTTCCAGGCTACATCTAGGCCCCTGGCCTATGAGAGAATACAATTTCCCCTTAAGTCCTCCGATATCTTTGAAATTAGGACTAGGTCCCTGTCATTTCCAACTTAGGAACTAACCATTTATTTCCCTTTTTCCCATTAAATCAGACTAATTCCATGCTTGGAAAATCCCTTTTAATAATTAAACCAATTAGCAAGGAATTAACTTTTTTTTCTTCCATAAAATTTATTTATTCCTTTCATTTTCTCCAATCACTCTTAATTATCAAAAAGTCCTTGGAAGCCTCAATTATCCCTAATTAGGGTTCCATGTTATTAAACCTTCCTTTTTTAAATAAATCCTCTTTTTGGGAAAATTATTTAAAATCACCAAAATATTAAAAATCCATTTATTCTAAATAAAAGAAATTTTGGATTTCACATGCACCATAGAAGGTGGTCACACATACACACGTCGGTAGTATGCGTACAAGGCAAAAACTATTTGCCATAAGCATTGTGTTTTTCCCGCGCACTAGAGGAACTCGCAACTATTTTGAGATTGGAGATTTTGCACTTATCTATTTTCTTTCTATATTTCCTTTGCTTGAGGAAAAGCAAAAGTTCAAGTGTAGGTATATTATAAGTGCACAATTATACATATATTTCCACCCTATTTGCATACACTTATCCCATTGTTTTGCATCGATTTCCTTATTTTTGTGCTCCTTTGGGTTTGTTTTGTGATTGAGCGGGTAAAAGAGGTGCCCGAAGAAAAAGGAATGAGAAACCGTAGAAAAAAAGATGAAAAGGACTAAAAAGGCACCTTGCTGAGGTGAACACAGTCGTGCACCAAGGAAATACAGGAGTGCTAATGAACACAGGGGTGCATCTACCCATGCATCTCTCTGGAATTGAAAACTGCATAAATTCATCACACGGGAGGTCCATGTGAGCGTGTTGGAGATCAACACCCTCGTGCTTCGCTGATCTAAAATCTATAAATAGCAGCGTATATTCACACAAGAATCGAACTTTGGTGGGACCAGTCATAAGGCGATCTTCTCAGCGACAGCTAGGGTTTGGAGGAGACTCAAATGCAGAGAAGACATCGAGCAAGGGAGTGGTCCATGTTTCAATCTATGTCTATCTTCTTGATTATTATTGTTATTTCTATTAGCATGAGGGCTAAAACCCTTGCAGTGCCTCAGACACATGAACCCTAGGATGAATTTATGATTGATTTCTTTTATTTATTATTGGTTCCCTCTTCATAATGATTGTTCTTGTGGATTATCTATTATGCCTATGGTTATGGTTTGCAGTGCGGTATCCCAAATCATATCTCTTGCTTGATTAGGAAGATGCGTCTCTGTAGGTTAGATTTAGGTATCATCATACCTATTCTTGTATTCTGCATGTGCAAAAGACTAGATTACATATGTACCTAGTTAGAAAGAGAAGATCCCATCAGGTTAGATTTAGGCATATAGGTAATAGGGTGTGCTATACATACCGAGAGGAGATCGGGTGCATATGTCATGCTCTCAAAGGATAGATCATTAGATAACCAATATTGAGGAGTTAGTCATTTAAAAAGTTCCTTGGGGGATTGCAATCCGAGGTGCCATGTGTCATCTCTAATCTCTCTCAATCTACCAATTGTTCGTGCTAGTTTACTTTTTAGGTTAATTAGTTATCTCACTAGACTTCCAACACTTTAGATAATCTTAGATTAGATAGCAAATGATAGTTAGTACTAGGATTCCAGTGCCTGTGGATTTGACTACCCTACCTGATGGTACTTTACTAATTGATCGACCCCGTATACTTGCGAGAGAGATACGTCCACCTTGTGCACTCATCATTGCCTTTGAGATTATAGAGGAGCTCCACGGCCTCGTCATAGCTGATCTTGGAAAGATTCATATTCCGATAACTACGGGAAAGCTCCTGTAGGACCTCGAAGCTCCTGCGTGAATTGTTGAGCGCGTACACACACTCACGTAAATGTACGTGTCATCAAAGTAATAATATTTATACTAGAAAGCCTGGTTCAAAAACAAGGAATGGGATGCAAGCTAACTAAAACTAGATAAGGAAAACTATACTACCAGTATTAAAGATAGGTGGTTGTGACAGAACACAATCTCATATAAAGTGAATGACAAAGGGAGATAAGATCGTGAAGGCACTCAATTATGTGGATCTAGGGTTGTATGGGGTTCGGACTTGATTAAGATGTTCTCTAGTGCTTGATGGAGTTAACTTGTTGCATAGGTAAGGGTACACACAAGATAAACCTAAGGTGCTTAAGTGCACTCTAGGCACATCATACAGATTCCCATTCACTAGGAATACACTTCAACTCCTCCTGTCAAGAGGGTAAAGTATTGTTGGACCTAGGTATTTAACCTTGCCCGTGGAAGACCATTGCATATCTCAATGCTATTAGGGTTTCGGGCAGTCACCCCGACTTCCACCTTGTGTATTAACAATCATTACCGCTAATCTAAAACTAATGTGTGCAAGTTTGTTATTTTTACTCGACTAACAGTTCAAAGTTCCTCTCAAACATACCACATGACTACTAATACACCATCAAACATTAGATCAAATAGATTTTCAAGTGTTCATCCCATACAACCCTAGAACAAAGGTTCTAGCCTAGCAATATGGAAACTAAAGCAAAATAAATTAATATCAAGTTCAATAAACAAAGTATTCATGTTCAATTACAAGGACAAAATCAAATCTAAAGAACAATGATGCAAATCTTTGTCCTTGGATCTTCTCTTTCGCGAAGCACTCTTTCCCTCCCGATCATCGGTGCAAACATTGATGAACTCCTCTAAAACGTTGTTGGGTCATCAGTCCTTGGTTGCCTCAAAGATAACTAAAATCCAATATCAAAATCTTAAGAAACCCTAAGTTGCCTTTATTTAGCAACGATAACTGACGCGTCAACTAAGAGTGCCGACAAGTCAAGAAACCTTTTGTACTGCGATGCTTGCCCATAACTGATGCGTCAACTCTGAGTAACCAATGCGTCCCTATCTTCTTAGTTGTACTGTGGCACATTTTCAAATCGTCAACTTAGACAAACCGACTCGTCGACTTTAGTACTTCAGCAGTTGTAAAGGCTTGATCTGTCGCAACTATTTTGTTTCTACTTAAGGGTTTCCTCCTACTTGTTCACCTCATATTTGAAGGTCGAGACTTAGCCTTTCCTACTATCGATACAATTTACTCGAATTAATATCAACTCTCATCAATTAAGTACAAAATGCTACTAATTCTTGTGAGTTTGCACAAGTAGCCATCTTATAGGATGTAGGGTTAAATTATCACAATCAAGCAATAAACACTGGCATTTAACCCTAAATATTGAGCATAAGACTTCTGAAACATGGTTAGCATATATAGGATGCTAACACGAACTGGCCAGAGCCTTCTCATCAAAGATGACCCTAAACACTAGGGACTTTTTGAATCATGCAACCGCATCCACCTTGCAGTTGTTGATCATCTCAGGGAAGGCGAAGGACCCTTTAAAACCCCCAACTACCGTCTTCCTAGATAGCTCGAGGGAGTGCGCGTGCTCCTCTTTCAGATGCTCAACCGCAACTTTGCGCTCTCGGAGATGGCCGAGCATGGCGCCGGTCACCTCTCGCAGCTACCTTCATCCAACATAGAACTCTTCCCGTAGGCCTTCCACCTTGCCTAACAACCCCTCGCAAGTTCACCGACCCCCCTTACAAGGCTAGTCTATATTAGGAGACTATTCCACTTTTGTTAACCGGATATCCATTGAAGGGGAAACCAAAAAAGGAATAACTCGTACCTGTCGATCAGCGAACTCCACAAGAGTTGTCTCGAGATCTTCAATCAGTGACCACCTCGGAATCTGCTTCTCTATGGCCTTCTACATGTTATCAGTGGTAGAGTCAAAGAAAGAATGCACCCTCCAGGAACCCAAGTATCGAGAAGATCGACAGCAGCAAAAACTGCGTAGGTAAGACAGGCAGTCAATCCAAAAGGAGTAAAGAATATAAAAGTAGGACTGTGATTGGAATATACCTCGGTACTAATCATAATGGTGTGGTGCGCCAAATCCCCAGATTAAGTCCGCCCACGGAGGCCTTGGCTTGCTCCGTATAGACGCTTAGGAACGCCTCAATGGCCGCTAGCACATTAAAGAAAAATGAACTAGAGAATAGGGACCTGAGAGAGCCTCCATCGGCAGGATTGGTGGCCCTCCAAGAAGCTGATGCCTCAGGTTTCGCCGCCTCACTTGGCTCCGAGAGCTCGAGATGTGGGATATCGGGGGAAGCCCTGGCCGAGGAAGAAGAATGGGAGTCTAACTAGGGGGTCTGTCCCTTGCTCGCCTTCCTCTTGTCTCCCCCCCCCCCCCCCCCCGAGCGGGCATGTCCACATCCAGAGCCTTGGAAGTCACCCATGACCTTCCAAGGCTTGAGAGGAGGCAAGAACGGCCAAAGGGTCCCCCAACAGTTCTAATGCTACAGTCGAAGAGACCTTAGGTTCTTGAGAGTAGGACGATAGGAGCAAACGGTCCCCCTCAAGTTTTGACCTCTTCTCAGGCGGGAGGTGCCTCCCTCTGTCTGCTTGGTCTTCCGGGTAGAGGAGGCCCCTAGGATCAGACCTTTGAATCCCCGTTAACCCCCTATATCTGCCACAATAATAAGGTGTCACGGGGAGAAACCAAAGAAAAGGCGACCAAAGCAAGTCAAGCAGAACGTCGTTTATACTACCTCAAAAAACCCAACAGAGAAGAAAAACTCCTACTTCCCGGGGAACAACCCGCTTTCACGAGGTCCTATTCCGAGAAAGTCTTGCGGAGATCAAGTAGGGGACATGCAATACCGACGACCTTTTGCCTTTTCTCCTCTTCCATCAGGGTCATATGAAATTCAGGGTCCGGGAGGGAGAGCCCTACTATGAGGGCAAGTCCCACTCTATGCGGCAAGAAACGAGAAAGAAATGGAACCTCCATTTCTCCAGCTTTGAAGGAAAAGAGCCCAAGAACAAGTACTTCCTCTCTCGGGAAGCCTCATAAATCTAGCTGCTTCAGGACCCTGGATCAAGCCTTGAACAATGGTCAATGGAAAGATGTAAAGGTCACCAAGATAGACCAACCAAGGAGAGGATTGCGGTGCTCAGGTTGCATTTGGGGCAGGACACAACCGACCCTTTACAAGGCAGGGTTACAAAGGCATCCTGGTTACCTTGATTCAACCAGCATACCGGTGACCAGGCTTACCAAGTCGGTCAAGGATGAATTATCGTTGACTTGATAAGACGGGGGGGCAAGTGTTAGGGAGAAAATCTAACCCTAAACGTAGCTCAAATTGGAGGAAAGACCCTATAACAGGCCGACCCACTCAGAAGACGAGAAAATGTGGAGATTCCCCCACTGCCTCCTCCCCCCTAATAGGTATGTACGCTTCTGCCATGAAAGGCAGGAGCGACACCTGGAGGCAAGGGGGCGTCCCGACTAGAGAGTTGGTCAGGGTGTCTCGCTCGGCATATCGCGGGGGACATGAGCGAGGACGATGTTAGAAGGTTCAGCCACTAGATGGCGACGGGACAGGTATAAGGGAAGGAAAGCCAAAGAGAGGGCCCCTGGACTTGCCTACAATCACGGAATTGCCCACTGGCTCCTCTCCTCTCTCCTCTCTTCTCCCACTTCCCCCACTTAACTAATTTAAGCGTCGCAGGGTTTGGAGGAAGAGGGCCCCTTGACTTCTTTGTTTTGCAATAGTGGATGACCTTCCACCAGTGGTAATCTCTCGGCCTCTATGCTCGACGGATAGGGCTGTCAAACGATCAAGCTGTTCGTGAGCAGCTCGAGATCGGCTCGGTAAAAGCTCAAGCTCTGCTCGGAATTTTGAGCTTTCGAGTCGAGCTCGAGCTTCAATTTTAAGCTGAGTCGAGCTCGATCGAGCTAAGCTCGAAATTTAATATTGATATATTAATATATAATATAAAAAATTAATAAAAAATCAATAAATATTAATAAATAATATAATATATGAATAAAATATGTAATATTTAGTATTGATATATAATATATAGTATAAAAAATTTAATTTATAAATAAGTTTTTAATTTCAAACTAAATCTGAGATTTTTAAATTATAATTGAGTTCTTAATTTCGAGCTTTCGAGCTGAGCTTGAGCTTTCAAAATTAAAATCGAGCCGAGCTCGAGCTAACTTATTCGGACTAATTTCAAGCTTGGGCCTAGCTTGAGCTCGAGCTAGGCTATTTTGAGCCGAATTCGATCTGGGCCCAACTCGATGAAGCTCAACCCGTTAACAGCCCTACCGTCGGATCACCAAAGCCATATGGAAGCTCACAGGCCTAAATCACACTACCTCAACATCCATTTTCTTTTTGAACTTTAAGCGGAAACGGATCACGAGGTGTTATTTGTTTAGAACATTATCATATATATATATATATATATATATATATATATATATTCATCCAACTTTTATCAATGACATTCAAGTGCTTTCACTTTTTTGTGGTCTTTAGAGTGACTGCCATTAAATTGTTGTCTCAGTAACCGCCTTAGAGTGACTGTAGTCATGGAGTAACTGCCATAAGATTGCCATAAGATTGTTGTCTTTTCACTGTCTTGCTGTCATAAGATTGTTGTCTGAGGAACCAGCATGTGGAGGGAAGCAATATTATTGAAACATTGATCCCCCTTGTTCTCACTATCCGTTATGCCCGATACTTGTAGTTGACAGCGGGACCACGCCAAGTGTGGCTGGTCTTTAATGATTGTCTTAAGAATCTCTTGTGCAATAGATATGCAGATAATGGAATCTACAAAAGGTGTTCACAGCTCTATAAATAGACCGAGAATTCTCACTGTCATCTTTCAAATTTGAAACCATTGTTCTCAAATCACAGAGCTATGATGCAAAAAACCTTCATTTGTATCCTAAGTTCACTTCAAGACAGTTGGATGTGGTGGTGGGAAGGGAGAATCAGGTGGGATGAGCTTGCCAGGGCACTGCTCACATTCTTAATAGGATTGTTTGCAATCATATGGTATGCTTGGAGATATGTAAACTCAAGGAAGAAGCCGCCTCTCTTACCACCAGGACCGCGAGGTTTGCCATTAATTGGCAGCCTTCCTTTCCTTGGTCCAAACCTCCATCAGTGCCTTGCTGAATTAGCCCGGCGTTATGGGCCGATAATGAAGCTCCAGTTAGGCACCAAGCTTTGTGTGGTCATTAGCTCGTCATCTGTGGCCAAGGAGATCTACAAAGAGAATGACATTATCTTCTCCAACCATGACCTGCCAATTGCGGCAAGGATCATCTCTTATGGCGGGTCTAACCTTGTCAGGTGCCCTTACGGCCCTACATGGCGTGCTATGCGTAGAGTTTTCAACCAAGACCTGCTGAGCAACAAGAATCTGGATGTCTCCAAGGACCTCAGGCAAAAACAGATCCAGAAGATGGTCAGTGAGCTCCACTCTAATGCAGGCAACTCAGTAAATGTAGGAGAAATAGCTTTTGCTACCTCTCTAAATCTTCTTGAAAGCATGCTATGGGGAGACAGACTGAAATGTGAAGCCATTGAAGGCGATTTCCAGCAGCTCGTGATGGAGACGATCAAGCTCTTGACAAGGCCCAACATTTCTGATTTCTTTCCGTTTGTAGCCTGGTTTGATGTGAGAGGTATAGAACGAAGGATGAGGAAATGCATTTCCCGTTTGGATAAGATATATGAAGCCATAATAGAGAGAAGGATGAATTTAGATGGAGTGGATGACGGAAAGGCAGAAGATGCAACCGGTGGCAAGGATTTTCTTTCCATCCTTATCAATGTCATGAAGGATGATGATCCAAAAAAACCAATAACATGCACCAACATAAAAGCTCTAATCACGGTAATTAATACTTGATCTCTTCCACATCATTCCTTTAATATTCTCTTTAACCAAAGAAACCAAAGAACCCAAGGAATCAATCCATGTTAATGGAACAATTAGTTCACTGTAATGGAGCAGGACATCATGGTGGGAGGGACAAGCACGATTGCAACAACAGTGGAGTGGGCTATGGCGGAGCTGATTCACAAGCCGGAAATAAAGAATAAAGTCCAAGAAGAGCTTAAAGCAGTGGTGGGAGCCGAAAGCAGAGTGGATGAATCGCACATACCAAGGCTGAGTTATCTGCAAGCCGTGCTGAAAGAGACTTTAAGGCTACATGCTGTGGTCCCATTGCTGGTCCCTCGAGTGCCCAGCCAGTCCTGCGTTGTAGGAGGCTACTCGATTCCAAAGGTCGCCCAGGTGATGACAAACGTGTGGGCGATCCAGAGGGACCCCGCCGTGTGGGACAACCCGCTGGAGTTTCGTCCCGAGAGATTTCTGGGCAATGTCATCCTCATTAATGACTTCAGTTTCTTCCCTTTTGGGTCTGGGAGGAGGAAGTGCGCCGGGCTGCCCTTGGTTGAGAGACTGTTGCCGCTCATAGTCGCCACGTTGTTGCATATGTTTGAGTGGCGGGTGCCCGACAGTGAAAAGCTTGATCTTCGTGAGAAGTTTGGGGTCACTCTTACTAAGGCAAACCCGCTCGTCGCCATTGCTCTTCCTAGGTTCCTTCCACCCTGGCGTTGTACGAACGACTAACTTGTGATTGGGAGGGAAATTCTTCTATGGGGACCAATATAATATTATAATAATAAGTGTCCAACAACTTTCTGTGGACATTGTTAAGAGATCGTGGCCATTTCAGTACTGCTCGCTTAATCCAACCACTACCATTTTCATTATCTTTCTTGTCAACCATATGATTCACATGAGCACAAACAGGACATGAAAAAGATGAAATGATTAAGGATTATATTAGACAAATTAAAGCATATAAATGTGATTAAAAATACAATTGATGGATCTAAGTCCAGGTTGTCTTGTTTTTGGATTCAACCCAAAAATTATCACACTAATGAAGATGGGTCCATCTTTTATATACCCCTTACACTTCTCCTCCATTAGAAATATGGGACTATATATGCTTGAAGACCCAACAAAACATGTTTACAAAACATAAAATT
Organism: Dioscorea zingiberensis; assembly: GCA_026586065.1. Taxonomy (NCBI): domain Eukaryota; kingdom Viridiplantae; phylum Streptophyta; class Magnoliopsida; order Dioscoreales; family Dioscoreaceae; genus Dioscorea; species Dioscorea zingiberensis. Next base: position 27,641,072 of record CM048827.1, read on the forward strand.
GTGAAAGCATACCAAATTTTATTATAAATTAAAGTATGTGGAATACTCATTAACTCTCTAATAATTATCTTAACAATAAACTAATTAAAAGATATCAAATCTAATATTTTGAATAAAATATTATTACAATTTAAAACGGTCTAACCTAATTAGAAAAGTCAACCTAATTTTGATATGAATATAAACCCGTCATAAATAAATTGGAACTTTTATTTTCGTCTGCCACAAAATAACAAATTCCCATGAAATCCTTGAATTCAATTGGAATTTTTTACCGCAAAAACTTTATCAAACACCCCACAATAGTTTTTCTCTACAAAATATTTATTTTCATAGGAATAATGGATATCAATGGAAGTTCTTAATGTTAAAACATAGGGTAAATTACTTTCTGCAAAAGATATTGAGAGAGTGTATCTTGGTAGGGTTCTCAATATAACCATCATGATCCTGTTACAAGAAATGGTACAAAACATATTATTCAAAATTGCTTCGAGACCTCTTTCTTGTTCTTCAATGCTATTCCAGTTTTGGTCAGGGGATAGATGCCTATAGTCCTTTCTATTGATTTTTTTTATATTTTAATTTATCACTTTGTTTGTTGTTTTGTGGTAGTAGGGATGTGGAATTATTCTTTAACAAATTATGTTACAATTATAATTTTTCTAGAAAACATCATAAATATAGAATTATTAACCCATTTATCGATTTTTAATAATAATAAAATAAAAAGGGGCTCTTCATGAGATGTAAGCATGGGAAGTTTGTTTCCTATCAAAATCATTGGCAACTAGAAATCTTTACGTAGGATGAGAATAAATTGAGTTAGAAATTTACAAATTTCTATTTCATTGGAAGGGAAAAATTTGTATCCTATGTTGGTCAAATTTTAACTACACAAATTTTAATTAAAATAGATATTTGATAATTAAAACTATATTCAAAATTAATAATTTTAATAATTAATTAAATTGGAAATGAATTATAGATCCTTCCAAGTTTTCAAAATTAACACATGGTCCTTCAAAGTTTTCCTCAGTCCAAAACATCCCTCCTTTTTCATTCAATGATTTTTAAACCCTTCCATGTACTAACTCTGTCAAATTTTAAGTATTCTGACCAAAATACCCTCACATCATTAATGATAATATGACCGGTAGTACATGCCCCTCGAGGCATCTAATATAAAACTAAGGGAAATTCAAATGATGAATTGACGGAAATACCCCCATCTCCTTCATACAAACTCATTTTCAAAACAATGCTGTGATTTTTTCCAATCGCCCAACCACTGTTACACAACCTCCGCCAGAGTCCTCCCGCCATTTGTCGCTGCGCTGCTCCCCGGAGATCAAAGCTTTTTTCGAGAACCCAGACTAAAGCTGCTACTCTAAGGTATTATTGCATGCTTGTACCACTTCCCTGGATCTGGGTTATTTGGTTTATCCATTATTTTTTAGAGTTTTTGCTTGTTTTTCCTGGTATGTACTTGCGCGATGGAATATTGAACATATTGGTGAGTGATTTTGGGTTGCTCGAGTTGTCGAGACTTCGCAAGAAGAAATTTAGGGTTTAGGGTTTTTTTTTATATGTCTTTCTAATTTTGGGTGTATTTTGGACGATGGGTTTGTTATACAATCATTACGAATTATATCTACCAGTGTTACCAGTGTTTCCATGGGAAGTACGGTGTTTCCATTTATTTTTTACAGTTTCCATTTAATTGTTATAGAATCCACCGTAATAAATTAGTGTAGGCTACAAGAAATATGGCGCCCAATCTAGTAAACGGTAAGTGCTACTTGGTGCTGGTCCATGAAACACTTGCTAAGTTGAAAACTTGTATGACTGGAAGACACTGGGAACTCATTAGGAGGATACCTTTTGCCCCATTATTGGATATCGAACCCGTTCTGCAAGAGAGAGGACTGCTCGATGCTATGTTCCAGAGGTATGATGAGCTCACCCAAAAGTTTAGGATTGGAGAGAGCCTGATACACTTCAGACCCTAAGACATTACTCTCATCTTTGGCCTTCGTTGCGATGGAGAACGGGTGGTCTTCAAGAAGAAGAAAAAACAATCGGCTTTTGAAGGCAAATACCTGGGCAAAGTCCACTACAGGCACAAAGATACCATAAAAAAAAAATCTTCTCCAGCTCGTTAAGATGAAAGGAAGGGAAGAAGAAAACTTTGTTAAGCCAATGGTGGTGTACCTCCTGGAAACGATGCTCTTCCCAAGCACCTCGCGTGCGGTTCCTAACTGGATCGTAGACTACGCGGACAAGCTAGCTGTATTGAACTGCTATGTTTGGGCGCAGGCCACTCATAAGTGGTTTATGGATGACATCCCGAAGACAGCCGCACGCATGAAGTCTAGGTGTTTTGGGAATGATATACACAAACTGGCTATCTGAGAAGGTGATCTGTCGCCCTCAACATATGGTTCTACGAGGTCACAGGGATAGAGAACAAATGCACTTTGGAAGGATACCAAGGATCCTTAGCTATTGGGAGAACAGCTTCAGAATGCAAGCCTCCCTTAGTACCCTACTAAAATCCAACTATGGAAAAGAGGTACTCCAGCTTTTCTTCAACTTTATCATCGTTTCCTTTAAGTTTCCACGTTCTCATTTAATATAGTTTGTTTTCATTTAGATTTTTAACTTATAGTTTAATTTAAGGAGTTGTTGCTCACCATCAGGCGTTATCGTTTAATATTCTTCGATTTGTTCAATGTCAAGAGTTCCCGTTTACCATACAACATTTGATTATTCACAGTTTTCTGAGCTTGTCCCTGTCACACAAGAGGAAGAAGCCACAATCGCAGCCATGCAACGAAGGGATGATCAGTGGCCCCGACCAGAAAGAAATGAACATTCTACCACTGCGCCCCCAACCCATGGTAAGAGTGGAAAGGGGAAGACGGACAGTACACAAAATAGGGTCCGAGAACGCTCCTAGTCCAGCAGCCCCCCGTGTACCTCCCGATGTCGTCCTTCCACGACCATTCCGACAAGGAGGCCAATAGATGAGGACATTGCAACCCTCCTTGAGAAGGCATTTGAGACGTTGTCAAGAGATGTTACCCACATCATGTCCCGGCTTGATGAAATTGAGGGACTGAGGCAGGTCGTTGAACCACAGCTCCGTTGCATGAGGAAAAGGAGTCGACGGCGCCGACGGTATCATCCCCTCCCACGAGGAAGCAGTTAAAGAGAATCGCCTAAAGGTCCCCTCAGTCTCACAAGCGGGTGACCCCCATCGCTCAAATATCTTAGTTACTATTGATGCCCATGTAGTTAACACAGAAAACTGCAACGCTTATCCCTCTATCCCTTATATTTGGCGACTGCACAAAAAAGGTCTCCATTGTCAACCTACAACTCGAGCGCCTTACATTCGCATGGTTTTAAACTGCACAAGTATAGAAAACATTTTTAGGAAAGACGAAAAAATTAACTCATTGCTAGCAAAGGTGGATGTTTCTTCAACTAGCCTTGGGTGGTAACTCACCAAGAACGAAATGCCCGTAGAGCTCGTCACACCGGTTCACCGGAGAGCAAATGGACGAAAGAAGAGAAACTTCTCGCGTCCGAATGAAAACAAAAGGGAATAAAAGGCTTGAGAAAGAAGAAGAATAGTAAAAGTTGGCAAAAAAGTACAGAAAGTCAGTGAAAATGGGTTGAGTGCAACTTTCAAAACCATGAGGTGACTTGCGCAGGAAAACACTAAACAAACAGAAGGGCAAAGTTGGTATTATTGGAAAAAGTAAGTGATGGAGTCAGCCTTAGGGACTGGAAAGTAAGTTTGCCAAAAAAGAGGGAGTGTTTGGCAAATTCTAATGTCAGAAGGACTGTTTGGGAAGTTTTGAAACTTCCAGGGACCTACAAATAATTTTCCCTTAATTAAATTATTTTTAAGTAATTCACAAAAGATATAAATAGATTCTCTTGATTTATGCTGACATTTTGTCCTCCAATAGACTAGAAAAACATTCCAATGGATGTTGGCCGCCTATAAATGATAACATGTGGGGTGTATCCATGGGACGCATGGTCATTCTCCTCAATTATGAACCTACTTTTGTGGAAACAAGAGTCATCCACCACCCTAACAAAAAGTCAGTGGCACATTATCAAGTTGCTCCAAAATTTTAAGAGGACCTTAATGTGACAAAAAAAATAAAATAAAATAGGAAACCTAACATAACTTTCATTTAAGGCATTACACCAAATATACATTCTGGTTCTCAAACTAAATAGAGGTTTTTCTTTGACCTTTACCTATAAGATAAGCGTATTTAATAATACTTACAAGTTATAAACTTGAAAGACCAAGTAACAAAAAACCTTTTTTTTATAGGTAGTTCCCTAATCATCAAATCTAAAATTGGAGAGGAGATAAATAAGGAAAGAAGGGATTTTCCAAATGACTAAGAAAGAATATAAAAGTAAAACTATTCTTTAAAAAAAAATAATTCAACTTGAATGTACAGGTGTCAACTGGGATTTACCGGCCATCAGTGGCAAAGACAGCCCATTCTTGTGGATTAGGTCGTGCCCGGGTACGGCTAGGACGACTTTCACAGGCAGCCAATGTTTATTTTTACTTCTTGAAAACTATTTCAAGAAATGGTAGAAAAAACATTATTGAAAATTGAGTCAAGGCCTTTGTCTTTTTCTTCAGTACTATTCCAGTTTTAGTTGCCTCTAGCCCTTTCTATTCATCAAAAGTTTTCAAATTACTCATATTGTTTGTTGTTTTCTGGTAAGGGCATGTTGAATTATTCTTTTAGCAAATTAAGTTGTAATTTTACTTTTTTTTAGTTTTGAAAACAACTTGACTATAGAACTATTAACTCATTATCCTTTTAAAAATAATAATAAAATAAAAGGAGATCTTCACAAGAAGTAAACATGGGAGGTTGTTTCCTATCAAAATCATTAGCTGCCTCTTCTAACTCTGCATTTACATGGGATGGTATTAAATTGAGTTAAAAATTTCAAATTTGAATTTCAATGAAAGGGAATAATTTGTATCGATGCGGGTCGAATTTTTACTACAGTAATTTTAATTAAAACTGATATTTAATATTTAAAATTACATTCCTAATTAAGATTTATTAAAATATTAATTAATTAATTTACTCTTTAAAATAATTCAATTACTTTTATGCAATTTACATAAGATATAAGTAGTTTGTGTTGATTGATGTTGGCTTTTTTGGCATCCAATAAAGTAGCGAAACATTCCCATAGATGTTGGGTGCCTATAAATGGTATTATGTGGTGTATCTACATACATTTCACATCTTTGCAAATGAAACCACAAACAATTTGTCGGTGTTATTGTTTTCATCCCATCTTAGTCAAGAAATACCACAAACAAAAAGTAAGTGGCAAAATATCAAGTTGGCAGAGGTATCATTGCTATTCCAAAATTGTAGGAGGACCTTAATCAAACAAAACAAAAAGTGTGAAACCTAACATAACTTCCATTCAAGGCATTACCCCTAATATATCCTCTGGTTCTGATCATAAACAAAATAGAGGTTGTCCTTTATTTCTTTTACCTTTTCCTCTCAGACGAGTATTATATAACGCTGAAAAGTCATAAGATTGAAAGCCATAGTAATAAACACTTTCCTCTGTTTTATCTGTTGGTTTTAGATCTTGGGAAAATAATTTTTAAAATATGCAGAAGCATGAATAAATATGTATAAAAAACAAGATCTTGGATCAGTATTCATCAAAAACACCTTTTATGAATACTTTGTAAATTATAATAATTAATTTAACTTATGAATTAATAAAATTAGATCAAGAATAAAAATCGTGACGGATACTTTTCCCTCGCTATTCCGTCGCTGATTTATTTTAATGAAAATTCATGATTTCGCGAGGGAAATTTCCCTAGCTATTTTCCAAATTTCTTGGCGTCCCTTCAAGTTGTAGAAGTTTAAATCCTCCGAGATTAGTAGATCTTCTTTTCCCGAAACCACGGTCTTCCTTTCGGTGACAAAGATCCGAGATGGACTTGTGTGTGGGTACAACTCAAGATTAATCAGATCACTAAACTGATTATTGTCTCTCTCTAAAACTCATCTGATGAGCAATTGAGACTAGGACTTTTGAGAAAGAACTTTTCTCTATTAGGATCCTCAATTGGTTCCTATCTCATACTCTCTAAAACTTATATCAAACTCTTTTGAAACTCATCATAAACTCTTATTATGAGAGGAGAAAGGCTACTCAAATAAGATTTCGATTTGAATTCAAATGCCCTTTTTTGAATTCAAAATCAAATTTTTGTCATACAAAAATTTAGAGAGATTTTAGGCCGATTTTAGGCCAAATTTAAAAGATAAAATATCTTTATATTTATCTTTTTCCATGTGTTTAGTTATTCGATTTTAAATTCAAAATCAAAATCAAACTTAGCAACCAACTTACTACGTACATTGAATCTAGACATATGCTTCACAAGCTTATCTAAATTCAAATTAATTTGAGTTTATCTTAATTTTAACTCAAATTTAAACACATGTGTCTTGGCTCACATTATCCAATAAGTCCATAAATAAATACATAATCAAATTATGTATTTATTTATTTTATTTATAAATAATCTTATTATTCATAAATGCTACAAATTAATTCTCAATGAATTTGTAATAAAGTGATCAACACAAAATCAACTAAACTTGTCCAATCGGAGTTCCTTGTCCGGAGGGGGACTTATGGACCTATAATCCCGGGCTCCAATAAAACTTTATATTAATCAATTAAACTCTTTAATTAATCAATATGTTTTATTAATTCCAAAGTTACTCCACTAAAAACTTGGAATTGCACTCCCGAAATTATAGATATAAAATTACTCGGGATTCGAGTCGTCCATATGATATAGTCATCTCCTATATATTGATCCCCCATAAATAATTCATAATTAGAGCTAGGTAAAGATCCGTTAACCTCTCTAATTACATCTTTATCCTCAAGTACCAATGATTCTCTAATGAATGATAAGATTCAAGAACAAATCAAGAATCTGAGTACTCATACCATTCAAGCCCTGAATCATCACTCAAGGGAATTATCTGTCTACTTCTTATGAAGAAGGAATGGATTCCGTCTTGCGATGTTAACATTCGCTGCTATTCATTTTGTTACACCTCCAATATACAAAGTTTAAGGATTATGATCTTATAATCCGTATCGAGTAAATCAAAAGATGTAACACAACAAATAGGAGTTTGCTAACCACTCAGGATTAAGATCATTATATATCCGACCATCAGTGACATAATTTGAATGCATTATATTTTAATCGAACTTATCAAAGATTCAAATCATATCGTGTCCCAGTCCTACATAATCTCATTATGTATAGTGCACTCATTAGATGTCCCTCTACATCAATGGTTTGGATAAAATCATTTCATTCTTAATGATAATGAGCCGCACTTGTGAAAATCAATTAAAGATTCCATACTTTAATTGTTAAGTCAATTGACTAGTTTTCACGGACTAATTTAAATTATTATCCTTAAATAATATCCTCCTATATATATAACACTTATATATATTTATTCAAGGTTACGTAGATAATTATGAAATTGTGTGATATTCATAAAGTATTCAAACAATACATGTACTTGTAATAATTATATTATTTTATTCATAATTAAATAATATTCATAGCATCATATGCTTTAGGGCATACATCCCAACATTATCCACTTTGTTCCCATATCATCATATCTGCAATGGGAAAGGAGAGAAAAGAGGAAAGAAGGGATTTTGTTTTTACACAAGTGTACGTGTAACCAAAATGATAATCATCGGTAAGTCTCGATGTCGAATCCTTATGGAGTGAAGTTAGGCTGATTGAGCAGAAGCTTATTAAGGTACTATGGTTCTTTAGCAATCAATTAAGGTTGGTTTTAACAAAATTAAACTATGTCCTAAAAAGCAGTAAAGAATAACGAAAAATTCAAGGTAAAAACATTTATAGATAGGTATCTAGGGTTGCATGATAATAGACATGATATAGGTTGTCTCCTTTGATTAGTAATGGATTGTCAAGCTAGAGTGCAAGGGCTCTTCAGTGGTATTCTAGGAAACTTCATACGCACAAGGGCGTAAGTGATGATTCCCTATACCTAAGGAATATGCCTATGGCCTCCACCACATATTTCTATGCGTGGAGCAAGACATTATTATGCCTAGTAAGATGCCCTAACTATGAATAACTATAACATATTTCTATGCTGTAGTGATGCAAGTCTGTCACACCGGTCTTCCACTTTGCGATGCATGGTCCCTCTATACTAACAGTCACATGCAATTATAGAACAAGATGTCATTACCTTCTTGATCAATGATGAACTAGATTCATGAGATGCATGTATAGCTAAACATTTGTCGTTACCTTCCTATTAACGGTTTAAACAAGAACTATGTTACAAGCACACATTGCTTAACTAAAAATCTATACAATCAAATGATAATATTGATATTTATGTCTATAAAGTCATACAACCTTAGAATAAAAGTCTAGCCAAGCAACATGGTGTTTAAAATCATAGATTTAATGCATTCAAATACAAAAACATCTATGTATCCCATATAAGGTATAAAAAGAAAATAAGAAGCAAAAGGATATGGGTTATGTCCCTTATTAGTGTTTCGCCTAACTCAAGTCATGTTCAAGGCCCTCTGGATCATCGGCAAATTGTTGGAATTGGTCTCTCCATCCCTAAAATCGCCTCTAAGTCGAGATAAAAACCCTAGAAAATAAGCAGGTCCATTTACAGCCTCGATTGGCGCCGCCATGCTGTCGCTCTGCTCCCGAACCGGGATCCTCTGCTTGTAGTGGCATCGCGGCACCAAGGGCTTGGTGTCACGTCACAAATTCCCAGTCCGTCTCTTAGAAATCATCGGCAGGATTTGGCGCCATAGCGGCAAGGGCTTTGTGCAGCAACGAGAATTTTATGCCTAGTTCTTTCGAAGCTTTGGTGATGTTTATAACATGGCTTGTTATTTCTTGGGTCTTTCCTTGTATTGCTCTCTTTGTTAGCTGAAAGTCAGCATTTCCTGTTACAATGATAAATGCCTGAATTAGTGCTTGAAAATACAATAATTCTACTGAAAATGCACATCATAGGTGGAGCAAACACAAGTTGGACATTTTATAAGAAAATATAGCTAAGTATATACAAATCTAGTCAATTAGCATATAACTTAGCTCTACACAATATGCATACGCCATATAAATTAGCTATTTTTGGGGAGCTAACACACCCCCAATTTCAAACTATCACTTGTCCTCAAACAATTAAACCATCATACACAACAAACAATAGATCTAGTTTCAAAATTTTAGTTACATCTCCATTGGCATTAAATAACATGTGCATGTAACAAAAGAATAGATGAACAAGATTTTTTAAACTTAGAACAAGTCAACAATTATGATTTTGCATACATTGTTGTACATGAACTCTAAATTTATGATGCTTCTACAAAAAAGATTGTATGTCATAAATATTAGTTTATGCAAGGGAGAATAAAATTAGATGCATGAACCTACAAAGACTTGTCTTTCGACTTTATAACTTAGAAGGAAACACAACTATCATGGTTTTTCAATCTATTGCCCGCACCTTTTTGATGAACTTTTTCTTTATGATTTTCAATTATCGAATGAAATTTATTTTTTTAATTTTTTCAATAAGTTCACAGCGTTGTTTAAAAGTTCACTTGTCAGACTCTCCATTACAAAAATTACCTCCAAGCAGAAAATGATCAGGTCCCTTTATAACCCTGATTGGCGCGACGGTATTGTCCCTCCACTCCCAAATTGTTATCTCCGCGTACGGTCACGCCGCGACACCAAGTGCTAGGCAACGAGCCGTGAATTCTCAACATGATTTTGAGAAATCATTAGCATGATTTGACACCACGGTGACAAGCGCTTGGCTCTGCGGACAGAAATTTAAGCTAGGTTCTTTTGAAGCTTTGGTGATGTTCATGGCACGGCTAGCTATTTCCTAGGTCTTCCCTTTCCTGTGCTGCTCTTTACGGTAGCCAAAAATTGGCATTTCCAAGTAAAAAATGACCGAATTAGTGTCTGAAAATACAATAATTCTACTTAAAATGCACATCTCGAGCGAAGAAAACACAAGTTAGACACTTTATTAGAACATAGAGCTAAGTATATACAAATCATGTCCACAAACATAGAACTTAACTCTAAACAATATGCATACAACTATAAATTAGCTCTCTTTGGAGAGCTAACAATTTTGCTAATGACTAAGCAAGAAGATAAAAGAAAAACTTGTTTTTTTAAAAAAGTAATGCAATTTGAATGTAGAGATGTCAACGGGGCCATGCAACCCTAAAAACCTTTAACAAACACCCCACAATAATTTTTCCCTACAAAATATTTATTTCCATGGAATGTAGGGATATATAAGGAAGTACATAGTATCCAAACCGGGACTCAATTACATTCTCCAAGAGATATTGAGAGAGTATATCAGTTAGGATTCTAAAAAAACCATTGTGACCTTTTTTCAAGAATTTTTTTTTTTTTTTGAAACAAGGGGATAAACCCCATTATGTTCAAGATAGGACGTACGCACGGATCGGACTATCACGGGTTTCACTCGGGGGCATGACTTGACCGCCCGCGGGATACACTATGTGTAGACCGCCCAAAAGGGTCAGACCGGCCCGTCTTTACCGCCCGTGATTACCAATCCCACACAGACTTAGCCGTGTGTGCGTTAAGCCACACCCACTGGTTGACCCACACCATGCGCACTCACTCCGTCACAGAGAAAATTCAAACCTAGGTTTTTATCTCGTGTGCGGAGGACCTTGCCACTAGGCTGTGACACCTTTGGCCCTTTTTTCAAGAAATGGTAGAAAAGTTATTATTCAAAATTTCATCAAGGCCTTTTTCGTGTTCTTCAGGACTATTCCAGTTTTGGTTAGTGAATAGGAGCCCCTTGACCATTCTCTTCGTCAATTTTTTTTTTATAATTTATCACTTTGTTAGTTGTTATCTTGGAAATAGGGATATAGAATTATGGTTTGTCAAATTAAGTTACAATTTTACTTTTCATTTAGAAAAACACAAGTGTAGAACTAGAACTATAAACACCTATTCATCCATTTTAAAATAGTAACAATGTAAAAGGTCTTCTTCATAAGAAATACACGTTGGAAGGTTTTTTCCTATAAAAATCATTTGTTGCCTCTTCTAACTCTCTTAATTACATGGGATGAGAGTAAATTGAGGTAGAAATTTAAAATTTTGAATTTCATTGAAAGGTAAAATTGGTATTGATGTTGGTCAAATTTTACCAACGTAATTTTTTATTTGAAATAGATATTTGATAATTAAAACTATATTCCAAATTAATATTAATTAATAATTAAGATTTTTAATATTAATTCAATAATTTACTCATATAATTAATTAAATTCCTTTTAATTAATTTACATAAGATATAAATAGAATATGTTGATTGATGTTGACTTTTTGGCATCAAATAAAATAGCAAAACATTCCCATGCATGTTACTTGCCTATAAATGATAACATGTGGTGTAGCTGCATACATTTCTCATCTTAGAAAGTGCCCAAACAATTTGTGGGTGTTATGGTTTATATCCGATCTTAGTGGAAGAAATCCCAAACAATTTGTCTGTGTTACGGTTTCAATCTATGGGACGCAAGGTCATTGTTAGTTGGTGGCTTGGCCTCGGGTACAGGTGTAGGAACAACACTAGTTGGGGGATTGGCTTGGCCTCGGTACAGGTGTAGGAACAACACTAGTTGGGGGATTTGAAATTTGAAATTTCAGCTATTTTGGAAAGCCGGGAGCTGCGATCCTCCACTCCACCAATCCTTCTTTGTGGATTATTTAATGGGATTTGTTGCATGGTTCCATAATCACCATTATTTATTATCTTGTTTAGAACAAAATCTATTTTACTAATTGGGGGCTTCTTGCTCACCCACCATGTATTTGTACCCAGGGAGACTAATGAAGAAATCATGCTTCTCAGTGTGGATGTAGGCTTCTTTGCTGAACCACGATAAAACTCTTTGCTTCTTCTTCTTCTTCTCTTGCTTTTCCAAATTTAATATAGTATCAGAACTCAGGTTTTAAAACTTGGTAATTGATCATGGGTCGATGGTCAGGCCGAAGATCCAATCTCTCATCAAGATTTTATAACCAATTTCCTTTTCTTTTCTTTGATCCTTTCTCCATTTGTTTACCATGGGCGACCATGTAAAGGAAACCACTTCTTCCACAATCAACGTCGATTCAGCCTACTTCCTTCATTCTTCTGACAATCCCAGAATCTCCATTGTCACTCAACCTTTAACTGGAGAAAATTATGTGACATGGTCACGGGTTATTCACATGGCACTCCTTGCCAAAAACAAGTTTGGCTTCGTCGATGGTACAATTGAGAAACCCATTTTGTCAGATTCTCAAGCTTCTCAATGGGAGAGATGTAACAAGATGGTTTACTCTTGGATCCTCAGTTTTGTTCAAGTCGACATCGCCAACAGTGTACTGTATGCGAAAACTGCACGGAGGTGTGGGTAGAGCTCATCGAGCGCTTCACTCAACAGATCACCCCCCGTATATTTCAATTATCTCCTGTTATTGCCACTCATGTACAATGTACGTTCTTTGTTGCATCTTATTATACCGGGCTTAAGTCATTGTGGGATGATGTCACGCCCCGTCCCGGATTCCAGGCCCCGAGCACGTGAACAGACCGGCCTTACTCGAGTAGAGTCAAGCTCAGCTCAAATACAAGGCCTAAGTGTAAATAAGCAGATAAGAAGAAATAATAAAATCACACTCAAGTCCAAGAGAGTCATAAGGGTCCATAGGCCCTATACAAAATCAGGTCTCTATACGGGTCCTTCATAAAATCAACTCTTGAAAGAAAAGTCAAGGGAGACCCTCAGACCTCGGATCTCCTAAAACAACCTCCCAGACAATCTCCTCAACACCGGCCCCTAAACCTCGGGATCTGTAAAAGAGAGAAAGAACAAATGCATGAGCTTTCGAATGGAAAGCTCAGTAAGTACCCCTGCGGCCAACAAAGACATAATAACATCATGTCAAGTAAGAGGATCACATCCAAAGAAAACATAACTCTAGGAGTCTACCATAAATCAATCCAAAGGCACGACCCCTAACATCAGAAGCCCTTAAGCTCTGTGTTGAGTTTCAAAGAAAACTCAAGGATCACTCCTGGTCAGTATACCCAGCTATGCGATGAAAACATGACCCTCTGGTCGTTCGACCCTCCGGAGTAAGTCGGTAGTACCACCTTTCATACATGTCGACATGGCCAGCGTATCATTCCCACTGATGGGTAGGACTACCAGAGTATCGCTGGCACGGTAAGCAGAAATGCCAGGGTGTCCTATCCCTGAACATTTCCCCCACGCTCCACTGAGTCCGGGCAGTAGACCCACATCAAACAAGGATGCCAACATCTCGAAACAAACATACATGCTCAATAGGAATCTAAAGCAGATAAGAACAGCATGTATGATAACAATAAAGTATATATCGACAAGGCATAAGCAAGACCAAAGAAAACTCCAAAGAGTGGGTACTAGGCAAGTGTACTTACCTCTTTCTGGAACTAGGACTCCTTCGAGTCACCTCCTGAAATGCCTCTAGGACTCCCCGAGAGTATCTGACAGATAGAGTTTCTATTAGGGCCAAAATCCTAATAAAACCTTATGTCTCTAGTTGCACATGCATGACTTTCGTTCTTGTTGGGCCTAGGCCCACTAACAGGTCCTAAAGACCATCTCCCTGGTTACCGGCCCTTTTTCCCCCATTTTCATGTCCATTAGTTGACTATCAACCCTCATTTGGTCAACTCTAGTCAAACTTTAATTGTATTTGTCGTGGTACGAACCTTAATTGGTCATACCTAATCTACTGACCTCCCTGGTCCCACTTTGTCGTGTTTTAAAGCCTCTTAGATTGAATTTAATCGCATAAGGTTATTTGGATCCACTCTTATAGGTTAGCAAGCCCATTAGACTTGGCCTGACCCACCACTTATTTTCCTAGCCCAATCTGATTAGGTCACACCATGAACCCCTCAATTAGCTTTTTTTTTCAATTGATTTAATTAAATCAATCATCTCACTACTTAGGTCCAAACCTTGGTCCTTTTAATCTAATCAACTTAGGCCATTACATGATTTTATTTAATCATGTAGATGCCTAGGTATTAATCAATTAATCAACCATGATATAGTTTTTTTTTTTAAATCATACTAGGTGTTGATGCCAAAAACTGATCCACCTCATGCTTTGGTTACTGTTGCCTCGTGATCTGGTCTCAGCCTTCGATAAACGGTTGAGATTTATAGTTGATGTGGACGCTTACTTCAGATTCTGAACAGGAGATACTCTGGAATACCGATCGGAATTGTCAGCTTTTTACTTTGGGGGGAATCTGTAAAAGGGAGAGGGAAGTGATCGGAATTGGGCCTTTCTGCCCGGATTTAACTCCGATGCTTAAGTCAGAAAACTTGTGAGAAAGAAGTCTTAGACATAAGTTAGTTCTTTGTGTAATTTTTTAAATCCCCTTCTTACTATCATTGTTCTTCTTTTATAGCAAATTAAAGGTGGTTAGGAAAATATTCTGAAAGGCGGTGGGAAAGGCGGTGAGTAAATATCCCCTGAGGCGGTAAGAAAATATCTCATGAGGCGGTAAGAAAATATCTGCCTACTGTGTAAGTAAGTAGAAAATATCTGCCCACTGTAGAGGCAAGTGGATAATATACTTACTGTAGAGGCGTTAGATATTTTCGTCCCTAGGTGGCTATGAGCACCTTATGAGACAGGTTTTGGATAAGAAGGTTGCCATAATTCCGACGGCTTTGTTTGTAGGGTTGAACCCTCATTCTTATTTGCCGAACGGAATTTCGCTAGAATACTTGGTGATATTGCCACGTGGCCAGAGGGACGTGGCCCTGTGTGTGACAAGTGGCTATTTAGGCAGGTGATACGTGTTTTATCAAATATCTCCGTAACACTAGGTATTATTTATTTAAACACTGAGATGTCCAACATCAATTAATCAATTTAATTAGATCCTCTACCAATCTAATTAAGCAATTAAATTGATTAATTTACCTATATGTTCTTTTGATTTATATTATTAGTAGTTGTCACACTAAGGAATTTAAAATCAATCATTTAACCTTGTTTATTGTTTTAATTAAATTAACTAAACTATTCTATCCTTAATCTCCTTCTTCTCCATCGTGTAGCCGAGCTTCAACGGAGATCAGATGGCAGTCATTGGAGAAGATGCTGCAGTCGAGCACCACCTGCGTCGAGTTCCCCCTCGTTCGGAAACCCTTTACAGTCCTTAATCACCACCGCCAGCCTCTCTTCCCTTCTCCTTCCAAACCTCACAGGAGAAGATCGCCGGAGTGTCTAATTTCCTAGTCCGAGAACCCTTTTCCCTGAAAAATCCTGCAATGAGATTCCCCTTCGAGCGCAGAAAACGCCTGTACGGACGGTTTGTTCCCAAAACCTTTCCCCTCATCCATTCACTACCGGCCATGAGCCCCTTTCCCGGCGACCCCGAAACCTTGACTAAATGTATGCAACGGAGGCCTTTACTTAAAGGAGAGAGTCTTACCTGCCTGCACAAGCTCCCAGCAACGTTTGAAGGCGATCGGAGCTCCCAACGTCTCTCCCGTCCTCTCCGGTCAACCACGCCGACGACCTCTACGAACTCCTTCTTCTTGATGTCTCAGAAGGAGCCAGGGAGGGGCTTTTATAGACCGAGGGCAGCCAAAGCTTTTGGCAATGTCCTGGAGTTAAGCCGTCGTCCGACGAGAGGGCTTTTCGCGCGTAACGCCCAGGAGAGGAGGCGGCGCTCACGGCGCCTCGACTGGCGGAGGGAAACGGCCACCCCCTGCCTCGAGATCGACACTTCATTCAATCGAATGGCCAGATCTCACACCCCCCAGCTTCAATGGTGGATGTCGCCTACTAATACCTTGTATCCGTCACCCCGTTGGATGAACGGCCGAGATTAAATCTCAACCAACAGCCTGATTCTCATCTATTGCCTCAGACTAGAGACAATCCGAAGATGGGTGGTTCACAGCCGTCCGCACCGTAAGGTTATACTCACACGAACCTTTCCCTCTGCCTCGGATCCAGATCGCGATCTAATGGATAGGTTACTTGACCGACACGTGTCTCAATATGGGTCGTTATAATGCCTCGCGAGCAGGGCAAATCTGATATCATCTAATCTTAGTCGTCGCTTCTCTTCTATAAGGATTCTCTCTGGAAAATTATCCAAAGACCCCTGTAATTCTTTAGGTTACAGTTTAGTCCACCCCAGAGAGAGAAAATAATTACTTTTTAGTCCTTGGTACTTACACAATTACCAATAGGTCCTCCGGACTCTCTACTAACCCTAATTAGGGTTTTAAACCTTTTAACCCTTATTTTCCCTTCTTAATTCAATCACTAAATACTTGGGGAACCTTCTTTAATTAATAAACTAATTTAAAGGAATTTGAACACAATTTTTTTTTATTTCAAAATCCCTTGGATTTTACAGATGAACTCTCCTCTTACAATGTCATCCCCCCTTGTACTTGTGGTTCTTACAAGGAATTACTGAATATCCATCAAAGGGAAAAGGTATTGTAGTTTCTGATGGGTTGAATGAAAGTTTTAATGCAATACCCAGCCAGATTCTTCTGATCGATCCTTTGCCTACCGTTAGTCAAGCTTACTTCCTTCTTCTCCAAGAAGAGAGACATCGGGACCTTCATGTGATAGCCACTTCACACGAGGCTGTAGCTCTCTCCATCAGTCGTTCAAGAAATTCCAAGAAGCCTTCCATGCATTGTGATCACTGCAAGAGAGACAATCATACGATTCACCGTTGTTTCCCTCTCCACGGTTTTCCACCCAAAAATAATCATCACCAACAAGGGAAACCCAAAGGCAATTCTTTCATTAACAACCAACGGAACAATATCACACCTACAATTGCAGGATCAGTCAATAGTGCAGAAGGAAGCAAGCAAGCTCCATCCATTTCTCATGATCAGTACTAACAACTAATGGCCTTACTTTCTCGTCCATGCCTACTAGCTCCCTAGCATCAGGTGCCACTTTCTCTGGTAATATCGCCTGCCTCACTGGCTCCCCATCTATTGATTGGATCTTAGATACAAGAGCTACTCATCATATGGCTTGCTCTAAGTCCTTGTTTATGCTTCTTAAACCTTAGTCTAATACTTCTCCTGTGATTCTCCCGAATGGTCAATCGGCCACTATCTCTTTTACAGGATCTGTGGATCTTTCTAATGGACTACATTTGAACAATGTCCTATATGTCCCTTCCTTCAAACTTAATCTTTTGTTCATTCCACAGTTAAACAAGGAATTGTCATGTCTCACTGTTTTTCACCATGATTAATGTCAGATCCAGGACCTTCAGTTGAGGAAGATGATTGGATTGGGTAAACTGCTGGGAGGTCTCTATATCCTAGACTCGCTTCGAGTCAATGCTGCTACTACTCAACATATTCGTAATCATTGGCACAACTGTTTGGGACACCCCTCACTAGAATGTTTAAAGCTTCTTTCCAAGTTTATTTCAGGTATCTCCTTCTCAGAAGATGGTGTTTGTAGGGTCTGCCCCTTGGCCAAACAAACAAGCCTACCCTTTCCTAGTAGCTCTATTTCTAGTCAACATGTATTTAGGCTGATCCATGTTGACATTTGGGGAGGATATCAAGTTGCTTCTTTATCAGGTGCTCACTATTTTTTAACTATAGTTGATGACTTTTCCTACGCTACATGGGCCTTTCTTATGCGTCGGAAATCTGAAGCCCAACGGCTTTTTTGAAATTTCATCTTATATGTCAAAACTTAGTTCAATGCTCGTGTCCAAATTGTGTGTACTGACAATGGGCAAGAATTTCTAGCCATTGACCTTCAAAACTTTTTCCATGATCATGGAATTCATCACCAATGCACATGTATTCATACAAGCCAACAAAACGGTGTCGTCGAGCGAAAACATCGCCACTTACTTGACGTTGCTCGTGCTCTTCGTTTCCAAGCACATCTGCCGCTTATCTCATTAACAAAATTCCTACAAAATTATTATTTGGAAAAAGTCTTCATGATGTGCTTCTAGGCTCCTTGCCCTCTTATCATCACCTTAGGGTTTTTGGGTGCCTCTGCTATGTCCGTAATTCCTACATCAGTCACAAATTTGATTCTCGTGCTTTTCTCAGTGTCTTTATTGGCTATCCCAATGTCATAAGGGTTATCGTGTGTATGATCTTGCCTCTAAGAAGGTTTTTGTTAGTCATGATGTTATCTTCCACGAAACTATATTTCCTTTTGCCACTTCAAATCCTGAGTATACTCAAGTTGTACCTTTGCTACTAGTTGAAACACATGATTCTTTTTCTATAGATCTCACTGATCCTAAGCCAACAACGCTCGCTCAAAATACAACACCTCATGTGTTGATTGACCTTGCCGCACCAAATTGATCCCAAGCCAACAGCGCCCGCTCAAAATACAACACCTCATGTGTTGATTGACCCTACCGTACCAAACATCACTGCCTCACTTAAAGCCGTTGAACCTGTTCAGCCCGCACCCAGCTATCTTGATGGTCTGGATTCCACAACTTGCCAGCATGATAAACCTGCCCAAACTGTGCACACGGCCGCACCTAATCTTACTCGACAGAGCAGCACACCGCCCTTACCTCCTCAAGCACCGCGACGTTCTGGGCACATTTCCAACCCTCCTACCTATTTTTCATATTTTGATAATTCTAATTCCAGCAAATCTGTGGCTCAGCTTTCTACATCTCTTCCTATCTCTTCTTGTCTTAGTTATTCTCGCTTTTCCTCCAAACATCACTCTTATCTTGCAGCCATCTCCTTGATAGATACACCTACTACTTTTGCTAGAGCAAATCAATCTCAGGACTTGGCGTCTAGCTATAGCTAATGAACTACATGCTCTTGACATAAATAAAGTTTGGGAGCTCACATCTCTACCTCCCGGTAAATATACTATCGGTTGTAAATGGGTGTACAAAATCAAATACAAACCTGACAGGTCTGTCGAGCGATACAAGGCCCGCCTTGTCGCAAAAGGCTATACCCAACTTGAAGGTTTGGACTATCATGAAATGTTTGCACCCATCGCCAAGTTAGTCATTGTTTGTTGTCTCTTGGCAATTGCCTCCATCAAGCACTGACCCTTATATCAATTGGACCTTAACAACTCGTTCATTCATGGTGATCTGGACAAAGAAGTTTATATGCGACCCCCACTTGATCTTTTCATCCCATCAACCAACCTAGTCTGTCTGTTACTAAAATCCCTCTACGGCCTAAAGCAAGCCTCTCGCAACTGGTTCTCCAAGCTTTCCATTGTTCTAATTTCCCGTGGATTCAGTTCTTCTAAGGCTGACTACTCATTGTTTAGCAAGTTTACTTCGTAGGGATGCGTTCATGTTTTGATTTATGTTGATGACATCGTCCTTACTGGGGATGATCCTACTGAGATAGCCGCTCTCAAGCAATCTCTTCATTCCAATTTCCACATCAAGGACTTGGGGCCACTCAAATACTTTCTTGGCATATAATTTGCCCATTGTTCTAGAGGCATTTTTCTCAACCAGTGCAAATACGTCCTTGACATTCTTTGTGATACTGGTCTTCTAGGTGCCAAGCCAGCAGGCTTCCCCATGGAACAACACCTCAAACTGTCAGCCACTGATAGAGTACTTTGGGCGATCCTTCTATCCATTGTCGCCTTATCGGGAGACTTTTCTATTTGACAATCACTCGTGCCGACATCACTTACTCGGTTCATATTCTCAACCAGTTTATGCATAAACCTCTTCAACCACATTATCTCGTCGCTCTCCAACTTCTTAGATTTCTCAAAAGTACCCCAGGCCAAAGCATTCTTTTACCTTCCACTGGTTCCCTCTACCTCACCGGTTACTGTGTTTCAGATTGGGCCAATTGCCCGATGACGCGGCGTTCTACTAGCGGGTATTGTACCATGCTTGGTTCCTCTCCCATCTCTTGGAAAATGAAGAAACAAGCCACTGTTGCTCGTTCTTCTTGTGAAGCTAAGTATCGCTCCCTGGCGCTCCTTTGTTGTGAGTTGGTTTGAATCGCTTCTACATGATCTCCGTATTTCTCATCCTGCTCCCATTACTCTTCTTTGCGATAACAAAGCCGCGCTTCACATAGCCACAAACCAGCGGACCGAGCACATTGAATTGGATTGCAATTTTGTTCTTGACAAAATCAGTGAAGGACTCGTCAAACCTTCATACTTACTTGCCCATGTTCAGCTGGTAGATGCGTTCACCAAAGCCCTTGGCAGAGATCGTCTTCTGCTCCTACTTCACAAGCTAGGCATGTTTGATCTCCATGCTCCATCTTGAGGGGGGATGTTAGTTGGTGGCTTGGCCTCGGGTACAAGTGCAGGAACAACACTAATTGGGGGATTTGAAATTTGAAATTTCAACTATTTTGGAAAGCCGGGAGCTGCGATCCTCAACTCCACCAATCCTTCTTTGTGGATTATTTGATGGGATTTGTTGCATGGTTCCATAATCACCATTATTTATTACCTTGTTTAGAAAAGCAAGAAAGCAAGGTCATTCTCCTCGATCATGAACTTGCTTTCGTGGAAGAAAAAGTCACCCACCCCTCTAACAAAAAGTAAGTGGCAAATAATAAAGTTAGCATAAGTATCACTGCTGCTTCAAAATTTTAAGAGGACCTTAATCTAACTAAGCATTAAGTGGAAAACCTAACACAACAGTCATTTAAGGCCTTACACCATATATACATTTTGGTTCAGATCTCAAACTAAAAAAAGGATTCCCTTTATTTCTTTCACCTTAACCTACAAGACAAATGTATTTATAACGCTGACAAAATATAAAATTGAAAGACATAGTAACCAAAACTTTTCTTTGTTTTATCACTTTGTTCCATGATCATCTATTTACAATTGGTGAGGAGAGAAAGAAGGAAAGATGAGATTTTGCTAATGAAAATGAAAGGAGATAAAAGTAAAACTAATCTTTTATTAAAATAGTTCGACTTGAATGGACAAGTGTCAACCAAGCCTTGCCAGTCAGTTGTGGGTAGACACAGCCAGTTGTTGTAGACCTTGGGTCAAGCCCAGGCATGATCCAAATGGGTTTCATAGGCAGCTTTTATTTCTATCAGGCCCTAAATAACAAATTCCTATGGAATCCTTGATTTATATAGGAATTCCTTACCCTAAAAACTTTAGCAAACACCCCACATTATTTTTTCCATGCAAATTATTTTTCTACATAGGAATGTATGGATATTTAAGGATGTTCTTAGTATCCAAATTGTGCCTTAATTAGTTTCTCAGAGAGAAGATAGGATTCTCAAAAAATCCATAATGACACTATTTCAAAAAATGGTAGAAAAAACATTATTGAAAATTGCGTCAAGTACTTTTTATTGTTCTTCAGTACCCGTTATTGAACTTTGAATAAAAAAGCAAATTGAGAGCTTAAAGTCTTGATATTGTTGCCTCATATATATATAGGCAATCACGACGTTGTTACAAGAGCATCAGTAATGATAAAATAAAGAAAACAAACTTAGCAAACTTAAACTATCTTCTATTTATAATTTGAATAGTTGAATTTGAATATTTGAATTTAGTTGAAACGGCCATACCCCCCTTAAGTTGGAGCGGGAGGAGAGAGATTCAAGACGCCAAACTAGAAAAGAAACCGACAAAAAACATCCGTACCAAGTGGTTTGGTGAATATGTCGGCAAGTTGATCACTTGAGAGCAAATAAGATGGATTAATAAGACCGTCAGTAATCTTCTCTTGAATGAAGTGACAGTCGATCTCGATATGCTTGGTGCGTTCATGGCTTGGTTATCGCAGTACATAGAAATTGGATGAGAATGGGAAATACCAAGGTCACGAAAAAAAGTTGTGTAATCATTGTAATTCAGCTAGGGAATGATATTCAGCTTCAGCTGAAGATCGGGAAACTGTGGCCTATTTCTTGGATTTCTAAGAGATAGGACTAGAATCCAGGATAACATAGCCCCTAGGGAAGCGACGAGTAAGCGAACAACTAGTACAATCCGAGTTAGAATAACCAGATAAGGAAAGAGAACTGGATGCAGAAAGAAGAAGGCATGTACCAATAGTCCCTTTAAGATAACGAAGAACACGATGAGCAGGAGTGAGGTAAGAGGAACGCTGAGATTGCATAAATTGGCTAAGAGTATTGAACGCGAATTGTATGTCAGGACATGTGACTGTACGATATAAAAGACGACCAATAAGACGTCGATAAACAGATGGATCAGGGAGTGGCGTCCCATCAATGGGTAACAAGCAAAGATGTTGCTCCATAGAAAAAGCAGCAGGGCGAGAATCAATCATGCTGGAGTCAGATAAAATATCAAGGGCATATTTTTGTTGACATAAAAAAATCCCTTGTTTAGAGCGAGAGACCTCAATCCCTTAAAGGTAGCGAAGCTGCCCAACGTCTTTAATAAAAAAGGACTGAGCTAGAAAAGACTTCACGTCGGAAATAGCATCATTGTTTTTTCCGGTGATGATAATATCATCAACTTAAACAAGAACAAAGAGAGAGACGTCATCAAGGATGAAAGTAAAAAGACAATAATCATTAATGGATTGATGGAAACCATGGCTAATGAGGATGAATGAGAACTTAGAAAACCATTGTTGTGACCCCGGGTTGCCCCAGTTGAACCCTTGACCCCTGACCCCTGAGCTTGGTCGGGTCAATGGCCGGAGCCAGGTCTGACTACCTTGCTAATTCATGAAATCAAATAAAAAATGGATGCTTATGCCATGGATTGAGAACAAAATTATTAAGAATACATAATTTCCTAGTAAATAGAGAATACTAATAAATAATATTGGATCAATTAACAGATTTATGGAAACCTGATATTATGCAAACCAGTAAAAATTTCACAAAACCTTTAGAACAAATACAACAAATAACTACTCACTTTGCGTACACTATCAATTCAAATGAAACAAAGACAATCATACACTATTGATTTATTTCCAACATCCAATTAATTTCAAAGAATAATTTCATGAGCCATCGGGAAGCAAAGGGAAAAAAACAAAAAAATAGGATATACTTGCGGGATTATGACAAGGTTCAAAACCTAGACCCGAACTGCTTCTAGGATGAGAAGACCTTGCCGGATGTATGCAGGTGTGCTTAGCGGTCAAGCTACTTGCATACATGGTGCTAACTGAACATGTGCGTTAGGGTACAGAGCGTCTTCTTCTACTTAGTTGTTGAGGTGGTTGATGTGTTGAGACTACCCCCAACCGATTTCTCCCATAAAACAGAACCCCAGATTGGTCGTTGGTCATTCGAAAGACGAAGGGAGGGGGAGAATAGTCAGCAAATAGTAGAAGGGTGGGGAATGTGGAGAAGATGGAAATGAAAAAGTTGAGATTGTAAACCTAAATCCTCCGGTTTTAAACTTATGAATGCCAACTCATTAGCTTCATATTCATTCCCAACAAGTCGTCGGGAAAAACAGTAGGAATATCAAATAATTACCAATAAGAGTAACTCGCTAATGTGACCCTCATAATATTTGTGACTATTCGTCGGTAATTACCACCAGGAATACAACTTCGCAACTATTTTTGAATGGATGTTGACGCCCGTCGGCAATAATGATTAAAAAAAATGAAATCCATGTGTTATTTATGACAGGTTGTAAGGAAAAAAAAAACAACCATGATGAAAAAAATATGCTCGTCGGGAGAGGTTGTCAGGAAAGACACATTTTCTAGTAGTGAGACCATTTCAACAAGTCAAAATAGAAATAACAAGGAAAAGAAACTCAACAATGAGATACAAAAAATGAACAAATATGGGTTCATACGAATAACACGAAAGGAGTAATTGATCTAGGTAAGAAGAGAATGATTATGTCATTATATGAGATGAGAAGAGGACAAGGGCAGGTCTGCAACTATATATGACCATGTCTATGATATTCTTCTTGAAGATCTAGTAGATATCACACAACATCAAGAAAACATTGTTATTGCCTACCTACTAAACCATTTTGTGTCCACTAGGGATGGTGCATTTTCCTCCAGTAAAACAAGTTACCAATAATAACCTTCAACAGATGCTTCTCAGTATAGAGTTTCTTTGTAGTGTGTTGCCCAAATTAACAACATGGCTTTCACCCTTGTACTTCTAAACTATATAAAGAGTCTCTATATGTCCAATTGTAGGCCTTATGCAGATCAACAGAGGATTTTCACAAAGAGTCTAAAAAAGAAGAGTTCGAAAGGTGCAAATGGTTTAAGAAGAATGACAGAACTTATAATGATCCACCCCGGATCTCACAAACCATGTGTCGCTACCCATTTTCTCAAAATTAATGCAGAGGTGTCCCCAAGAGGCACCACCATGCTTCCATGGGACTAAACGAAGCTGCCCAAAGACGCAAAAAGGACGGCAAACCACTCTCTCATGATAACAGATAAGACAGGGACCCGAATCCCGAGAGTAAAGCTCAATACCTAGTGGAGAAGCGCCAGGAGGGGAGGTAAGGGAAAAAACCAAGCAAAAGATAAACTCATCTTTCTTCTCCGGCGAACTATCACCTAACTTGACCATCGGAGCGAGCTCGGGCATTAGGGCCCCATCCCCTCTCACCAGTTTCCTCTTTTCTGCCCCCACTATAGGTGAACTAAAAAGAAGAATACCAACAACACTGTCTTCAGCAGAGAAGACATTATTCATTTGATGGAAATATTGACCATCCACGTGACTAGCCAAGATCTTCGGTGAGAAGGAAGAGAAATCCCTTGATGCATGCATGATGGGGAGGAAGCCAGGGAGGCGGCGAGCTGAATTACCTGGAGATTCGCCGGCAGCAACCAGCACAGGCGCGTCGTAGGGCCAGCTGGTAGTGTTATGATCGATCTATTGGAATTTGTGAAAACCTTTAACTTATGAAAAAAGGGATAGAAAAGAAAAGGTGATTATAATTTATAAGCCAAAGGTATTAATTGCAGCATTTCAATTTTCAAGTCACAGCAAAAAAACAAACAGCCAGCCCATAAATGGAAAGATTAAAGAATATAAACATACCTCTATTAAACTAAAGGTGAATTATAAACACAAAGAGTTTGTTTAATGTTGTTTTCAGTGTTCTAAAATTAATAAAGTTCATCAAATTATTATTTTTGTTTATATGAAGATTAATTATTATATCTTTATAATCTTAAAAACATAAATTAATATACCCAGCCGGGTTAAGGCTGGTGGCGATGGAGGTAGGGGGGACTGGACGTGGAGGACGAGGAACTCTCCGCCGGATTTGGAGTTCGATGAAGGGCGAAGGCGGAGGTTGGTACGTAATTAAGAGCCCAACGGAGGGCGTTCATGCTCTCCTCACTGTCATTCACTGCGATGACCACAAGGCCGAGGTTGCCCGTCGCCATGAAAGATGGCGGTGAAGCTCGATGAAGCTTATTCGAAAAGGAAGCGTGATTGCTTTGCCGTCATTCTCGTCATCGTTATTTCAAGCCACAGTGACTTCAGGACTGTAGAGTTCGCAGTCGCCGGTGTTTTGGTTGGTTTTGACTTAATTTTAACGTGTAGTTATTTTAGATTTTACCCCCTTGGAAACCTTGAAATTTTTTCTTTACAAGGGGGGGGGGATGAACAAGTATTTGTTTGATTAAACCATGCATATAGTAAATATTTTTCTTAGTTTCCATTTTATTGATTTGTACTATACTGGTGTAAATAGCAATGATCCAAGAACCTTTTTTTTTAATAAGGTGGAACCCAAGAACCTTTTTATTTTGATTGAGTTGGAGTTAAAATTGAAAAATTAGGAAAATATACATATAATTGAACAAACATGAAACTCGAGCTCAACATAGAGTGCGGGTGAAAATATATAGTGTAGGAAGAGATGTTCGTTCATCTCCTCCGCCCCTTCTTCATAAGATTCAGGTGACATCTATCTATGTCTAAGTTAACCATGGTAAGGACCCTATCATATATAGATCAACAACCAACCACACAACAGCACTAACCTTAAGAGAAACCCTTGCACGATGATTAATAACTTTGTTGATGGTTTAATTTTTAGATTATTTGATAATATGAATTCTGTTAATTTAACGAATGAAATGTATGTAAATGTTCACAACAATGGCACCTCCGACAACCGTTTCCCTCCCCTTCCAATTATAAACTCCCTTCTCATGCCTCAGCAATAGTAATAATATCGGACTATGTGAAAAGATCAACATTGAGATGCATGCCACTTCTATTGTATAATAAATATAGATGTCAATCAAAGGTTTCATAGCTTAGCAGTAAAACTCTTGGATTCCGTGTGTTAAGAAATTCTCCCGAGAGGTCTCGGGATCGAGTACCCAGCCTCGTAAATGTGGTGAATAAGTTTGAGTTGAGTTTACTCCTCGAGTTTATACGGGTATGATGAGAGGTGAGGGGTCATGGACGATCGAGTGAGTTTACTTTTTGGAGTCCATAGTCATATCCCTGACTAATCCGTGAGTGAGTGTCTTCATGGCTTAAGTCAATATATATATATATAGACCCGTGAGTGAGTGTCTTCATTGCTTAAGTCAATATATATATATATATATATATATATATATATATATATAGATGTCGGCCCGTAGGCCCACGCAGCCTTGCATGAACTTAATAATATTCAATTTTTATAAATAAAAATAAAAAAGATGGTGGTCCGAAGTGAAGTCTATTTTTTTTTTTTAATAAAAACTCCTTTGCAAAACACAGGGATGACAATGACATCAAACAACATTAAGAACTTACGCTAACTTGGATGATGTTTTAATGTTTAAATTATTTTATAATATGAATGCTATTAATTTCAATGGATGAAATATTTGTAAATGTTTTGAGAAAAATGCTGGAACATGTTAACAACTTACTCTTCCGCAGTTCACATTAATGGCACCTCCACATATTCAGGGAAACACGACCGTTTCCCGCCCCCTCCAAATAGAAACTCCATTCTTATGCTCTCCAAACCCTATGTACTTAAACAATTCCAATATACGTGTCCTTTTTTGGTTGGTGGTCAATAAATGAACACTACTCTTTGTTGGATCTTGATAAAACTCTCTCCATCTCTCCATTTCTAAGGATCAAGAGCTCCATTCCTTTGAATTTAATTAATATCGGTAAGTTGAGAGCTTTTCCTTATTTTCTTTAAGGTTTTATATTTCATTTCTGAAGTTATGAATAGTTGTAAATTTTGTATGAAATTTTAGCTCATTCTTGTGAATTCACGGCATCGATGATGCATGCTTTGTTATATGTTCTGCAAATGACTTTCTAAGATGAATGTAATAACATCATGCATGGTGGATTACTTCTGTGTTTTGCCCCTCTATTTCTATTGTTAGTGTTTTTTTTTTTTAAAGTTTGAAACAATTATTTAAATTGAATTTTGAAAATTAGCTGCATTGATTTACATTCCTTCCATCCAATCAATTCACTATTTGTTGTTTCTTTTGGTTTTTTAAACTTTGAATCTAAATTAATTCCTTCTTCCTAGTAAATTAAGTGTAAAACATAGTTGATAATCAATTGCATTTATGTCCCACTGGACCAGGGCTGCAGTCAGGAGAAAGAAATGTGTTCCCATGTGACAAATTAATGAACCAAATTGGACTATTGATGTTTCTGATGTGAGAATTGGATCATTATTCATAGCTTTAATGTATTCTACTTCTCATAGTATATGTTTTCTTTTTAATATTGGTAATAAAATATTAGAGGCTCATGTAAAACAATGAAGTACTATGAGAACTAGAGCTATTATTTCTGCCGAATCTCTATTCTAGTTACCAAACAAAGTTTATTTTTATACAACTCTTTCGGGAAATCGGTTGCAGATAAGAACGGTACTAGTTAGAAACATATCACTTGCTGTCACCCAAAGGGATATGAAAGAATTCTTTTCATTCTCGGGTGAGATCGATTACATAGACATGCAAAGGTTAGTGTACTTCCTTACATCCCATTACTATTTTCCCTTGGTAATTGGTTTCCTTTAATCATGAATTACTTCAATTGCGCGCTACAGTGAGTCAGAAAGATCTCAACTGGCATTTGTGACATCAAGGATTCACAAGGAGCAGATACAACAATGCTTCTCTCAGTAATTAAGGAATCATGTTAGCTTATCATCTTCTACATCTTTTCCCAGTGCAACATTAATTCAGTTTCTATTCACTCTCAGTTATTTACTACCATCCACCACCGGAAGCTTACAAACAAACAATAGTGAGTATCGGCATTTCTATTGGCTTAAACTTTAAAAATATTGGATCGTAGTCATCTAAGAAAAATTAATAAACGCACAACTCTGAAGGAAAGGGAGCTGCCACCTGCAGGGTCTGCAGTAAAGAAAGCAGAAGATGTGGTGAGTAGCATGCTGGCCAAGGGATTTGTTCTTGGCAAGGATGCATTGAAGAGAGCCAAGTCTTTTGATGAGAGGCATAACTTGGTGTCCAATGCCTCTGCAACAGTGGCATCAATTGATAGGAAGATCGGACTGAGTGAAAAGATCAGCAGTGGGACATGGATGGTGAGTGAGAAGGTTAGAGAGGTTGATGAACATTTGCAGGTGTCTGAGATCACAAAGTCAACCATTGCTGCAGCTGAGCAGACGGCGAGTAGTGCCGGTTCAGCACTCATGAGCAACCAGTATGTCTCAACTGGTGCTTCAAGGGTGTCAAGTGCATTCAGTATGGCTGTAAAGGCTGCCGGAGATGTCAGCATCATGACTAAAGAAAAGGTACGTGGACAAGGCAGAAGTGGAGGAGGAGATTATTCCTTATTAACATATTATCAAAGCATAGAATCTTCTGTGTTTTTGACTTGTTTAAAAGAATACTTAATTTTGAGGTCAAAGTTGTGTTTATAGTTACATACAAAGTTGCAACTAAGAAACAACTACAAACAAAGATGATGAAAGAGACAAAAGAATTGGAGAAAAGAACATAGCTGAAGATATATTTTCATTCATTCATCATCCATCTCAGAGAATTACATTGTAACTTATAGGAAACTATACAATCTCCAAACTAAGCAATATTTCAAATCTTCAATCAAGTAAATCTCCAATCAAGCCGATTTCCAAATTTAGAATAAATCTTCAACACTCCCCCTCAAGTTGGTGCATAGATATCATACATGCCCAACTTGTCCACTAATTTTGAGAAGCTTTGATTTGAGACAGTTTTAGTAAGAAGATCAGCCAACTGGTCCTCTGATCGGATCTTAGGCAATTCCAACATACCATCATCAAGCTTCTCCTTAATGAAAAATCTGTCCACCTCCACATGCTTCGTACGATCATGTTGGACCGGGTTGTGGGCAATATCACATGCGACTTTATTATCACAATACAATTTAATTGGTTGTCTAGATGAGTATCCCAAATCTTCCAAAAGAAGTTTCAACCATAGTGTTTCACAAAGTGCAAGTGCCATACCTCTGAATTCGGCTTCTGCACTTGAACGAACAACAACATTTTGTTCCTTGCTTCTCCATGTAACAAGATTGCTACCAACAAATGTAAAATAACCAGAAGTTGAACGCCTATCATCTTGTGATCCAGCCCAATCTGCATCTGTATATGCATAAATGTTGCAACAGTTTGTTGTATTGATGTTGTAACTGTCTGTGCAACAGTCTACATTTTTAGTGAACAAAACTCATTTTCCAGGTGCAGATTTTAAATACCTCAAGATGCGTATAACTGCATTCAAATGTTGCTCTCCAGGGTTGTGCATGAATTGGCTGACAATACTCAATGCATAAGCAAGATCCGGTCTTGTGTGTGCCAAGTACATCAGTCTTCCTACAAGCCTTTGATATCTCCCTTTATACATTTGGAACTTGATCCGCTCAATGCATAACTTCAAGCCTTCTTCCACAGTGTATCAACTGGTTGACATGCCGACATGCCAGTTTACGTAATGTGTCTAAGGTATACTTTCTTTGTGACAGAAATATCCCTTTCTTGGATCTCGAAACTTCAATTCCAAGGAAATAATTCAAGAGACCAAGGTCCTTCATTTCAAATTCTTTGGATAAATATCCTTGTAATGCCTTTCTTTCTTCTGGATCATTCCCTGTGACAACCATGTCATCTACATATATAATGAGTGCAATGATCTTACCTTGTTTCCTTTTTAGAAACAATGTATAATCTGAATTGCTTTGATGATAGCCAAAGTCTTTCATGGCTTTCGTAAACCTTCCAAACCATGCTCTCGGGGACTGTTTCAACCCGTACAATGATTTCTTCAATTTGAACACCTTCTGACGATGTTGTGCTGGTATCTTGCAATTTGGTGGGAGATCCATATAAACTTCTTCAGATAATTCTCCATGTAAAAAGGCATTCTTCACATCAAATTGTTGCAATGGCCAATCTAGGTTTGCAGCTAAAGATAACAACACTCGAACAGTATTGATTTTAGCTACAGGTGCAAACGTTTCAGTATAATCAATTCCATAAGTTTGGGTGTACCCTTTCGCTACAAGTCTTGCTTTGTAACGTTCAATTGTGCCATCTGCCTTGTATTTCACAGTATAGATCCATCGACATCCCACTGGCTTCTTCCCTGGTGGACAATCAACAAGTTCCCAAGTTTGTTGTTTTTGCAAGGCATTCATCTCTTCATTCATAGCAGTTTTCCATCTTGGGTCAGTTAAGGCTTCCTGCACACTGTTAGGAATAGCTACAGTAGATAATTGATTTACATATGATCAATTTGATTCTGACAAATTTTGGTAGGACACGAAATGACTCATAGGATATTTAACTTTACTAGAGCGGTTAGGTTCATAGGTGGGTTTAGGAATACCTCTGGTTTGGCGTTGTGGAAGTTCTTTTATTGGTGGTTGAGACACTCTATCAGGAACATCCTCAGTAGACGATTGGTGTGGTATATTGATGAAGGGCTCAGTTACTCCTTCAATTTCTAGCCATTCACCACTATTCAAATCCAATTCAGCAATATGTTCTGCAGTTTACAGCGAATAATCGTCACTGCAATAGGTTAGATGTTTGCGGTGTTTTGTTGTAACCACATTTGCAACATCTTACGCTGCTGATTTACATTGCAAATTTGGTACAGTGTTGCGGTTTCATTGCAACTTCTCTTTCAACATCTTTCGTAGTTTCTTCAGAGATCTGTAGATTGAAGCGTTCATAGTCTAGAGTGCGAATTTCACGAATTCCCTTACGGTGCTCCCCACGGAAGTTCGATTTCGGATGAGAAATACATTTCATTTTCATGGAAAACCACATCCACTGTGACAAACATGCGTCGAGTTGGAGGATGATAACATCGGTAACCCTTTTGGTGTAGAGCATATCCAACAAAAACACATCGCAACGCTCGAGGAGCTAACTTGTTGCGTTGATGTGTATAGAGATGCACAAAAGCGACACAACCAAAGACACGAGGAGGCAAATTTGGGACGCTCGTTGCACCCACAACATCCCAAAGAGCTTGTTGCGGTGTCCGGAAGCCAATAGAGCTAGAGGGAACTCTATTGATCAAATATGCTGCAGAATGTAAAGCTTCTCCCCAATAGGATAATGGCATATGGGCTGCGATTAAGGAGGCACGAACAACTTCCAACAAATGTCGATTTTTCCGCTCTGCAACTCCATTTTGTTGTGGTGTATTGGAACAAGTAGTTTGATGGAGAGTACCATGAACTTGCAAGAAACTCTGAAGTTCAGAACTTGTATATTCTCCTCCATTGTCGCTCCGAAGGATCTTGACTTATGAATGGTACTGAGTTTCAATCATTTTATGAAATCTTTGAAATAATGAGTTCACTTCTCCCTTGGATTGCATTAAATATAACCAAGTCATCCTCGTACAATCATCGATAAAGGTGACAAACCACCGAGCTCCTCCCAACGTTGAGACTTTAGATGGCCCCCATACATCAGAATGTATCACCATAAATGGATGTGGACTCAATGTTGAACTCAGTGGAAATGAAGTTCGATGACTCTTCGCCATTTCACATACATCATAATGGAAACTTGAATTATCCACTTGTGCAAATAAACTAGGAAACAACTTCCGTAGATAGCCAAAGGAAGCATGTCCAAGGCGTCTATGCCATAACCAGATTTCAGACATCTTCTTCTCCCCCTCAGATCCACTCACTTTGAGGACTTGTTGTAACTTGTTTGAGGTTCCGGACTCCAAATCCAAGTAGTACAGCTTGCCCCGTCTAATACCACAACCAATCGTCTGCTGTGTTTTGATGTCCTTGAAAACACAATGATCAGGCCAAAAAATAACAACACAAGATAAGGCTTTGGTTATTTGAGAAACTGATAACAAGTTATATTCTAAAGATGGGACAACCAAAACAGAATCAAGATGCAAAGTATTAGTGAGGGTCAATGATCCTTTTCCAATAACTGGGGTAGTATTACCATTGGCGGCGGAAACAAATTGTTGTGAGGAGGGTTTGAGAAGGTTAACTTGTTTAGAATCAAATGTCATATGATCGGTAGCACCGGAATCAATTATCCATGCACTATTAGAAACAGGTGAGGAAATATTGAAAGCCTTACCACCTTTATCTGTAGGTGTTACCAGCGTTGAGGTATGTGTTGCAATATGTGTTGTAACATCTGTTGCAACAACTGCTGCAGTTCTAGTCTTCTTCTTCCGAGCTGCACGGCTATGATCCCACCAATCTGGATAGCCTACCAGGTCGAAGCATCGATCTTTGGTATGTCCAGTGTGATGGCAATGGGTACATATATATGAAGATTTAGCGACACTATTGGTGCGCTTTGGATGGAAGCCTCGTTGTCGATCCTTCCGATCTTGAGTTGGGTAGGTGCGAGTCACCATGGCTGGAGCTGCAAAAACTTCAGATTCCCCGACCAGAGTTGCTCGACTTACCCCCTTTGAATTCACCATAGGCTCTGATACCATGTTTATAGTTGCATACAAAGTTGCAACTAAGAAACAACTACAAACAAAGATGATGGAAGAGACAAAAGAATTGGAGAAAAGAACATAGTTGAAGATATATTTTCATTCATTCATCATCCATCTCAGAGAATTACATTGTAACTTATAGGAAACTATACAATCTCCAAACTAAGCAATATTTCAAATCTTCAATCAAGTAAATCTCCAATTAAGTAGATCTCCAATCAAGCCGATTTCTAAATTTAGAATAAATCTTCAACAAGTTGATGATGGCTTAAAGAACTTCCTGGCATCTATATATTATATATTACTCTCTAACAAGTTTTCTTCATCAGAGCAATAACAAATCATGTCCATGACTTTGAGCAGAAGTTTGGAGTGGGTTGAACACAATTTCGGGAACATACCTTTGGTGAAGAGTCTTTTGTGTTGTCTTCTATGTTCTTCTTCAACTAAGAAAGACTTTAATGAAGAGCACGAGAGCAAAAGAGAAGATCCGTGATCATTTGGAAACCTTATGAAGCAATTCAGGCAACGCCTTCTTGTTCCTTGATGTTTGTCTCTCTGTTATGCTAGTATTTGTGGCATTATTTGAAACAAGTGATCTGTTTATCAAGCTATGAACTTTAATGGATGTCTGAGTTAGAGCCTTAATGAATGATTAGAACTATGATTATAAGTAAATATAGCATTGTTTTTTCTTTTAAAACTGCTCTATTGAGAGAGAGGGAAACAAAAAGCAAAAATAGGCTAAAAAATACAGAGAATTGGAAAAAGAAAAGGAAACTTGAGTTGGAAAAGCATTGATGCTAAAATCTCTATTTGAATTACTTCGGAGGATGATAGTTTCATGTTTTGTTGGAAAGAGAGAATTTTCATCATACCACTAACCATAAATAGGTTGGTCAATGAGGGAAGCTTTGTTTAAAAAAAATATTGGTTTCTTGGGGGGATACTAGCTAGCGGTGGATTACTGCTAAAATAAATGCATTAATGGTGATATAAAAGAAATGCATTAAAAAAAAGTATATATGCTTAGGCAACGTTAATGGTGTCAATTAGGTGGTCTGTGGATTTTTGTTGCTTGCCACAATGCTATAAGGAACAAAGCAAACAAGCAAAGCAAGAGAGCCTTTTCCGCTCGAGAAGGTAAGGGAGAAGGTTTTCATATTCATTTATTTACAACATTAATTCAGAAGAGAGGTTGAGTGTTCAGTTCAGTGCATAACATTATAATTTCTTAAAAGGGTTAAGTCAGGCTTTCTTTCCTTCCAGCTGTAACTCAATGTTGAGTTTGAGATTTATCCTTAAAATAAAAAAAAAGTTGTTCTTTCCTCTATGAAAGAATAGCTTGCCTGGTGTTTACCATCCGATTTCTTCATATTTTCCATTTTCTTGAGTTGCCTATATTTCTTTAAGGAAGTACCGGAACTTTTTCTTAGGGATAGGAGAGAAAATGAGGACTTCTGGTCCATGAAGGCCCTACTTTTTTCTTGACCGGGCCAATCAAGCAAATGTGTATTAATTTTGATAATTAATGTGTAGCATTTCGGTGAATAAAAAAAGTATAATATTTATAAAAAAAAGCCGGGGGAGGGGGTTATAATTTTTCAATTTTTTCTTTTTTCTACTTTTTAGTGATTTTCTTGGTTTTCCTATTTTTATTTAATTTTCTGTGGTTTTTTAGATTTTTAAGATTTTTTATTTTATTTTTTAAATTAATGCATCACTTGCGTGCTTGCCCGACACCGTATGAGCAAAAAACTAGCTAGGTTGTGTTTCATGTCGGGCCGATCCTCGAT
Organism: Dioscorea zingiberensis; assembly: GCA_026586065.1. NCBI lineage: Eukaryota > Viridiplantae > Streptophyta > Magnoliopsida > Dioscoreales > Dioscoreaceae > Dioscorea > Dioscorea zingiberensis. The sequence continues at coordinate 27,676,083 of CM048827.1, forward strand.
TTTATGGGTTGTGCCGGCACGCACATGCACAATGCTCAGTAAAAGTGGGGCCTGTGTTGAACTTGTTTGACATGTATAATAATAAAAATCATATTATTCAATAAATCTAATTATATATCTAAATATCATATTAATAATACTACCTTCCCATTTTTCTTTAATTCTATTTATTTTAATATTATTATGCAACAAAAAAGCATGGAACAAAATATGTTGTCTCCGATTTAGAGAATAAAATACTCACAAAACTTTATCAGTTTTTATTTATAAATAAATCAATTTTATCAAATAGTTGTTTAATAAAAATAAATTATGATTTTATTTAATATTAATTTAATCCATCTATATTGTGCTACACAACAGCATGGTCGAAATATTAACATTTCAAGATACTGGAGAAATTTTAGAAACACGCAATAGATCCATTTAAAGATCAGTTCCCCCATAAGTTAACCAGTCAACAAAGTTTCTTATTTATAGTTTGAGTGAGTTCGATTTTATAATGTTTGTTCAGTCCCAAAGTATTAAATTACCTTAACTAGATAATTAAATAAATCCAAAACTTACTACCTTCACAAATAAAGATGGTTGGCCCACTCACTCTCTCTCTCTCACACAAAAAAGGAGAGAGGTTAGCATGTGCACATATATATATAAGAAGAAAAGAAAAGCACAACAGTGGATGGCAATTACTGGTGATAGCTATCACCTGGAACATATGGCTGGAAAGAAACATGCGATATTTCAACAATAAACGACGTGTTTATCAGCGAATCATCCGCCAGGTGGACTTCCTAACCTGTTCATGGATAGACAGTGCCCACCCGTCCAAACAGGCATCTCTTCAAGAACTGAGGACCCTCATCAATCGCATCATCGCCACCAACCAGGATACACACAACTCGAGGCCCCCAGACTCTGATTTTGAAGACACGCCCACGAACGATACGTCTAGTGGCCCCCACTACACGGGGGCCTAACGAATCACAGGGTTGCCACACAGGGCTTTACTTTTGGAATCTCTGTACCCACCTCGAGGGAGTTGTAATCTGCTTTCTTCTCTCAATTAAATAAAAGAATGTGGTTCATCCACTTTTATCAAAAAAAAAAAAAAGCACAGCTCCACAATCATAAGCAAAGAATGATGATTTTTAATAACCAATAAATCAAAAAATATAAAAAATATATTTTCATGACTTACGTACCTTATCAGAACCTCATTGACAGAGGTTTAGTGGCACTCAGTGGTAACATTCATGTCAATTAACCCGGCCTACCTTATCATGAGCTAATTTCCATTGATTTTCTGGATTTTTATAATTTTTTAATTTTTTTTAATTTTTCTACTTTTTAGTGATTTTCTTTGTTTTCTTATTTTTTATTTGTTTTTTTTTGTGATTTTTGATATTTATTATTTTCTTTTTTAAATTCATGCGTCGTCTACGTGCTTGCCCGACATGGCACAAGTAAAAACACTAGCTAGGTCGTGATTCATGATGGCTATCCTTAGTTTTACGGGCCGTGCCGGCACACATATGCACAATGCTCAGCACACCAATGTCGAACCTGTTTGACATATATAATAATAAAAAACATATTATTTAATAAATTTAGTAATATATCCAAATATCATATTAATAATACTACCTTCCCATTTTCTTTTATTCTATTCATTTTCTTATAATTATGCAAAAAGAAAACAGGGAACAAAATATGTTGTCTCCTGTTTAGAGAATACAATACTCACAAAACTTTATCCGCTTTTATTCATAAATAATACCATTTAATCAAATGAGTTGTTTAATAAAAATAACTTATGATTTTATTTAATATTAATTTAATCCATTTATATCATGCTACACAACAACATGGTCGAAATATTGACATTTCAAGATACTGGATAAATTTCAGAAACACATGAATAGATCCATTTAAAGATCAATTCGCTCACAAGTTAACCAGTCAACAAAGTTTCTTATTTATAGTTTGAGTGAGTTCCATTTCATACTATTTGTTCAGTCCCAAAGTATTAAATTACTTTAACTAGGTAATTAAATAAGGGTTTTTTGCTTGCATGCCCCTACAAAACATCAAAATTACTTATTTACCCTTACAAAAGTGATAATTGCTTACATACCCCTATGAAATAACAATAATTGCTTATATGCCCCTTTTAATTGCTTACATACCCCTACAAAACCACTAACAGTGACCAACAATGAGTAACAGTAGGGCATATAAGCAATTATTGTTGTTTTATAGGAGTATGCAAGCAATTATCACTTTTGTAGGGGTAAATAAACAATTTTGATTTTTTGTAGGGGCATGCAAGCAATTATCTCATTAAATAAATCCATAACTTACTACCTTTGCAAATAAAGATGGTTGGCCCACTCACTCTCTCACACAAAAAGAAGAGAGGTTGGTATGTGCACATATATATCTATGACAAGAAAAGAATTGCACAACTCCACAATCATAAACAAATAATGATGATTTTTAAAAACCAATAAATTAAAAAATTAAAAAAAAATATTTTCATGACTAACCTTTATTATCGTAACCTCGTTGAGAGAGATTTCCACTCAATACATAAATATTAAAATAATCCATAGTCATTGCTTTTTTATATGTGATTATAAAGGTGTTTTTAGTCACATATATATATATTTTTTTTCATGAGTATAGATTATATATTAATCATGTGTTTATATACTTGCCTCATAATAATTTATGGTCATAGTTATCATATTTGTAATATAATTCAAATAAAGAAAAAAAAATTATTTTATTTTATTCAATTTTTTACTAAAAACCCCCATATATTTTAAACATAAATATCATTTTTAATGATAATTATAAGAGTAATTCTTTATTGAAAAAATAATTTATAAATAAAATATTTGTTTTTTGAGGAATGGTAGAAAAAGTCCCTCCAAGTTTTCAAAATGAACAAAAAGTCCCTTTAAAATTACCCTTTTTCAAACCATCCCTCCTTTTACAAATAATGAATTTTAGACCCTTCCATCCACTAACAAACGTACTTTTGACATTATATGACAAAAATGCCATTCACAACATGAATTTAAAACATTGTCAGAGCGTCCCCCCGATGCATTGATTTAAAACAAAGTGGGTAAGTCAAAATCCAATATAACGAAAATGCCCTCCAAAGCATGAAATTAAAAGAAAGTGGTGGCTGGGGCTCACCCAATGTATGGATTATAAACAATGTTGTTGTTGGGCCCACCTAATACAATATAATATAATATATATATACAGTGGCGGATCCAGAAATTGGACTTAGGGGGGCGAACGATTAAAGTCATTGTCTAATATAGATTTTTTTACCATCAATTTTGAATTATAATTATGTAATTTCTCGAATATCTTTTTTACCACAAATCATTTATTTTTTTTTACAATCGATGAACTTTAGTTGAGTGTTTTTCCACTTGTACAATAATTTCATTATCTACTATTGAAGCCTCAACTAAGTTTAATGAATCAAAGAGCTCTTTTTCTTGAAAAAAAATCAATTGTTTGATTCTTCATTAGAACTATGTAAATTAATTAACATGAAACTTGATTAGATAAATATTATAATTAAAATTACAAGAAATAAATTAACAAAAACCACACATAAAAGTGTAATCAAACTAGAATAAGTTGAATCAAATTGAGTCATCAATAAGTGTAATATAAAAAATGAAGAAAACTTCATGAAGCAAAGTAATGGATAGAAACAAACAATAGAATTAAATCATGAAGTAAAATTCATGAAAACCAAATAAATCCAAGAACAAAAAACAAATTAAGAAGCAAAAATTCAATTATACCATATTAACCCTACATGAACAAATAACTCATTACCAAGCATACATCAAAATCAAGAATCCAAGATTGTCCATTATTCACATCCAAAGAATATTAACAATCCAAAAATTTGAAGTTATATAACAAAAATCAAATATCTCATTCTCCAAAAAATACCAAGCAACAGGTTGTGATAATTAGAAGAGCACTGAGCCAACGACGGCAAGGCGGCGACAAGAATTAGGCGGTAGTGACGGTGCGAAGGAGAGAAGGTATGGTCCATAGATAAAACTCAACCGATTGAAGGTAGGTTTTAATTTATGTTTTTTCACTTAAACCCTTATAAAATTTATATTTATATAAAAAACTTTTAAAACTTTGGGGGTAATGGGAAATTTTGCAAAATTTGAAAGGGGTTGAAGATAGGTTTTAGTTTAGGTTTTTTCACTTAAACAATTTAGGAGGGCAAGGAAATTTTTGCAAAATTTAAAGGGGGTATTGAAAAATTTCACAAAATTTAGGGGGGGCAGTGGCCCCTGCCCGCCCCCCCCTTGCATCCGCCAATGTGTGTATATATATATATATATATATATATATATATATATATATATATATATATATATATATATTTATAATATCCATAATTCATGCCCTATTGTTTTTCATATTTGCACATAAGTCCTTGCATTTTAAACTTTTTACATGCAGGTCCCTCACTATAGAGAGATGCAAATTTCACTTTAGTCCTCAAACTTTTCTAAAATTACAATGAAGTCCCAAACAACCTGACTAGCCCTAATTAAAGCATTCTCCAATTAAATCTATTTTCTCACACAACGGAGAATGCACGCGGTGGCTCGAGGCGCGTCTATGCCACATGTCTCTATTACATCACCTTGAAAAAGGTGGAATTCTGGGAAAGTGGCTCACCACGTTGTTTGCAATACCAAATAAGGCCCCAAAACAAAATTTCAGCCCGAACGGAGCACCTGTGTGAGAGATGTGCTAGAGATGTGATGAGAGAATAGACATGCAATTACTTTATCTTTCAAACCGCGTTTCAAACCGAACCAGTTTGGTTTGGTTTCACTTTTCAAATTATTTGGTCCGGTTTGGTTTGATTTTTTTCAAACCGAAAAATACCGATTTGGTTTGGAAATTCGTCCAAACCGACCCAAACAGAACCGATTTCACCCCTACCTATGGCACCAATTTCGGAGATGGCGGCGCCACCGACATCATCCCCACCCATTGGGAAGTGAAGAAAGAAAATCGCCCTCTGAGACCCGGTCGCCGGCCATTGACCCGGGCCTCGGCCTCGGCTGCTATCCCCGAAGAGAAGATATCGAAGAGGAAATCCTACAAGGTAAAAAAAAAAAAAGCAGAAGTCCACCTTAACCGAAGTCCATCTGTGTTAGCCCATGTCGAAGATGACGACGACGACGACATGGCCACACTTGGCAGCGTAATTGAATCACTAAAGATGAAGAACTTAAAGCCCACCCCCAAATATCTTGACAAGCCATCACGACCCCGACGAACCACCAACTTCGAACCACGACCGCCATCAATGAACCGTTTGGGCGACCATACATATCCGCTCGGCCACCTCGCACTCGAACCCAATCGATATTACGTTGGCACTAATGGCCGTAGAACAACAACGGCCAACCCACGTGATTGGTCAATGAACCGTCGGTACCACCGCTGATGTCTTTGAGCGTGGAGAATGAAGACGTGAACATAGTAAAGGATTTCGTTTAACATCTGAGTTTCGCATTTAGTATTTGGAGTTTTCATTTAATATTATTAGTTTTCCTTTAATATACTAAGTGTTAGTTTAAAATATTATGTTTTTATTTAACATAATACGGTTTCATTTAACATATTAAGTTTTCTTTTAATATACTAAGTTTTTGTTTAATACACTAAGTTTTCATTAATAATGCGTTTTCATTTGAAATACGGAGTTTCCGTAGTTTTCCCTTAATATATTCACTACACCTCATAGAGAAGCCCTGTATACAATGCAACCGTCCCGGGAAATGGTAATACGAGTGACTGACTGATTTTAATTTTCATTGGATTAGGATTTTTCTAAATGGTCCTTATTCTTATATCAGCGGGAACTCTTCGACAACTACATCACAAACGAGTATGGAGATTGCGAAACTCAGGAATACCCGTTGACCAGTGATAATAACTGCACGCAATAGAAGGCGGCGACCGTCGACTGCCCTATATATGTCATGTGGTTCATAGAGCAGATCCTCAAGCAAAGACGCACTGAACATACGTGAACGGTGTGTTAACAAACATGGTTTTTCGTTTAACAAACATTAACGCTTCCAATGTATATAATTATAAATGCTTCTGCACGTTAGAATGTATTAATGTTTAACACTCGTATGATAAAGATAAGCTTGTCATATTAATATTAATGGAAGCCTGAAATAATAATCGAAAACAGGTTATATTAAAGCGGAACTTGCCATATTAAACGAAAAAATAAAATATTAAATGGGAAAATTATATATAAGACGGGAACGTTAAATATTAAACGATACAGTTATAAATTACACGGGAACTTTAAATATTAAACCGAAACGTGACAGAAAGTATTAACGCTTAACAATCCACAAATTGAGGAGAAGAAGAAAACTATTACATTAATCAAGAAAATACACCAAGGGAAATAAAATGTAGAAGAAAAACAAGATAAATAAAAATAGAAAAAGGATGATGAAAACAAAGAAAGGAAAAACAAAAAGGGTCCATGTCCAGACCGGAAGAGTAGGTTTTCCTGTTCAATCAGTATCTTTACCGGTGCCCGCTGGCCCTCCTTGATCCTTTTGAGGGGTGGTTCCTCCTTCTCCTTCGGCTCTTCCTTCTCTTTATGGGGAGACGATCTGCTCAGCTTGTGAGGATCAATGGGGGATGACCTGGGAAAAAGGCAAAGGAAAGAATGAGGAGGTCGTGCCCCTATCGAGTGTTATTTAAAGAGAAAAGCGCAACGCGGGATGATTGACGTGACGCTTCGGGTAAGGCATTCCGGGAAGTGTAGTTATAACTTCGCCCGCCTACATGTAACGAAAGAAATCGGCACCAAAGCCTCGTAAATGGAAAAAAGCGTTAGGGAGAATTAAATGGTCGCAACACGGAGTCTTAAGCCTCGAAAAATAGAAAAGGGCTTTGGGGGAATTAAATGAGATTGTAATATATTAAGTAGAAAGTCAGACTGTTAAACAAATACAACGTAAAATGGAACAAAAAGGGAAACAAAAGGGAACAAAGGTTTGAGGAAGATGAAGAGCAGAAAAAGCTAGGCACAAGTGTAAAATCCGGAGATTTTTAGGTTATTAGTTGTCTAATTATCTTCCTAAACTCTTTGGTTAATAAGTGAAAGTCCCCAAGGTTGGATCGAATTGAGTTTTTTTATTAAAATACATGTTTTCTAATTTCTTTAATTAATTAGATAATTATAGAAGTTCCTCATATAGTCGTATTTGGAGTTTATGAGATTTTGTGTGAGAAGAGAGATTTAATTGGAGAATGCTTTAATTAGGGCTAGTTGGGTTGTTTGGGACTTCATTGTAATTTTAGAAAGTTTGAGGACTAAAGTGAAATTTGCATCTCTCTATAGTGAGGGACCTGCATGCAAAAAGTTTAAATGCAAGGACTTATGTGCAAATATGAAAAACAATAGGGTATGAATTATGGATATTATAAATATATATTATATTATATTATATTATATTATATTACATAGTTATGACTCACGGTTTTGTAAAAAAAAAAATAATAATAATAATAATAAAAATAATACATATATAAATACGTCAGATAAACCTACAGGTTGTCACCAGTTTTGTTTTGAAATAAAAAAAATAAGATAAAAGATTTGAAAAGGGTGAAGATGGGATGTGCACTTTGGCGGGAAAACAATCATCTCTCTCCAACATCACTAGGAGCAAAATCGGGATTACAGTGAAAAACAACTGTCAGTGTTAGTCAGGAGGGCTGAAAAGTAACAAAATCAAAAAGGAGGGACTGTCTGGGAAACTGTTTTGTCAGAGGGACTGTCTGGGAAGTTTGCAAACTTTCAGGGACCTAAAAATAATTTTCCCTTGTTTTTTATATATGAAATATTTGTTAATATTACATCACAAACAAAGTAAAAAAATTTCTAGAGAGTAAAATATAAAAACACAAAAAAAGACCTAAACTTTGAAAGGCGCGGATGAGATCTCCACCACCCTTCTCTAATCTCTCCCTCGATCCCGATTTTTCCTCATAGAAACCCTAGCCCTAATCTCTCATCTACTCCACCGACGAGACCGCGAGACTGTCGATCCCGCTGTGCCTGCAAGCGTGGAGGTCGCTCCTGGGACTCGAACGCAGAGTCCTTCCGCGCTGGGAGGTTCGGGCTCCGAGACGACGCTGGTGGGGGATTTTGGAAGAGAGGGAGGCGGAGATGGTGGTCCGATGAGTCTTCATCCGATGAGGCGGAATTCGGCGATGATGTTGACGACGACGATGATGACATTGAGCCGCCATGGGAAATATTTAAATCTTCAAGGTAATTCCTCGTTTTCTCTTAGCTAAAGTTCATCTTATGCCAATGGGTGTGGATGGTGATTCCCATTTCATGCTTGTAAAGAGGGAAGTTCAAGTGATTCAGGGATGACTGCAGCAAATGTTGATGAACAGCATTTATTGGCTTCTGCTTGGGATCCAATTGGGTCAATGGATCACAGTAAGATTTTCAATGATTTTACTGGTTTTTCTTCCTACATCCCCAATGTCTCAGACTTCCACAATGGTGATATTAGTTTTCTGCCTTTTCATGGATCAGAGCTAGATGGAATGCCCAAAGAGCTCATCTAGAGCATCAAAGAAATTGAAAGTGGAAAACTGAAGGTTGCTTAATTTGAAAAGCTATAATGTTTCTGCAGTGCTTGAGCACTGTAAGGTGATATATCATTCTAATTTGAATGCATCCATATTATTCTTTCCAAATTACTTTAGAGCTCATTAGATATTTTAAGGATAAATATGGGAAGGGTTGTCACATTCTTGTGAATCTAGTAACCTTAATTGACTAGGTGGTCACAAGAACTATTGTGTGTGTGTGTTTACTGCTGACTGCCGGTTTGATTCTTAACTTGTTGAAAGGTCCTGCAACTATTCCTAGATTTCCCCAGTTTACATCAAACAGAAATTTTGCATTCCCAAATTATATTGTGAATATTGTCATTGCCTATTTGTACCTTGAAGCAATAAACTTGAGTCAACTTTGTGTAACTGATGCCATGCCATGAAAAATAAGTGTTAGAAGAACTCTCCTTGGAAAGCTACTGCATTTTAATTATGCTCAAGCAGATGTATTTGCTTCCTGATGCATTTCCCGGCTCTCGATGTCTCGTTTCCCGGCTCAGATCATCGGCTCTTGATGCGTCGTTCTACAAATCTCCGATTCCTTGTGTATGAGTTTCTCACTTTTCTTCATGTATTAAATTTCTTTTTCTTTTTTTTTTCCTGTGATTCTTGACCATGTAGATCTTTGGTTTTTCGAAAATCTTCGATACTTAAGAAAATTTCAAATAAAATGGAGGTTCTTGGAGTTTTAGGTGAAGAGTTTGGAGATATATCGAAGCTCTCAGTTGTGTTTTTAAGCAACCTCGGATTTCTTGAAATTTCTATGAAGAATTTTCTGAGGGTTGAATAGGTGATTTCAGTTGTATTTTAATAAGACTGGGGTTTCTTGAAGCCTTTCGTGGTGATTTGAGATTCAATGAAAGTTTCGTTGCTTGATTTCCGGTTCAGTTGATTAAAGTTGAGTGTAGAAGAGAAATGGAAAAGAAAAGAAAAGAAAATAGAATTCTATGAATATATTTTGTTTCATTTTCTTATCTAGTTTGTTTTTCTTTGTCTTAATATTTTCCCAATTATTAATAAAACATGTATTCAATCTTCTTTTTGTTTTATTTTCTTTTCTCTCCATGTGTGGTTGAATGACTCTTCGAGTTTCTAAAGAAAAATTTAGATGAATTTCACTTTTCAATTTTGATGCTTATTCGGGCCATTAAAATCTCTTCGAGCCTAATTCAATTTTATTGTGGTCACTACCAGGTTTTTCTTTCCGTTACTAAATAATTATCTTGAAGAACTTCTTTAAGGATTGATGTTTCTCTCTCATTATGTTAAATATGTTGTCTACTAAAATTTGAAGGCTATTGCAAAATTAATTATAGGTGAAAGACAATTGGAATGACTGTTAACTTTCACATAGTTGCAACAATTGATGTTGTGTCATGTGTTCTTCTGAAATCTTTTCTTTGTGCATGGGATTCTTATCCTTTCTGAGGTCTTTCCATGTCATGAGTAGAACAATGCTCAGAATCTTGATCACATTCGTCTATGCTTCTGTGTTCTTCTTATGCTTTTGTTACAATTAAGATACTATTTTTCCCATCTCTTTCCTTTTCTTATCAAAATTCCTTCTCCAGGACTCATCTCTAGTCTCCACACTTTATTTTTACTTACTTGATTGTATTTGGATATTGGTGCTGAATTTTCAAAAGCGGATCAAATTATTATAATGGATGGATCTGTGAATACTAGCCCACTTCCATGTGAGAACATAAATGTGTATATATGGGACATTGGATGAGACACTTATACTACTAAAGTCCTTGTTGGAGGGGACTTGCGCCAAAGCATATGATGGTCTAAAGGATTCAAGGAAGGGAACAGAAATTGGAAAGTGTTGGGAAAATCACATTTTGCAAGTTTGTGATGATTATTTCTTTTATGAACAAGCATCTGGCTTTGAGATTTTTGAGCATTTCCCTGTTCTTTCTCATATTGTTATAAATTGGATTGTACAGGGCCTGTTGGTTGACCTATTGTGTTTGTCTGATGACACTAACCCTTGATGTATGAAAATGGGCCTATATAATTAGTTAAATCCTGATCAGGGCTGTCTTTTGATATATTTACTTTTTAATCATTATTTAGAAACATTTATTTGGAAAATGTGATATGCCACTAATTATCTTGCCCTAGGATATTTTGTGTTATTGTATTTGTCATATTAATTTTCTAATAAACAAAGCAACCAAAATTTAAAGTATATATTTTTTTTTTCCAAATTATCTTGGGTGAATGCTTCTCTCTCTAGTTTAATTTAACTAAGATAAAAGGAATAAATATTGTTCAAATTCATGCCTTTAATTTCGTATAATCCAAGCATGCATTTTTCATTGCTGCAGCAAGCATCTAAGATCACCTTGTTTAGAAAAAATTCAAAATCATTCAAACTGTTGCATAAAAAAGAGCGGGGAATTAGCAAAGAAATTATGTTGTAAACTCACGCTAATTGTATTGCTCAAATTCATGAAATTAATTTTCAGTATCTTTTAATTTTTTCTGAATTTTTCAAATTACAGCAGAAAAAACATCAGTAGTAATGTAGCAGAACAGAAACTCAATATGATTATAGAAATTGGTGTCTTTATCATCACCTTCTATTCTATAGAAAACTTATTAATCATTCAAACTGCTGGAGAAAAATATGTGGTCACTCAGTGAAGAAATCATACTGTAAAAACTCACCCAAATTATATTGCTAAATTTCTTGATATTAATTTTCAGTATCCATTAATTATTGAAGAATTAATTTGGTACCTTGTGGCTTATTATGATAATTGTAAGTTATAAGTTTACCAATATAATCCACATTTACTTGTTTATCTCCAAAATACAGGTTTTTTCTTAGATGCCCGTCATATCCTGTCATCCATGACTGTTGATTTGCACATATTTAACTTGGATAAGAACATAAACTACTGTAAAGCCAAACTATTGTCAACTTTATGTTTTTGTGTAAATTGCATCCATGATTACTTCTTGTTGCTTGGTTTATGTTTGATTTTGACATATAGTTTTTAACAAGCCAAAAAAATTCTGCTTCAAATTTTCGGTTCCCATGGTTACATAGGCAGAACAAAGCTAATTATTGTCTTTGATGTAGCTATTCTTTAGTTTGATAGGTAGAGGGTATAGATCTTTGAATTAATTTGATAATATGATTTCCCAAACATTACATATCAAAGCGATTATCATCAAGAATTTTTACCGTTTTCCTCTATCTAAATGTGCTTACTAGCTAGGGCCTGTCTCTATTCTACTTATAGCTATTCTGTATAATTAATTATAAAAATATGAAACCTAAAATGTTCAAAATTCATCGTCACTATAATTTATGACAATCTATTAATGACATCATTAGTTTGTTAATTTATTCACATCAGGTTAATTGAACTGGTATTGCATTACAGTTGTACCCATCATCGTCACTATAATTTATGACAATCTATTAATGACATCATTAGTTTGTTAATTTATTCACATCAGGTTAATTGAACTGGTATTGCATTACAGTTGTACCCAGCTACAGTTGTACCTAGCTACAGTTTTTTTACCTTTACTTTTCGTTCAGTCCATATGTATCATTTTGCTTTTAAAGTTTAACATGGAAAAATGAGAATACTTTTCATCCACCTTTTCCCTTTGTTCTTCACTTCTAACATGGTATCAGAGATTCATTAAGAATCTGTGCCTCTATTTTCTTTCTTTGCTCAATCATGGCAGCCCAAGATGGAAGAGGAAATCGTTCTACCAACTTAGAGATCGAAGATAGATCTCTTCTGGATGATCCCTTTCATCTTAACAATGGAGATCATCCTGGTATGACCTTGGTTTCAAATCCTCTCATTGGTAGTAATTTCAATTCTTGGTCCCGAGCGATGCGGATGGCATTAATTGCAAAGAACAAATTCTCATTTGTTGATGGTACGATCTCTAAACCTACTCTTGATGATCCTTCTTATGGATCTAGGTCTAGATGTAACAACATGGTCATGTCCTGGATACTACATGCTGTGTCAAAAGAAATAGTTGAAAGTATCATGTACATTGATAATGCTTACGATGTTTGGAAGGATTTACGTGAGCGTTTTCATCAAAGTAATGGACCCAGGATTTTTCAACTTAAGCAACAATTGAGCAGTCTCACTTAAGGATCATCAGATGTTAGTGGCTATTACACAAAATTAAAGGCTCTGTGGGATGAATTGAAAGATTTTAGACCAGTTCCTCATTGTAACTGTGGAGGTTTGAAAGACCACATGGACTTTCTACATCAGGACTATGTTCTACAGTTCTTGATGGGATTGAATGATTCGTATAGCCATGCAAGGGCTCAAATTCTTATGATTGATCCTCTGCCACACATAAACAAAGTGTTTTCTTTGGTTATCCAAGAGGAGAGACAGAGAAGTCTTAGCTCATATAATCCTTCTTCTGTTTTTTCACCAAACACTGCTGCCTTTGGTGTTGCTACAAGCAGTTTTAATTCTTACAAAGGAAGGCGTACCAAACCTCTTTGTACCCACTGTGGCTTCCTGGGGCACACTATCGACAAGTGTTATAAGCTTCATGGATATCCTCCTGGTTTCAAGAAGAAAACTCCAGAACAAAACAAGGGCCAATCAAAACAGTATACACCTGTTGCTAATCAAGTGCTTGCAGGAACAGAAGCTCCAGAGGAGAGTATGCTCAACACAAACAATCTCTCTACAAATCAGTGTCAGCAACTCATAGCCTTCTTGAGTTCAAAGCTTCAGAGTAACTCTTTGAATGATACTAATCAACCAATGGTTTCTAATCTTATTGGTATTCCTTCTCTTATCCCTCCTAGTGTATGGATATTGGATAGTGGTGCGACTCATCACGTTTGCCATGATTTAAAGTACTTTACTAGTTTTGAGTCTTCTCATAATGCTTCACATGTTGATTTGCCAAATGAAGGAAATGCTCCTATTGTTCGCATTGGAACTATACAGCTTACTTCAAGTCTCATCCTCCAAAAAGTTCTTTATGTTCCAAGTTTTAAATACAACTTGTTATCCATAAGTGCTCTCACAAGAGACTTAAACTTTACAGTGATTTTTTTCTGCTGATCATTGCTTGCTTCAGGACAATATTCAGGTCAAGCAGATTGGGATGGGTAAAAGGATAGGCAGGCTCTATCAACTGGATCTCCTAGATTCAAAGAATGCTCTTTCCTGCAGTATTTCTTATTTGACTGCTGACACATTGTGGCATTATAGATTGGGACATCCATCCTCTAGTGTTCTTCAACATATGTCAAGAGATTTACAGTTGAAGTTTCTTCATTGTAAAGACTTTCACTGCTCAATATGCCATTTTGCTAAACAAAAACGATTATCTTTTGTTTCCAATAATAATCTCTCTTCTTCAGTATTTGATTTGATTCATATTGACATATGGGGGCCCTTTAATACTGTTACTGTTGATAGCTTCAAGTATTTCCTCACCATAGTTGATGATTGTACACGATTCACTTGGGTTTTTCTACTCAAAGCTAAATCTGAAGCACAAGCAGTCATCCCTGAATTTTTTAGTATGGTTTTGACTCAATTTAAAGTTGTTATTGAAGGTGTTCGATCAGATAATGCTAAGGAATTGAACATGCTTGATTTCTACAAAACCAAAGGTGTTATTCATTATCTCTCTTGTGTTGAAAGACAAGAACAAAATTCTGTGGTTGAAAGGAAGCATCAACATTTGTTAAATGTGGGGAGAGCTTTACTATTTCAGTCTTGCTTACCATTAGTGTATTGGGGTGAATGTATTAAGACTGCTATTCATCTCATCAATAGGACTCCTTCATCTTTACTGAATCACAAATCACCTTTTGAGCTCTTATATCAGAAACCACCATCCTACTCTCATTTAAAGGCTTTTGGATGCCTTTGTTATGGTTCCACACTACTTAGTTATCGCAACAAATTTTCTCCAAGGTCTCGAGCCTGCGTTTTCATTGGATATCCTACTTGTATGAAAGCATACAAATTGTTGGACATAGAATCAGGCAGAATTTTTGTCTCCAGGGATGTTCAATTTCACGAATGCATCTTTCCATTCTCTGATCAGAGTTCTATTCTCGATTCTATGGACTTGTTTTCTGATAAGGTTTTGCCCCTACCTGTTAATGATATTTCAGTCCAGGAGCTCACATCACGCAGCAATCTTCCAGGTTCTTCTCTTGACCATCCTTCTAATTCTGGCATACAATCCAATGGTCAAGTGACTAGACCAACACGGGTTATTAAAAGACCAGCATACTTACAAGATTATCATTGTAATCTAGCGTCCAATGATTTCCAAGCAAGCTTTGCCTCAACTCTTCATCCTTTGTCTAATGTTATTGGATACAAGAAGCTTGCTCCTCATTTCAGGACTGCTGCTCTATCAGTTTCAACCAGTGTTGAACCTCAAAATTATTTGCAAGCTTGTGGTCATCCAGATTGGCAAAAGGCTATGCAAACTGAGCTACAGGCTCTTGAGTCAAATAGCACTTGGTCTATTGTAGATTTACCACCTGGACAACATGTTGTTGGGTGTAAGTGGGTCTACAAGTTAAAGTATAAGGTCGATGGTACGATTGAGAGGCACAAGGCTCGTCTTGTTGCTAAAGGGTACACACAATAAGAAGGAGTCGATTATCTTGATACCTTTGCCCTAGTTGCAAAAATGGTTACAATTAAGCTCTTGTTAGCTTTGGCTGCTGTTCATGGCTGGTTTCTCCACCAATTTGATGTGAATAACGCTTTTTTGCATGGTGAGTTAGATGAAGAAGTGTATATGACTGTTCCACAAGGCTATAATCCCAAAAGAGGGCATGGATCATTGAATAATCATGTTTGTAAGCTGCATAAGTCTTTATATAGTTTGAAGCAAGCATCTCGTCAATGGTATGCCAAATTCTCTGCAGTCTTAATCAAAGAAGGCTTCATCAATCTACAACAGATCACTCTCTTTTTCTCAAAATAAATTGTTCACTTTTTATAGCTCTCCTCGTTTATGTAGATGACATTATCATTGCTACTAATAATGAGTTGGCTGTCCACAGCTTGAAAGCCTCCCTCGATGCTCAATTTCAACTCAAAGACTTAGGGAATCTAAGGTTCTTTCTTGGATTGGAGATTACTAGAACTGATAAGGGCATTTCCTTGTCACAAAGACCATATGCCCTTCAATTACTAGCTGATACAGGTTTTCCTGGCTCAAAACCTGTGAGCACTCCTATGGAAGTACATTTGAAAGTGAGTCAAGATGAAGGAGAAGTTTTAAAAGAGCCAGCCTTGTATCGACGAATGATAGGAAAGCTTTTGTACTTAACCATCACAAGGCCTCATATTTCCTATGCCGTTAACAGATTAAGCCAGTTTCTTACAGTTCCAAGGACACCTCATTTACATGCAGTTCATCGTGTTTTACAATATGTGAAGAGTACTCCAGGTCAAGGGCTCTTTTTTCCTTCAAAATCAGAGTTGCAGCTAAAGGTTTATTCAGAGAGTTCTTTCCCACCAAAGATTGATGTTCAATTCAAGATTTTTACAGATACAGATTGGGCTTCATGCTCAGATATCAGGCGTTCCACATCTGGTTTTTGTGTCTTCCTCGGCAACTCCTTGATATCTTGGAAATCCAAGAAACAACAAACTGTTTCACGATCCTCTGCTGAAGCAGAATACAGAGCTATGGCCAATGCTAGTTGTGAGTTAACTTGGTTGCTCTCTTTGCTCAAGGAATTTGAAATTCCACACACTGGACCTGCTTTGTTATACTGTGATAATCAAGCTGCTTTACATATAGCTGCCAATCCAGTCTTCCATGAGAGGACTAAGCATATCGAGATAGATTGTCATTTAGTTAGAGAAAAGATTCAAGCAGGAGCATTGAAGACATTGCATGTATCCACTAAGAACCAATTGGCAGATATTTTTACTAAAGCTTTACACCCTCGACATTTCAAAGAACTGTTAGACAAGATGGGATTATACAATCTATATACTCCATCTTGAGGGGGAGTATTAATGACATCATTAGTTTGTTAATTTCTTCACATCAGGTTAATTGAACTGGTATTGCATTACAGTTGTACCCAGCTGCAGTTGTACCTATCTGCAGTTTCTTTACCTTTACTTTTCGTTCAGTGTATATGTATCCTTTTGCTTGTAAAGTTTAACATGGAAAAATGAGAACACTTTTCATCCACCTTTTCCCTTTGTTCTTCACTTCTAACACAATCCAAGTAGCTATTAAATATATGAAACTTATGTAAATCAAATTTATAACTCATTTTTTTATAACCTCCAGGTCCACCAACACTCAATGAAAATTCATAATCCTCTTCCACCTGAAACTCAAGTAGCTAGGAGATGGAGTTGAAGTCCTTCCATGAAGAACCATCTTCTGAAACTCCAACCCGAATTTGTTTACCAAGTGCCACAGCCCTCTTCCTCATCTCCATCCCTTCATCACTCACCATCAATTATTCACCACCTCTACAATCTCCATTGATGTCACAACGTCCTTTCTATGATCCCAGTCCCTCACCATGACTCCAACCTTCAAGTACTCAGTGACAGCCTTGGCATTCCTTGGCTGGTCTGAGTGCATGGGCCATGCAAGCAATGGCACTCCAAAGCTCAAGCCCTCCATGCATGAATCCCACCCACAATGACTCATGAATGCTCCAATGGCTTTGTGTGCCAATATCTCCAACTGTGGAGTGTTAGAAGCCCGTATAGAGTTTGGGCCTTGATAAGTGTTTTCAAAACGTCTTGATAAGTGTTTTCAAAATGTTCATATACATTGGAATAAACTAGAATAAGTTTAGTACCACATTACCTATTCACAAAACATGCACACTCTTTATATATGTTCCACACTAGCAAATTAAGAGCAGTCGCTAACCTCAATTCGGGTGCACAAATCCGAGGGAAAAGGACTGTTGTATCCTGGGAGAACATCGCCACCTCAGTCATCCTATAACTGTACTTCTCATTTTCTCTTCTTTCTTCTCATCAGCAAACACATCACCACCATGATCATCTCTCTGTTTGTCCAACCATTCCAAGCACTCATGTCTCTGATCATCATTACTGTCTTTGTTTCCAGAGACTGGATTAACAGGACTGATAACGTAGAGTTTTTTGTTTGTCTCTCTTTAGAGTATGTCGATGAACTCGTTGTCAAAAACCCGGGTATAGTTGATGAGTACTCCATGTTCGAGGTCTTGAGAACCGCATTGGTCTCTGAAGTGGATGAACTCTTCTGTGAAGCAGCCGTCAAAGGAAGCATGGATGAGATTGAAAGTGGAGATGTTGTATTGGTTTCACGTGAAAATAATAAAGTCTAGCGAGATTCTCGTGAGATGTATGGTTATAAGTCTCGCGGAGGCGCTGTCATGGTCACCACCATGACCCTCTCTTCCCAGAACGAGAGAAAACCCCATCCATGAAGTTTAACATGTCGGGGAGCAGAGCTCTCAAGTCCGTCATCAATGCGCTTCAGTAGTTGTCCTCATCGTCGGGGAGCTGCTTGTCACGCCCCGACCAGATCCCGGGACCTCGGGTACGTGTGCAGACCGGCCGTAGCCGAGTAGAGACGGACCCCACTCGGATACAAGGCCTAAGTGTGTAAAGCAGATAATGCAAATAAACAACTTAATTTATTTAAAATAAACAGAGTTTCAGCGGAAATTAAATAACAAGGGTTCAAATACCCTACAAATACCAGGCCCTACGGGGACCTACAAAACAAAATATCTCACTCAACAAAAGAAAGATAGACAAGGTCCTCGGACCTCTGCAAATCACCCGACCCACGATCGGCTCAGCTCCTGCGTACTAGAGTCCTACGCCTCAGGATCTGTAAACAGGAAGAAAAACAAGTGCATGAGCTTTCGAATGGAAAGCTCAGTAAGTACCCCCGCGGGGTTCAAGAAAATATGATATCAAAAGACATGAATATCAAAAGCAAACTCGGGGCACGCCCCTCAAAACAAACCCTAGGAGTCTATCACAATAAAATCATGACTCCTAGCTAAGAGTTCCAACGGAAGCTACTCAAACGTCTCCCCCGGTCAGTACCATCAGCGAACCTGCTGAGAAAACGACCATCCGGTCGCTACGGCCCTCAGGTCGTATGCCGGTAGCGCCACCTCTCTCTCATGTCGACATGGTCAGTGATCGACCCCACTGACTTGCAGGGACAACCAGAGTATCGATCCCTCTGGCATGGCAAAGCCGGAGCACCAGGGTGTCCCCTCCCTGAATGTCCGCAAAAAGGAGCTCACCTGCTCCACTGAGTCAGGGACGAAGAACAGAACACATAGGGATATCAACATCCCAAAAACAGTCACACATGCTAAAGATAGACATCAACAAAATCATAGCAGCATGTATGAAAACAAGGCAATATGTCACAATAATGACATGTCAATAAAATCTCCGAAGAGAGGAACAAGGCAAGGGCACTTACCTAAAGTCGCAAAGTCTCGTGCTCTACGGGACTCCTCGACGCATCCAAGTCAAAATCTGATAAAGATAAATCTTATCTCAGTAAGGTGTTTGTCTATAGTTACCACATCTACTGTGCATGCTCTAACGGGCCTGAATTCTACTTTGCGAGCCTTCCCTCGTGTTCCCGCGTCATCTTCCCTTAAATGACTATCTCCTTATTTATTTCCATAAATAGGTTGTAGTGGCTTCGTGGTTAAGGCCCACTAAGCCCATCTGATGATTAGAAATTTTCATTAGTTCTCCACTTATCTAATTTTTGATTAATCACACTTTGTAATTCATCCTATAACTATCTCTTAATTCATTTGAGTAGTCCAGCCCACTACTACACCTCTGGGCCTAAGTCCATCAATTGGGCTCAATTCTCCCAAGTCCAGACTTTGTTAGTTAAAACCATAGGCTTTAGGTCTCTATTTAGTTAATTAATCTCAATCCTCAATTTAATTAAATCCTGTCATGTGATTAATCGACTAGCTGTTCAAAATCAACCAATTAATTGATTTTCTTAACCAATTTGCTCAGTTAATTATTCTCCATTCTATTAACTAATTAATCCATTGATTAATTATCCTGATTAATTGACTTCCATCCAGTTAATCTACTAGCCGTTAGTTGTTCTCATTTCAATTAATTAACCAACAAATTAATTATCCCGAATAAATTAATCTCTGATTAATCAACTAATTAACCACTGTAACCTATTGACCTTTTCACAATGATAATGTATTATGATAACTAATAGTTAGTTAATAACTAAATGAATTTAATTAACAAGTTTTAATTAAATTATCCCCTCCTTCTCTCAGCACTCTCTCTCTCTCTCTGTCTCTATTCTCTTCCTCCTCAGGCCGGAACGTCGCCGATGGGGTGGCCGCCTGCATCGTCGCCGTGGAGCTCCAACACTTGCCCGGCGGTCGTCGGCGGCCTTGGACGGCCGGAAGTTCCCTCTTGCCGTCATTCCTGTCACACAAGGTGGACTGTGCGCCACGGCCACCGGTCAACGCAGAGAACCTCTGGGTTCCTATCTCTTCCCTCACCGGAGTGCGCCGTCCTCAACCGGACCTCACTCACTCTTTCCCGGTGACCCCATGTTTGTATGCACATGATGACAGAGATAAGACATAGGGTCTTACGGGGGATGAGTTCACTGTCGAAGCGCTCTTCCAAGCTCTCCCCGTCTAAGCTCCGTCGCGGCCTCCCGTCCCGGCTCCTTCCGTCTTCACCCCTCACCCGGCGTTGCAGTGTACCACCGCCGAGAAAGCACTGTCTCCGTTTCTCTTCAGAACCGTGTGAAGGAGGAGAAGGAGGTGGTGATGGTGGGGCTGCGGCCGACTCTCGTTTTATAGTGGCTCGCGGTGGAGAATCACGATCTCGGAATTTTGGTAAGTTTTCCATGATTTCCTCCTTTCCTAAAAATCATTTGATCATCATTCGAAACTTTTCCATGTGTGGCAGACGGCGATCGCGGAGGAGTCAGCCGCTGCAGCGGTGGCGCGCGCTCAAGGAGGCAGGTTAGTGTTGCCTCGAGATCGGCTTCCCACGCCTCGATCTCGTGCCATCACTCCAGATGGGCGAATGAGGATTTCTTCGCACTGTGCGGTCACACGCACCGTTATTTCAGTCGAAGCGTCTGAACGGCTGGATTGGGTCTTGAGATCGGTTCTTCTCGGATCCCCCAATCCCAGCCGTTCAATCGTTAGTGTAGAGACCCACGCTGTTCTTTGTGCAAACCCCCCCCCCCCCCCCGAAGTTTTTAATTTTTCAACTGGGTCCTTAGGTGTGAGAGAGAGACTATTTCCTTAAGGTCCCTTATCCCTTCTAAGTTATATTTAGGTCCTTCGTCAGAGACCTACTCTTTTAACTTGTAGTCCTCAACTTTACTAAATTTGTTGTTTGGTCCTTGGCAGCCCCCAAATAATTTAAATTAATAATTTAAATTATTCACCCCTTTCCGTTTTAATTAATAAAATCATACCATCCTAGGATTTTCCTTCATTCATCAACCTTGATTGATTTTCCCTATTTCCATTCTTATTCCTATCATGATTATTTAGGGGTCTTTCCAAGTTTAATTAAATTGGATATTCAATTAAATCATTCATTATTTAAAATAAATAATTCATAAAATATTTTATCCTTTCTACTCTCTCTCATGTCTATTTGCCATAATGCCCTTGGAATTCATTTAAATTCCCCAAAATGCCCTTTAGAAATTTAATTGCTAATTAATTTAGAGGAGAAACTTTTAAATCCATTATTTCACTAAGAAAAATCTTGGATTTTACAATCTCCCCCCCTTACAAAAATTTCGTCCTCGAAATTTAACATGGAGCCTCTTAAAAAACTCATCCCGGAACGAACAACTCCGGGTAACGCTTCTTCATATCCTCTTCGCGTTCCCACGTGGCTTCCTTGTCGGAGTGATGGTTCCACTTCACCTTCACAAAGGGAATGGCTCGGTTTCTCAACTGTCGTTCTTGGCGGTCTAAGATCTCCACCGGTCGTTCCTCATATGACATGTCCTCTTGAACTTCCACTGGAACTTGTGGGATCACCCGAGATGGATCCCGAATGCATTTCTTCAGCATAGAGATGTGGAACACATCATGAACCTGAGACAGGTTCGGGGGCAAAGCTAGTCTGTAGGCCACGGTTCCTATCCTTTCCAGAATCTCGAAGGGTCCGATATAGCGTGGAACAAGCTTTCCACGCCTTCCAAATCTCACTACACCCTTCATAGGCGACACCTTCAAAAATACTGCATCGCCAACCTGAAATTCCAGTTCAGTTCGCTTCAGGTCTGCATAACTCTTCTGTCGGCTTTGAGCAACCTTCAATCTTTCCCTGATTATCTGAACCTGTTCCTCTGTCTGGCGGATGAAGTCTGGTTGCCTTACTGTTTTCTCAGCCATGAGCTTCCTCTCACCCACGTCACCCCAACATATCGGTGTCCGGCACTTCCTCCCATAGAGTGCCTCATAGGGAGCCATCTGAATGCTCGCCTGATAACTGTTGTTGTAGGCGAACTCCACCAGACTCAGACGCTCATCCCAAGATCCTGTAAAGTCCAAGGCACATGCCCTTAGCATATCCTCCAAAACTTGAATGGTCCTCTCTGACTGACCATCCGTCTGTCGGTGGAAAGTCGTGCTAAATGCCAGACGGGTACCCAAAGCCTCGTGCAAAACCTCCCAGAACCCTGAGACAAATCTGGTATCCCGATCGGAAGTAATCAATACTGGGACTCCATGAAGTCTCACAATCTGATCAATATACAACCGAGCCAACTGCTCCAATGTCGCACCCGTCCTCAGAGGTATAAAGTGAGCCGACTTAGTCAATCTGTCGACAATAACCCAGATTGACTCCTTTCCCCTCTGAGTGCGCGGTAGTTCTGTAACAAAGTCCATATTTATGTGCTTCCACTTCCACTCTGGTATGGGTAATGGCTGTAATGTCCCAGCTGGCTTCTGATGCTCTGCCTTCACTAACTGACAAGTAACACATTTGGCAACAAATTCAGCAACATCCCTTTTCATGCCCTTCCACCAATAGTGGTCCTTCAAGCCTCTGTACATCTTGGTACCACCGGGATGAATTGCATAGCCTGAGTAGTGGGCTTCCTCCAGAATTTTTTTCTTCAACTCAGGAACTCCGGGCACACAAATCCTATTATCAAACCTGAGAGTACCATCCTCGTGCACTCTGAACCGTGTCGGCTCTCCCTGCCCAATCTGACTCCTGATCTCCTCAAGATCTTTATCTTGCCCCTGTGCATCTCTAATCCTCCCCAACACTGAGGGTCGTATGTGCAAGCTGGCCAAACTAACCTCCATCCCTGGCAGGATGATCTCCAACTCCATCCTCCTCATATCCTCTAACAAGGGCCTCTGAGCTGTCAACAATGCGGCGATTCCATAATTAGACTTCCTACTCAAAGCATCTGCCACCACGTTAGCCTTGACCGGGTGGTAGTGAACACTCAAGTCATAGTCCTTTATCAGCTCTAACCAGCGCCGCTGTCTCATGTTCATTTCCTTCTGGGTGAAAATGTATTTGAGGCTCTTGTGATCTGTGTATATCTCACAGGGTACTCCATAGAGGAAGTGTCGCCAGATCTTTAATGCAAACACTATTGCTGCCAGCTCCAGATCATGAGTGGGGTAGTTCTCCTCGTAAGGCTTCAATTGACGGGAAGCATAGGCTATGACTCTCCCATCCTGCATCAGTACACACCCCAGGCCAGTCTTGCTTGCATCACTATACACCGTGTACCCCTGCCCACTCTGCGGTAGGGCCAGAATTGGTGCTGACACCAATCTCTTCTTCAGTTCCTGGAAACTCTTTTCACAAGACTCTGTCCATACAAACTTGGTGCCTTTCCTTGTTAACTTCGTCATAGGTGCCGCTAGACGGGAAAATCCCTCAACAAATCTCCGATAGTAGCCTGCTAGACCCAAGAAACTCCGAATCTCCCGGACGGTGGTCGGCCTCTTCCAATCGACGACAGCCTCAATCTTCTTGGGGTCCACCGAGACTCCAGTTCCACTAATCACGTGCCCCAAGAAAGCCACACTGTCTAACCAGAACTCACACTTGGAGAGCTTGGCATACAACTGATGCTGTCTTAGAGTCTCCAACACAACTCTCAAGTGCTCCATGTGTTGCTGGCGACTACTCGAATAAATCAGAATGTCATCGATGAAGACCACTACAAACCGGTCCAAGTACTGTCTGAAGACCCGGTTCATCATATCCATGAAAACTGCCGGTGCATTAGTAAGTCCAAACGGCATCACCAAGAACTCATAATGTCCATAACGGGTTCGAAAGGCACTCTTTGGTATGTCCTGCTCCCTGATCCCCACCTGGTGATAGCCGGATCTCAGATCAATCTTTGAAAACACCTGGGCTCCCTGTAACTGGTCCAAAAGATCGTCGATCTTCGGTAGGGGGTACTTGTTCTTCACTGTCACCTTGTTTAGCTCTCTGTAATCAATGCATAGCCTCATTGATCCATCTTTCTTCTTAACAAATAGCACTGGTGCGCCCCAAGGTGACATGCTGGGTCAAATAAACCCCTTCTCCAACAACTCTTCCAGTTGCACTTTCAGCTCCTTCAGCTCTGCTGGCGCCATCCTGTATGGAGCCCTGGACACTGGAGCTGTACCCGGAATCAAGTCAATAGAGAACTCCAACTCTCTCTCAGGGGGTAATCCAGGTAGATCCTCCGGGAACACATCGGCAAACTCACTCACCACCGGCACATCTGCTACCGCGGGTCCACTGTCCTTCTTAACCTCCGAGATCGAGGCTAGATATCCGACACATCCTCCATCTAGTAGTCTCCGAGCCTGGAGAGCTGAGATCTCTCGAACCAACGAACAGTCCTTGCTTCCTCGGAAAGTGAACTCTGCGTCGCCCGGCATCCTGAAGTACACTCTCTTCTCACGACAATCCACCATCGCGTGCACAGAAGAGAGCCAATCCATGCCAAGGATTACATCGTAATCCTTCAAGTCCATCACATGAAGGTTGGCGGGCAGCTCCCGCCCCTCTATCATCACTGGACATGCCGGCGCCATCTTGTTCACCATCCTAGCCGCTCCAACTGGGGTGTCCACGCTCAGCACATATGATAGCTCTATTGTAGGTAACGAGTGTCTCCGTGCAAACAGTGCGGATACAAAAGAATGAGTGGCACCCGGGTCAAACAATGTGCATGCATAAAAAGAACTAACAGCGATCGTACCTGCGACGACGTTCGCTGAAGCCTGAGCCTCCTCGGTGGTCAGGTGGTAGACTCGACCATGCGTCATGGGCCTCTGTTGTGTTGCTGGCTGAGTAGAAGTGGAAGGCTGGCCGGCTGTCGCCTTCCCCTTCTTATCACCTCCTGTGGGCTGTGGAACAGATGGTGTTGTCTGCCTGGAGGCTCCATATGACTGTTGAGGCCCCTGAGTGCCTCCCCCTGTGTTCTGACCAGTCCGACGCTGAGGGCATTGTGCTTTCTTATGATCCAGACCATAGCATATGAAGCACCCTCCGGTAAGTCTTGGACACTGAGACTGCTTGTGGTTGCCCTCACATTCAAAACATTTCATCTTGTGTGGCCCTTTAGTCCAGCTGCCCTTGCCTCCGGATGAGGCTGCCGATCCTGTAGGCTTGTTGTAAGGCTGGGACCTGTAGTTTGTCTTCTTGTGTCCCGAGCTCTTCCCAGAAGACTGTCCTGGCCCACTGTTCTTTGCTTTGTCTTTCTTGTCTTTCTTTGTTGGCTGAGGATCGGTCTGGCAGGATGCATCTATATATTTGGCGCGGCACACCACGTCAGCATATGTAGTGCACAAGTGACTGGATACTATCTTCTTTAGTGAAGGCCTCAGTCCCATCTCAAATTTCCTTACTTTGCTCTCTTCAGTAGGCACCATGTCAGGAAGGAATCGGGCCAATCGATCAAACTCTATCTCGTACTGCTCAACGGTCATACCACCCTGAACCAGGTTGTTGAACTCTTGAGCCATTAGTAGCAGTCTTCCCCTGGAGGAATACTTGGCAAAGAATGCCTTCTTGAATTCCTCCCAAGTCTGAAATGGTACACCGTTCCTCAGGCGCACCTCACCAAGGTACCAGTCTTCCGCGACCCAATGCGATCGGATATGCGGTACCGTCGACTCACAACATCTTCGGCCTGGTACATCTCAAATGTTCTTTCCAGTTCTCTAATCCATAACTCGGCCGCCTGTGGGTCTGCGGCTCCATCAAAAGGCTGTGGTGTATAAATTAATAAATTTTATTTGATTAATGTCGTGTATAAATTAATAAATTTTATTTAATTATATAAATAAATAGTTTGACATTTGCTACGATTATTATATTATTTCTAGGATCATAGATTCTTAAAAAACTTATATCATATTATACCAAAACCTATTCCGGCTAAATATTAAACTTCTCTAAGACAAATCATTTATATTGCATAGCGTTACTAAATAATTTACTCTATAAATAGATATATGTTAAAATATTGTGAGGTTGTCTTACCCTGTAAACTGTTAATTTGAGCACACCTTTACCAATTGATAACTTCATGCCAGGAGTAAAAGTTCTACTCAATTGGATAAAACCTGGGCAATATAAACTATAACATCCTATTTTTTTATAACCATCACTTTGAAAGAAAACAGCTTTAATGTTAGAAAAATGCATAAATACAGATCGTTGTAAATTTTCACAAAAAAAAGTCATTAAGAATAAATGGAGAATAATTCTATTTGGTGGAGTTTTGAAAACTTACGGTCCAATACGTATATAATCTTGTAGTTTTGTCACTATATGATTCTGGATAAACTTAAAAACGATATCAAAATGAAAATATATAGATCAATGTGATAGGAAATAATGTTAGAAAATTTAAAAATATGAAAATTCTTCATACCTTAAACTTATGACTGGAAAAAAGTCAAAAACTTTTGATTTGCTATGCATATATATTATCAATATGAGTAATAAATATATCCATAGGATTTCAAGTCATAAAATATTAGTTTGGGGTTTAAAAACATAGAAAATGGCTTCCAAATTTAAATTTAATGGAATGTTTAGCAAGAAGATCAGCTTGTGCATGCTATCAATTTTGCAAATACTATGTTAATTCTCAACACCTTTTTTTGAAAATTCTCACATAATGTCTAAACTACCCTCTAGGACAAGTATCATGGTTTTTCATCTTAAATAACTAAAACAAATGTTTTCTAAATCTATAATTTTTTTTTAAATAGATTAAATTAAAATTGAGTTTTTAATGACTGGATAGTCAGTTCATTTAAAATTGGAAGTACTACATTAACTATTGTAAATTTCTTCATGAATATCAATGACTATATTATATCCTAAAATGCATGGGTAAATCTAAATTAATTTATATAAATTTTAAATAAGATCGATCTTTAATTTATAGAATAAAAAATAATTATTAATTTAAATAAAATAATTCAAAAGTATATAAGTTTTTGACTTACATGCCATCTGCAAATGATAGAATTCCAATTATCTGAAGGGCCTGACGATCCTCTCGAAAGAACCAGGTGCATGCCACTTTTTTGATTTTTTTTTAAATATTTGAAATATTAAACAAGTCCATTATCACTTGAGCTCCATAGTATTTCCAACTTAGTTTAGATTCAAATTCAATACTTGTTAACTACAAAATAGTTTTTATTGTCAATATGAGTAGCCATAGTTTTTCTTTCTTTCTTTTTTTTTTTTTTTTTTGACATGGGTCATAAACACTCTCTTTTGGGTTCGTCATGGACGTGGACCGTGGTCATGGGTGACAAGCCCCCTTAACCTCTCACCATGCGCGTACAGCTGTTGGAGCACACTCAACGCAGCTGGTTGCTCCCTCCTTTAATAGAAGACTGGGACTCGATCCTGAGATCACCCGAGAGAATAACCCAACGCATGGAACCCAAGAGTAGTCATAATTAGGTGTTTTTGTACGTATTGTGTGTGCATGTATGTTACTTATTTGATAATTTTTTTAATAAAGTGAATAAAATAACATCCTAATTTTGCAATCTTAGTCATTCAAAATATCCATAACTTAAAATCATATCATCTCATGAAGTATCTTGAATTTTCATTTGGTATCACAAATAAATTGGAACGAAAATTATATTGTCAAAGAATATAAACTAGGACTTTGATAGTGTCTATATTTTAAGTAATACATATTCTCTATATGTCTCTCCCTCTCTTTTTTTTTATGTAAGTAAGAAACTGTGGGATATTTGCTAATGCATGTGTATTTTTGCAAGGTAAAAATTTATAAATTTATGTTTTTATAATTTTACATGTACATACAAACATAACCATTAATGAGATTATACTAGGAGTTTGAAACATCAAGGAAAAACTTTTGATATGACTATAGGTCCAATTCCAATATATAGCAAATGAAACAAATGAAATCATATGATATTTATAAATAAATTATAATAGATCAGTCATTTATCTTTTCTATTTGGTAAAAAGAAAATAAAATAAAGTTTGTTATGCTTCTGATTCATTGACATTGTGGGAGAAGAGAATTACTTATATAAAAACAAGGTCTAATACCCAAGTAAGTCACTCTCTTTTACCGAATCGGCCCTTTTGATCCCTTTATTATAATTTAAGCCCTGAGGGTTTCTCTATTTTCATGATTGAGAAATATCAGTCTCTCCTTTCATCAATTTTGAGGGCTAAACAGGCTTTTAAATATGTCTTTATGGACTAACATTTCTCAATCGTTAAAGTAGAGAGACCACATGGCTCAAATTATAATAAAAAACACCAAAAGGGCCGATTCGTTATAATAGAGGGACTAATTGGATTTTACACCTAAAAACAAAAGATGGATTATAACTTACATAGTCTCCGGGTTCGATATTATATGTGCGGTATGGAATTTGTGCATATGTTTTTAGCATTTGAGAATAATCATTATGAGGTTGCATGATGAGCACAGTTCTTTTTGGGCATTTTGTAATTAGGCCAATGTTTGATAATATTTTGGTCTTTGAAATATTTTTATGAATTCCATTTGGCAACATGGGAGTGATCTGCACATAAGTAACAATACAGTGTTATATAAGATATAATAGTATAATTAATTAATGAAATGTTTTTTTATAAACAATGAAACTATATTGTGAAAATACTATTTATTTTAAATAAGGAACTTTTTAAGCAGTACCTCTGGATATATAATATAAAAATATAAAATAATATTGTATAATTTTAAGTTTATGCCTAGATACTTAGGACATATCTTATAAAATAATATTTTAAATAAAGAATGTATTTTGGAGAGAATAAATTACTACTGGTAATGCCAAATTAAAGGTTCTAATAAATAAAATAACAACTTATTCAATGATTTTTTTTTTCGAAGATCCTTCATATCACCTAAGTTAATTAATAGTAATTTTATAATATTTACTTAAAGGATATGATAATTTTACCTGAATAGTATGGTTTTCTTTTAGAAATGGATTATCAAAAGCTGGTTGTTTATACATATCAATGCAATCAAATCTTTCTCCATCCTTGTCCTGAAAAAAAAAAGCCACGTTTGTTAACTCATTAACTGTTAAAAAGAAAATATAGCAATATAAAAAAATATATAAATAAGTAATAATTAACTATTCATCCTTTTAATAGTGCCCAAATTGCCTATAAGTCCTAGATTGTTAGTAGGGGTATAGTGTAATAGTGTTTTGGGTGGAAAATAGTGTCAAACAGTACCAAGGACTAATAGAAAATTTGCCCTATAAATAAACCATCACCAAAATAATTATGATAGTGTCACTTTATTCTCATGTAAAATGGATATTGTGAGAATTATGACTCATGCTAGTTGAGATATAAAACCATAATATCTTGATGTTAATATATAAGTTAAAAATGCCTTTACTTTTTTATGATGATTAATGAGTTAAATGACAACTCTCTTGGTGAAATTTTAACACAAATTGTTGATTAATATATAAAAAAATATTAAATTAGTTATATATTTGCATTTAAAGTACATCATCAATGATAGCAAAGCATAAATTTTGATCTTTAGAATATTGTGGTATTTCACAATTGTATCCAAAAGGACTTAGAGAAGTTATATAATTTTTATTTTTAAGGTAATTCAATACAACTTTTAATGCTTTAAGTTAATTTTATGGATGAAAAAAAATATATGTGAAATGTATGAAATAATATGTTTGATAGTTTTTACCATGTTGTTCTAGTAACAAAGGAAATAGAAAGTATTAGAACAATACGGTATAATTCACATTATAAAATTTAATAATAATTTTAATAATAGTTAATTAACTATTCATCCCTCAATAGTAAACTTATTCCCTATAGGTCCCTTATTACTATTCACTTATAGGGTCCTTGTGTGGGGAGTTAGTGTAAATAGGGTATTGAGTGTGTAGGGGAAAAAAGTGAATAGTGTTCAAATAGTGTAGGGACCTATAATGAAGTTGCTCTTTTAATAAAGCTAAAAAATACTCTCCAATGTGTATAAAAAAAAACAAAATACTAAATTTATTATGAATACCTTTATGGTCTTGATCGAAGTCTTACTTAATGGGTTGAGTTGCCACTTAGACCTCTCCTCTTTCTCTTTGGGACGAATTGATGTGCTTCCAACAAGTGCATTGCTCAACAAAAGAAGAATAAGCACAAATTGAAAATCATACCCTCCTTTGTGATGTTCCATTGCTATACACAGAATTCAATACCAAGGAGGCAAGGACATATACTTATATAATCTTCCATGTGCATATCTACATAATGGCATGAGATGTATCTTAAAGTACCTCATTAATTATATACTTATTATAACTTTTATGACTTCATTAAATACGCATTTATTACCATTTATATTGGGCTAATATATTGTGTGGTTATTTTTTTTAATAAACCCCTCTACTTTAATTTTTTTAAATAAAATAGTTTCATTTATTATAAAAAATAATTGAATAATTTTTTTTAGTAAACTCTACTCACCACATAAACACCAAACTTACCTTTATATAAAAATAAAAATATAACCACTTTTAAAAAATTATAGAATTAATTTGAAATTTTTAATAAAAAAATAATTAAAAAAATTCCGAAAATAGATTAATATGAAAATAGAGCAAATTATCTAATAGTCATTGGCACTATTATGACACTATTTACCTTTTTCCCTGCCCCACCCAAAACCCTATTCATGCCCCACCCAAAACCCTATTCACTTTAGATCCCCAAACACCCCTACCGAAGGACCATTTGACAATTTGGGCACTATTCAAGGAATGAATAGTGAATTATCTAATGAAAAATATTGGATGAAATAACAAAATCTACCTTTCCAGCACATCATACAAAAAGAATTATATAAACTAAGGAAACTTTTTTTTTTTGAGACAAGGGGATAAACCCCATTCTTATGTACTCAGATAGGACGTGCGCAAGGATCGGACTATCACGGGTTTCACTCCGGGGTGCGTCCTTTACCGCCCGCGGCCCGCAGGCCCGCGGGTTTCACTTCTGCACCCGTTCTTTTACCGCCCGTGACTACCAAACCCACGTGGAATTTATTCCAGTGTGCATGGGCCACACCCACCGGGTGACCCATGCCTTGCGCACTCACCCTGTCACAGAGGAGATTCGAACCGTGGTCTTCATCTCGTGTGCAAGGGACCTTGCCGCTCGGCTATTACACCGTTGGCAAACTAAGGAAACTTTTAAAAAAAAAAAAAAAAAAAAATTCAAAATCAATTAAAAATATATTAAAATACTGAAAATACAGATGGATAACGGTTTTTCATATTTATATGAATTTTAAATATTTTAACTCAATTTAAATATTCAAACTTTTAATTAATTATTATAATTAACAACTAATTATAATAATTGATTATTATAAGTAAAAATTAATTATAATAATTAATTATTATAATTAACAATTTAAATATAATAATTGATTATTAAAAGTAATTGTTAATTTAATAATTAAATTAAAAAATTTGTTCTTAATTAAATGATTGGGTGAATTATAATTGTTGTTGCATAACAAATTGATCTTAATTATATTAATTAAATAAAAAATTAATTTGAGACATTTTTATTATAATAATCATAATAATTAAATCAGATTATGCTAATCAATGTATTTTATAAAAAAAATTATTTTATATCAAGAATATAAAAGTAATTCTATCATAATCCTTTTCTTTACTTTTTCTCATTCCTAATAAATTACTTTCTTAATATTTTTCATAATTATTCTTCTTCCCATTGTTTTCCTTTTCATTTCTGTTTTTCTCTACATTCCATTCTTCATTACTTTCCTTTCTTTTCCATTCCGGGAGAGGTGGAACTTGTGCTTCTTATGCAACCAAGGAGAAGGTGTTTTAGGGACTTCGAGGCTAAGGCGCTTTGACCCAACTGCAAGACGCTACAAAGCTTCTCAGCGCTCGACGAGAATCTCGGTCACTCACACAGCTCATCTTTTCTCAAATCCGCTCCAGCGTTGATGGAGGAGAAGATTATTCGTGCCTCGGATCTGGACCGCTGCGAGGATGAACCGTGGATCAGCGTAGCTTCTCCAGAGCCCTCTCAGGCGTGTCCCCTCACTATGTTACTCAACCATGACCAAGTGTTTGGGTCCTTTCAGGCAGCTTCTTGAAAGACTCAGTGATCCTTCTGTGACTTTGTGATGGCCATCCATGGGACCATGACTTTTGCAGTTGAGACTGCTTAATTTAGAGCTTCACATACCTGGAGTCTTGTAGTGGACCACCAGTGCATGTGGTTTCAAGGCTTATCTTCATTATCAGAACCTCAATGATAGATGTTTTGTGGCATGTCAAGTAACCCTGCCAACCACCAATGACACCCAGACCTATTGGTATATGAGTCCCTTAGTACGATGGGAGTTCTTTTGACGATCACCTACGATCAAACCCCCACTTTTGAAAGGTGAGAGTCAGATCTCCTGTGGACTAGAACGACCACGCCTAGACACTTCCTTAACTTCCCTAGTCGGGTGCTTGTTGTCTTCGTCATGAAAAAGTAACCCCGCTTATCTTATCATGAGCTAACATCCACATGGTGGGTAGGTTAGCCCGTCATGATTTTTTTGTTTTTCAAAATTTTTAAAGGCTTTTAAAGCCAAAAAAATGAAAAAGGCTTTTTTAGATTTTTATTGGGGCAAATTTATGAACTTTTTACAAAATGTTTTGTTTTTCTTGGTTTTTTAGTATTTATGGGTTTTTTTTTTAATTTTTTCAAGATTTTTTGGGATTTTCTGCATTTTTGTACATTTTTTTATTTTTCTGTTTTTTAGATTTTATGGGATTTCTTTGGGAATTTCCGAGTTTATTTTGGATTTTTTGGAATTTCATGGATTTTCGGATATTTTAGAAGATTTGTAATTTCTAAGTTTTTTGGGTTTTTTTTAAGGAATTTCAGTGATTTTTTGGATTTTTTTATAAGTTTTCTCATTTTTATGGGATTTTTTATTTTTGACATTTTCCTGAATTTATTTAGGATGTTTTTGGATAAATTTTTAGAATTTTTTTCAGATTTTTTATTTTCTTTTTTTAAATTCTAGTGATTTTTTTGAAATTTTTTGAATTTTACCTCATTTTTTAAATTTTCGGGCTATTTTTTTAAAATTAACTAGTCAGCTCGTGTGCTTGCCTGGCACGACACGAGCCCATACTAGTTGGATCATGCTTTGTGCTAGACCAACCCCTTGGTTTCATAGACAATGCCAACCCGACATGATTGTCAAGCGGGTTAGGCCAGTATGGGCACGCCTAATGTTCGGCACAAATTGGGCCCTGTCATACTGGCCCATTTGATGTGTATAATAATAAGAATCATATTATTTACTAAATTTAATTATATATCCAAATATCATATATTTATTAATTATTATTACTACCTTCCCTTTTTTTCTCTAACTTCATTTATTTTCATATTATTATGCAAGAAAAAAGATAGGAAAAAATATGTTGTCTACAGATTAGAGAATAAAATCCTCACAAGCTTTTGTCAGCTATTATTCATAATAAATCCATTTTATCAAATGAGGTGTTTAATAAAAATGAATTATGTTTTTTAATGTTAATTTAATCCCTCTATATTATACTACAAAACACAACACCGACGAAATATTAACATTTCTAAGACACGGGAGAAGTTAAGATACACATGAATAGATCCATTTTGAAGATCATTTCCCCATTCGTTTAAAGTTTGAGTGAGTTCAATTTAGTATTGTTTATTCCATCCCAAAGTATTAAATTACCTTACTAGCTAAGTATTCAAATAAATCCATAAATTATTGACTTTCTTAAATAAAATGGGTTAATCCACTCTCTCCTACAAAGGGGGGTTGATCGTTCAAATCACACACAAGACATATTTTTAGTGGCACATGCACATTTATGAAGAAAAAACCCATAACTCCACAATCACAAACAAATAAAGGTATTTTTAAAAAATTTATATACATAATGATAGTAGGGTTGGGATAAAATTTGGTCGCATCATCATTTCAATCCAAGTAGACATTAAGGATACTAAATTCACAAACAAACTCTCTAGAGATAAGAAGTTTTGGTTTGTAGGTTTTAGAATTTTAGAAAATGAAAATAATAAAAAAAACAAAACCAGTATTTTAAATGTTTTACAGAAGTCTTTTATAATTGATAGTTGTGATATGATAGTCTTATTTCTCTCATAGCTACTCTATAATAATTAGTTATAGAATATGAAATTTAAAATATTCAAAATTCATCATCATCAATGATAATCCAAGTAATCGTTAGATATATAAAACCTATGTAAATCAAATTTATATCTCATTTTTATTTATAACCTCCAGGTCCACCAACACTCAATGAAAATTCATCGATCCCCTTCTCAATGACAACACCATAGTAATCAGGGAGGTAATTATATAAATAATAGGTTGAATCACTTCCTGGTACTATAAAATCTCCATTTTCATTTAGTAATTTGATGTGCTTCAGCTCACAAGCTTTTGACGGGTCTGGATAAGGCAATATACCATTGCCCATAGGTGGGCTATTTTCATCCAATGGCGAATTTGCATATCCAGCTATCTCAACTTGAGAACTATCCACCAAATTATTAAATATCTCTTTTGGCCAATAGCCTATAATTTCTTGTTCGTCAAGTAGTAAAAACCAGTTTAAAGTTTTTACATCCTGTCAAAACATAAGAAATAAAATTATAGAGTAAGAGTAAAATAAATTATGTCTATCAATTGCATAACAAGTTCTAGTTTTATTGAAATTCAAACTTGAAATTCTATTTTCCAAATAATATTCTTTACAAAGGAGTTGATTTCTAAATTTGTATTGTATAAATTAATAAACTTTATTTAATTATATAAAAAAATACTTCTACATTTATTGTGATTATTATATTATTTCTATAATAATAGATTTTAAAAAAACTTATATCATATTATACCATATTATACGAAACCTATTCCGGCTAAGTATAAATTAAACTTCACTAAGACACATCATTTATGTTATATGGCCTTACTAATTAATTTACTCCATTAAAAAATATTGTTAAAAGATTGTGAGGTTGTCTTACCTTGTAAACAGTTAATTTGAGCACACCTTTTCCAATTGATAACTTCATACCAGGAGTAAAAGTCCTACTCAATTGGATAAAACCTGGGCAATCTAAATTAAAACATCCTGTTTTTTGAAAACCATCACTCTGAAAGACAAAAGTTTTAATATTATAAAAATGTATAAACATAGATCGTAGTAAATTTTCCCAAAAAAAGTCATTAAAAATAAATAGAGAAAAAAATCTATTTGTGAAGCTTTTAAAACTTACAGTCCAATACGTATATAATCTTGAAGCTTTGTCACCATATTCTTCCGGAGAAACCTAAAAGCAGATATCAAAATGGAGATATATAGATCAATGAAATAAGAAATGATGTTAAAAAATTTAAAAATATGAAAATACTTCATAAAACAAAGCTGATAGACAATGTGATGGTTCAGTAATAGAAGGTAAGAAAAAGGGTAGAGGTAAGCCGATGATTACGTGGAGAGAGATAATGTTTAAGGACCTAAGTTGATCCAAATCTTGTCTTTGATAGATAGCCAACCCCATCTAGTATGTTATTAAGGCTTAGTTGTTGTTGTTATATGAAAATACAAACTTGTGACTGGAAAAAAAAAAAACTTTTGATTTACTATTCATATTAAGATATGTCGGCCGCATACTATCATATTAAGATATGAAAAAAAAACTTTTGATTTAAAAAAAAACCACATATTAAGAGATTAATAATTTAAATGGAGACTAGATTAAAGTGGCAAGAGTTGATAATATCATTTGTTAAAATTCAGTTTATTATTATTATTATTATTATATTTTTTTATGGATGGATTGAATAGTTAGTTCATTTAAAATTTGAAGTACTACAGTACATATTTTTTGAACATCAACTAAAATATCTAATCCTAAAATTTATATCAATAAATATATTATGTTTGGCCTTATATGCATGGGTAAAAGTAAAATTTTAAATGCTAATTTAAATATAATTATTTAAAAAAGGATATAGGTTCTTGACAAGTTTGATCAGTTGACTTACATGCCATCCAGAGGAAATGGTATTCAAATCATCCTTAGGGCCATCTTTTCCTTTCAAGAGAAGAATGTGAATGCCACTTATTTGATTTATTGAAATATTTGAAATATTAAATACGTCCATTATCAATTGAGCTCCATAATATTTCCAACTTGCTTTAGATCCAAATCCAATACCTGCAAACTACATAAAAATTTTGTTGCCAATTTGAGTAGCCATACAATAGGTGTCTTTGTAAGTATTGTGTGTGTGCATGTATGTTATTTTTTTATATTTTTGTTAAAAAAATGGATGAAAATAATATTCTATGAAATTTTAGTCGTTAGAAAAATCTATAATTGAAACCATATAATTTGAAGTATCTTGTATTTTTCATTTGGTACTAGAATAAATTGTAATGAATATTATTTTGTCAACTAATATAAATTAAGTTGGAGTTTGTTGATATCTAAATTTCAAGTAATACATATTCTCTCTCTCTCTCTCTCTCTTCTTGATGTAACCAAGAAACTATTGAATATTTGCTAATTATTAATGCATCTTAATGCAAGGTAAACTTATAAATTTAAATATTTATAATTTCTTAAAAGCATATAACCATATTCGTTGATGATATTATACTTGAGTTCAAAACATTGATTAAATCAACTAATATAGTTGTAGGTCAAATTCAAATATCTAGGATATTAAAATAAATGAAACCATAGGAAGGTTTGTAAAAAGAGAATTACTTCTACAAAAACAAAAGATCGAATATGACTTACATAATCTTCTTGTTTTATCTCATATGTACGATACGAATTTTGTACATATGTTTCTAGCATCTGAGAGTAACCATGGTGAGGTTGTCTGATAAGAACAGTTCCTTTGGGACATTTTATACTTAGGCCGATGTTTGATAATATTTTGGAATTTGAAATGTTTTTGAGAATTCCATTCGGCAACATAGGAGTAATCTCCATACAAGTAACAAGTGACAACAAAAAGTTATATAAGATATAATAGTATAAGTAATTCACAAAATATTTTTATAACAATGAAACTATCTTGTGAAAATGGTATTTATTTTAAATGAGGAATTACTTTTTAAGTATTACATCCAGATATATAATGTAAAAATATAAATAATATTATTTAATTTTAAATTTATGCTGAGATACTTTTGAAAAATCTTATAAAATAAAAATTTGCATAAAGAATGAATTTTGAAGAAAATAAATTACTATATGTAATGCCAAAGGTTCTAATAAATAAAATAACAACTTATTCAATGATACCTAGGGCATACAAAGAAAACTAGAACCATTGGGGCCAAAATCAAAATCAATATGTACTCAGGGATCTTATCTATCTTATCAATGTACTCTTAATAAATAATAAATAAAGAATGTGGTTTATCCACTTTTATCAGGATAAAAAAACTTATTCAATGAAAACTTTTTATTTTCCAAGATCCTTCTTATCATGTAAGTTAAATAATAGTAATTTTATAGTATTTACTTAAAGGATATGATAATTTTACCTGAATGTTATGATTTGTTTTTAGAAAAGGATTATCAAAAGCTGGTTGTTTATACATATCAATGCAATGAAATATCTCTCCATCCTTGTCCTGAAAAAAGAAATATACATGTTTGTTAACTCATTAACTATTAAAAAGAAAATATAGTAATATAAAAAAGTAGCATCTATATAAACTATCATCAAAATAATTATGATAGCATCACTTTATTCTCATGTAAAATGGATAATGTGAGAATTATGACTCATGCTAGTTGCGATATAAAACCATAATATCTTAATGTTAATATATAATTTTAAAATGCCTTTAATTTTTTTTATGATGATTAATTAGTTAAATGACAACTCTCTTCTAGGTGAGGATTTAACACAAATTGTTGATTAATATATAAAAAATTATCAAATTAGTTATATATATTTGCATTTGAAGTACATCATCAATGATGGCAAAACATAAATTTTGGCCTTCAGAATATTGTGGTATTTCACAATGTTATCCAAAAAGACTTAGAGAAATTATATAATTTTTATTTTTAAAGTAATTCAATACAACTTTAAATGCTTTAAGTTAATTTTATGGTTGAAAAAGAAAATATGTGAAATGCATGAAATAATATGTTTGATAGTTCTTATCATGTTGTACTAGTAACAAAAGAAATAGAAAGTATTCGAACAATTTGGTATAATTCACATTATAAAAAATTTAATAATAATTTTAATAAAACTCAAACAATATTCTCCAATGTTTATAAAAAAAGAAAAATACTAAATACATTATGGATACCTTTATGGTCTTGATCGAAGTCTTACTCAATGGGTTCAATTGCCAGTTAGACCTCTTCTCTTTATCTTTGGGACGCATTGATGTGCTTCCAACAAGTGCATTGCTCAACAAAAGAAGAATAAGCATAAATTGGAAATCATACCATTTGTGATGTTCCATTGCTACTCATAGAATTCAATACCAAGAACATCTACTTATCTAATCTTCCATGTGCAAACCTACATTAATGGCATGAGATGTATCTTTAATTTCTCATTAATTATGTAGTTATTATATAGTTATGCAACTTTTATGACTGCATTAACTACGAATTTATTACCATTTTTATTGAGCTTATATTTTGTGTGGTTATTTTTTTTTAATAAACCCCTAGGCCTTGTTTGGTTGTTCCCAACACAATTTCCCATGAAAAAAGTTTTCCCCCAAAATCTTTAATTAAGATTTAAAAATATAACCCACCAGTACATAAAGGACACATCACAATCTTATCATTAATACTTTTAGTTTAAAAACTCCCTCCAAAAAAATTCAAAATTTTCAAAACTTATTTTTATCCCCATTTGGGATAACCCCTAACTAAACACAACCCTATAGTTTAAAGTTTTATTTAAAAAAAAAATAGTTTCATAACTTAAAAAGAAAAACTCCAAATATATGACATGTGGCCCATGTGGGAGGTGCCGGCCCAGAACCATGAAGCTAAACCGTGTTTACACGGCCCGCAACGGCCACCTGGCGGGCAGGCTGACTTGTTGGGATTTTTTTTTTTTTTGGTTTTTTACAAGTTTTTAAAGCCTTTTAAAGCCCAAAACAAATGTAATATTTTTTTAATTTTTGAAATTAGTGAACTTTTGGAATTTTTTCTAATGTTTCTCTGTTTTTTTTTTTTAGTTTTTTCTCTGTTTTTTTATTTAGTTTTTTTTTTTGGCGATTTTCTGGGATTTTCTGCACTCTTTACACATTTTTCTGATTTTTCTGTTTTTTTTTATGGTTATGGGATATTGTAGATTTTTTTTTATGGTTATGGATTTTCAGATTTTTTAGAAGTTTTTCTTGCTGTTTTTTTTCTGGTCAAAAAATTCAATGGGCTTTTAATTTTTTTTGGGGAAATATCTGAGTTTATTTTTGTCTTTTTTTGGAATTTCAACGATTTTCTGGATTTTGTAGAAATGTTTCTCTTTTTTATGGGTTTTGTAAAGCTTTCTTTTTGTTGATTTTTTTTGGCAATTTTCTGAATTTATTTAGGTTTTTTGGAATATTTGGTATTTTCTGGATTTTTAGAAATTTTTCATATTTTTTTTTTCTACTTTTTAGTGATGTTCTGGGGTTTCTTGATTTCTTTAATTTATTTTTTCGGATTTATTAGATTTTTTAGGTTATTTATTATTATTTTTTAAAAATTAACAGGTGGGCCAATCTGCTTGCCAGGCATGGTACTAGCAAAAAACTAGCTAGGTCATGTTTCATGCTAGGCCAATCCTCACTTTTACGGGTTGTGCTGGCACGAATGCACAATGCTTGTCAAGAGTAGAGCCTGTAGAGCCAGTGTCGTATCGACCTGTTTGACATCTATAATAATCAAAATCATATTATTTAATAAATTTAATTATATATCCAAATTTCTAAGTTTAATTTTGCTGTTTTTCGAAATTTCAGCAATTTTCTGAATTTATTACAATTTATTCTCATTTTATGGGATTTTTCAAGATTTTTTTTTTTTTGGGTTTGGCATGGTTGACACATTTTTTTTTTTTGGGTACTTAATTGAGCTCATAAACAGCTAATAACAACACTTAGGGCCCGTTTGGTACTTTACATGTAAAGTATTTGCATGTAAAGTCTTTCCATGCAATCACTTTCCCTATAATCACTTTCCCATTGCAATGTTTGTTATACCTAATAAAAAAGTGTAATTAAAATGCATGCAAAGTGATACATGATCTGTTTGGTATTAATAGGTTTACCATGTAAAGTAATATTCATTCCCAATTTTGCCGTTGATTACTTTATTAATAAAATTGGGTTTTATATAAGAA
This sequence comes from Dioscorea zingiberensis, assembly GCA_026586065.1. NCBI lineage: Eukaryota > Viridiplantae > Streptophyta > Magnoliopsida > Dioscoreales > Dioscoreaceae > Dioscorea > Dioscorea zingiberensis. The sequence continues at coordinate 27,716,895 of CM048827.1, forward strand.
CTTTTTACTTACCATCCCTTGAAAAATAGCCAAATAACTTGTCACCTTTTCGTTTTTCAATAATACCCCATAACCCCATATTTTATTTTATTTTCACTTGTCACCCATTGAGTTAGTTATCTCAATCAAAAGTTTTGAATAATTTATAAAACAACGTAATTGGAGAAGTATAACACAAAAATACCCTTTTTTTAATTATATTTATTTATGCCTAATAAATAATTAAGAAATTCTAAAATTATAAGTAAATTATGATTTTATTACTCTACTTAGTAAAATTGAAAGAGAGGGCAAGAGAAGAAAGAACTAGTTAATAGATTGGCAAATTTGACACTTTACCTCTTCTATACTTTCCCACCAACCTTGTAATCCCTTTCACACCTCCCCCCATGTGAAACACTTTCCCTGGTCAAAGGAAAAGTAATTACAAGTCAAACTTTATTTTACATGGTTCATTTTATAACAAAACATGTGAAAGTGATTCCTGGTCTTTACTTTTCCTGCAAAGTTCTTACTTTCCCTCGTACCAAACTGACCCTTAAGGTTATCTTGCAACTCCCCGACCATATATAGTTGAGAGCTCTTGAGGCATTCCATCACTGCTCTGAAAGCTCCAGGTTCTTCCACTCCTTTTGCCCATCTTAGCCATGTGATCTATGACATGGTTTTCCTCTCTTGGGATATGTGATTTTCCAACTTCTTAGCATACTTAGCATTTTTCTGCAGTCTCTAATAGCTTTCTTTCCCTTTCCTTGCATATCTTCTTTTTCCTGTTGTATTGCTCTAGCTAAACATATATTATCAGTATAGACCAATACATTGTTGTTGCCCATGGCAATCAGCTTCATGAGCCCAGTCCTCATTTCTTTTTCTTGTTAACACAAATTTTTTGGCGTAAAGTTGACAAGGCAAGTTCAGGCCAAGATAGAGAGCAACTTACTGCATAAACGGTAAAAATAAAGTAAGCTTATTCCCATGCAACAAAGTTCCATCATTGATAGCTTCCAATGTCACAAAGAAAGTGAGGAGGGTCCTTTAGACACATAAATGCAAGCCCGGTTCGTTCGTTCGGGGTTTGACCCCGAAATTCTATCTATTGGTAGTCCAAGCAAGTCTAAAAAGATTTAAATTAAAAGATTAAAAAAGAAGACTTGGCGGGCCACATGTCGGCCAGGTCATTATATGAGTTGTGCCTCACTCAACCCAATAATGTGTCGTAATACCGCCAAAGGTGCATAGGCCGAGCTGCGCAGGACCAACTTAATATGGCCCAACACCCGACCTGTGCCTAGTCATGGCATGGTTGACACCTCTAACAAGCGCACATAAACCCAATGCTGAAGTTAGCCAAACTCTTAAACTCCAATGGCTTCCACATAATCTTTATCAACAACGAGTACAACCACCGGCGGATACTTCATGACAACATACGAAGCTTCGATGGTTGGTTTTCATGACTTTCGTTTCGAAACAATCCTTGCAGACGACCTCCCCCCTTCTGATGAGGATACCATGCACACAGCATGTCCCCTCACTATGTTACTCAACCATAACCAAGTGTTTGGGTCCTTTCAGGCAGCTTCTTGAAAGACTCAATGATCCTCCTGTGACTTTTGTAATGGCCATCCATGGGACCATGACTTTTGTAGTTGAGACTGCTTAATTTAGTGCTTCACATACTTGGAGTCTTGTAGTGGACCACTAGTGCATGTGGTTAATTTCAAGGCTTATCTTCATTATCAGAACCTCAGTGGCAGATGTTTTTGCCATGTCAAGTAACCCCGCCAACCACCAATGACACCCAGACCTATTGGTATCTGAGTCCCTTGTTACGATGGGAGTTCTTTTAACGATCACCTAAGATCAAACCCCCACTCTTGAAAGGTGAGAGTCAGATCTCCTGTAGACTAATTTGGGATCTAGCAGTCACGCCTACATATTTCCTTAACTTCCCTAGTGGGGCACTTGTTGTCTCTGTCATAAAAAAGTAACCCCGCCTATCTTACCATGAGCTAACATGGTGGCTAGGTTAGCCCGTCATGTTTTTTTTTTTTTTCAAAAATTTTAAAGGCTTTTAAAGCCAAAAAAAAATGAAAAAGGCTTTTTTAGATTTTTATTGGGAGGAATTTATGAACTTTTTACAAAATTTTATGTTTTTTTGGGTTTTTTTAGTATTTATGGGATTTTTTTTTATTTTTTCAAGATTTTTTGCATTTCTGCACATTTTTTTTTATTTTTCGATTTTTTAGATTTTATGGGATTTCTTTGGGAATTTCCGAGTTTATTTTGGATTTTTTGGATTTTCATGGATTTTCGGATATTTTGGAAGATTTGTAATTTCTAAGTTTTTTGGGGTTTTTTTTAGGAATTTCAGTGATTTTTTGCATTTTCTTAGGGTAAATTTAAAAAAAAAAAATCCATATGGTTTCACATATTTGCATAATAAAGTGATTTTTTTTTCAAAAAAAATCTTGTGGTTTCTCCAGTTAACAAAAAGGGAAAACCCGTTAACTCCTACTAACGGTGTTAAGTTGACAAGGGTATTTTTGTCAAATTTTGTAAAATTGATGTCGAAAGTTATATGAAAATTGCCCTAAATTGGATTTCTTTCCAATCTCCATCGATTTGAGATATCAAAACCACAAGAATGGACAAAAATGCCCCTACCAACTAAGCATGGGTTAACACCGTTAATAGGAGTTAACGGTTTTTCCCTTTTTTATTAATTGGAGAAACCACAAAAAAAATTTCGAAAAAAAAAATCAAATGGATTATTTTTGAAATTTACTCTTTTTTTATAAGTTTGCTCATTTTTATGGGATTTTTTATTTTTGACAATTTCCTAAATTTATTTAGGATGTTTTTGAATAAATTTTTAGAATTTTTTTTTTCAGATTTTTTTTCTTTCCTTTTTAAAATTCTAGTGATTTTTTTGGATTTTTAAAAATTTTTCCTCATTTGTTAAATTTTTGGGTTATCTTAATTTTTTTTTTAATTAACTAGTCAGCCACGTGCTTGCCTGGCACGACACGAGCCTATACTAGTTGGGTCGTGCTTTGTGCTAGACCAACCCCTTGGTTTCACTGACAATACCAACCCGACATGATTGTCAGGCGGGCTATGCCAGTATGGGCACCCCTAATGTTCGACACAAATTGGGCCCTGTCATACTAGCCCATTTGACATGTATAATAATAAGAATCATATTATTTACTAAATTTAATTATATATCCAAATACCATATTAACAATAATTAATATTATTTATTAATTATTATTACTACCTTCCCTTTTTTTCTCTAATTTCATTTATTTTCATATTATTATGTAAGAAAAGAGAGAGGAAAAAATATGTTGTCTACAGATTAGAGATCAATAAAATCCTCACAAGCTTTTGTTAGCTATTATTCATAATAAATCCATTTTATCAAATAAGGTGTTTAATAAAAATAAATTGTGTTTTTTAATGTTAATTTAATCCCTCTATATTATGCTACACAACACAACACCGAAGAAATATTAACATTTCTAAGACACAGGAGAAGTTTAAGGTACACATGAATAGATCCATTTGAAGATCATTTCCCCATTCCTTTAAAGTTTGATTGAGTTCAACTTTGTATTGTTTATTCCGTCCCAAAGTATTAAATTACCTTATTAGCTAAGTACTCAAATAAATCCATAAATTACTGACTTTCATAAATAAAAGGGTTAATCCACTCTCTCCTACAAAGGGGCTTTCGTGGTTCAAATCACACACAAAACATATTTTCAGTAGCACATGCACATTAATGAAGAAAAAACCCAAAACTCCGCAATCACAAACAAATAATGGTATGTTTTTAAAAAAAATTATATACATAATAATAGTAGGGTTGGGATAAAATTTAGTTGCATCATCAATTAAATCCAAGTAGACATTCAGGACACTGAATTCACAAACTCTTTGGAGATAGGAAGTTTTGGTTTGTAGGTTGTTAAAGTATGACTCATATTTGCTACGAGCACACCATGCGGGGGACACCGAATAGGGTTGGGGGTGCGGTATGGTATGGTTCGGAAAAGGGTAATTTTGTAATTTTCATATATTAGGGTTTTAGTATAAATATCTATGATGTAACCCTAATTTTTATACGGTGAAATTCCACCGTTCACTCCCGTGGATGTAGGCACATTGCTGAACCACGTTAATTTTCTTGTTTTTTTGCTTTTTTTTTTTTTTTGTTTTTCTTGCTTGTTTGTTGCACAATCCTCAACATAGGTTTTAGAATATTAGAAAATAAAAATAATAAAAAAGCAAAACCGGTATTTTAAATGTTTTTTAGAAGTATTTTATAATTGATAGTTGTGATATGATAGTCTTATTTTCTACTTATAGCTACTCTATATAATTAGTTATAGAATATGAAACCAAAAATGTTCAAAATTCATCATCATCAATGATAATCCAAGTAGCTATTAGATATATGAAAGTTATGTAAATCAAATTTATATCTCATTTTCTTTTATAACCTCCAGGTCCACCAACACTCAATGAAAATTCATCGATCCCATGCTCAATGAAAACACCATAGTAATCAGGGACGTCATTCGATAAAGAATAGGTGGAATCACTTCCTGGTACTATAAAACCCCCATTTTCATTTTGTAATTTGATGCGCTTCAGTTCACAAGCCTTTGACGGATCTGGATTAGGAAATATACCATTGCCCATAGGTGGACTATTTTCATTCAATGGCGGATTTACATATCCAGCTACCTCAACATCAGAACTATTCACCAAGTTATTAAATATCTCTTTTGGCCAATAGCCTATAATTTCTTGTTCGCCAAGTAGTAAAAACCAGTTTAAAGTTTTTACGTCCTGTCAAACCACAAAAAATAAAATTAAAAGGTAAGAGTAAAATAAATTAAGTTAATAATTGCATAGCAAGTTCTAGTTTTATTTATTTAAACATGAAATTCCATTTTCCAAATAATATTCTTTAAAAAGGACTTGATTTCTAAATTTGTATTGTATAAAACTTCACTTAGACACATTATTTATGTTGCATCTTGCATGGCGTTACTAATTAATTTATTGTAAAAACCATGGTTTCTCTTAACTTAAGGAAAATACTTATGTTCCCACAGATGACCTAAAATATGTATATATGTATATATATATATATATATATGTGTGTGTGTGTGTGTGTGGGTATATATTTATTTGAATAATAATAATAATAATATTAAGAGAAGAAAACCTGTGATGAAGACCTTTCAGTCAATAGAGAGAAAACTAGGGGGCCAAGGGATAATAATCCCTTCTCTAATCGACTCCATAGTCGGGATTTCAATGAAAGCCAGGGGCCTCCCTGCAAAAAGGGACACTCCTCTCTCACAAGAGCCACGCCGGGACCTGCATGCAACGCTGGGGAAAATGCAGGGGCCTCACTGCAAAGATTGCGAGGAAGCATGATTGCTTCGTACGAACGCCGCATTTCACTCATTTGAAATCGACGGCCGGATGACAGTCAGGGGGCGACGTGGCACGATCTACGGCCAACCGAACGGCCTCAGTCGCGAGCGAGGCATGACCCGCGCTTATCCTCCACCCGATGACGCGGCGTCTCCTCCACCGCCCGTCTGAGCCAAGGGGGATCCCGACATCACTCCTCCAGTCCCTTCTATACCCTGAGCGCGTATCCTACGACGATCCCACCATCCGTACGGGACTGAACCTCGCCGATCGCACTGTTCCGAGGCGGAGGCGGAGCAGGGAACGGTCCTGTCACAGGACCCTGCCACCATGCCTCGAGCCTCACCGCTATGGCCTTCTTAAAGCAGGTGAAGTGAGTGCAAGCTGCCATTCCAGCCACTGCACCGGTGTGTAATAGCCAGAGAATCATCGGAGGGGGAGAGGGGGGAACTGGGCACACCTCGGGAGGCTTCACCGAGAGGAGCACCACCGCCCCGAGCACCCCACTGTCGGTGCACCACCAGCCCGAGAACGCATCCAGTGCCTCCAGCACCACGTTCCGTCAAGAGGAGGAGACAGCCCTCAGGTGAGCGTATATCTACCTCCTTGGGTTCTATCCTAGTGTTTTTCCGGTGGGTAGACTTGCGTAGTCGAGTACATGTACGCATGCATGGCTGGTAGAGGGTGAAACCGAAGAATGAGGGCCAAGCTTGTGCATGCATGCATGGAGGGGTAGTGACTCCTTGAGGGATGGGGGGCGGTAGCTTTGAACCGGATCAGGGCCCTGTGAGGGTGTGGTTGGGTGGTGATGAGATCGAGTGGCGTTTCAGTGTGGGTTTATGGCATGATAAGGTGGCATTTACAGTACTATGTGATATGTCTATAGAGGAAGTAACAACTATGATGAAATAAAGGAATGAAGGTGTGTTCTAATGCAGTTAGGGTTTGTGAGGTATAAGTGTGGGATTGTTCTAACTAAGCACCTGTGAGGAATACTAGAGAATAATGGTTTAATGTTGGGTTTTGAAGGGGTGGCTGTGCTTGTCAAGGGGCTCGGCATGAGATATGAAGTGTTGAATATCCTGGATGGTGGCATCTATAACTTGATGAGTGTATTGTTCAGTGTAGAGTTTGAGTTGGGTATGTTAGATTGTAGAGGAAGCTGCCTTCTGTTTGAAGGGGATAAAGATATGTGTTATTGATGCTTTTAATTAACTCATAACTTAGTCGCAGGCCTGTGGATGGTTGTGGTTTCCTTTTAAAACTGAAGAGTGGGTTTTATTTCCTGAATATACTTATGATCAGGGAGATGGGAATGGTGATTTCCTGTTGGGGTCTTTATTAAGTCTTTATTGACTTTCTTATGAGAAGTAAGGAGGCTTGTTGAATAATTTAGTAGCTTTTGAGCTGGGCCTTGGGCTGGGCCAAGGGGCTCAAATAAGGAGGGCTATTCTTGTTAATTAGGTGGACTGAAAGGAATGAAAAGATTGGGTTAGATTATTTAATGGGCCGGGCCCATTTGGACTATGTGTGAATTTGATTCGGTGTTATACTTGGAACACTTGAGCGTGTATTAAGTCGGAACTTGTGTTTATCAGATATTGACGAGGAGCGTTGAAGTTTCGACGGGACGATTACGGATCAGTTGTTGGATTACGAGTTGAGGTAAGTGCCCCTTGCCTAGTTCCCGCCCGAACATGGGCTTTATTGGCATTACTCGATAATCTTTCGACATCCATGTTTGTGCACGCAAGTGTTATTCCTTATTATGTTCCTTTTCTTGTTGATGATGCGATCTAGTTGATATTCCTCTATTATCGCTTGATGATATGCACATGTCTGGTTTATGACTTCATCGGATTATTGTTTCCATAATCATGTGCATTGGCATGTTGGTTGTTGGCATCTGTTGAATGTGTGTTCTGTATTACCTTCCGCCCGGATCAGTGGAGTGTGGGTGCTCCAACTTGGAGCGTCTAGGGCCGAGGACACCCTGGCGTTCTGTCATCCCTGACAGGGGGACGATACTCTGTCCGTCCAGCCTTGCCAGTGGGACGATACACTGGCCGTGTCGACATGTATAAGGGTAGCGCTGCCGAATTCCCGACCACGGGATGATCCCAGCTGAGGCTGATGGCTGACCAGGGCATACTTTGAGAGTTCTACACTTGGATGATCTTTCAGGCCTTGAGGCCGTAGTTGACATTAGGAGCCCTTTTCATTGCTTGTCTCTGGGTTTCCTGGATGGTTGGTTGTGCGGGGTGTAGCCCTATGTGCTTATTTAGTCATGTTCTTTGATTTGCTATATTTGCTTATCTCTTGATGTTTATGACTTGCTTACCCACCTTGCGAGGTGCTTACTGGGCTTTCCATTCGAAGGCTCATACACTTGATTTCATCTCTTTTCAAATCCCGAGGGATAGCTGAGCTGAGCTGATAGAGCCGTGCGTGGGAGCCGGGATTGTGATTGAGGTTGGTAACCTCTGATGTTCGATCTTGTGTGAGAAAACACTATATATTGGGCCCGTATAGGGTCAGACTTGTATTTGACTATTAGGGTGCCTGTACCCTAGGTGCTTATCTTCCGCTGACATTATACTTTGATGTATGTCATCTGACGTATTATTATTATTCCGCTGCACTTGTGATGTTGCTTGGTGATCACTTAGGCCTTGTGCCCGAGCGGGGCTCATCTCCGCTTAGGTACGATCGGTCTGCCCACGTGCCCGAGGCCCAGGATTTTTGGGGTCGGGGCGTGACATTTATTCTATAAATAAATATTTGTTAAAAGATTGTGGGGATGTCTTACCCTGTGAACTATTAATTTGACCACACCTTTTCCAATTGATAACTTCATACAAGGAGTAAAAGTCCTACTCAATTGGATAAAACTTGGGCAATATAAATTAAAACATCCTGTTTTTTAAAAACCATCACTCTGAAGACAATAGTTTTAATGTTAGAAAAATGTATAAACATAGATCAAGGTAAATTTTCCCAAAAAAAGTCACTAAAAATAAATGGAGAAAAAAATCTATTGGTGAAGCTTTTAAAGCTTACAGTCCAATATGTATATAATCTTGAAGCTTTGTCACCGTTTACTTCTTGGAGAAACCTAAAAGCAGACATCAAAATGGAGATATTATAGATCAATGAAAAAGGAAATGAAGTTAGAAAATTTGAAAGTCATAAATATGAGTAATGAATATATCGGTGACAAGAAACATATATATATATATATATATATATATATATCATCATGATCAATATGAGTAATGAACATATATATCGATATGATTTAAAGTCATAAATCATTAGTTTGGGGTTTCGAAAACATAGAAAATGGCTTCCAAATCAAGATTTAATAGAATGTTTAGCTTTCTTCCTAATATCAGCTTGTGCATGCTATCAATTTTTCAAATACATGTTAATTCTCAACACCTTTTGTTGAAAGTTCTCACATAATGTCTAAACTACCCTTTAGGAGAAGTATCATGGTGTTTACATATTAAATAATTAAAATAAATGTTTTCTAAATCTAATTAAGAGATTAATATTTTTTTAAATGGAGACTAAATTAAAGTGGCAAGAGTTGATAATATCATATGTTAAAAATTCAATTTTCATTTATTTATTTATTTATGGATGTACTGAATAGTTAGTTCATTTAAAATTTGAAGTACTACGGTACATATTTTTGAACATCGACTAAAATATCTAATCCTAAAATTTAGTAGGAGTTTTGTAAATGGCTTTATAAATATCAATAAATATATTATATTTGGATTACATGCCATCCACAGGAAATAGGTTCTCGAAAAATTTGATCAGTTGACGTACATGCCATCCACAGGAAATAACATTCAAATCATCCAAAGGACCAAATATGCCTTTGGAGAGAAGAATGCGCATGCCACTTGTTTGATTTGGTGAAATACTTGAAATATTAAATACGTCCATTATCGATTGAGCTCCATAATATTTTCAGCTTGCTTTAGATCCAAATACAACACCTGCAAACTACATAAAAATTTTGTTGACAATTTGAGTAGCCACACATAAAATAATATTCTATGTAATTTGGTAGTTATAAAAGTGGAGTTTGTTGATCTCTCAATGTCAAGTAATACATACTCTCTCTCTTTCTCTCTCATTGCATCTTAATGTAAGGTAAAGTTATAAATTTAATTTTTTATAATTTCTTAAGTGCATATAACCATATTCATTGATGATATTACACTTGACTTTAAAACATTGATTAAAATCAAAGATATTAAAATAAACGAAACCATAGGAAGGCTTGTGAAAAGAGAATTACTTCTACAAAAACAAAAGATCAATTATTACTTACATGATCTTCAGGTTTCACCTTATAATATGTACGATATGAAATTTGTGCATATGTTTCTAGCATTTGAGAATAACCATGATGAGGTTGCCTAATGAGAACAGTTCCTTTTCGGCATTTTGTACTTAGGCCAATGTTTGATAATATTTTGGTCTTTGAGATGTTTTTGAGAATTCCATTTGGCAACATAGGAGTAATCTGCATATAAGTAATAACAAAGTGTTATATAAGATATAATAGTATAAGTAATTCATAAAATGTTTTTTATAACAATGAAACTATCTTGTGAAAATGCTATTTATTTTAAATGAGGAACTTTTTAAGTATTACATCGGGATATCTAATGTAAAAATATAAATAATATTATTTAAATATAAATCTATGCCTAAATACTTTTTTTTATAAAGTGGATTAACCACGTGTTATTTTATTAATTTGGTAAAAGGTTCCTAGTTGATCCGAGGGTAACATTCAGAAGAAAAGGTTAGACGGTGGCTTCCGGAAAAAATCTTATAAAATAAAATTTTGAATAAAGAATGAATTTTGGAGAAAATAAATTACAAGATGTAATGCCAAAGGTTCTAATAAATAAAATAACAACTTACAAATAAAGGAAACCAGAATCACTGGGCCAAAATCAAAATCAATAAGTAATCGATCTAAGGGGATCTTATCTTATCTTATAGATGTACACTTAACAAAGAATTAAAAAAAAAAAACAACCTCTTCAATGAAATTTTTTTATTTTCCAAGATCCTTCTTATTATGTAAGTTTATTAATAGTAATTTTATAGTATTTACTTAAAGGATAAGATTATTTCACCTGAATGGTGTGATTTTTTTTTTTCAGAAAATGATTATCAAAAGCTGGTTGTTTATATATATCAATGCAATGAAATACCTCTCCATCCTTGTCCTGACAAAAGAAATAGACATGTTTGTTAACTCATTAATTATTAAAAAGAAAATATAATAATATAAAAAAATTAACATATATATAAACCATCACCCAAATAATTATGATAGCGTCATTTTATTCTCACATAAAATGGAAAATGTGAGAATTATGACTCATGCTAGTTGAGATATAAAACCATATTATCTTGATGTTAATATATAAGTCTAAAATGCCTTTAAATTTTTTTGATCATGATTAATTAGTTAAATGCAACTCACTTCTTGTGAAGATTTAACACAAATTTCTTATTAATATATAAAAAATTATCAAATTAGTTATATATATCTGCATTTGAAGCATATCATCAATGATAGCAAAACATAAATTTTGACCTTATGAATATTGTGGTATTTCACAATGTTATCTAAAAAGACTTAGAGAAATTATAGAATTTTTATTTTTAAAGTAATTCAATACAACTTTTAATGCTTTAAGTTGCCTTTATGGATGAAAAAGAAAACATGTGAAATGCATGAAATAATATGTTTGATAGTTCTTATCATGTTGTACTAGCAACAAATGAAATAGTAAGTATTCAAACAATTTCGTATAATTATAAAATTTAAGGAAAAATTTCACTAAACTATAATGTGGTTTCCTTCTTTAACAATTCGGCCTGTGATTTAACTTTGAGCACTTTAGTACGCTATGTTATGCCTCATGAGCATATTGGTGTAGGATTATTCGGTGTTCAAAACACGCAGTGGAAGGCGAAATAATCCAATGGAAGATCTCTTTGTATTTAAAATTTATTTAACTTGTTAAAGATCGGATCTAGAACATACCTTGGAAGGGGATTCACCCTTTTGTTCTAAAACTCTTTGATAATGCGAAGACCCTATGCGTATCCACACCGAGACCAATCTTTGCTATAAACCCTTTGACCAATGAAATCCCAGAACAATTTGAACAATATGTTGTGACTCTCACTTCCCTTGATGGATTGTATCTCTTCTTATTATTGTGTTAACCCATATGCAAGCCTACATATATATAGGTATTTGCATGAGGCTTTTGGGTTTCCCAAAATCTTTTGGTTTTCCAAAAACCAAAACCATCAAGCATGCATGACTTTTGGCTTTCCCAAAACCTTTTGGTTTTTCAAGATATCTTTTGGTTTTCCCAAAACCAAAACCATTAATTATTTATATGTGGCTTTTGGTTTTCCCAAAACCCTTTTTGGATTTTTCCAAACCATATTGTGGCCTTTGGTTTCTCTAAACCACCACATGCATAAATTATTCAATTTGTCAATAATATTATTTATATTCTCTATGCTAGTAAAGAATATAATAACATTCCATTTGGACTAAAAATTTTATTTATTTGATAAATTAAATAATCTAATTTAATCATCAAATAATAAAACAATTAATCCTATAGCAAAGATTAGAACACTCGTTAGTGTGTGACCCCATAGGTTCAATACTAAGCCGGTAGTAAATTAGTCATACTACTTTACTAATCAAGGTTGGTGTCTAGCAACACTCCTTAATGACCGGATAGCATGAAGTATATAATTACTCTCAAGAACCTGTTGAAGAATAATGTAATATTTTCCTTCTGTCAATAAAGCTCTGGGTCAACCCTAGGATATGGTTGGATTGTCAAATCCCGATAGGTTACCAACTATGTTTCATGTCAATTATAACCGACCGACGAATGACTTAAGAAATTCTTTTCTTCTTCATTCTTTTGCCCTGTCCAAGGTCTTAATTTAGTCGTTATAGATAATGACAACATAGAGCTCAAACTCATTACCAAGAGTTGACAGATTCCATCTTGATTAATCATTAATTCTACAAGTATTTAATCATACCCAATATTCTTTCAACTATCGTCCTTAGGTAATAGGTGTCCGGAATCAAAGTATGATAAATAACTTGTTAATTACTATGATGATCTCAGGTCAAAGGAAACTATTATATCGCATTCTTCAAAAGAATATCCTATTGACAGCTTATGGTAATAATACCCATTAGGAATTCTTAATTGAGTCAGTTCAATGATCATATCTCCATATGCATCATCTATATATATATGTGATTTAGTTAATGAGATTAGCTAATCTTTATCTTATAGAGACTATCACACATATATTGATCTAACCGGATCACTAATGTCCTAAGCTTAATGATCATGTGATCAAGAACAATTTAGATTAAATTGTTAAGACTTGACTCTCATTATTATGATCTCCATCATAATATCTAGTCTCTAAATTTAATCAAGGACATATCAACATATTAAACAACTAATATGATAACAAAAGAAAGTTAATGTCATATATTAATCAAACTATATTGTTTGCAATGTGTTCAAATCATTACACAAGAGATTGGGTCTAGGGCATATCAACTATATCCCTAACAATTGGTCCCAACCTATTAAAATTGTTGACGTGGCATAAAAAAATGATAGAAAATAACCTTTTTACCCCTTATATAAAAACATGATATCAATGGCATACTAAAGTGACATTTTTATATAAGGGATAAAAAGGTCATTTTATATCTTTTTTTTAATGCCACATCAGCATTTTTAATGGGTTGGCACCAATATGCTCATGGGGTGCACCATAGGGTACTAAAGTGCTTAAAGTCAAACCACAGGCATTGAAATGATAAAGAGGCAAACTATAGGATAGTTTAGTGAAATTTCCCAAAATTTAATAATAATTTTAATAAAACTCAATCAATACTCTCCATTATTGTGTATAAAAAAGCAAAATACTAAATACATTCTAAATACCTTTATGGTCTTGATCGAAGTCTTACTCAATGGGTTAAGGTTCCACTTAGACCTCTTCTCTTTCTCTTTAGGACGAATTGATGAGCTTCCAACAAGTGCAATGCTCAACAATAGAAGAATAAGCCCAAATTGGAAATCATACCCTTTTTTGTGATGTTCCATTGCTATTCATGGAATTCAATATCAAGGACATCTACTTATATAATCTTCCATGTGCAATCCTACATAATGGCATGGGATGTATCTTAAATTACCTCATTAATTATGTATTTATTATATAGTTATGCAACTTTTATGACTTCATTAAATATGAATTTATTATCATTTTTATTGGGTTTTTATTTTGAGTGGTTATTTTTTTTGAGTTTTTACTTGCCACCCTCTGAAAAACAGTCAAATCAATTGTTACCCTCGTATTTTTCAATAATACCCCAAACCCCCTCTTTTAGTTTTATTATACTTGTCACCCTAGGTTAATTATATAAATAGTTTCTCAACTTTTGTCATATTTGATTACACCTCTTTACATGGAATGCATGCGTATGGAAAAAACAAAGACTGGCGATTCTGATTACACCTCTTTACACCTAGAATGACTTGCTTTTTTCTTGATAAATACCTATATAATGACTTTCTTGAATTCATTCAGTTGGTTTTGGCGTTTGCTACGTTGTATGATCGTATGCATGCAAAGGTGGTGCATTGTTATGTGAAACTTAAAATGTAAAAATTTTGTGAGAAAATTAAAAGTGTTTCTTTCATGCAATTTGAAGAAAGAAGCCTAGTTTGTAGAGACTTGTGGAGAATGGGCAAACTTAGAGTAGGTTGAGTGAGAAAATGTTAAAAGATACCAACTTTCTAAAAAAAAAAAAAAAAAAAAAATTGCGGGTTTGAAACATTCATAAGCAGTGACTTGCCTACATTTATATATAAAAAATTTTAAAAAATTGAAATTAATTTTATGTAGAGAGATGATATTGGCTTTTAAAAACTTAATTATAAATTATTAAAAAACAGTAAAGTGAAAATTAACCATAAGTATAATCAATGACAATTTAAATAGCCGATAGAAATATGAAACTTATCTAAATAAAATTTATAGCTCATGTTTTTTTGTATAACCTCCATAATTTTAAACCAGATGCCCCCTCTTGTCCAACTACATCAACATCAAAACTATCTGTGCCCACCAAAGAACCATTGGTCTAGCTGTATCTCGGGTTCTATGCATTGGGTAATTCTCTTTATTGAGTAAGCTCTCAGTTTCGAATCCTCGCCCCCGTAAATGGGGGGAGCAATTTAGTTAATTCACTTGGTAAGCACAAAGCTCTCAGGTTCGAGTCCCCACATCTGTATGTGCACGGTGAAGGGTCAAGGGTGCCCGTCACCTAAGGCCACACCCCTTGACATGCCCTCTGGGGAGGTCTTTATGGCCTATGTCAAAAAAAAAGGGAACTATATGCGCCCAAGTTGTTAAATAGTCTATAATTTCCTGTTTGCCAAACAGTAAATACCAATTTAAAGATGTTACATTCTGTCAAAAGACAAGAAATTAGGACATTCATTCAAGGATTCAAAAAGTCATGGTTCAAGATATGAGATATGACCAAGGTAATGTGATATGCTTGGGAATAGAGTCGGGGATGCTATATGCCTGGGAATATTGTGGTAATGTGATATGACCATGTTTGGTTTATGTTTGGTTGGTTAAGGTAATTAACTTTGTAATGTTTCAAATTTCCCAAAATGCCATTCTATATAAAATTTTGAGTAAATTTAAATTTAAATTAAAATAAAGTTTTAATTAAAATTAATTAAATTTTAATACCAAAATTAATTATGACACATTTTCTGAAATAAACTTGTATCTAAAATTTTGATCAAATATCAAATAATAATAATAATAATAATAATAATAATAATAATAATAATAATGGTAATAATAATTAGTATAATATTAATTTGTAATAATAAATAATAATTAATATTAATTATTATTATTATTAATTAGTAATAAATAATAATAATGATTATTATTATTATTAGAGCAAATTAATTATTAGTCGTTTACACTATTCCATACTATTTCCCCTTTAACTAAACCCCACCCAAAACACTATTTACATTAAGCCCCTAAACACCCCTACCTAGGGACCATATGGCAAATACTTCACTATTCAAGGGATGAATAGTGAATTACCTATTATTATTATTATTATTATTATTATTATTATTATTATTATATGATAAAAGAATGGAGGGCAAAATGGGTATCCATATTACCATCAACTTGGTAATGTGGATAGACACCTATTTTGGTGGTAATCTATATTACCACCAATATGGTAATGTGGAGTAAGTTGGTAATGTGAATTACCAACTTATTCCCACTACTACCTTTGCCAAACATGGTAATGTTTTCACATTACCGCCTCATTTCTGAGAATGTGAAAATATTACCCCCAACCAAACACCCATGTTATCTTGTCATCTTCTCCAAGCCAGGCTTCATACCACTTGCATAAATTGGATTAGTGATAAAACTAGTAAATAACCCTTTGCAATGCTCAAGATTTAAAAAAAAAAAATTAATATAGATAAATTTTAAAAATTAAAATATCTAAATTTATGAGAAAATTTCAAAATCCCAATCTAGGTTTTTTTTTTTAGAATTCAAATTATATGTAACCTATAGAGTAATAGACTCTCATAAATATATAGATAATTAGATATTTTTTGAAATAAAAATACTCCTGAATATAGATAGACTTTTTAAATTAAAAAAATAAATTTTTTTCATAAAATTTCAAAATCCTAATCTAATTTATTTGAATTTTTTTTAAAATTAAAATTATGATAGACTCCCATAAATATATAGATAGATACTTTTTAAAATTAAAAATATTAATATAGATATATTTTTTAAAGTTAAAAAATATAAAATTATAAGAAAACTCCAAATCCCAACTTATTTTTCTTTTTTCTTTTTTGAATTTTTAGCTAGATATTTTTAAAAATTAAAAATACTCCTTTTAAAATGCCAATTTTTTTATATTTTAAAATTAAAATTATATGTAACCAATAGACTCCCATATTATATGGATAGATAATTTTAAAAGTAAATATACTCCTTAGTAAAGTTGATAGATTTTTTAAAATAAAAAAATCCAAAATTTTGAATAAATTTCAAAATAATAATCTGAGTTTTTGAATTTTTAAAATTAAAATTATTTGTGAAAGATAGATACTTTTTAAAATTAAAAATAAAAATTTCCAAAACCTCATTCTAATTTTTTTGGTTTTCTTGGATATTTTAATATTGTCAAATCTACCATTTGGTTAAATTACTTACAAACAATCCAATCAAATTCTTGTGGGAAACATGACACAGAACGTTGTATTGCTATTTGGTGTCTCCAATCCCGCCAACTCCATAGTCAGCAGCTACTTCTCTTAATAAACTTGTTGTAATGTTTTTTCTCTCTCTTAATCAAGATTATAGCTCATAGTTACATTAAAAACCCTTAAAATAATATGAAACAATGCACATAAGCCACAAATATGATATGTTTCAAATATTTGTAATACAACCCATACAAGTCATTATTTATTACAAATATTTACAATACAATCCATAAAAGTCGTTATTTCTTTTTAATATTTACATTATGATATAAAGTGGCTACAGATCTCTACGACAAGTAGGGCAAGTCCTACTGTGTCTAAGCCACTCTCTAATACAAGTATCATGAAAAAAATGACTGCAGGGTAGTGTGCGGATACTATCATCTGTATGATATGAATCAAGACATATCACACACTCCTCGTCATGTAACTCGTCTGACACAGTCATCCTATAAGAAGAGACGGGAAATAACTCTATGTCTGAAGTTCCTAAATTACTGCTACGCCTACTAAGTATCTCCTGAAAAATTTATATGATATGAAATTGATCCGTAAAACACGCATATAAAATACTACAAATAGTAATCACACCTAAAACAATAACAAATATCAATAAAAATATTGGTGATCGTAGTATCTTCCAAATGGAGTGAACGACCTCAGTGAGCCAAGTTTTTTTCTCTGCAATGATAAACAAATGTATTTTAAATATAAAAATAAAACTAGATTTTTTTAGAAATAAATATATAAAATATATAATAATAAAAATAGTTGCCCGGATTAATAATAACAAAAAAAAAAGCTTGAGTCAAGGTTTAATTGATTTACCTGAAGAATGATCGTAAGAGCTAAGCAGCTTCCTATGATGGAAGTCCAGAATGATGGATCTTGTGCCATCGTATCCATCATCTATCAATAATCAATAATGAAATAAAAATTAAATTATTTTTATAATACTTACACTACAGGAAATATTGTCTATAGCGGCGGATATATCCGCCGCTATAGTTTACTTTTCCGCCGCTATATACATATAGAGGCGGATATCGCACGCAAATC
This sequence comes from Dioscorea zingiberensis, assembly GCA_026586065.1. Lineage (NCBI taxonomy): Eukaryota > Viridiplantae > Streptophyta > Magnoliopsida > Dioscoreales > Dioscoreaceae > Dioscorea > Dioscorea zingiberensis. The sequence continues at coordinate 27,734,876 of CM048827.1, forward strand.
GCACGCCGTTAAAGGCTCCGTCGGTGTAGGTTTTAGCGGCGGATAATCCACCTATAGCGGCGGATATATCCGCCGCTATAAAGTTGCCTGTAGCGGATGATTGCGACCTATAGCGGCGGAAATTTCCGCCGCTATATGTCTAACCGATGTAACGCCGTTAACTGTGATCTATAGCGGCGGAAATATCCGCCGCTATATAACATACAGCGGCGGATATATCCGCCGCTATAGGATCTATAGCAGCGGATAAATCCGCCGCTATAGACTCTGTTATCATGTGTGGACCTATAGCGGCGGATATATCCGCCGCTATAGTACTTATAGGGTATATATTAATAATAATAATAATAATAATAATAATAATAACAACAACATTACACAAATAACCCTAAAAATATCTGAAAAGGCCAAATTTATTAATAATAAAAAAACACTTTATTTAATTAATAATAAATACATTCACATTCCAATAACAATACCCAATTTATCAACACAAATAATGAAAAATATATACATAAACATATATGATTTTTACAAGCAACAGTGACATTTACAAAGCCATGCATTAAAAAACCTACAACAAACCTACAACTTCTGCTCACAAAGCACCTTCACATAGAACTCATCCTCATCCAACTGCTTGACTTCAACTTGAGGCTGCAACACCATTAAAGTTTCATTAGAACAAGCAGCATCTTTCATCCTTCAGTTATAACCTGCCTAAAAGTGATTAAATACAAAAATAGGATGAAATTAATGAGATGGTAAGATATTTCCAACAAGTAAACATGAGACATCTAAACATACCCGTGCTTATGAAGTGTTACAAAATTCACTTGGGAGCCAACTCCAACTACCAGCTAAGATACCATTTGCTAATATGAACTGTAAGAAATACAGATCAACACATTCTTCTATCCAAGCCTACTTCACAAGCCTTTGCACTTGCTCTTGCCTGCATAAACAAATCATTTTGATTCATTAATGGACAAAGAATGATTCCCATATGAATGCAAGTTGAGATTAATAAAAAAAAACAAATGGCTTGATCTTGAAAAGGAATACAAGAAAGAATACTTTGATTTTAGAATAATAAAAGAGTAAATTCATTCTGATAAGAACATAACATTCAGAAAACTAATAAACTTAGTATCAGGATGACAATTAAAGTATACAAGAGTAAATTAAAAAACCAGATCTTACTTGAATAGATATGACAATTGTTGGATCACTGACAGGAAACTGATCACCACCACTTCTTGTTAAGTTTAAGCTTTTGCCACTTCTGCTTAACTGGATTGGAGTATTTTACACTTGCCAACATTTAGCTAGATAATAAAAGTGATTTCACCTTCTATACCAGTGATTTGACCAAGAATTGAAGTTACCATATCAAATTTCTTTATCATGCCTTCGTTAACAGCCTTCAAGCTTTTATTCTCTTCTAACAGCTCTCGGCGTGTAGGTCGTGGTCCATGCATATTTTTAGGTGAAACACCTAGACCATGTAATCTACATCGCCCATGACTATCGTGTCCCATAACTTGGGAGAAGATTTCATCCCTAGCTAGAGGGATACCTTGGGACTCTTGTGGTAATTGGGACACTAAAGCATTCATTTGAGACTGTTTTAAAAAAGATACAATTTAATTTGATGATGTAAATATTATATAAGTAGAGAAAGCAAAATTTGATAGATACATACAAAATTCTAAGGAAAAGCGTTGAAGAAGTTCATGAAATCACCAATTGATTTATGTGAGCCAAAACACTTTACAAAATGAGCATATTATTACAAGTATTTGGATAGTTATGAAATGAAAAACATATAGATCTAATTGGAAATTTTCTACATGCAAGACAAATCACTAAAAATCAGGTTCTACATACAAGAAAAATTAAAGATATTACAATAACTATAATCCTATTTTCAACAGCCCAATTAAGAAAGAATATTATAAGCACAAAGAAAGTGCATTCTTACCACCTAGTTCTTAAGAAATTTCTTTGTGATTCTCTTGGTTTCTTAAGCTCCTTCAAATGGATGTACCTGTAAATTATCCAAGTCAAAATGTGGATAAAAGCTTGGAATTTGAATAATTTTTATTTTATAGAATTAGATAATTTTTGTTGATGCAATATTGAGTTGTGTAACCAATTTCTCCATTTTATAGTTAATTAGTTCAGAATACTATTGACTTTATTTATTAAATTTAATGTAGCTAGTTAGATCATAAACCACAGACAATTTAATGTAGCTAGTTAGATCATAAAACAGGCTTATTCTGACAAAATACAGAATGCTGATGGCTGTGATCCAACTCTCAAATCAAAGACATTTCACCCAACACATACTTAGAATACTTCAACAGAGGGTTGAAGACAGCAATTGGAGAACAAAAGCCACAACTGATTCTTGTAGACATCTACTATAGGAAAGAAGGGATTGGGAGTTCCAATTGATTAACAGAGACAGGGATTGGGACATCTACTATAGGTTGAAGTCATAAAGCAAAACAAACATGACACGTGAAAGAGGTACATTGATTGCGAGGAGATGCAAATTCAGCCAACAACGTTAACATAAGTAAACCAAAAGAAATCTAAGAATACGAATTAAAATAGAAATTAAAAAAAAGGGAAATCCAAAGAGATCGAGAAGAAGAGAGAGAGAGAGATCCATGGAGATTGGAGAGAAGTAGTGAAGGATGAAACTCACAACCGGTTTCATGAGTGGCGTGGGCGAAGAAAGCGGCGATCTCGCGTTTAGAGTCGTCGTGGGAGCAGATGCGGCCGAAGGCCAGGTTGGAGGCGAGCGCTTCGAGGAACGCGGCGCGGGTGTAGAAGCTTTTGCGCTTGCAGCTTGCGGGGGACTTGGAGATGATGCCGTCGAGAGATGAGATGGGTGCGCGCGTTGCGAGGGCCAAGGGACGAAGTGGCCGCGCGGAGAGGAGGGCGTGCAGTGGTGGGAGTGATTGGGGAACAAGCACGAAAGAGAGGGGCAAACGGCAAGGATTCGATCGAACCGGCGGCAAACGGCAGTGAAAAGCATGAAGGAGACGGGCAGGAGGGGGAGTGTTTTAATCGAGACCTATAGCGGCGGATATTAATATCCGCCGCTATATATTTGGTTATATTCCCCTATAACTCATCGTCAAGCCTAGCCTATGGGTTTATAGCAGCGGATTACCATATCGGACGCTATTGATGTATCTATAGAGGCGGATATAGTAATCCGCCGCAATAGATATTTACTATAGCGGCGGATTTAAAAATCCGCCGCAATAAACGAACTTTCTTGTAGTGTTATTACAAACAAATAAATAAATAAATGAAAAGAAATGTAAGAAAAAATATAAAAAAATAAAATAAACTTACCGTCACTAAAAGTCATCATAACTGAAAAAAATCCCAATATCAGGATGATAGGTAAAATGCGTGTAACGGCCTTCTGGAAGTCCATGATCAACTAATCAAAAGAATCAATATAAGACAAATAATTAAACTATAAAAATACTAATAGGAATATTTAAAGTATTAGAAACTCTGATAAGGAATGAAACTCTATTCATACAGCTCCATTTATTTGTTTTTAATATTAAAATTTTTCATTTGCAAAAATAAACCAAATTTCATTAAGGCAAAACCGATTGTAATGCATTCGGGTTGGGTCCATGCACAAGCCACATGCATAGTTGGGTCCATGCACAGGCCACAAACATGACTAATATATAATCTATACTCTATGCTGCTGTGATTCCAGTCCATTACTCCTATAATGTATGCCCTACTTGATCTCACTAGTTATGAAAGCTTTGATTTTGAACTCTATGAGCATGTAGCTGTCCTAGAAACATATTTCTGTCCCCAAGAACTGGGAATGAGTGTAGGACTCAGTGAGGAAAGTTAAGCTTGATTAAACCTTTTTCTGGTTGATCTTAAGAGTATATTTGATGACTCCTTGGTATGCATAAATTCTGGAATTTCTTCACTTGATGCAATAGTCTCCACGCGTAATTTTGCTGACCTTTAGATATGAGAATCTATACCTTTCTATGTTTCCAAGTCCCTTGTTACCAGCATTCTGGAACATATGACTTGCAGTTCTCCTATAATTTTCAATTAGAATAACCTTGCTAATTTCTATGGTAATGAACAAGTATAGAAGAGCAGACTCACACCCTTGAATAAGGTGAAATCTAATCCTAGCTCCTGCAGTTTAATCAGGATTTCCTTTTGGGATCCAATACAACAGCTTAGTTTCTTTTGATCTGCTGTGGAATGGGAGTATTGGGCTGGTTGATTTAGGGTTTAGGGTTTAGGGTTTAGGGATATGAAAGAATTCTTTTCATACTCGGTGAGATCGATTACATAGACATGCAAAGGTTAGTGTACTTCCTTGCATCCCATTACTATTTTCCCTTGGTAATTGGTTTCCTTTAATCATGAATTACTTCAATTGCGCGCTACAGTGAGTCAGAAAGATCTCAACTGGCATTTGTGACATTCAAGGATTCACAAGGAGCAGATACAGCTATGCTTCTCTCAGTAAGGAATCATGTTAACTTATTATCTTCTACATCTTTTCTCAGTGCAACATTAATTCAGTTTCTATTCATCCTAGGGAGCAACTATATATAGCTGATCTTTCTGTCAGTATAACACAAGTTATTGACTACCATCCGCCACCGGAAGCATACAAACAACCAATAGTGAGTATCGGCATTTCTATTTTCTTAAACTTTCTCGTTCTGCGGGAAAGAGAAATAGTTTCCTTGAAGATCAGGTTAGAAACACCATTATGTTTATAATATGAGACTCCATGAAGTTAAACACAAGTTAAAAAAGTTTCTCAAATCATCCATTCAAGCATTTCCCATGTTCTACTTCATACCCAGTTAAGAGAAATCTGATTAAACAAAGTTTCATTGTTTAAGACTTTCAGATCATTCAAACGCTCTTTAAATGAATGCGAAAGAATGGAAACATGCCTCTATTAATTAAACAAAGAGTGAGTTATAAACAAAAAGAGTTTGTTTCATGTTGTTTTCATTTCTCTAAAAATAAATTTGTAGTCATCAAATTATTACATTTGTTAATATAAAGATTATTATATCTTTATAATCTTAAAAACATTAATAAATATTTTTTACATGTCCTAAACTTCTTTAATTTCTTTAAATATGGATTATTATTTCTATTATCCGTATCCTAGAATGCACCCAAAAATTCAAAAGATACGGGGATATGGATAATAGAAATAATAATCCATCTCCAATATTACCCGTAAACCTAAACCAACTCTTCTCTTTTCTTCTGTAAATTTAAATTTAAAAAACATAACCAAAAAATTATAATTAATGCGCCATAAAAAGTAAACTCTAATTCTTAAGACTTAAGAGTGCATGATCGCATAATATTGAAATGTAGCATAAAAAAAAAACTAACTAACTAACTAACATGAAATCACAACCAATATCGATCAGAACATACAAGTAGCATTAATTTACATAACATAACACGGAATCAACCAGAAAACATTAAAAATCAGAAAAAGGAGAGAGAAAATAAGAAGGAAGAGAAAGCACTTGATGCATGCATGATGGGGAGGAAGCCAGGGAGGCGATGAGCTGAATTACCTGGAGATTCGCCGGCAGCAACCAGCACAGGCTCGTCGTAGGGCGAGCTGCGAGTGTTAGGATCGAGCTATTCGAATTTGTGAAAACCTTTAACTTATGAAAAAAGGGATAGAAAAGAAAAGGTGATTATAATATATAAGCCAAAGGTATTAATTGCAGCATTTAAATTTTCAAGTTACAGCAAAAAAAAAAAACAAACAGCTTGCCCATAAATGGAAAGTTTAAAGAATACAAACATACCTCTATTAAACTAAAGGTGAATTATAAACATAAAGAGTTTGTTTAATGTTGTTTTCATTGTTCTAAAATTAATAAATTTATAGTCATCAAATTATTATTTTTGTTTATATGAAGATTAGTTATTATATCTTTATAATCTAATTAAAAACATAAATTAATATACCCTGCCGGATTAAGGCTGGTGGCGATGGAGGGAGGGGGGACTGGACGTGGAGGACGAGGAACTCTCCGCCGGATTTGGAGTTCGATGAAGGGCGAAGGCGGAGGTTGGTACGTAATTATGAGCCCAGCGGAGGGCGTTCATGCTCTCCTCGCTGTCATCCACTGCGATGACCACAAGGCCGAGGTTGCCCGTCGCCATGAAAAGCTGGCGGTGAAGCTCGATGAAGCTTCTTCGAATTAATGGAAGCGTGATTGCTTTGCCGTCATTCTCGTCATCGTTATTTCAAGCCACAGTGACTTCAGGACTGAAGAGTTCGCAGTCGCCGGTGTTCTGGTTGGTTTTGACTTTTAAGTTTTTAACGTGTAGTTATTTTAGATTTTACCCCCTTGGAAACCTTGAAATTTTTTCTTAACAAAATATTTTGGTTTTTTTTTTCTTTCTTTTTTTAACTTAATGCCTGCAAAACTTACATTACCTCGTTGAGGTGTATACCAACAATTGTCAGCGTTTGGAGAGGGGGGTGGGGCAGTGTAAAGAATAAATAAATCTCTTTTTCAATTTGTAATTATATGTTTTTATTTAAGAGTAAATGAGCAAGTGTTTGTTTGGTTAAATCATGCATATAGTAAATATTTTTCTTAGTTTCCATTTAATTGATTTGTACTATACTGGTGTAAATAGCAATGACCCAAGAACCTTTTTATTTTGATTTAGTTGGAGTTAAAATTGGAAAATTAGGAATATATATATATATATATATATATATATATATATATATAATTGAACAAACATGAAACTCGAGCTCAACATAGAGTGCGGGTGAAAGTATAGAGTGCAAGAAGAGATGTTCGTTCATCTCCACCACCTCTTCTTCATAAGATTCAGGTGACATCTATCTATCTATGTCTAAGTTAACCATGATAAGGACCCTATTATAGATCAGCAACCAACCACACAACAACACTAACCTTAAGAGAAACCCTTGCACGATGATTAATAACTTTGTTGACACTTAATTTTTAGATTATTTGATAATATGAATTCTATTAATTTAACGAATCAAATGTATGTAAATGTATGTAAATGCTCACAACAATGGCACCTCCAACACAACCGTTTCCCTCCCCCTCCAATTAGAAACTCCCTTCTCATGCCTCAGCAACAGTACATCAATTGATAATAATATCGGACTATGTGAAAAGATCAACATTGGGATGCATGCCACTTCTATTGTATAATAAATATAGATGTCAATCAAAGGTTTCATAGCGCACAGCATTAAAACCCTTGGATTCCGTGTGTTGGAAAATTCTCCCGAAAAGTCTCGAGATCAAGTGCTCAGTCTCATAGATGTGGTAAATAAGTTTGGCAAGGATGCATTGAAGAGCCCCAAGTCTTTTGATGAGAGGCATAACTTGGTGTCCAATGCCTCTGCAACAGTGGCATCAATTGATAGGAAGATCGGACTGAGTGAAAAGATCAGCATTGGGACATGGATGGTGAGTGAGAAGGTTAGAGAGGTTGATGAACGTTTGCAGGTGTCTGAGATCAGAAAGTCAACCATTGCTGCAGCTGAGCAGACGGCGAGCAGTGCCGGTTCAACACTCATGAGCAACCAGTATGTCTCAACTGGTGCTTCATGGGTGTCAAGTGCATTCAGTATGGCTGTAAAGGCTGCCGGAGATGTCAGCATCATGACTAAAGAGAAGGTACATGGACAAGGCAGAAGTGGAGAAGGAGATTATTCCTTATTAACATACTATCAAAGCATAGAATCTTCTGTGTTTTTGACTTGTTTAAAAGAATACTTAATTTTGAAGTCAAAGTTGATGATGGCTTAAAGAACTTCCTGGCATCTATATATTATATATTACTCTCTAACAAGTTTTCTTCATCAGAGCAATAACAAATCATGTCCATGACTTTGAGCAGAAGTTTGGAAGTGGGTTGAAGACAATTTCGGGAACATACCTTTGGTGAATAGTCTTTAATTTGTGTTGTCTTCTATGTTCTTCTTCAACTAAGAAAGATTTGAATGAAGAGCACGAGAGCAAAAGAGAAGATCTGGCGATCGCTGGAAATCTTGCAGCTCAGAAGCAATTCAGGCAACGCAGTCTTGTTCCTTGATGTTTGTCTCTCTGTTATGCTAGTATTTGTGGCGTCGTTTGAAACAAATGATCTGTTTTTCAAGTGATGAACTTTAATGGATGTCTGAGTTAGAGCCTTAATGAATGATTAGAACTATGATTATATGTAAATATAGCATTGTTTTTTCTTTTAAAACTGCTCTATTGAGAGAAAGTGAAACAAAAAGCAAAATTAGGCTAAAAAATACAGAGAATTGGAAAGAGAAAAGGAAACTTGAGTTGGAAAAGCATTGATGCTAAAATCTCTATTTGAATTACTTCGGAGGATGATAGTTTCATGTTTTGTTGGAAAGAGAGAATTTTCATCATACCACTAACCATAAATAGGTTGGTCAATGAGGGAAGCTTTGTTTAAAAAAAAATATTGGTTTCATGGGGGTGGATTACTACTAAAATAAATGCATTAATGGTGATATAAAAGAAATGCATTAAAAAAAAGTAAATATGCTTAGGCAACGTTAATGGTGTCAATTTGGTGGTCTGTGGATTTTTGTTGCTTGCCACAATGCTATAAGGAACAAAGCAAACAAGCAAAGCAAGAGAGCCTTTTCCCGTTCTGAGAAGGTAAGGGAGAGGGTTTCATATTCATTTATTTACAACATTAATTCAGAAGAGAGGTTGAGTGTTCAGTTCAGTGCATAACATTATAATTTCTTAAAAGGGTTAGGTCAGGCTTTCTTTCCTTCCAGCTGTAACTCAATGTTGAGATTGAGATTCCTCCTTAAAATAAAATAAAAGTAGTTCTTTCCTCCATGAAAGAATAACTTGCCTGGTGTTTGCCATCTGATTTCTTCCTATTTTCCATTTTCTTGCGTCGCCTATGTTTCTTTAAGGAAGTACCGGAACTTTTTCCTAAGGATAGGAGAGAAAAACGAGGACTTCTGGTCCATGAAGGCCCTACTTTTTTCTTGACCGGACCAGTCAAGCTGATGTGTATTAATTTTGATAATTAATGTGTAGCATTTGGTTGAATAAAAAAAAGTTTATAATATTTATAAAAAAAGCCGGGGAAGGGGGGTTTATAATTTTTCATTTTTTCCCTTTTTCTACTTTTTAGTGATTTTCTTGGTTTTCCTATTTCTATTTAATTTTCTGTGTTTTTTTAGATTTTTTATTTTATTTTTTAAATTAATGCATCACTTGCGTGCTTGCCCGACACTGTATGAACAAAAAACTAGCTAGGTTGTGTTTCATGTCGGGCCGATCCTCGATTTTATGGGCCGTGCCGGCACGCACATGCACAATGCTCAGTACAAGTGGGGCCTGTGTTGAACCTGTTTGACATGTATAATAATAAAATCATATTATTTAATAAATTTAATTATATAACTAAATATCATATTAATAATACTACCTTCTTCTTTTTTTAATCCTATTTATTTTCGTATTATTATGCAACAAAAAAGCAGGGAACAAAATATGTTGTCTCTGGTTTTGAGAATAAAATACTCAAAAAACTTTATCAGCTTTTATTCATAAATAATACCATTTTATCAAATGAGTTGTTTAATAAAAATAAATTATGATTTTATTTAATTTTAATTTAATCCATCTATATTGTGCTACACAACAACATGGAAGAAATATTAACATTTCAAGATAGTGGAGAAATTTCAGACACACATGAATAGATCCATTTAAAGATTAGTTCCCCCACAAGTTAATCAGTCAACAAAGGTTCTTGTTTATAGTTTGAGTGAGTTGGATTTTATAATGTTTGTTCAGTCCCAAAGTATTAAATTACCTTAACTAGGTAATTAAATAAATCCACAACTTACTACCTTTACAAATAAAGATGGTTGGTCCACTCACTCTTATCTCTCACCCAAAAAAAGAAAAAAAAAACAGAGAGAGGTTGGCATGCACACATATATATAAGAAGAAAAGAAAAGCACAACTCCACAATCATAAGCAAAGAATGATGATTTTTAATAACCAATAAATCAAAAAATATAAAAAATATATTTTCATGACTTACGTACCTTATCAGAACCTCATTGACAGAGGTTTAGTGGCACTCAGTGGTAACATTCATGTCAATTAACCCCGCCTACCTTATCATGAGCTAATTTCCATTGATTTTCTGGATTTTTATAATTTTTCATTTTTCTACTTTGTAGTGATTTTCTTTGTTTTCCTATTTTTTATTTTGTTTTTTGTGATTTTTGATATTTATTATTATTTTTTTAAATTCATGCGTCGCCTACGTGCTTGCCCGACATGGTACAAACCTTAATCGTTCTAAAGGCCGCCCAGCCTAAGGCGCCTAGGGCTGAGGGCGAAGGCCCCGATTTTCATGGCGGTGACTCACGGTGCGGTAGCCGATTAATCGGGGCTTGCTAAAGCAAGGCCGAAATTCAGCTGGGGTTCTAGGGTTACTTTTGAGTTTTGACTCATTTTCGATTTTCAACTTTCAAGTCCGCTACTTCGTTTCTTTTAGTATAGACAACTTTCAAGTCTTTATGGAAACCAAGTACCACTATTGCAAAAAATGGCTAAAAGAATAATTGGCTTGACTACAAGTTCATCCGGATGTGAAAGAAATTGGAGTGCTTTTGAGGGGGTAAGTACTCGTTTAATTTGGTTATGCACTCATACAAACTAGTAAGTAGTAAGTATCAATATAGTTTGTCAATTGATTTTTTTTTTTAAAATATAGATACATACAAAGAAAAGGAATAGACTAGATACAACAAGGTTACACAATCTAGTGTATGTCCAATTCAATGCAAGGATTATGAATAAGAAAAGAAGAGAGGAGAAGAATGTGGATGTATTACTTGCTAGTGAAGCATCTATGGCACAAGGATGGATTGTTGATGGTGGTGATGAAGATGAGTCGGATCTTACGAGTGATGGAGATGATATGGGAGTGGATAGTAGCCAAGTTTCTAGGAGATGTTCTAGATTTTAAGAAATTAGAGAACTTCCTTGAGGATGATTTTTATATCGGATGAAGAGGAAGAGGATCTGATGGACTTTGAGTTGAGTTACACACGGAAGAAGTGCTAGAGGGATGTGGAGAAGAAGAGTTTGAGGCATAACCCCATAGGCTTCCAAGAATCTACTTTGTTTATTTCATATCGCTTTTTATTTCTAAATTTCCAAGAACATTGTTGTTGAACATTTTATTTATTTTTGAAGTAATTTTTACTATTTTGGAACATTAAAATGCTTTTTATAAGTCTATTATATATTTATTTGTTATTACAAATAATAAAAATATATTAAAAAATAAAAACCGCCTAGGCGTCCGATTAATCGTCCGTAGGCTGGTGGTATCGTCTCAAGGGAGTTTCCAACGTTTTTTAGAACCTTGGGTACAAGTAAAAACACTAGCTAGGTCGTGATTCATGACGGCTGATCCTTAGTTTTACAGGCCGTGCCGGCACACATATGCACAATGCTCAGCACAGGTAGGCCCATGTCGAACCTGTTTGACATGTATAATAATAAAAAACATATTATTTAATAAATTTAGTAATATATCCAAATAGAGACAATTATTTATTAGTCCTTGTAATAGTGTTGGGGTCCATACCCAACACACTATACACTAAACCACCCCCCCCCAACACCTACCCCATGGACTATATGGGATTTTGACACTATTACAGGGACTAATAGTTAATTATCCTATCCAAATATCATATTAATAATACTACCTTCCCATTTTCTTTAATTCTATTTATTTTCTTATAATTATGCAAAAAAAAACAGGGAACAAAATATGTTGTCTCCTGTTTAGAGAATAAAATACTCACAAAACTTTATCCACTTTTATTCATAAATAATACCATTTAATCAAATGAGTTGTTTAATAAAAATAACTTATGATTTTATTCAATATTAATTTAATCCATCTATATCGTGCTACACAACAACATGGTCGAAATATTAACATTTCAAGATACTGGATAAATTTCAGAAACACATGAATAGATTCATTTAAAGATCAATTCGCTCACAAGTTAACCAGTCAACAAAGTTTCTTATTTATAGTTTGAGTGAGTTCCATTTTATACTATTTGTTCAGTTCCAAAGTATTAAATTATCATAACTAGGTAATTAAATAAATCCATAACTTACTACCTTTGCAGATAAAGATGGTTGGCCCACTCACTCTCTCACACAAAAAGAAGAGAGAGGTTGGCATGTGCACATATATATAACAAGAAAAGAATTGCACAACTCCACAATCATAAACAAATAATGATGATTTTTAAAAACCAATAAATTAAAAAATTAAAAAAATATTTTCATGGCTAACCTTTATTATCATAACCTCGTTAAGAGAGATTTCCACTCAATACATAAATATTAAAATAATCTATAGTCATCGCTATTTTATATGTGACTATAAAACTGTTTTTAGTCACATATTTCTTTTTTCATGAGTATAGATTATATATTAGTTATGTGTAGATTTATATACTTCCCTCATAATAATTTATGGTCATAGTTATTATATTTGTAATATAATTCAAATAAAGAAAAAAAAATATTTTATTTTATTCAATTTTTTTACTAAAAAACCCCATATATTTTAAACATAAATATCATTTTTAATGATAATTATAAGAGTAATTCTTTATTTAAAAAATAATTTATAAATAAAATATTTGTGTTTTTTTTATATAAAATATTTGTTAATATTACCTCACAAACAAAGTAAAAAAATTTCTAGAGAGTAAAATATAAAAACACAAAAAAAGACCTAAACTTTGAAAGGCGCGGCGCGGATGAGATCTCCACCACCCTTCTCTAATCTCTCCCTCGATCCCGATTTTTCCTCATAGAAACCCTAGTCCTAATCTCTCATCTACGCCACCGACGAGACCGCAAGACTGTCGATCCCGCTATGCCTGTAAGCGTGGAGGTCGCTCCTGGGACTCGAACGCAGAGTCCTTCCGTGCCGGGAGGTTCGGGCTCCGAGACGACGCCGGTGGGGGATTTTGGAAGAGAGGGAGGCGGAGATGGTGGTCCGATGAGTCTTCATCCGATGAGGCGGAATTCGGCGATGATGTTGACGAGGACGATGATGACATTGAGCCGCCATGTAAAATATTTAAATCTTCAAGGTAATTCCTCGTTTTCTCTTAGCTAAAGTTCATCTTATGCCAATGGGTGTGGATGGTGATTCCCATTTCATGCTTGTAAAGAGGGAAGTTCAAGTGATTCAGGGATGACTGCAGCAAATGTTGATGAACAGCATTTATTGGCTTCTGCTTGGGATCCAATTGGGTCAATGGATCACAGTAAGATTTTCAATGATTTTACTGGTTTTTCTTCCTACATCCCCAATGTCTCAGACTTCCACAATGGTGATATTAGTTTTCTGCCTTTTCATGGATCAGAGCTAGATGGAATGCCCAAAGAGCTCATCTAGAGCATCGAAGAAATTGAAAGTGGAAAACTGAAGGTTGCTTAATTTGAAAAGCTATAATGTTTCTGCAGTGCTTGAGCACTGTAAGGTGATATATCATTCTAATTTGAATGCATCCATATTATTCTTTCCAAATTACTTTAGAGCTCATTAGATATTTTAAGGATAAATATGGGAAGGGTTGTCACATTCTTGTGAATCTAGTAACCTTAATTGACTAGGTGGTCACAAGAACTATTGTGTGTGTGTGTTTACTGCTGACTGCCGGTTTGATTCTTAACTTGTTGAAAGGTCCTGCAACTATTCCTAGATTTCCCCAGTTTACATCAAATAGAAATTTTGCATTCCCAAATTTATATTGTGAATATTGTCATTGCCTATTTGTACCTTGAAGCAATAAACTTGAGTCAACTTTGTGTAACTGATGCCATGCCATGAAAAATAAGTGTTAGAAGAACTCTCCTTGGAAAGCTACTGCATTTTAATTATGCTCAAGAAGATGTATTTGCTTCCTGATGCATTTCCCGGCTCTCGATGTCTCGTTTCCCGGCTCAGATCATCGGCTCTTGATGCGTCGTTCTACAAATCTCCGATTCCTTGTGTATGAATTTCTCACTTTTCTTCATGTATTAAATTTCTTTTTCTTTTTTTTTTCCTGTGATTCTTGACCATGTAGATCTTTGGTTTTTCGAAAATCTTCGATACTTAAGAAAATTTCAAATAAAATGGAGGTTCTTGGAGTTTTAGGTGAAGAGTTTGGAGATATATCGAAGCTCTCAGTTGTGTTTTTAAGCAACCTCGGATTTCTTGAAATTTCTATGAAGAATTTTCTGAGGGTTGAATAGGTGATTTCAGTTGTATTTTAATAAGACTGGGGTTTCTTGAAGCCCTTCGTGGTGATTTGAGATTCAATGAAAGTTTCGTTGCTTGATTTCCGGTTCAGTTGATTAAAGTTGAGTGTAGAAGAGAAATGGAAAAGAAAGAAAAGAAAATAGAATTCTATGAATATATTTTGTTTCATTTTCTTATCTAGTTTGTTTTCTTTGTCTTAATATTTTCCCAATTATTAAAAAAACATGTATTCAATCTTCTTTTTGTTTTATTTTCTTTTCTCTCCATGTGTGGTTGAATGACTCTCCGAGTTTCTAAAGAAAAATTTAGACGAATTTCACTTTTCAATTTTGATGCTTATTCGGGCCATTAAAATCTCTTCGAGCCTAATTCAATTTTATTGTGGTCACTACCAGGTTTTTCTTTCCATTACTAAATAATTATCTTGAAGAACTTCTTTAAGGATTGATGTTTCTCTCTCATTATGTTAAATATGTTGTCTACTAAAATTTGAAGGCTATTGCAAAATTAATTATAGGTGAAAGACAATTGGAATGACTGTTAACTTTCACATAGTTGCAACAATTGATGTTGTGTCATGTGTTCTTCTGAAATCTTTTCTTTGTGCATGGGATTCTTATCCTTTCTGAGGTCTTTCCATGTCATGAGTAGAACAATGCTCAGAATCTTGATCACATTCGTCTATGTTTCTGTGTTCTTCTTATGCTTTTGTTACAATTAAGTTACTATTTTTCCCATCTCTTTCCTTTTCTTATCAAAATTCCTTCTCCAGGACTCATCTCTAGTCTCCACACTTTATTTTTACTTACTTGATTGTATTTGGATATTGGTGCTGAATTTTCAAAAGCGGATCAAATTATTATAATGGATGGATCTGTGAATACTAGCCCACTTCCATGTGAGAACATAAATGTGTATATATGGGACATTGGATGAGACACTTATACTACTAAAGTCCTTGTTGGAGGGGACTTGCGCCAAAGCATATGATGGTCTAAAGGATTCAAGGAAGGGAACAGAAATTGGAAAGTGTTGGGAAAATCACATTTTGCAAGTTTGTGATGATCATTTCTTTTATGAACAAGTATCTGGCTTTGAGATTTTTGAGCATTTCCCTGTTCTTTCTCATATTGTTATAAATTGGATTGTACAGGGCCTGTTGGTTGACCTATTGTGTTTGTCTGATGACACTAACCCTTGATGTATGAAAATGGCCCTATATAATAAGTTAAATCCTGATCAGGGCTGTCTTTTGATATATTTACTTTTTAATCATTATTTAGAAACATTTATTTGGAAAATGTGATATAAAAACTGTATAAACAACAGGATATGACACTAATTATCTTGCCCTAGGATATTTTGTCTTATTGTATTTGTCATGTTAATTTTCTAATAAACAAAGCAACCAAAATTTAAAGTATATATATATATTTTTTCCAAATTATCTTGGGTGAATGCTTCTCTCTCTAGTTTAATTTAACTAAGATCAAAGGAATAAATATTGTTCAAATTCATGTCTTTAATTTCGTATAATCCAAGCATGCATTTTTCATTGCTGCAGCAAGCAACTAAGATCACCTTGTTTAGAAAAAATTCAAAATCATTCAAACTGTTGCATAAAAAAGAGCTGGGAATTAACAAAGAAATTATGTTGTAAACTCACGCTAATTATATTGCTCAAATTCATGAAATTAATTTTCAGTATCTTTTATTTTTTTCTGAATTTTTCAAATTACAGCAGAAAAAACATCAGTAGTAATGTAGCAGAACAGAAACTCAATATGATTACAGAAATTGGTCTTTATCATCACCTTCTTTTCTATAGAAAACTTATTAATCATTCAAACTGGTGGAGAAAAATATGTGGTCACTCTGTGAAGAAATCATACTGTAAAAACTCACCCAAATTATATTGCTAAATTTCTTGATATTAATTTTCAGTATCCATTAATTATTGAAGAATTTAATTTGGTACCTTGTGGCTTATTATGATAATTGTAAGTTATAAGTTTACCAATATAATCCACATTTACTTGTTTATCTCCAAAATACAGGTTTTTTCTTAGA
Organism: Dioscorea zingiberensis; assembly: GCA_026586065.1. Lineage (NCBI taxonomy): Eukaryota > Viridiplantae > Streptophyta > Magnoliopsida > Dioscoreales > Dioscoreaceae > Dioscorea > Dioscorea zingiberensis. Next base: position 27,751,373 of record CM048827.1, read on the forward strand.
TGGCCGTCATATCCTGTCATCCATGACTGTTGATTTGCACATATTTAACTTGGATAAGAACATAAACTACTGTAAAGCCAAACTATTGTCAACTTTATGTTTTTGTGTAAATTGCATCCATGATTACTTCTTGTTGCTTGGTTTATGTTTGATTTTGACATATAGTTTTGTTTAACAAGCCAAAAAAATTCTGCTTCAAATTTTCGGTTCCCATGGTTACATAGGCAGAACAAAGCTAATTATTGTCTTTGATGTAGCTATTCTTTAGTTTGATAGGTAGAGGGTATAGATCTTTGAATTAATTTGATAATATGATGATTTCCCAAACATTACATATCAAAGCGATTATCATCAAGAATTTTTACCGTTTTCCTCTATCTAAATGTGCTTACTAGCTAGGGCCTGTCTCTATTCTACTTATAGCTATTCTATATAATTAATTATAAAAATATGAAACCTAAAATGTTCAAAATTCATCGTCACTATAATCTATGACAATCTATTAATGACATCATTAGTTTGTTAATTTATTCACATCAGGTTAATTGAACTGGTATTGCATTACAGTTGTACCCAGCTGCAGTTGTACCTAGCTGCAGTTTTTTTACCTTTACTTGTCGTTCAGTCTATATGTATCATTTTGCTTGTAAAGTTTAACATGGAAAAATGAGAATACTTTTCATCCACCTTTTCCCTTTGTTCTTCACTTCTAACATGGTATCAGAGATTCATTAAGAATCTGTGCCTCTATTTTCTTTCTTTGCTCAATCATGGCAGCCCAAGATGGAAGAGGAAATCGTTCTACCAACTTAGAGATCGAAGATAGATCTCTTCTGGATGATCCCTTTCATCTTAACAATGGAGATCATCCTGGTATGACCTTGGTTTCAAATCCTCTCACTGGTAGTAATTTCAATTCTTGGTCCCGAGCGATGCGAATGGCATTAATTGCAAAGAACAAATTCTCATTTGTTGATGGTACGATCTCTAAACCTACTCTTGATGATCCTTCTTATGGATCTTGGTCTAGATGTAACAACATGGTCATGTCCTGGATACTACATGTTGTGTCAAAAGAAATAGCTGAAAGTATCATGTACATTGATAATGCTTACGATGTTTGGAAGGATTTACGTGAGCGTTTTCATCAAAGTAATGGACCCAGGATTTTTCAACTTAAGCAACAATTGAGCAGTCTCACTCAAGGATCATCAGATGTTAGTGGCTATTACACAAAATTAAAGGCTCTGTGGGATGAATTGAAAGATTTTAGACCAGTTCCTCATTGTAACTGTGGAGGTTTGAAAGACCACATGGACTTTCTACATCAGGACTATGTTCTACAGTTCTTGATGGGATTGAATGATTCGTATAGCCATGCAAGGGCTCAAATTCTTATGATTGATCCTCTGCCACCCATAAACAAAGTGTTTTCTTTGGTTATCCAAGAGGAGAGACAGAGAAGTCTTAGCTCATATAATCCTTCTTCTGTTTTTTCACCAAACACTGCTGCCTTTGGTGTTGCTACAAGCAGTTTTAATTCTTACAAAGGAAGGCGTACCAAACCTCTTTGTACCCACTGTGGCTTCCTGGGGCACACTATCGACAAGTGTTATAAGCTTCATGGATATCCTCCTGGTTTCAAGAAGAAAACTCTAGAACAAAACAAGGCCTGATATCTTCCTGGTTTCAAGAAGAAAACTCTATAACCATACAACCAGATGTGTTTTACAATATGTGAAGAGTACTCCAGGTCAAGGGCTCTTTTTTCCTTCAAAATCAGAGTTGCAGCTAAAGGCTTATGCAGAGAGTTCTTTCCCACCAAAAATTGATGTTCAATTCAAGATTTTTACAGATGCAGATTGGGCTTCATGCCCAGATATCAGGCGTTCCACATCTGGTTTTTGTGTCTTCCTCTGCAACTCCTTGATATCTTGGAAATCCAAGAAACAACAAACTGTTTCACGATCCTCTGAAGCGTAATGTCTGAGCTATGGCCAATGCTAGTTGTGAGTTAACTTGGTTGCTCTCTTTGCTCAAGGAATTTGAAATTCCACACACTGGACCTGCTTTGTTATACTGTGATAATCAAGCTGCTTTACATATAGCTGCCAATCCAGTCTTCCATGAGAGGACTAAGCATATCGAGATAGATTGTCATTTATTTAGAGAAAAGATTCAAGCAGGAGCATTGAAGACATTGCATGTATCCACTAAGAACCAATTGGCAGATATTTTTACTAAAGCTTTACACCCTCGACACTTCAAAGAACTGTTAAACAAGATGGGATTATGCAATCTATATACTCCATCTTGAGGGGGAGTATTAATGACATCATTAGTTTGTTAATTTATTCACATCAGGTTAATTGAACTGGTATTGCATTACAGTTGTACCCAGCTGCAGTTTCTTTACCTTTACTTTTCGTTCAGTGTGTATGTATCCTTTTGCTTGTAAAGTTTAACATGGAAAAATGAGAATACTTTTCATCCACCTTTTCCCTTTGTTCTTCACTTCTAACACGATCTAAGTAGCTATTAAATATATGAAACTTATGTAAATCAAATTTATAACTCATTTTTTTATAACCTCCAGGTCCACCAACACTCAATGAAAATTCATAATCCTCTTCCACCTGAAACCCAAGTAGCTGGGAGATGGAGTTGAAGTCCTTCCATGAAGAACCACCTTCTGAAACTCCAACCCGAATTTGTTTACCAAGTACCACAGCCTTCTTCCTCATCTCCATCCCTTCATCACTCACCATCAATTATTCACCACCTCTACAATCTCCATTGATGTCACAACATCCTTTCTATGATCCAAGTCTCTCACCATGACTCCAACCTTCAAGTACTCAGTGACAGCCTTAGCATTCCTTGGCTGGTCTGAGTGCATGGGCCATGCAAGCAATGGCACTCCAAAGCTCAAGCCCTCCATGCATGAATCCCACCCACAATGACTCATGAATGCTCCAATGGCTTTGTGTGCCAATATCTCCAACTGTGGAGTGTTAGAAGCTTGTATAGAGTTTGGGCCTTGATAAGTGTTTTCAAAACGTCTTGATAAGTGTTTTCAAAATGTTCATATACACTGGAATAAACTAGAATAAGTTTAGTACCACATTACCTATTCACAAAACATGCACACTCTTTATATATGTTCCACACTAGCAAATTAAGAGCACTCGCTAACCTCAATTCGGGTGCACAAATCCGAGGGAAAAGGACTGTTGTATCCTGGGAGAACATCGCCACCTCAGTCATCCTATAACTGTCCTTCTCATCTTCTCTGCTTTCTTCTCATCAGCAAACACATCACCACCATGATCATCTCTCTGTTTGTCCAACCATTCCAAACACTCATGTCTCTGATCATCATCACTGTCTTTGTTTCCAGAGACTGGATTAACAGGACTGATAACGTAGAGTTTTTTGTTTGTCTCTCTTTAGAGTATGTCGATAAAGTCGTTGTCAAAAACCCGGGTATAGTTGATGAGTACTCCATGTTCGAGGTCTTGAGAATCGCATTGGTCTCTGAAGTGGATGAACTCTTTAGTGAAGCAGTCGTCAAAGGAAACATGGATGAGATTGAAAGTGGAGATGTTGTATTGGTTTCAGGTGAAAATAATAAAGTCTAGCGAGATTCTCGTGAGATGTATGGTTATAAGTCTCGCGGAGGCGCTGTCATGGTCACCACCATGACCCTCTCTTCCCAGAATAAGAGAAAACCCCATCCATGAAGTTCAACACGTCGGGAAGCAGAGCTTTCAAGTCCGTCATCAATGCGCTTCAGCAGTTGTCCTCATCATCGGGGAGCAGCTGGAGGTTAACCACGTCCGCCACTCGCCGCCTTAGCGACATCGCCTCCACAAGCAAGAAGGAAGATGTGCTCACCGTGGAGGCCGCTGCGACGGCGGCAACCAATGCAGGAGACAAAGATGCCCATGCAAACCTAGTTAATTTTTTTAATAATACTTTAATAATATTTTAATAATATAAAAAGCCATGTCAGCCTTAAACATCGAAAAAACTAACGCTGGTTAGGGTTAGAGGCTTATTTTTTTACCCAATCTAAATAAGATTAAATTTGAATAAAATAAAAAACAGGGATTAAAAGAAAAAAGAGAGAAAATTTTGGGTAATTACACTTAAATAAATTTATAACTTACTAATCTTCATAAACAAAGTTGGTTAGCCCGCTCTATTTCACAATGAGAGGTTGATGCTTCAAAATCATGCATAAAACATATTTCTAGTTGTATGTGCACATTTAACAAGAAAAAAAAACCACACAATGACAAACAAATAATGATGATTTTTAAAAGTCAAATAAATAATAAAATATTTGTCACAAGGCATAATAGGGTTGGGATAACATTTAACCGCATCATTTATTCAATCCAAGTAGACATTTGGGACACGGAATTCACTCTTTCTAAATTTGAAGTTTTGATTTGTAAGGTTTAATATTTTAGAAAATAAAAAATAAAAATAAAAACCATTATCTTAAAAGAAAAGTTTTAGATAATTCACTATTCATCTCTTGAATAGTGAACTATTTGCCATTTGGTCCCTAGGGTGGTTTGTTTATAGTTGTGTATAGTGTTTATTTGTGTGTGTGTGTTAACTCTAAGGTCCCTGCAAATAGTTGCAGGGACCAATAAATAACTTGCCCAAGCTAAAAGTTTTTCATAAGACTTGAAATTGATAGTTGTGATATGATAGTCTTAATAGCTACTCTATATAATGTAGAAATATAAAATCTAAAATGTTTAAAATTCATCATCGCTATAATTTATGACAATCCAAGTAACCCTTAAATATATGCAATTTATGTAAATCAAATTTATATCTTATTTGCTTTTATAACCTCCAGGTCCACCAACACTCACTAAAAATTCATCAACCCCACGCTTAATGACAACACCATAGTAATAAGGGAGATCACTAAATAAAAAATAGGTGGTATAACTTCCTGGTACTATAAAATCTCTATAATTGATGTGCTTTAGTTCACAAGCCTTTCTTGAATCCGGATTAGAAAAGATACCATTGCCCATAGGTGGCCTACTTTCATCCAATGGCGAATAAACATATCCAGATACCTCAATATTAGAACTATCCACCAAGTTATTAATTATCTCTTTTGGCCAATAGCCTATAATTTCTTGATCGCCAAGTACTAAAAACCAGTTTAACGTTTTTACACACAAAAAATAAAATTAAAAAGTAAGAGTAAAATAAATTATGTTAGGCAATTGCATAACAAGACCTACTTTTATTGAAATTCAAACTTGAAATTCTATTTTCCAAATAATATTCTTTAGAAAGGAGTTGATTTCCAAATTAATGTCGTGTATAAATTAATAAATTTTATTTAATTATATAAATAAATAGTTTGACATTTACTATGATTATTATATTATTTCTAGGATCATAGATTCTTAAAAAACTTATATCATATTATACCAAAACCTATTCCGGCTAAATATTAAACTTCTCTAAGACAAATCATTTATATTGCATAGCGTTACTAAATAATTTACTCTATAAATAGATATATGTTAAAAGATTGTGAGGTTGTCTTACCCTGTAAACTGTTAATTTGAGCACACCTTTACCAATTGATAACTTCATGCCAGGAGTAAAAGTTCTACTCAATTGGATAAAACCTGGGCAATATAAATTATAACATCCTATTTTTTTATAACCATCACTTTGAAAGAAAACAACTTTAATGTTAGAAGAATGCATAAATACAGATCGTTGTAAATTTTCACAAAAAAAGTCATTAAGAAGAAATGGAGAATAATTCTATTTGGTGGAGTTTTGAAAGCTTACAGTCCAATACGTATATAATCTTTTAGTTTTGTCACTATATGATTCTGGATAAACTTAAAAACGATATCAAAATGAAAATATATAGATCAATGTGATAGGAAATTATGTTAGAAAATTTAAAAATATGAAAATTCTTCATACTTTAAACTTATGACTGGAAAAAAGTCAAAAACTTTTGATTTGCTATGCATATATATTATCAATATGAGTAATAAATATATCCATAGGATTTCAAGTCATAAAATATTAGTTTGGGGTTTAAAAACATAGAAAATGGCTTCCAAATTTAAATTTAATGGAATGTTTAGCAAGAAGATCAGCTTGTGCATGCTATCAGTTTTGCAAATACTATGTTAATTCTCAACACCTTTTTTTGAAAATTCTCACATAATGTCTAAACTACCCTCTAGGACAAGTATCATGGTTTTTCATCTTAAATAACTAAAACAAATGTTTTCTAAATCTATAATTTTTTTTAAATAGATTAAATTAAAATTGAGTTTTTTAATGACTGGATAGTCAGTTCATTTAAAATTGGAAGTACTACATTAACTATCGTAAATTTCTTTATGAATATCAATGACTATATTATATCCTAAAATGCATGGGTAAATCTAAATTAATTTATATAAATTTTAAATAAGATCGATCTTTAATTTATAGAATAAAAAATAATTAGTAATTGAAATAAAATAATTCAAAAGTATATAAGTTCTTGACAAGTTTAATCAATTGACTTACATGCCATCTGCAAATGATAGAATTCCAATTATCTGAAGGGCCTGACGATCCTCTCGAAAGAACCAGGTGCATGCTACTTTTTTGATTTTTTTTTAAATATTTGAAATATTAAACACGTCCATTATCACTTGAGCTCCATAGTATTCCCAACTTGGTTTAGATTCAAATTCAATACCTGTTAACTACAAAATAGTTTTTATTGTCAATATGAGTAGCCATAGTTTTTTTTCTTTCTTTGTTTCTTTTTTTTTTTTGACATAGGTAATAAACACTCTCTTTTGGGTTCGTCATGGATGTGGACCGTGGTCATGGGTGACAAGCGCCCTTAACCTCTCACCATACTTGTACAGCTGTTGGAGCACACTCAACGCGGGTTGTTTCCTCCTTTAATGGGAGACTGGGACTCGATCCTAAGATCACCCGAGAGAATAGCCCAACGCATGGAACCCAAGAGTAGTCATAATTAGATGTTTTTGTACGTATTGTGTGTGCATGTATGTTACTTATTTGATAATTTTTTTAATAAAGTGAATAAAATAACATCCTAATTTTGCAATCTTAGTCATTCAAAATATCCATAACTTAAAATCATATCATCTCATGAAGTATCTTGAATTTTCATTTGGTATCATAAATAAATTGGAACGAAAATTATATTGTCAAAGAATATAAACTAGGACTTTGATAGTGTCTATATTTTGAGTAATACATATTCTCTATATGTCTCTCCCTCTCCTTTTTTTTTATGTAAGTAAGAAACTGTGGGATATTTGCTAATGCATGTGTATTTTTGCAAGGTAAAAATTTATAAATTTATGTTTTTATAATTTTACATGTACATACAAACATAACCATTAATGAGATTATACTAGGAGTTTGAAACATAAAAACTTTTGATATGACCATAGGTCCAATTCCAATATATAGCAAATGAAACAAATGAAATCATATGATATTTATAAATAAATTATAATAGATCAGTCATTTATTTTTTCTATTTGGTAAAAAGAAACTAAAATAAAGTTTGTTATGCTTCTGATTCATTGGCATTGTGGGGAAAGAGAATTACTTTTATAAAAACAAGGTCTAATACCCAAGTAAGTCACTCTCTTTTACCGAATCGGCCCTTTTGATCCCTTTATTATAATTTGAGCCCTGAGGGTTTCTCTATTTTCATGATTGAGAAATGTCAGTCTCTCCCTTCATCAATTTTGAGGGCTAAACAGGCTTTTAAATATGTCTTTATGGACTAACATTTCTCAATCGTTAAAGTAGAGAGACCACATGGCTCAAATTATAATAAAAAACACCAAAAGGGCCGATTCGTTATAATAGAGGGACTAATTTGGGTTTTACACCTAAAAACAAAAGATGGATTATAACTTACATAGTCTCCAGGTTCGATATTATATGTGTGGTATGGAATTTGTACATATGTTTTTAGCATTTGAGAATAATCATTGTGAGGTTGCATGATGAGCACAGTTCCTTGGGCATTTTGTAGTTAGGCCAATCTTTGATAATATTTTGGTCTTTGAAATATTTTTGAGAATTCCATTTGGTAACATGGGAGTGATCTGCATATAAGTAACAATACAGTGTTATATAAGATATAATAGTATAATTAATTAATGAAATGTTTTTTTATGAACAATGAAACTATATTGTGAAAATACTATTTATTTTAAATAAGGAACTTTTTAAGCAGTACCTCTGGATATATAATATAAAAATATAAAATAATATTATATAATTTTAAGTTTATGCCTAGATACTTAGGAAATATCTTATAAAATAATATTTTAAATAAAGAATGTATTTTGGAGAGAATAAATTACTACCGGTAATGCCAAATTAAAGGTTCTAATAAATAAAATAACAACTTATTCAATGAAATTTTTTTTTTCAAAGATCCTTCATATCACCTAAGTTAATTAATAGTAATTTTATAATATTTACTTAAAGGATATGATAATTTTACCTGAATAGTATGGTTTTCTTTTAGAAATGGATTATCAAAAGCTGGTTGTTTATACATATCAATGCAATCAAATCTTTCTCCATCCTTGTCCTGAAAAAGAAAAAGCCACGTTTGTTAACTCATTAACTGTTAAAAAGAAAATATAGCAATATAAAAAAAATATATAAATAAGTAATAATTAACTATTCATCCCTTTAATAGTGCCCAAATTGCCTATAAGTCCTGGAGGGTTAGTAGGGGTATAGTATAATAGTGTTTTGGGTGGAAAATAGTGTCAAACAGTACCAGGGACTAATAGAAAATTTGCCCTATAAATAAACCATCACCAAAATAATTATGATAGTGTCACTTTATTCTCATGTAAAATGGATATTGTGAGAATTATAACTCATGCTAGTTGAGATATAAAACCATAATATCTTGATGTTAATATATAAGTTAAAAATGCCTTTACTTTTTTATGATGATTAATTAGTTAAATGACAGCTCTCTTGGTGAAATTTTAACACAAATTGTTGATTAATATATAAAAAAAATTAAATTAGTTATATATTTGAATTTAAAGTACATCATGAATGATAGCAAAGCATAAATTTTGATCTTTAGAATATTGTGGTATTTCACAATTGTATCCAAAAAGACTTAGAGAAGTTATATAATTTTTATTTTTAAAGTAATTCAATACAACTTTTAATGCTTTAAGTTAATTTTATGGATGAAAAAGAAAATATGTGAAATGCATGAAATAATATGTTTGATAGTTCTTATCATGTTGTTCTAGTAACAAAGGAAATAGAAAGTATTCGAACAATACGGTATAATTCACATTATAAAATTTAATAATAATTTTAATAAAGCTCAAACAATACTCTCCAATGTGTATAAAAAAAAAACAAAATACTAAATTTATTATGAATACCTTTATGGTCTTGATCGAAGTCTTACTTAATGGGTTGAATTGCCACTTAGACCTCTCCTCTTTCTCTTTGGGACGAATTGATGTGCTTCCAACAAGTGCATTGCTCAACAAAAGAAGAATAAGCACAAATTGAAAATCATACCCTCCTTTGTGATGTTCCATTGCTATACACAGAATTCAATACCAAGGACATATACTTATATAATCTTATATCAAGGCAGCCATTGACGTTGCCCGAAAACCCAAATACTTGAGATCAACAGCAAGCAATTGACTTCCAAGAAGCACGCTATCTCACCTTTGAAGCTAGGATGGAGGCCAAGATAGCGGCACAAATGGAGGCCATGACACAAGATTTTCTCAGGATAGAAAGACAGGTGTCCCAAACCTCCGTACTGTGACCCCACTCCCCTGGAATCTCGATAGGGAGACAGAGTTACGACCCCTGCACAGAAAGGTTTGGCAGGAAGTTGGAAAAGGGCAAGAATAGGCCTAGCTTGGAAGCGAGCAGTTTTTGCTCTCCACCTCCTCGACAACTGTCCAAGACATTACCGATATCATAGTGCGACTACCCATTGAGAAAGCTGAAGAATCATAGGGGGCAAGCCAACATAGGGAAAGTCCCCACGACACCTGCCATCCGGCATCACCCTTCATTCGAGAAATCATGGAGACCTACCTCTCTCGAGGACTTAGGCCCCCTGCCATGAAGCTATTTAGTGGCACTACGGACCCGAATGTCACGCCCCAAACCCGGGTCCCAATCCTCGGCGCACACGACAGACACCGAGTACTTACAGGGTCACCCCTATAAGTACGCAAGGCTCAAGAACACAAGCAGATAATTAATGCACAGTTTAAATTATTAATCAGTGGAAGAAAATATATAAGGTTTATACAAAACCCTAGCAGGTCCTAAATGATACAACTCTCACTCAGAAAGGAATAGAGACCTGCAGACCTCAGCTCAAAATATCCCCGACGCTGCTAGGCTGTCCCACGGAAGCTCCCTCCTGATTCCCGCTCCTAGCTACTCGTTGTCACCTGAGAAAGCATCAATCAATTGCATGAGCCAAATGAAGGCCCAGTAGGATCTCAAATAAATCAATAAATATGACGAAGGCTATAAGAAAGGAATAGAATAAATCAAATGCAAAAATGCAAGTGAAAAAGAATCACAAGCAAATAACAAGTCTCTGGAATGTGAATAAATCCACAGATGTACTCAATCTCTTGGCATATATGATATGATGATACCTCCAGTATCATACGATATCCTCCAGATATTATCTCCGGTCTACGTCGGATAGTGCTATAGCAAATATGTATACATGGTCAAGAAATACTGCTCCTTGACTGAGCCTGTATGTGAGGAACGTCTGCTCTGCCTGGGCCTCTACCCGATGTATCATGCCTATACGTAAGAGATTGCTAGTACGAATACGTAACAACAGGTATATCTATATATCCAAGACAGCAACATCTCGAATATATAATAATCGGTGACCTCATCGAGATCGGAAGCCAATAAGTATTTAAGGAGCTACTCAACTCAAATACGCATATAAAAGCATGAAAACAAATATCTCCTCGAGACGTAAAGCCAAGACATATGAGGATTCTCAACTCGAATATGTATTGGAAACATCTCGAGGAAATAAGAGTACAAAATCAAAAGCAAGGTAGGAGGAAGGAATACTCAATGCAAAGAATAGGATATCAATAGACTGCTATGGAGTACCACCCCCTTTGACTATTTAAGGTGCAACTAGAATGCAAGAGGGTACACCATTGGCCATATGCCATGGAGTATCACTCCCACTGACCATATGCCATGGAGTACCACCCCCCTAGCCATCCCACCACAACACAAGAAGAATGTCAAGTGGTACTTCCTCAAATCAGATCATATCAGGATAAGCAAGCTCAAACAATGCAGCAAGCATAACATGTCAGCAGACAGAGCAAGTATCAAAAGATGGACTCCAACATCCATCTAGCTCAACAACAACAGAAATCAATAGAATTCTAGCTATGAGTTAGAAATACTCACAACGGCCGTTTGAGAGCCTACCTTTTTTGCTTCAAAGACCAACTCGGGTCCGAACCTTACAATCAGGTCCTAGACCACCTTACCACGTCCTAAACATGATAAATATTCATCACATATCAATTCATAACAAAAGGAATGCATTACATGCATTAAAGCACCCTATTTGTGAATTTGCCGAAATGTCAGCTTTTTAATTCATAACCGACGAATCCGGGCTCTAAGACACCTGTATGTACAATTCCTTTAGTTTTAATAAGCCCTCGAACTATCAGGATGATCGGAATTGAATTCCGAGTCTTTTGGAGAATATTAGAATTAACAGTTCACTCTTTGTTGGTAGCTACAGTAACTGTCGAAAACTTGAAATCAAAACCTCAATTTGAAGCCTGAAATCTTTATCATTTCATCCCAAACTTCTAGTGTATTATATTAAAATTATTATCTTTCATTCCCATCATAATTTGGCTCATTATCGCTTCTTATACGACCCTTAAAAATGAAACAAAATTAATGTTTTACAGGTGCTACAATAATTCCTGCATTTACACTTGAAGCTTCTAATCAAGCTCTAACTCTCATTATTCTTTGACATATGTGTTTCTAATACTCCTATTATCATTAACAATTTCTTGACTTATTTGGTTTATTTTACTTTTTTTTTAGTGCTTTATTTATGATATTGGCTTTAGGCTTAGCTATGAGCTAGCTAACTTTCACTAACTTATTTGTAGTCTCCGTGAATCCTTTCAAACTCAGGTCCTTAGCCTAGTTTAAAAAGGTGCCGTCTTTCACTAGTAGGGCTCAAAGCCCATTCCTTTGCAATGTTGGATAGAGCCTATCAAGAATCTTACATTCCAACTCTTTTTTTTTTCTTTTTTTTCTTTTTTTTCTTTTTTTTCAAGCACCTAAGTCAAGTTGGAAGACGAGGGTGAACTCTTTCTTTCTTAGCTATATCACAAGTTGTTTAGATATCTTAATCACATTCATTGGACATCGAAGTTGTACTAACCTCATGCAAATTTTTTTTTTTTTTAAAAAGGGGTTAGTTTCATAAATTTACATTTTTTTTAGTAAAATTTTTTCTTTGAAATAAATTCAATTTTTAGTAATTTTTTAAACTTGTTTTTTTAAATAAACCCAAATTGTCTCCCATTATATTAAAGGAGGCCACCATGCAATTGTGGAGAGGGAAAAAGAAGCGATAATCTTGGAGGCATTTAAGGTCGTTGTATTGGAGATCAAGGCAATTTTGTTCTTGGTGGCATGGATATTACTTGGAGATTAGATTGGTAAGTGTTTCAAATTTTGCCTTAATTTGGGCATTGATTGGTTTCAGAAAATCCTTGATCTTCATGTTTGTTTGATGGTCTTTAATTGATACTCCAATTATATTTTAATTACTTCTATTATTCATCTAATTGCATGACACGATTCCATGATCAAATGCTTCAATGAACCCTCGTCTCAATATTCCCTTGTTATTCTAATGATTTACGCTTGATCCGGTTGAAAAGCTTATGAAGAGGGCTTTCCAACAACAAAATATATATATATATATATATATATATATATATATCAGTCTAATTTGAACTCAAATTGAACTTTATTTATTGAACTTAAATCACGAGATATTTATATTATGACCCCTTGATAAACATTTTTACACAAAAAAAAAAAATTAATATGAATCCATAATCTGTTAAAAGGCCCAACACCTCTTTTTTTCCTCCCTTTGTTTTTCGCGAGCGAGCTTCTGTCTTCCTTTGTTTTCCACGAGCCGCCACCTCTCTTCCATGGATCTCCATGAACCTCCTCTCCGAGAGCACCTCAGATCCGCGGCCGGCGAGTAATCCCGCCTCCTCCCGTCCCGCCTTTGATCTTCACTTCTCCCTTTCTTCTTCTCTAACTTCGGCGACGATCAATAAGCTGGTCCTCTCCGATCTCCGTTGGATCTCCGGCGACGAGGACTCCTCCATCCCTCCGTTTAGAGAACTCTTATGTAACAGATTGATTCCAGGTAACAATGAAATCAGAAATTCCCATCTTTCTATTCCTTTTCGTTTTCTCGAAATCTTTTGTTCCTTCTATTCCTTTTGTTCAATTACTCTGAGTTTCAGTCGATTTGTTCCTATTTTGCTGCAATTAGTCTCTAATATCACCCTTCATGTGGTCATGTTTCTCCCTCATGTCCTGGAACATTTCCGCTTCTTTCAGGTCCTGAATATGTGTGCCTGCTTTGCTTTGTTTTGCCTTACTGTCCAAGATAGTGTTAATAGAGAGATTAGACATGGAAATCTGAGGAATAATAATGCCCAGAGAGAGAATTTGAGGAAACTATTTAGCTAGCTAGGGAAAAGAGCACGGTGTTGCAGGACTTGTCCCAAGGTGAATAGATTTATAAACAGCAGGCTCAACAAACTAGAAAAAAGATGGATGTTTTAATGATTTTCAGACATGTACATGTTTAATTAGCTTCTTGTTGTTAAGCTAATTTCTCCACCTAACACGATCAAGCTTAGTTTTTTCTGTATGGGAACTGTGATTTGTTGAAACATGGATCAAAGTCAATGCACAATGATTCAATGTTTCAAAATTTGGTGACACACACTGAATACAGTCATTCACCTAAGCATCTTGTTCCTGACTCCATGAATTTAATTCCCAAGTCTTTGCCTTCCCTTCCAAATGCTCACTCCTTGTTAATTGAAAGCAAGCCTCCAAATACAAGATTCTGAAAGAGAGAGACCAAGCTTAGAGTATGGATCATTCAAGAATGAAATATATCCAGGATGATAGCAAAATACTATGTTTGCCTTGCATTTGTTTTATAAAAGGTGTTTGGTGTGGAGGGACCTGTCTTAAAATGAATTAGTTCTAGCCTTTACCAATGGGTATGAAGGTTTACATAGAAGCTAACCTCAGAGATATGTGAAGCACCTATTTATGATGTTAGCATATTTTATTTCAGTTGGCAAATTTTCCAATTCTCTCTCTCCAGGCAAGGAAGTATTACATCAGTTTTGCAGCATTTTTCAGTTTAAAGTTCATTAGTAAGATTTTAAAATTGTTACTCATTCAGTTACAATCATGTATTTACAAAGCTAATCATCTTAAACTGTAAACTCTATTCCTAAATCAAGGTTAGATCTGGCTTTCTATTTGTAAATTGTGCCCATTAATGTGTTTGTGGCAATTCTTCCAAGAACTCAATTCTTTGGGAAAGAACTTGCATTGACATCAATTTTGGGGTAACATATCAGCTGAGAATTTGATTTGGTTAGGCAGTGGCCAGTTTTATCACAATTCTACCAAGATATCATTCACTATGGTAATTGTTGTGGATGACACAGGGTAGAAAAACCTCAACTCTGTTATTATTTTCTCCTTTTTCTCTTATTTCTGGATGCAACGTCGACATTGATGCAGCGGCATCGTATTGATCTGACTATTTCTACAACAAAGAATTTTTCCTTATAGTATTATAACGGTTATTTTTCACAACTATTTTACAACGGATATAATTTAATGGCTATGTTTTTTTAAGAACTCTAACAACTATTTTTATTATTAAAATAATTTCCATATGAATTTTTTACTATGCATAGCCAAACGTCATTCCATAAGAATTTTTCCTATAGTAATTCTCATAGGAATCATCTCCACATCTTATTGAATAAAATTCCTTGGGGAAAAATTACTATGCATCTAAATAAGCCCTTATATTTTTATAGAATTGCACAAATCTGAAGTATCTTGTTGTATATAAGAATAGTTGGTTATTATCCTTGATTTAAGACAGATTCAGTTCTATAAAAAGGGGTTTATAGAATTGAAATTTAACTTATGGTCTAGACATACGTATCCTATGATTATTATAAAATAATTCACTGCTTGATTGGAATCAATATTTAAGTTTATTAATTTTCAACATGCCTGAGTTATCCTCATATGCATCGGCTTTTTTTATTCTTGAAACTTCGACATCATCTTCAAGTGAATGATGTGACTAACCTTCCTGATTGTGGGGTTTGGCTCAATGGAGCCCGTAAAAGTTAGGGCTCTGTTATTATGTTGAAACTTCGACATCATCCCCAAAATCAAACTCGTCACTGTATGGCATCACCCACCATCGTTCAAATCTTTAGGTGGCTTCTTTGTCCATCTTATTTTGGTGGCGGATTCTGTTTCCAGCACAATCTCGATCATTTTGGGCATGCCTTGTTTTCTTGTTGATTTGGGATTCTTGGAGTTAAAGTTGTAGAGCATAAAGGAGGGATCTTGATGATGTTTCTGGTTTGGTTGCTACCATTTCTGTTGATCATTGGTGGTGCTTGACATTTGGATCAGTTGGATTGAAGATAAGGGTCTGCCTGGTGGTTTTAGATAAACAAAATCTTGATCTTATTGAGGTAAATATTGATTTAAATTCAGTCGGAATTCTGGCTTTTCATGATATTAGCGTGGTCAGATTTATGAAAAACATTGCAAATCTTGTTGAGTTTTATTCCCTTTTATGAGGAAACTGGTATTGCATACATTGAAGGAACTACTGCTTGGGGCTTTTAGTTGAAGAAATTTGATCAGGTCCTAAGTAACTAACTTATGCTTGCTTCTACTGTTCTGATAATATGAATGCAAGCTAGAAACATCAAATCTTCAAGTACTCACTCTCTTTTCCCTTCATTCATTCTTCCAGTATGTAGTAATTTTGTTCATCAATAACGATAACTTGTAACAAAAGAAACATTTTGTTCTCACTCTCAGACAAAGATTCTCTCTACCATGTGATGGAGTTTCCTATTCATGTATGGATTTGGCATGATATTAACAGAGAACTTCATTGGTTGATTAACCTTGAGTACAGCCTAGTTAATGCAATAAATGCATTATGTAACCATTAGCTACTGAGTTCTTGATCTTGGATTCCTTATACTTCCCAAATAAGTTCTAGATAAAGCTTGGAATCATGGGTATTCTCCATAATGGTGTAGCTTGCGAAGAAAGAAAATTCACTATTGGGGGGTTAACAAAAAAGGGAAAATGTGGAAATGGAACAAAAAAAAGTTCCCTGATTGAAACAGCTAAATCACTCATACTTTAATTATTAAAGTTTTATTCTTCTTTTTTTGTTTTTGTCGTTGGTCTGTCATGAATCATTTAGGCTTCAACTCTCTATCAGATCCATTGAACTTCCAACTAACATTATTCTTATCCTACTCTTGCTTCTTCTTTTCACTATTATTGTGTAAGAATAACGGAGTTCATTCTTGACTGATATACAAGTATGCTTTTATTTGAACATAGAGCTTACATTCTTTCTCCATTCATTTCGAATCAGCATAGATTGCATTGTGAAAGGGCAATGGATCTAGAAACAGAGAATCGTCTTGCATCCATGCTAATGGAAGAGGCAAGGAGATTGAGGGTTCAAGCTGATAAAGAAGGTGTTCATGTCTATCTTCAGCAACCAAATGTAAGGAGTCGCCCAAATTCTCGCTTTCTCTCAGCTACTGTTCTTGGAGTTCAACAAGGTTAGTTGTTATCGTTTTTGTCTTCCCCCATTACAGGATGGGATTAATTTTTCACATACAAACCAGTATGACTTGGATTTCAATTTAGGACAATTTATTATCCTAAATGTTAATAATCATTTGAACTTTGTGCCTGTTACTATCCAAATGTTAATGCTGGGAATTAGATTATTTATTTGGAGGATTTACTTTTCATTCTTTCAAGCAACAGGTGGTTTCTTCAGATTAGTTCAACCATTTACTAACCAAATTAAAAAAAAAAATCAAAGTCCCTTGCAGAAGGAAGAAAAGTATTACCCATCTGGTAATAACTATTCTCTTCATGTTATGTAGGATTTGATGTCAGGATATAAATGGTCCTATGCTCAATAACCTGTTAGCAATTAAGAACCTCTTCACATTCTTGTTGAATAACCTTTTATATTTTTTCAGCTAGTTATTTTAGTTTATATTCTCTATGCCATTTTTGTCTGCTTTAACAAATGGCTGGTTTAATTAGGTTATGTTTTTTGCCCTTCTTATAGTTAGGCATTGCTGGTAAAGGATATGCAGTAACTTAGAGGAATTAATAGTCTCCACATTGTTTAATTTAGTGAACTTGGATTTGGTTGTATGTCTAAATTTTCCATCATATCAGCTTTAGCTTTGGGTTGTGTCTAGCCTAGGTAATATGTATTTAGTTTGCATCTAACATGTTTCCGGAGCATGGCTATATTTTTTGCAACATGATTAGTGTAAAAAAAGAAAAGAAAAGAAAAGAAAAGAAAAGAAAAGAAAAGACTAGAACATATTAAGGGGGCGTATTAGCGTGCCCATATCGGTTATTTCAGTGAATTTGGATTTGAATGTTAAAGCCTGGATTTCTCATCTTGTTAGCTTATGTTTTTAGGTTAAACTGAGCCAAGGTATTATGTGCTTGGTCATTTAAAATTTACAATATGATATGCAGATTATAATTCTATTTAGAATATCCCAATTATGTGAAGAAGAAATTGTACAAACAATCACTCAAGTTCTTTTCTATTGATTTATTCGTAAAATTAGTACTTCATGTCTTCTATTTTTCCATATAGAATTATATAGAGGGAAATCGTGAAATCTGAACCTAATCTCTAGGGGTAGCATTCTGAAAAGTGAAAGCTTTATTTTGCTACCAATCTCTTATAAGATTTTGAGATTGATGGGCAGTATACAGTCTCAAATATAATCATTATGGAGTTTGGGGAGCAGAGTTTTCTTTCATAGGTTGCATTCCATTATATCCTTTGTAAAAAATTTTCCCTAGTCATCTTCTTTTGCAAATTTTAAGTATTTCCTCTATATGCAAATTTGAAGATACGGCATGTTTTGCCTTGGTGCATTCTCTGCAGCCCAAGTCAACAGCCGCTGGCCTGCCTGCCTCTTTCTTCTTTCGTTACTTCTTAGCTGGCTGATTTGCTTATTGTTGGAAGTTTGCTTGCAGCGAATAGAGCTGTTGAAGTAAGTGAAATGTGGCGTGCCCGTGATAGAGAGCTGGAGCTGGATTCTAGGCTACGAGACAGATCAATTGATAGTAGCAGCTCTAGGTCAGAAAAGCGCCATAGTAGACATGTGGAAAGAAGACTGAAATCTAGGCATGAAGAAGATGATAAAGCTTCTGCTGCCCTATGTTCATCAAACAAACGCCACCCTCATGAAGATCCTTACCCTGGTAAGGTTGGTATGGGGATGAGGAAATTGAGAAATTCCTTCCAGTCAAGGTTAGAGAGCACTTAATTCAGATGGCATTTACTGTACATGAGGCAAGAAATTAGTTTAATACTCTTACTGTTTTTATGATGCATGCACCTGATATCGGAATGTTAACTGTGGATTTTAGATGCAAAGTAATTTAAAAACCTTATTTTAGGCCACTGGTGGATGATATATCATAAGCAGCATGGGTAATGTGAAACAGCATGTCTGTTTTGTCATTATGATGATCAATCCCTGTGTCATTTTTTCCTGTACATTGATATTTTTACAAAAGTACTTATCTGACAAACAACTTATTTCATTTTTGCAGAACAAAGCGAGGTAGAGGCGCCATAGGCTCCAGGATGGATGAACCAGGCCCATATCTGTCCGCATCATCCAATAATCATGAACAACTTTCTCTGTCTCCAGATGTGAGGGTGAAAGAACGGTGGGAAATGCGCATTGTCGGTCCCGAAAAGCCATCCTTCATTCAAACTAAAGAACACCTCAATGATGGTCACAACTTGACCAATACTGAGGCTGATGCATGCCTTGCTAAGAAATATCATTCTAAGAAACACGGTTGGAAGAAGGGTTCAAAAACGAAAGAAAGAAAAGAAGGGAAAAGGAAGCACCGTGATAAGAAGCATAAAATGAGGTGACGGCAAGTATCAGTCTTCAATGAAATAAGCAAGTGTTGTTCAAATTGAAGCTGGTGATTGTATTTAGAGTAGGAGGTTCAGATATTACCTTGTTGAAGTCTGTATACTTTGTAACTATTGTTGAACTTTGAATGATGTCCAACTTTAATGAAGCCCGATCTGGACAACCAGATTGACTTAGCTCTTAATACTAAAATTTATTCCAATCTTTGATCCCTGTAAATGTTTTAGTCTTTCTGTAATTGTATGAATTATGCTGTAAATGCATTTTTGTTTTTCAATTTGCATTTGCTTGTCTGGTTTAGCTTCAGGTAAGCAAATGCAAGAGAAGCTCCTGTTGGATGTATGTGCAATGAATCAATCAACAAATTAATACAGATCTACAATATCTTCAGTTCATCCCACAACCAAGCATCAGATCAACAAACAAATCCATCAAATCTATTAATATAATCAATCAATCAACACTCAAACTATAGATCAACTGAGAAATCTTTGAGAATTCATCTGTCATGCAACTACTAATCAATCAGAAACAGAGATTCAGATTTACTACAAACTTCTGAATAAAATGTCTTCAAAACAATATGAAATCAAATAGTAAGCAGCTAGGGTTACGAGTAACCACAGCTGATCAGAATGATGACTGGATTTTGTCGCTCCGCCGTCTCCTTTCTCTCTGACAAGAGCTAGGGCTAAAACTCCAAATTTCTCAATGTCCCCCCTGTCTTCATCCTCTCTATTTTTATTCATCCATTATGAAATCGTTGTAAAAAGGATTTCTTTTCCAGGCAACACTCCGTGGAGAAGCAGTAGTATGGTTCAAGACCCTTCCCCCCAACTCGATCTCCTCTTTTGAAGCGTTGGCCGCCCTCTTCCTTAGCCATTTTGTTGGCGGAAAAAGGCGTAAAAAGATGTCCGCCACCCTCATGGCGGTTCAAGAGCAAGAAGGAGAAACCCTTTGTGCTTACATCAACCGCTTTACCGAAGAAACTCGTACCATTCCCCGGCTCAATCACTACGTTGCCAAGGTGGCACTAACAGAAGGCCTCCTCCCCTCACCTTTCAAAGATGACTTATCTCTGGACCAACCGGAAGAATTCTCGGAACTCATCACTCGAGTCGAGAAATTCATCAATCAAGAGGAGATACAGCATGGATCGAAGGGGAAGAAGAAGGCAACCCAGTTGGAAATGAAGATAGCCCCGCAAAACATTAGGGCCCAGGTGGAGCCTTCAAGACAAGCGTCATCTAACCCTTTGAGAAATCCTCAGCCTCCCCGAGGTCGAGATAACACGAGGGATGAACTAAAATATCAAGAATTCACGAACCTCAATGACACTTGGGCGAACATCCTCATGCAAGTACAAAACAAGAAAATCTTAAACGCGCCAACAAAGATTAGAAACCCGTCCAATCGAAAAGACAGATACTACTCTTTCCACCGGGAGCATGGCCATGATACAGAAGAGTATCGCAATCTTAAGGACGAGATCGAGTACCAAATCAGGAAGGGGCAGCTTGGCGAATTCATCAAACGAGACCCGCAAGAAGAAGGCCCTTCTGAAAAATGCTCCGCCGTGCCACCTACCACCGTTCGAACTGTAGGATGAGCCGACCCACAGAGCAAGTAAAGGCAGCAGCTCGGACCCGACAAATACTGCGGCTTCTGAATCACGTTAGATGGTACGGGTAACAAAGTCCTAAATTTTACTTCTGACATTGATAAAGTCTCTACTTTCTGAAAAATTCTCGTCTTTATTTTGGTCATTATGGAAACTTCCATTTAAAAAGTCCTCTTTACGTTTTGTGTTCGCGAAGGTTTACTTACTAACTCGAAGAATTATTGACACAGAATTATAAGACATTACATTAAGGAAGACACCTTCGTAACTAGAACCAAGCACCTATGAAGTGTAATGAAAACTTCTCTTAGAAAGGCCCAAATTTCCAAAAAGTAAACCTAGAAAAGGAACCAAATACTTTGGCTCCTTAAAATCAAAGCCAGAAGTAATTCCTTTGTGAACAACACGAAGCTTAGCATCCGAGAAAGAAGCCAATACCACGGCACCCAGGAACATGTGTGCAAACGCCTCACCCAGGAGCGTAACCGCCATTGCGGCACCCAAGAGCGTGAAAGAGGAAGAAACACCCCAGAGCATGTACGCAAATGCCTCACCCTGGAGTGTGACGACTATCGCGACACCCAGGAGAGTGATTGGCGAAGCGACACCCAGGAGTGTAAACACAAATATGACGCCCAAAACCGTAATCAACATCTTGGAACCTGGGATCGTGCATGCAAACGCCTCACCGAGGAGCGTGACCACAATGGAAGTACCAAGGAGCGTGAATGGCGAAGCAGCATCCTAGAGCGTGACCAACATCTCAATATCCAGGTGAGTATATCTAATCGTAACACCTTGAAGCACGACCAACATCTCGGTACGCGAGTAGGAACCCCAACAATTACGGTGACGGCACCTAATAAAACAAAGGGCACAGTTGACGACATCGCAACAGGCGATGAAGTAAACAATAAAAATCGTACCCTGAAATCACATGGGAAATGGCGGGTACGATGCCACCTGTATAAGTGCACGGCGTAGCAGATTAAACCAACTTGTAAGCAAAAAGAACACAAAATATACTAATGAAAACAACGAAACACAACATGGCCAAACATATATTAATTTATTGATAAGGATGCTCCCATACATTCCGAATTTAAATGAAGGCTACACCGAATCGTCGTCATTGACGATCACCTCCGCGCCGCTAGGACAAGTCGAAAAGGCAGATTCCTTCTCACATGCGGAAGTCCCAAAAATCTTCACCGGAAACTGGGCCCACCTGATGAAAGTGAAGACTAAGAAATACCCTAGCATCAGTAGATGATCCGCTACAAAATTGGGCCATCCTCCCTCGTATCGCATCTCCTCTATAAGCTGATCCCGAACCAAGACCACGTTCCCTACCCGCTTGCTAGGGCACTCCAAGCTAATGACACCCTTGGGTAATTGAGCCAAATGATTGTAGAAGCTTCTGGGAATGAGCAGCTTTTGGATAAACTCTAGAGACACAAACACCTTGAAGAACGATGGTCAATCCAGAAAAGACATTATCAACGTATGTGGAGCGCGACCTTATTATGGACCAGCTTATATAGCCCATTTAGAATGACGTGACGGTCATAGCAAAGACTTGTCTTAATTGAAATAAAATGCCACCCTAGGAACCCTCATTCAAATCTCGAAACTCACTCCATGACTGATCAAGAAACGAGGAAGAATAACTTGGCATTCATCTCAAAAAACTCATCCTCTTTATGATATAATGCCTCGAAATCAACCGTGAGCTACCTCATCATAATGACTCGTAACCCTAGCCATACTAGGGCCACACTCAACGAACAAAATTCCCAATAACGAACACCCAAAATCTTGATGATCTTGATTTTTCCCGAAATGCCTAGCCATTCCGAATAAGGGGTTACCTTGCCAGAATGTCAATAAGACAATTCTTTTTTCGCACATCAAGGGAGGAAAAAAGTAATAAGTTTGAACAAGAGTCACAAAGATTACGGCACGCCTTGGTCTAATACCTTTGACCCAACCGCACTTGTTCGAGAAGAAAAAGATCCTTGGAACCCAACAAGGATGGGAAGTAGAGATCGTATCTTACCGATTGCAAAAGCCAAGCGAAAGACATAAACGGGGCAAAGGAACACCCTCAGTAGCGTAATGCACACCCAATCCCCGACTATTTGAACCCAATAACGTGGAACATGGCGGGGAAGTAGTATCTTCCCGATTATTTTGAAAAACACAAAATGGATTGGAAGTGAAGATGTCACCATTCTAGAGTTAGACTAATAGATCAGAAGTAAAGATGTCTTCATTCCATAAATAGAGGAAATTACAGCTTTTACAAAATGTGAAAGTTAGAAAGCAAAGACAAAGGGGAAAGGACGTAGAAAAGCTAAGTCGGGGGTATAGGTACCACAATCCTCCCGTTATTGGATTCTGTGTAGATAATTGCATCATCTCCCTGGCTATCTCCCTCTCGACGACTGCAACTTAGGCAAAACCCCCTTCGTTTTTCTCCTTCTGTTGAAGCCTTCCCCAAAGCCTCACAACCATGGTGTGACCCACATCATTGAAGCGAAGATCAAGGTGGGCCCGAGCAACTGCTTGGAAGACCGAGAAACAACTTTTGGCGTTTTGCGTAAGGCCACTTGGAAGTCGGGGCCAGTCTTGAAATCCGCCAGAGCCTTCTCGACAACCTTTAGTTTGTCGGCAACAAAGGAGGCTTGAAACACCGGAGAATCAAAGTGACACTTGGCTGCATCACTCAACTCCCTGGCCCATTCAGGAGAATTACGGAACTTCCCCCTGAATAATGCAACTCCTTTGCTAACACCCTTCTCGATAGCGACCGCCCTAGAATCACTCTCAGAATCCAAAGCCCTCCTCGAGGCTTCGAGAGAAAAACTGCATCCTGAGAGCTCTTCCTCAATTTGGCCTTCTCCTCTAGAAGACCCGCCACCCGGGCTTGAAGCTTCGCCTCGATCGGGCAAGAAGCTGTCAACTCCCCGCCGGTGTACCTCTCGGGTCACCCGAAGCCTTCTCACAGAGGCCGTGCACCATGATCTAAGAAATAGCCACCCTAAAAGATTATAGGTAGCCAGAAATAAGCACGGACCACGAAAGCTATCAAATAAAAGACAGAGGGCACGCTTAGGAAATATACCGATAGTGCTGTGGAGGAGAGGTAGTCGCCCTAATAATGCGCCACATAAAAGTTTGACAACCTAGCCTCGAAAGAAGACAAGCGCACCATCTCAAAGGCCCAGAAATCGCGCTGGGGAAAAACCAAGATCTCAAAAACCGACGCGGAAAACCCATGGGGGCGCGGCACCTCTCTCTCCCTCCCAACAGTAAGAATCCCTGAACAACAATAGGAATTAAAAGATTGAAATCCGTGGTAAGGTTGTGTCAACGATGATATGAGTGAGCAATCGATTCCCATTATGGCCATGGCAACCCATTGCTTTCAAGTGGAAGGAATTAATATTATTAATTTGAGAGCTAATGGAAACATTTGGAAGAGAGTTGCAATTTCCATGGATGTTGACAGGAACCTCCATTGTTTTGCTGTTATTGATTGCCAAGTCATGGAGTCTCACTAATATGAATTACCATTATGTGGCCTAACCTTTAGAAAGATTTAATTTGGAAATGGTGGAATTGAGTTTTGCTGCAGTTAGAGGGCTGTACTTTTTTTTAAAAAAAAAAACAACAAAGGAGGAAGTTGCAAGCATGAAACTAAATAAAAAGGGAAGAGGCTGCAAAATAAAAAAGGGAAGAGGCTGCAAAATAAGAAAGGGAAGAGGCTGCAAAATAAGAAAAGAGAAGGGAGGCAGTGATTTGAAGTTACTAGCATTCTCAAAAAAAAAAAAAAAAAAAAAAAAGATGTTGCTAATCAATATGGATAAATCACCTCCATATACAATATTGAAATCATTAATGTCAACGAGCAATGAATATATGTACAGCTCTATGTATGAAAGGAAATGGCTCCATATGGCTGTCAATTTAGTGGTGATTTGACTACTATAAAAAAATTATAAAAAAATAAAATAAAGAGTCAAAGAACCACTTGAAAGGTTTACAATGGCTCAATCCTAGGCAACTCATCAAAAAAAATAAATAGGCCAATGATATCTTGAAAGTCAAAGAGCTAATTAATAAAGCTCAAGTAAGAAAATAATAGTAAATAAATAAATAAATAAAAGAAGAAGGCAGCTTGGAGGGGTTAATATCAAATTTCAAGATATATTGGATGAGAAGAACTGGTTTCATTTCAAAGGGGCATTAATGGCTCCTTCAAAGTTGTCATTGGATTTTAATATTCTATATATATTTCCCAAATCATGGAATATATTGAAATGCAATTCTTCCAATTTGTACTGCATCCAAATATATATAATTATAATAAAAAAAATCAAATATGCAAATCATTAGAGGTAAAAAAACAAAAGGAAAAAATAAAGATTTTTTAAAAAAAGGGGAAGTGAAGTGTGCAGAGGGTGGTGAAGCACACGTCTCCGAAAACGACATACACCTCTAGCCAGTCATCTCGAGGCCGATGGAAAGTAAATTGCAAAACGACATGGATTTCGAGGCGACAATGGATTGCTTACCTCAAGGCAGCCGATGAAATCCAAATCACAAGGTGACACGAATCTTGATGCGATGAAGAAACACGCATCTTGAGGTGGATGATGAAATATAAATCTCCAAGTGGCATGTACTTTGATACGACAATGAAATACACATCTTGAGGCGGCTAATAAAGATGCAAATCCTGAAGCAGCACAAATCTTAAAGCGGCGACGCGGCATGCATTTGAGGCGGCCAATGAAACCCAAATTCCAAAGTGGCAAGCATACATCCCAAGGTGGAAGGTGGCGTCATTTAAATAAATAAATAAATAAATAAATAATATGTATACACATCTATATGATGATATTTATATGTAATGGAAATTATGATTTACAAATAAATGAAATTATTTTTGTTTATCGTCTCTACTTGTACTTTTAATCGGAGGTTCCTGCAATCTTATTTGGGGTAATTAATAATAGAG
Organism: Dioscorea zingiberensis; assembly: GCA_026586065.1. Lineage (NCBI taxonomy): Eukaryota > Viridiplantae > Streptophyta > Magnoliopsida > Dioscoreales > Dioscoreaceae > Dioscorea > Dioscorea zingiberensis. Next base: position 27,777,471 of record CM048827.1, read on the forward strand.
GCTTGCCTCTATTAGGAATGGAAGAACCTACAAAACAAATATAACATTTGTGATTTGGTATGTCGCCTGGAGTCTCTTCACAGACACGATGCTACGCAGGTATTTTCCTAAAGCCACCACCAGGACAACTACGGTGAGCCTCTGCCCGAGTAAAGTGATTAATGGGCTTTTGAGTATGCATGCATGTATTTTAGGCATTACTAATCTCTCATAAGTCATAGTGAGCATTGCCAAACCTTGTTCAGAGACGCGTATATGCATAGTATAAACAATGCTTTGAGTGATAACTGAACAATGGATATGAATGGCTTATGAGGAGTTATTCTCAAGAGAGCCAAGTATATAAGTAATAGTTTCATATAGGAGGGCCTGCATACATGTATGGGGGCATAGTTTGTATTTGACTAATTATCCTTGATTTCCTAGATAATCTTGAAAGCTAAGAGAGAAGGCATGGGTAAGTTGCATCCTCACAAGATCATGGAGAGATATAGTTATGTTGATAAACAGTAGAACAAGTGAATGGAACTCCTGAAATTAGAGGAGGATGATCATCAAGGCTAGGAGTTTAGAGTGTTGGCAAGCATGGAAGAATTTCATAACTATGTTTCAAATAGTAGGGGTGTTCTTAAGGTGTGGTAATGGCTTATTGATCATGTAGAGGAACATATAGGCCTCATATAGTTAAGCACGCATGAGTTACATGTCAAAATAGTTCACAAACATATATGATTAACTAAGTTGTGCATGAATATCTTAAAAAGGGTGAGTGAATGGGTCCAAATAGTAGGATGACTTATTAGTGGACCAAGTGGTGGGTTAAGAGTGCAATGGTTGAAGAGGTCGGCTATGACTTGGCTAAATAAGCAAGTATAGTAGGCTTTGTTGTGTGAAAAAAAGAAGAAAAAAAGAAAAGAAAAGAAAATGGCTAGGAGGAATAGTGGGCTTTTATATTGTAATGATTTACTTTTGAAATTAATTTGCTAATATAGTAATAGTTTGTAAGCCCAATAAATTGTATTGTTGAGTTTAAGAGGTCAGACCCATGGAATATTAAGAAATACTAGGTTGTGAAATGTTGGGAGTGATAAATGTGGGTAGCAGGCCCTAGTAACATGCCAACCATTATATAGAATAAGTATTCTTTATGCACTTGTACCTATACTGAGTATGGGCTTTGGTTATCAGATACCAACGTAGGACGTAGAGCCGCATCAGGAGGGACACAGAGTGATCCATTAGATCCAAAATCAAGTAAGTGCCTTTGGCTCTTTCCTTTATCATGATGATTCTAAATCTCATGATTGTGCGCTTCCTGATCATTGATTGGTTGGTTCTTTGGTGTGTTGATTCCATGTATGCTTATTTGATGCCTTGGATTATTGCATCCTTGATTTCATTCTTAATTGACTCTTTGAAGTATTACCTCATTGATGCCATGCCTGTGCATGTGTATACGGTTGTATGATGTTTCTTTTCCACTCGATATATATATGTATTACTCTTGTGGATTCCTCCGCCCTGATTAGTGGAGCGTCGGGGCTCATTAGTGGAGCGTCGGGGCTCCTGTGGAGCGTTCGTGGCCATGACACCCTGGCGTTCTGGTGGTTCCATGCCAGGGAAAGGATACTGTAAGATCCATGATTTTTATGGTTTTATTTTATTTGGAGTTTCCTTTGAGAATAATGAGTTTATATTAGTCTTTAACTAGTTCACTTCTTTGTTTGGTTGGCAAATAAAAGTCCTTATGGATAGGATGTAATCGAGTTTTTATTTGAATAAAGGTTTGTTTAGTTAATCTCTTTAACTAATTCGTAAAGGCTATTGTTGATTGGAAATTCTATGGTTGCTTATGGAAGAGAGAGTAAAATGATAAAAACCGTAATTAGGGTTAAGTGGGATTATCAAGAACCTAATTGTAATTCCAAGAAAATCTGAGGACTGAAACATAGTTTTCTCTCTCTCTGGTGAGGGACCGACATAAAAATGTTTTAAAGAGGAGGGTTTATTAGCAAAAAGGGAACTGAATTCCTCTCAGCTATGCATGTAGGAAAAGAACGTACGGCTAGGATTTAAGAGATCATAGTGTGTTGATCCCAAAGAAAGGATCCGACCGCACATCCCGGTTGACGATATCAAGGTGCGCACGTTTCCACCATGCGGGTTTTCTTGAACCGTTCATCCCTGGATTTCGTTCAAGATCAAGGCATAAGATGCGATCAAAGCCACCAAGCTAACTCAATGAGATGGTTTGATCTGGACCGGTAATCTTAAGTGGGGGACGAAGTGCGATGCGGAAGATCTAATTGGAGCCGTTCATCCCTTCTCCGCATCTAGAATGATCTACGCCGCCCATCTGAGGGAACGGTTTAAGTTCGAGGCAACTGGGATTGATCCAACCACTTGTTACAATAAAATCGTGGTCTTTGATTCAGAATAGGAACGATTACGAGGCGTGACAATGAAATGAGGACCATAGGATCGCTGATTCTTATCCAGGCCGTCCGATGAAGATTACCTGATCACAAGGAAACAACCCATGTTCTTCTCGGTCTTGGCCGGCGCATTGCCGCCAAGACGCCACCATGAGGCTTATCCTCTCTGTAAACATATGTAAATTAGAACTTAAACAGTACCAGATAAACTCAAAATTTAAATCAGACCTTATCTGATCGGAATTCAGTTTATCTAAAATGTCCTCGAGAGAGCCTATAAATAGGATTCCCTATGAACGCTGGTGGCAATTTGAACAGCAGCACCTCTCCGAGAGTGAAATTAAGAAATAGAGAGATGGAGAAGCGGGGAAGAGCGTCGGGGGCGTGGAGAAATCTCCGAGGAGACACGAGAGAGACGACGAAGCTTTACTGTGAGGGACGTCGCATCGAGAAATGCTCTTCGGTTAGTCTCCCTCCTCTACCAGCCCTTCTTTTAAGTAGATTATGCATGCATGAAGTATTATCCTGGCGCTGGAAAAGAAGAGATGCGGACTGGGGAATCCTTCGTGGTTCTCCGTCACGGGGCTGAACGCTGGTGAGGAGTACTCCAGTGATGGAGAGATTACTCCCATTGTTTGTGGCCAGAAAAGCTTCACGACGCACCGGCCACCCTCGGACAACAAGGATTTCGGAGCAGAGAGGCTAAACGCTCACCGCTGGTGGCCACCGTGCAGGGTTGAGCGCCTTCCTCCTCTCCGACGAGATGGCCTGGACGGAGAGGTCAGAATAAAGGACCGTTTAATCAATTCATAAGTCTAGTTTATATTAGTTTAAGTGATTTGATTTAATCAGGAATTGATTTTAAATCAGATAATGGGTTTAGCCAAGTCACAAGTTAGGTTTTAAATTCTGTTGGGTCAAATATGATTTTAAAAGTTAATTGATTTGGGGTTAACCGATTTTGGTCTGAACCGGTTCAAATCTAGGTTAAGTGAATAGTGATTCTGTTTAGTGAATTGATTGGGTTGGGTTCGATTAGGATTTTAATTTTGGGCTTAGTCAAAATTGTTTAACAAGTTGGGTTTATTCTTTGATGGGTTTGGGCTTGTAACGCCCCGAAATTTTCAAAGTAAATAAATCAGAAACTTTTCGATAATTAATGAGATTAATTAACACAGAAAATAAATTAATTATTTTAAAGCCCAATTAAGGGAAAAATCGAGGAATAATAAATTTAAATCCAGCCTCGCAACTAATGGGTCTAGGGAAAGCCTTATTAGGCCAGGCCATTTACACCTGGAATAGTTGGAGGTGGACGGTAAGGATAACCTCGATTAATTAATTAAGAGATTTCGTAATTGTTAATTAATCAAGATTAATTAAGTAGGAGAATCGGACAAATATTAGAGTCCCGATAAAGTAGATCGGGCGAGTCAAAAGCCGGTATTCGCCGATCTGGTCTGACGAGAGACAGACCCCGTGAGGCTACAGTACGCCCGTGATGTCGGGAATCATTGACCCGGGATTCTCGAATCTAGGTTGGGACATTATTAAAAAGATAAGATTAATTAAAAAGAGCGATGAGATATAAAGTAGGGAAAGATAAAATAAAATAATTCAAGTTGGTAGAAGATAAATTAAAATAATTTAAAGTGATAAGATAATGTAAAGTATTGAATTTAATAGTTGAAATGAAACATTATAATTTACATTTATATATATCTCAAACTTAGGTCTGAGAAAGAGAAGTGAGAAATTAATTTTAAGGAAGAGTGAACTTCTCTCTCTCTCCTTCTTCTCTCTGACTTACGCGCCCTACATGCGCTTAGTTGCCGTCGGATCTCGGGAGCCCCCGGCCCCCATCCGCCACGCCATCGGGCTTAGGCACCTTCACGCCCCTGTGCCATGCGCGCGGCGCTGAAGCGCGCTCGTTCCCAGCGTGGCCGCCACCGCAGCTGCTGGCTACGACAAGACGCCGAGCCGCCGGCCCGGCTGCCGCCTCTATTTAGCCAGATGCCGGCCGCGGCTCGTGCCAATGCCACCGCCGACCAAGCTCCAATGAGGACCAAAGACGCCCCCCCACCTTCCTCGCGTGATCCGCCCCTCTCCGATCTGTCTCACTTTGCCAGTACTGCGACCCTCTGACGACGAACAACTCACATCTTTCAAGTAAAGCCCTAGAATTTCTGCTTTTGGGAAATACCTTAGATTGAATACATGATTGAAAGAAATTAGGGCTGTGATTAGAAAGGGATTAAGGGGGGATTAAAGGGATTATTAGTGTTATTAGTGTGTATGATGATTATGAAAGCATGAGTAACTTTAATGGTAATTATGGTGATTGTTTGTATAATTTTCGGGGCCCTATATATAGGGGAGGTGCTGCCGAATTTTCATGGAAATTCTAAAGTATAAATGCCCTATTAGTGATCATGATGACATGCTTAAGTGTGTTTACTTTTCATGATTTACATGCTTAAGGATTTCATGCTTTAGATTAATGGATTATGACTAGTCAAGCATGCTTAGGGGCATTCGAGGAGTCTAAGTGAAGAATACGATTTTCGTATTCTTAGATTTCGTATCCTTAAGCTATAGGACTAAGTTATGGAAAAATACGGACTTTGTATTTACTTAGCACTCTTGTTGATTCTAGGAAAGGGAAAAGGCCCGGTAGGAGCTGCCGAAGGACCGAGCGACTCCTAGAAACTTGCAAGGACTTCAGGTGAGGGGACTTCACCGTAGATCAAGATTTAATTCGTGTATTTATCGGGATTTCAGTTTTATCGTATTCTTATGAGTTTTATTTCGGTTTGTGGATGCCGAGGGATTTATTGCTATACTTGCATAGTATTTTCATGCTTGTATAATTGATTTAACTTTACAGAGCATGAGATATGATTAAGGAAACCCTAAGGGGTAGTTAAAGATTATTTCATGTATCATAAGCTGCACCATAGTTAGTTAATGTATGGGCGACCCAGTAGGGGCTCGGGATAGAGCCCGAATATTTTTAGTAGACGAGACCGGGCCAAGGAAGGGGTTTTGTTTTCAATTGTTTTTCTTAAAACTAAAAATGTTTACGAAAGTCGTTCTTCTTATAAAAACCCCCTTCCTGTCTCTTGAGAGGGCCTGTATCGGATACAGGATTGATACTTGACGTACACATATAGAGGCATACCGCTGGTCATCAAGTACCGGACTTATGTAGTTCTGGTTATCAGGATCATGTAAAGGCATACCGCTGTTCCTGATGGGAGTTGGAGTCCTTCCGGAGATATTTTAGCTAGGTGTGCACGCTTGTATGATATGAGGCCATCACATATATATATATATATATTTACTATATGCTTGATATGATATGAGATTGCTTGTGGGTTTTCTCTGGATTTCTGATCATACCAGCATTCTTATCAAGATTGAAGATAATTATGCTGACCTTCATGATTTATACTTGCATTGTTTATGTTCCAGTATTTGAGTACAGATGACAGGTATGTATAATACTTGGCGGAGTAGTCCATACTCACTGAGCTCGTATAGCTCAGTCCTTTCTACACTTTTTTTTTGTTACAGGACCTAGACTTGGATCGGGATAGTAGCTCATGTCTTAAGCAGGGATCGAGGTCTAGTTTTCTCTGGCGTACCTGTCCTTATGTTTATTGTTGTTGGGTTGTATTAAACTCTAATTATGTTTTCTTTCCGCTGTATTTGGGGCCCTAGTTGCCCATGACTCTGAGTGTTGTACTCTATTTATGACTTGGGTTTAAATATGACTCCCGGTGTGTAACCGGTTATGTTATGTCATATGGATTTTATTTTAGAGTACATCGTTGATCCCAGCTTTAAATTGCACAGCTTATGGGTTGGGTACACACCCGACCCAGCTGGTATGACATCTGTCTCATTATCGAGATGGGTGTTACAGCCGGGATCAGTGGAGCGTGGGGGCTCCTATAGAGCATTCGAGGCTGCAGGCACCCTAGCATTCTGATGGTTCCATGCCAGGGGGAGGATACTCTTGCAGTCAACTTGTCAGTGGGACGATACACTAGCCGTGTCGATACGTATGTGAGGTAGCGCTGCCGATTTACGACCAAGAGTCGATAACAGCTAAGACTGAAGACTGACTGGGGGATATTTAGAGAGTCTTCATTGGATTGCTCTTTCAGGGCTTTGAGGCCGTAGTGGTGATTAGGAGTCCCTACCGTTGTTTGCCTTTGTGGTAGGTCAGAGACTCCTAGGTGATTGGGTTGTGCGGGGTGTAGCCCCACTTGCTTGGCTTAGTCATGATTTGTGTAACACCCGTCTTTTAACAGTAGTGGGTGCTACACCAGCCAGCCCAGCAGTGTGTCCTGGGCCCAAGGCATTTGACAAATCATGTAATTATGCCTATTATATTAGTTAAAGACAAAACTTGAAGCACAAATATATATATATCATCACAATAGGCTCAACCATAGAGATGAGTCATATAATACATCATACCCCAGATTAGCGACTGGGTTTAGGTAACATTTAAGTCTCTCAACACAAATAACCAAAATGACAAAACAACTGTTACTCCTAAGGGACGCCAGAGCCACTACGGTACCCGGACTTCGCCCGTCGATAAGGAAATCTACTCCGATCCCAACTTATTCCCTGTAAAAAGAATGCAAGAGTGGTGAGCTACTCGAGCCCAGTGAGTATGGACCAATCTGTCAGGTAATTACCTACCTGTCTTCCATCAAGGCACTATACTGATATATAAAAATAAAATGCGAATACATATGCAAAATAACATGGCGGTCAACATAATTATCTCTTAATCGGGTTAAGCATGCCAAGCAGTCATGAAACTCAATTAAATCCATATGCCACCTCAAGCATCAAGAGCATATCATCATCTTAAGCATATCAAATCATATATGTGTACACACGGGTCTCATATCCAGTGACAAACACCTCTAGTTCGACTCCCACGGAATGAACTCCAACCTGCAGTAACTTGGCGACGGTGGTATCCCCTGCAGACCGGCGATTGCTCTGCCGCCAAGCCTGCGTCTCATATCGATACGGGCCTTCCAAAATCGGGAAGGGTTTTATATGAAAAACAGTTTTGAAAACAAGTGTGTGCACGAGACGATATTTGAAACAAATCCCTTCCACCGACCCAATATCGCATACTTTGACTTCCGGGCTCCCTGGCCCGCCGGATCATCCACATATGTCTAGCTAGGATGCAGTCCTAGATATGTACTTATCCAAATCCGACCAATTAAGGTTTCACATATACATGCTCATGCTATTCTAACATTAATAGCATTCAACAAGCAAAAATCTACTTTACTCTAGTATCGGAAAAATCCATCGACAATCACAAACTGATAAACAATATCGTATAAAAGCCCGAGTAAACAATACGAGAAATACAAGCTTCAAATAAGAATGTACAGAGAGGACCACTCACCTGTCGTCCTTCGGTGTTCAAGACTGGCTCAGCTCCGCCGCGTCTCCAAGTACTTCCTTCTCCCTTCCTATGGAAGGGAATACGAAATACGGTCAGATTCCGTACTTAATTTATAGTACGTATTAACAACATAACCCCGAAACACAATTAAAGCGTAGTCATCTAGAACTGTTCGTAACTGTAGATCCGGTTGCCTGATCACGTCGATTAAGCATTTGTTACGCAGGTCCTTCGATGACCTTTCCAAAAGGGACAGTCCGGTATTAGTTCAATGAAAATTTCGGCAGAGTTTCCCCTATTTCTAGGGCTCCGAAATTTATACAACCATTCATCAAATTAAGGAATTAACATGCATATTTATCCATCCACATTCTAATCTCCAATTAGTAGCCCCTAATTCCCCTTAAATTCATGTTTCAAATTATAATTTCCAACTTCAAGCTTAGGGTTTTTACTTGGAATCGGAACACCAAAATGGTACGCCAATCTCGCGTCGCGGACTTGGCGGTGTTATGCAGCGTGTCCGTGAAGGAGTGGGTGGAGGCTGAGCTCCGGCCACGTGCCAAGAGGCGGAGATCCGGCGTTCGTGTGGTGGCAGGGCGGGCGGCCAGGCGATGCCCCGGTGAGGCTCGGTGCCGGTGTAGAGAGAGAGAGAAGGACAGGGAAGGGGGGCTGCCGGCGTGGCTCTCGCCGGCGGTGAGCGGGGCGGTCTCCAGATGAGAAAGAGAGAAAGAGGGCGAGAGAGATTTGTTCTTCTCTCTCTCTTTCTCTCACCTCTGTCTTTATAAAGACAGAGGTTTCATTTCTTTTTTTTTTTTGTATTATTTTAATATATAGATATTTTTCTTTGGGGGTCTCATGAGAGAAAGAGGGAGAGAGAGATTCGTTCTTCTCTCTCTCTTTCTCTCACCTCTGTCTTTATAAAGACAGAGGTTTCATTTCATTTTTTTATTTATTATTTTAATATATTTTTTTATATGATATTTCATTAATTAAAATAAATCATCTTTTAACTACTTTATCTTTTAAAAGTATTATCTTTAAATAATTTATAATACTTTATCTTTTAAAAGGAATTTAATAATATAAAATCTTTTACTTTATGTCCCATCACTATTAAAAATGATAGGGATGAAAGTATTAGGACACGTGGCATCCATCCAGACAAACCACGTGTTGAAACGACAGCCCAGGAGTTCATATTAATATTACAGCATATCGTTCCGACATGACCGTCTCGATATGAGCGACTCACCGTATCGAATCAACCCATTAAAAAGAGTCATTCCGATCCGATAATAACCAATAAGACAAAACCGCTATAGACCATATCGGTATCAGAAAGAAGCTCGTCAAACCAGTGTAAGTATGACAGAACCGATGATCAGTCATATCGGGTCCAGTCTTCTAGAAGATTGACAACTGTGGACAGCCTGGCATTCCAGAAAGTTCTAGAAGCGATTACCGGAGACAACTCGGATGCTTAGGCGCCTATTTGGATCGGTACCGGCAAACACGTGACTAAATTGAGAAACGTGCTCAGCACGCGACCCATGCCTATAAAAGGCAACGATCACAGCTCATTTTGGGCATTCTGAGATCCAAGTAGCGAAGCTCTGCCGAATTGGAAACGGAATCTATTTTCTTTCCAACTTTCCATTTCGAGAATGGTTGTAAGATTTCTTGTATCTTTGACCATTTATAGTGAGAATTCTTTCTCCCGTGGTTTTTTCCCCACCTCTTAGGGGTTTTTCCACGTAAATCGGTTTTCTCTCTCTTTCTTGCTTGGATTCTCTCTCGATCTCATTCTAGGATAGCCACTCCCAAAATATAAATTCAATTGTTAGGCTGAAATTGGGCCCTAAATCCAATTTTCGCACTAACAATTTGGCGCCGTCCGTGGGGACAAGGAGAACGAAAAGTTCATGGCAGCAACACAGAGAAGGTCCAAGAGATTCCAATCTCAGGAGGAGGGAAGAAGAGTTTCAGCAACCCCTCCAGTGGAAGGCATGGCGCCTCCTGGAGCAGAAGTCCCTCTGGTCAATGCTGGAGCTCAAAATGACCCTGAATGCGTCAGAAGGATGGCGCAGGAAATTGAGGAACTGAAACAAGCTCTTCAGGAAGCACGCCGCCAGTGGCGTGTTCTGCATGGTGGTTCCACGTGATCCACAACCTCTCAAGGAGAGCGGGGAAAGAAAGGTAGACCGCTCTCCAAAACGTCAAGCACGGTCACCTGAGAGATATCAGAGCAAGGAACCTTCAGCTGGAAGTTCAGATCCAGCACATCATCGTGATCGCCATAATCGGAGGGATGAAGGTAGAAGTGAGAAAGAGGGGAATCTCACATTCTCCGCACTCAATCCATCGATCCGAGGCGAAAAGGACCCGTCATTGACGACGTGACGGTCCGCAGAACGGTATCGCCACCGGATCGGCATCCTTCCCTCGAGGCCGATCCCCACACCGCTTTCATTCCAGCGCCGGGTCTCCACGGCCAGCGACTCACCATATCGCCAAGTTACTCTCCTCGCTGGGCGGTATATGATCGGAGAGGGAACGAGTTCAAAGAACTTGTTCCTCATGTTACTTCCCTTTATAAGGAAGGCGATTTGGGAAGCTCCCTTCCCGGAGCATTTTAGACCTCCAAACGTTCGCTCTTACGACGGGACTTCTGATCCCCAGGAGCACTTGGAGAGTTATAGAGATGAAATGATGGTCAACAGGACCACGGAAGTACATTATGTGTCGAGCTTTTCTCGGACACTTAGTGGGGATGCCCAATGATTGGTTGAGAGGATTCCTCAGGAAGTGTGCATAATTTTCAACAACTTTCTGATCTTTTCCTTTGCAATTTTGCCAGCAACAGAAAGTTAAAGAAGAATCCCATGCTGCTGCTGGGATTCCGACAAAGGCCGGAGGAAAGTCTTCGTGGCTATATCAGCCGCTTCAATAAGGAGGTGAACGGCATGGTGGACATGAATTCGGCTCTAGTTGTGGGAATAGCCGTGAAAGGGTTGAGAGATGGGCCCTTTAAGGATTCCTTAACGAGAGAACCCCCTGCTGGTCTCTCAGATTTTCAGAGCCTAGCTGCTAAGTATATTGCTTCTGAAGAGGTAAAGGCGATGTGGCGGGAGAGTGATCTCTTGCAGTTTGAAGAAATTAAAAAGAAAACTCATCATCCTCAGCCATACCGGGATTGGAGAGAAGGAGCTCCGAGAGGTGATAAACCTCGGAGAGAAGGGGGCCGAAATCTAAACCGAGCAGATCGGTTTGAGGAGAGGAGACCCCCGCCACATCGGGGGTACGATCCCGAAAGGGGAGAGAAATATCACAATTACTCCATTCTGAACACTTCATTGGAAGACATTCTCTCTCAAATTCAGGATCAGAAAATTTTAAAGCCTCCACAACCTATGAAGGATAATCCTAAGAGGAAAAGAAGCAAGAAATTCTGCAAGTTCCACCAGGATAAAGGGCATTTTACTGAGGATTGTATCCAGCTGAAGAATGCTATAGAAGGCCTTGTTAGAGAAGGAAAGCTGGAACAATTCTTACAAAAGGAGTCGGAACCGGAGATCGAGCATGTTCCGCCTCCTCAGCCTATTATCCCTTGCGACACACGGGTAACAGTGATTGCTGGAGGCCCGGGATACGGGGGGGAGAGTTCAAGGTCAAGGAAGAGCTATACAAGAGCAGTCGGGTCTGTCCAGAATGTAACTTCCTTGAAGAGACCCCGTAGTCCTATGCAAATCTGTTTTTCCGATGAGGACCTGAGAGGAGTTCATTATCCTCATGATGACGCACTCGTGATCACGGCCCAGATCGGTGTATTCATAGTGGAGCGAGTCCTCATCGACACCGGGAGTTCGGTGGACATTATATTTTCATCGGCTTTTGACAGAATGAAGCTACCGGTGGAGAACCTGAAGCCGATAAGGACTCCACTCATCGGATTTAATGGGAGCCCACTTCAACCTGACGGTATGATCTCTCTACCTTTGACTCTTGGAACTCCCCCAAGATTTACTACTGCTGTCATTAACTTCCTGATTGTACGATGTCCTTCGAGCTACAATGTTATCATTGGGAGGCCATCAATCAATCTGTTGAAGGCTGTTCCTTCAACGTATCATATGGTGATTAAATTTCCTACACCCAACGGCTGCGGAGAAGTGAAGGGTGATCAACTGGCTTCTCGCCGATGTTATGCAACAATGCTCAAAGGCCACGGTGAGGGAAGCAGCCGATCTGGAGAAGCTCTCACCGTAGAAGATATTCAGCAAGAGGATGATGAGAGAGAAAAGCGCCGCCCAACTCCGGTTGAAGAACTGAGAATTATGCCTTTGAAAGAAGAACAACCGGAGCGTACTGTCCAGATTGGAGCAAGTCTACCATCAGATCAGCAGGAAGAGATATTGAATTTCTTGAAGAAAAATGCTGATATCTTTGCCTGGACAGCTGAGGAGATGCCAGGAGTCCCAAGAGAGATCATAGAACACCGGCTGAATGTCGATCCTGGGCATAAACCAGTTATACAGAAGCGGCGCAGTTTCGCTCCAGATCGGCTCCAGGCTGCACAAGAAGAGGTGGACAAGCTTCTGAAAGCTGACTTCATTCGTGAAGTTTATTACCCTGAGTGGTTGTCCAATGTAGTATTGGTGAAAAAATCCACAGGAAAGTGGAGAATGTGTGTGGATTTTGTGATTTGAATAAAGCTTGCCCTAAGGATTGCTACCCCCTGCCTTTAATTGACAACTTAGTAGATTCCACATCGGGATATGAAATGCTAAGTTTTCTCGATGCGTACTCAGGGTACAATCAAATCAAAATGGCAGAGGTCGATGTGGAGAAAACATCTTTCATCACAGGCAGAGGAACATATTGTTACAAAGTCATGCCCTTTGGCTTAAAGAATGCCGGTGCTACTTTTCAAAGATTGGTGAATAAGGTTTTCAAAGATCAGATCGGGAGAAATGTGGAAGCGTATGTTGATGATATTTTGGTGAAAAGCACTAGTGCTGAACAGCACACTACCGATCTGCAAGAAACCTTTAGTGCACTTCGAGCGCACGGAATGAGTCTCAACCCCAATAAATGTACATTTGGAGTCCGATCTGGAAAGTTCTTGGGGTTCATGATCACACATCGGGGTATTGAAGCAAATCCAGAGAAGATACGAGCTGTATTAGAGATGAGATCCCCAAGAACAATCAAAGAGATACAGAGACTCAATGGCCAACTTGCAGCCTTGGGGAGGTTTATATCCAAATCAGGAGAAAAGAATCTTCCTTTCTTCCGAGCATTGAGAAAAGCTCCCAAAGTTGAATGGAATGAGGAATGCGAGAAAGCATTTATACAGTTGAAGGAGTATTTGCAATCACCGGCTTTGTTAGCAAAGCCTCGACCCGGGGAGGAGCTCTATATTTATTTATCGGCAACCGACGCTGTTGTCAGCGCAGTACTGGTGAAAATTGAGGATAATTTGCAGAAACCTGTGTATTACACGAGCAAGGTCCTCACTGACACTGAGTCCCGATATCTCTCCCTCGAAAAGTTGGCCTATGCTTTAGTGGTTGCAGCCCGACGGCTCCGTCCCTACTTCCAGTCACATCGGATAAGGGTGTTGACTGATCAACCATTAAAGCAAATCTTACATCGGGCAGACACATCCGGGCGTCTCTCCCGATGGGTACTTGAACTGGCGGAGTATGATATCAGCTACGAGTCGCGAACTTCGATAAAGGCCCAAGTACTCGCTGACTTCATAGCTGAGCTCACGACAACTACAGATGATGATCCATCAAACATCAAGTTGTCTGAAATTGAAGATGATCCTTCACCTTGTTGGACTCTACACACGGATGGATCTTCCACTGGGGAGAGTTCAGGAGGAGGACTGATCCTGCAATCGCCATCGGGGTGGAACACTTCAACTATACTGAGATTTGGCTTCAAAGCCACCAATAATGAAGCTGAATATGAAGCTTTGATAGCAGGATTACAGCTGGCTCGTGGTCTTGGTGTGAAAAATTTGCAAGCTATCTTGACTCCCAGCTTGGTTGTGGGCCATCCGAGCCCGAAGAATTTGAGCGAGAGAGGATCACATGTTGAAATATAAGTCCTTGTTGCAGAAGCTAACCACAAGCTTCGAGAAATTTCACATTTCCAAAATTCCTAGAGCGGAGAATCAGCAGGCTGATCTCCTATCAAAGATTGCCTCGGCAAATGCCGCTGTTGTACAGCCAGTCAACATTCAGTATTTAGCAACAAGGACAATTGATTGCAGACCACCGGAGGAACTCATGGATGTCGATCAGGAGCCGTGTTGGATCGATCCAATCCTGAGTTATCTGAAGGATGGAACTCTCCCCCAGGATCCAAAGGAAGCACGGAGGGTTACTATAAGAGCTTCACGATACAGCGTGGTGGATGGGCAGCTCTATAAGAAATCTTTCACTCTTCCTTTGTTGAAGTGCCTGTGGCCATCATTTGGGAGGAAGAGCATTGAGTCATAAGGTCCTTAGACAAGGATATTATTGGCCAACTCTGAACAGGGATGCAATTAATTTTGTGAGGAAATGTGATGCTTGTCAACGCCATGCTAACATTATTGGCGTTCTCGGCACCACTCCACCAGCATTGTGAGTACAAGACCGTTTGCTTTGTGGGGAGTTGATATAGTTGGGCCATTCCCTGTAGTTACCAGGCAAATGAAATTTTTGATTGTGGCGATTGACTACTTTACTAAATGGGTGGAGGCAGAACCACTGGCGTCGATCACATCAAAGGCTTGCCAGGGTTTCTTATGGAAATCTGTTATTTGCCGTTTCGGCTTGCCTGTGGCCTTCATCACTGACAATGGCCGCCAGTTCGATAATCCTTCTTTCAAGGAGTTTTGCACGGATCTTGGTATTGAATCAAGGCTTACTTCTGTTACTCATCCACAGGCGAATGGACAAGTGGAAGTAACCAACAGGACTCTTTTGCATAGTCTGAAGACAAGAGTTCTCAGAAATGGGTCGAACTGGGTTGATGAAGTTCCGAATACCTTATGGGCATATCGGACAACTGCTCGAACCCCAACTGGTGAGACTCCTTTCGCACTGGCGTTTGGAGTGGAGGCTGTGCTCCCAGCTGAAGTCACCTTACCAACACCAAGAACGCAATCTTTTGATCCAGTAAGAAATGAGGAGCAACTCCGGGCTGAACTGGATCTGTTGGAGGAGAAGAGAGATTGCGTTAATGTTAGAAAGCAAATGACTTATCGTGAGAAAGTCAAGAGGTACTATAATGCCAAGGTGAAAGAAGTGACCTTCCAGATTGGAGATCTAGTATTGAGAGAGAACATTTTTCAAGGCAACAAGAGTCGAACTGGAAAACTCAATACTAATTGGGAAGGTCCTTATATTGTACAAGAAATTGTAAGGCCCGGAACATATTGGCTTTCCAAGATGGATGGACGTAGGCTCAAGCGTCCATATCATTCGGAACATCTACGGAGGTACTATCAATGAAATTAGTTACTTCCATGCACATTTGTGTTTTTTACTTCTACTTTACTCTTTGAAAAATTTATTCATTAACAAAGAAAGGAGGAACCAACTTTAGAAGTCATACCAACTACAGTCCTCCGCTCTACCAACTACAATGACCATATTGAGCTCAAAGGATCATACCGATCCCGATATTCTCACCCGATATGACTCATCAATATCAACAGGCCATACCGGCTTCAACTAGCCATATCGATCCCAACGAATCATATCGGCTCAAACGGCCATACCGGGCTCAACTAGCCATATCGATCCCAACTGATCATATCGGCTCCAACGCCCATACCGGGCTCAACTAGCCATATCGATCCCAACGGATCATATCGGCTCGAACGCCCATACCGGGCTCAACCTGCCATATCGATCCCAACGGATCATATCGGCTCGAACGCCCATACCGGGCTCAACCTGCCGTATCGATTTCAACAAGTCAAGCTGGCTTCAACAAACCAATCAAACAATTACACCAATCGAAGATATCAGGATGAACAATTACACCAATCAAACAAGCGTGAGAATCATCACACAAGCAAATCGCATTCACAAGCTACGCTGATTTCGTACAAGTAAGACAAAAGTTTTCATTTCTATGAGGTTTAGCAACTTATTATTTATGCAATAAGACAAAGAAGAAAAGGGCAAATCGCTGAAAGACGAAGTTTATTAACCGAAAAAGGAAAGTACAATGACAATATAGAAATTAAGCGGAGTCTGAAGAAACAGGAGCATCAGAATCAGAAGAGCTGTCAAGAACTTGAGAGGGTGCAGCAGCAAGTGTCGAGATTTTTTGGCACTGATTATTCCCAAGAATGTGAACCTCGAAACGTAGATCCTCTCGAAGAACAAAGACCAGCAGTTCTCCCTCTGCTAACTGATGATCCCTCACAAAGTCAGCCCAACCATTGGTGAATCTAATATCTCCCAGTTCGGGAAACATGGACAATGTGACAGTCCAATAATTTCCACTTGGTCCGCGCAATCTAACAGGCCCCGGCTGGAAAAACGCCCTCATATGATGGTGAAAGGCCCTGGGAATCCAAAGATAGCGAAAGTTGTCGTTAAGAAAGAATCTGAAGAAAGAGGGGCAACTGTTATTACCCATGGTGGATAAGAAGAATGTTCTAAACAGGGTACAATCTCTTCTATTTATATTGAAGGGTTTGCGAAAACAGTTAATGCGGATTCAAAATACCAAAAGGCGCTTCTCTTTAGATCCCAGAATATCAAAAGACATCAGACGCGTTATTTCAAGTCATGAAGGGCGACTTTTGATCTTTTCGATAAAGTGCCTCGAAACGCTTCAGAATTAAAGAGTCAAATTAATGTTATCTTTTTCAAAGGGGGGATTCAAAGGCATGACCGATCTGATACGAACAACTGGATGATCGAGGCTAACCGATCCGATATAACGTTTCATTGATGATAAATGCCGGAAACAAGCCCAGACCCAATATGAGATTCAGAAACAGATCGACATCAGATAAATTGATACTCAACCAGTGGAAAAAATTTATCAAGCTGCGATCTCATTCATTCTCAAAAAAGAAAAAGGGAAACGATGAAATAATCGGAGTATCTACAATTCATGCAGTTTGAGTTAAGTTTTTACAACAGAATAAAAAGCCACACAAAACTGCAAGTTTCTTCATCAGACAAAATCCCAGTTGGTATATCTTGCAACATTCTCCCGACGGGCCTCAGCGAGGAGTTTAGCTTCAAGAGCTTCACCAGACTTCTTGGCTCTATCACGCAGAATCTTTTCTTGAACAGCCTTCAGCTCTTGAATTTCGCTCCGGAGTTGCCTCATTTCGGGGGGAACTAATTAGAAGAAGAACAAGAACAAAGTGATTAAAAAGAAGCAGAGGAAAACTAAAGGAATTTAGCTAACCTTCCTTCCTACATACGATGGAGGATGCATTTTCAGGATCAACTTCGAGGTGCCATCGATTAGCGCTGGGAAGGATAACGTTAGCATTTTTGGAAGATCCTCCATCTGGAATACTGGGAGCAGTTTTGGCTGGATAAAAAGGATGAATGAACAATCATATTATAAGAGACATCAGGAAAAAGTTAAGTAAAGACTTACATGCTTCTGTTATGACATCATCTTCGATCTCAATGATGGCAGAAGAAGTTTCGGTTGAAACTTCATGATCCCTCCCTTGAAGAATCGGCTTCTGATCATGATCCACCTTTTCTTCACCTTCTATATTCACAGGAGAAAGTTCTGATTCGGCAAGTATAGCCCTATATATCGGATCAGGATCCGATATAACTTTCTCACATTCCGGATTTTCCTTTGGATCCGATGTGGATGATAGAAGAACGGTTACATCAGGAGTTTCTTTTTCCGATACAGGAGCAGCTTGATTTCCCCCTGAACATATAACATCGGGATCCAAATTTTCAGGAACACAAACCTCAGTCCTATTCTCTTTAGCAATAGGATTTTCGTTCTGTTCCTCTGCCACAAAGCACTTTGCGAAATAAAGTTCCAGCACCTCATCATAAGAAGTCTGATGAAAGTTGATTGAGGGCTCCACTGAGTGAACACAGCCTAAGATTGAATAAACTTCTGATGTCACTCTTCGAATTTCATCATCAGAAAGTTCTCTCTTCTCTGTTGCATTGAGCTTAGCCTCCAGTTCCATATTCTTTTTCCAACTCTTATTCAGTTCAGATTGCAATGAGGTCTTTTCTCCTTTGATGACTTCGTTTGATTTTTGTGCACTGACGATTTCATTCTGAGCATTAGAAAGAAGAACTTCTTTTGCTTTCAATTGTTCAGATAAGAGATTTCTTTCTCCTTCAACATTTTTGAGCCTGGATTGTAATATCTTCTTCAAGTCATTTTCGATAGACGCATTATGATTGAGCTCAGAAATCGTGTCGGAGAGCTTTCTATTTTAAATCGATGAAGAGTCTCTCTCATTCCTGCAACTATCAAGATCCAATCTAAGTGCAGTGGCAGCCTGCTCGGAAAGGGAAAGAGAGACTCGCAAATTTTCGTGTTCGACTTTTAGTGACCCATGGACCTTCTGCGACTTCTCCAATTCGGCAGAAATAAGCTTCTTCTCTTCACCAATTTTGGTTATTTCTGCATCTTTGAGAAGAAGAGTTTCCGAAAGTCTTTTATTCTCTTCCTCCAAGTGGGAGATGCGGGCTTTCGTCTCAGAATTGTTTTGGTTACAGAATGCAACAACCCGATCACCCCATAAAACAGTCTGCAAGGAAAATTATTTTAGAAAAGAGAAACCCGAAATTACGATATTGGTTCAAGAAAGGAATTGAGAACAAACTGAAGCCATCGACCATTGAAAATGGGCGCAAGATTCCTCTAAATTAAACTGTCTCAGGTGTTCTTTGACGTTGTTTTGCTTCCAAGCTCGGAGGGATTCATACTTGACATTAACGTTGACAGGCAGAACGTTGTCCTTCCGATGAGTAAGCACTTTGGATCCGGATCCTTGGATACTTGAATCACGAACACCGGAATCCGCCGATTGTGTTGTTCCTGAGATCATGATAAGAAAAATAAATCAGTCGGTATATAAAAGAGCAAAATGAGAGTCAAAAGTATAGTGGGAAGCTCCAAATTCATACCTCTCTTTCGACGGATGACCGGTCCCGATCCGGAAGATATATTTCCTTCTGATCGAACCGGTTCATCCGGTCTAAGGAGAGCTGGCTGATCAGGAATTTGCATATCGAAACCCGATCCGATAGGAAGAGTGTGAGGAAACACGATGGGCACATCGGGAATAGAGACATCGGGTTCCGATATAGCGGGGAGAGAAGAAGAAGAAGTATTGTCCCCTTCCCGAACTGGACCAGATACATCCTTAATAATTCTTTCTAAAGAATCATGAGCAGATGGAACAGGGATAGAAGTGGTTTTATCAACAGCCTTTGTTAATCTCCTCCTTTTAACAACTCGATCGTCAACCTGAACAGGAGGAAGCCTGGCAGTATTTGGAGCTTCTACAGTTTCATAACGAATAAGAGCATCAGACTCTTGTCTACGCTCTACACCAAGCTGTTGAGATGGAGCGTTATCAGCTGGACCTCTTTCAGTCTCTTTGATACCAGAACTGGGGACTTCTTCACTTAAGACTTCTTTTCCTCTTTTTTTGGACTTATCAGTCTGAGAGATAGCCCGCATTCTCTCGGCTAAAATTTTTGGCGGCATGTCTCTCTCTGGTAAAAAAGCAAATTCAGATCAGGCAACAGAAAAACCATTCAAGAAAGTATAAATCAAGAATTCAAACTTATCCTACCTAAAGCTAAGTACAATCCACACTCTTGAAGCCGTTTATCTGATAAGAAAGATTTATCTAATGCAGTCTTCCTGAACCCCTTGAATCTTTGGAACCAATCAGTATCAATTGGGTTTTCTTTAGCTTTGGAACCCGATGGGGTAAAAGGATTTCCCCATTTAGTGTTAAAGCCCCAGCTCTCGGTATTAGAAACAAAGAAATACTTGCTTTTCCAATCCTTAATTGAATCAGGAGTAGAACCAAGGAAAACAGCACCGGATTTGGCACCAAAATAATACCAATCGGACCATCTATCTTGGTTGAGATTGAAAAGAAGACTAAATAAATGGGCAGATGGTTCGACCCCACAGAGCATCGAAACAACAACAAAACCACAGAGAATCCTCCAAGAATTTGGGGTTAGTTGAGAAGGATTCAGACCAAAGTGACGAAAAATGTCTATAAAGATTTGTGGAAAAGGTAACCTAAGTCCTGCTATGAGCGCATCATAATAAACAACAAGATCTTCTTTTTGAGATGGAGAACAAGCATGCTCAGTAGCAGAAGGAACTCGATAAGAGATATTAGAAGATGAAAGATGGTATTTCTTCACCAGGACATCTATCTTATCTTCGGAAAGGATGCTAACAAAGGAAAAAGAACAGCGTTTTGGATCTCTAGCAAGCTTCGGCATCGTAAACGAATTAATGAAGCAAACTCTAAAGCAGTAAAGATCCAAACCCTAAAACGATGGAGATCGAGATCGAAATCCAGGAATTGGAGAAAAACCTCGTACCTGAACAAATAAATCCTTTCTCAGAGTTGAAGGTTTACTGGTTTCTTGAAAGGCAATGCGAATTGAAGAACAAGACGAAGAACGTTCTGCACGGAAGCCGCCCCTTCAAACAATTTTGAAATTTGATTGTGGGATCTCCAACACTATTTGAAAATTAAATCAACGCTCAGGATCAATATGAATAGTTATTCAAAACCCTTCATCTGACGGCTGGGGTCAAAAAGACATTCAAAGCGTTTCAAGTTCTTGACACGTGGGAGATGAAAAGGCGATATCATCATGAACTTCGCCTCGTTACAATCCCCAAAGGCCGTATCGATATAATAGAGGATAGGCCATGATTAATGCCGAATAGAGAGCATTAAATGAAGAGGAATGTTTTGATAAATAAGTCACCAAAGTACAGTACGAGTAAAGGAAGATGCATCGAATGAAGATATAGGGTGATTATCACGAGAACAACGTACGGTCGAACTTCTGATAATGCTTAGCTTCATTTCATTATAAGCATACTTGATGGGGGACTATTGATAGGGATGAAAGTATTAGGACACGTGGCATCCATCCAGACAAACCACGTGTTGAAACGACAGCCCAGGAGTTCATATTAATATTACAGCATATCGTTCCGACATGACCGTCTCGATATGAGCGACTCACCGTATCGAATCAACCCATTAAAAAGAGTCATTCCGATCCGATAATAACCAATAAGACAAAACCGCTATAGACCATATCGGTGCTCGGAAAGAAGCTTCGTCAAACCCGGTGTAAGTATGGCGAGGAACCGGTGATCGGTCATATCGGGTCCAGTCTTCTAGAAGATTAACAACTGTGGACAGCCTGGCATTCCAGAAAGTTCTAGAAACGATTCTGGTAGAGCGGCTTTCGAGATGCTTATTTGGCGCCCTAGGCTGGGTGACGGTAGCAAACACGTGACTAAATTGAGTAACGTGCTCAACACGCGACCCATGCCTATAAAAGGCAACGATCACAGTTCATTTTGGGTATTCTGAGATCCAAGTAGCGAAGCTCTGCCGAATTGGAAACGGAATCTATTTTCTTTCCAGCTTTCCATTTCGAGAATGGTTGTAAGATTTCTTGTATCTTTGACCATTTATAGTGAGAATTCTTTCTCCCGTGGTTTTTTCCCCACCTCTTAGGGGTTTTTCCACGTAAATCGGTTTTCTCTCTCTTTCTTGCTTGGATTCTCTCTCGATCTCATTCTAGGATAGCCACTCCCAAAATATAAATTCAATTGTTAGGCTGAAATTGGGCCCTAAATCCAATTTTCGCACTAACATAAAACATATTATCCTATCAATAATTCTCACGACGGTCCAGGAATCAAGTCGTGACGACTTCAAGTGACAGTGACTTAACATCACGGGTGCGTCTTTCTCTCCCACCGGATCCACTTGAATCACCGGCTTTTAACTTCGGCGGATCTACTTTGTCGAGACTCTAACTTTTATGCGATATTCCTACTTAATTAACCTGGATTAATTAATATTTAATTAATCTTTGATTAAATTAATCTAACTCCTGACTATTCCATGTCCAATCTGGCCTGGCCCAATACGGCCTCCTCGGCCCAATTGGTTGTGTGTTCGGACTTTAGCTTCATAATTTCCTGATTTTCCTTAATTTAGGTTGTTAAAATAATTAATCTAGTTTACGTGTTAATTAATCCCATGATTTTCTCCAGAAAATAATTTATTAATTCATGAAAATTTTCAGGGCGTTACAATTTGATTTGCTTGACTTGCTTATCTCCTTCTTATACATGACTTGTTTATGATCCCTGCGAGGGTGCTTGCTAGGCTTTCCTTCCGAAAGCTCATAAACTTTTTCTCACTCCTTTTCAGATCCTACGGAGTAGTGGACTTGAGCTACTAGCGCTGTGCGTGGGGCATAGGGATTGCTGCTGTGGATGGCTATACCTCTGATTCATTATTGTGAGTGAGAACACTTTTGATTTGGTCCATGTGGACTAGTTATGTACTTGATATTATAGGGTGCCTGCACCTTTATGATTTATCTTCCGCTCATATTACTCTGGCAATATTTATGTTTTTAATATTTCGTTACTTATGTGTTATTGCTTTATGATCACTTAGGCCTTGTATCGGAGTGGGGCCTGTCTCTACTTGTGTACAACCAGTCTGCTCACATGCCCGAGGCCTAGGATTTTGGGCCTGGGGCATGACATATAATGATCATGACGCTTAATACTTAAAAGTAGCACATGATCATTGCGAAATATACCCGAAGCTCTTAATATTGGTTATATTATCAAAATCTAAATAAACAAAAACACATATATGAATTCTAAGATGAATGATCCATACAACCTTAAAGAACTAAAAAACCACCACAAATGTAAAAATAAGCCATTAAGCCAAACAGGTCATGAATAAATAAATTCAGGAAAATCCATTCAAAGTAGAAATTGTTTCTGATTTTTATACAGTAAAAATGCATACACATAATGAAGAACCTGAGAAGTCCTAACAAAGCTCTTCACATCACATAACATTTTACAGCAAGAAATACACAACAACTTGAATAAATGTGAACAAAAACAAATACCTTACATTCCATTAATCATCTCCATCTCCACCACATATATGAATAAAAAATTCAAACAAGGAGAACAAAACTGGTCTGATTTGTTGTATACCATAAGAATGTGTTTACTATGACTGCATCCTCTTAAATTATCTTCAGCAAATTTGTTGGTGACGTGAGTGAGACATGGGGAAGAAAATTGTGGGTTACATTTTTATATATCTTAATAGAGAAAACATGTATGTTTCCAAGGAACTATTTTCTATATATTAACCAACTGGTTTAAAAACTTATGAAATATATCAGGGCCATCAATCTCTCAACAAGAGGCATGCACAATTGGGATGACTAGAACTAATTCTATAAATGATCCCTAGAGGCATGAATTTATTATCCACTGCTTGATCATGAAAAATTGATGGTCAAGTTAAAAAAGTATAATTGCAGAAAATTTAGGAAAGATCATTCTTTTCTGAAAGTTCATGAACAGAACATGTTTTCCTATCAAGGCAACAAGGTTTCTAATTGATTCAATCATTCTTCCAACAATTATCAGTGAAACCTATATCCTTCCATCCAAACCATTCATCCCAATTAGATTAGACAATTGTAATTTCTTTCCGAAATGAAAACCAGAACATAAATATGGATTGCCACATAATTCAGTCAAGAAGTGGAAAAAAAAACATATATAAATTTAATATCTGAAATAATCAAAGCACCTTAAAATGTGAAACAAAAAAAAGAAATCACACAACTTTCATCCGAACCATTCAGCCCAAAAGTTCATACCATCGTCATCTCTTTTCCGAAGTGATAACCAAAGCAAACAGAACAAATAAGAAAATGAGAAATAAATAAATAAATAAAAACATCCTCCCATTATATAATATTTAATAGCAAGAAACATACTAGATCCATGCATCACAATCAAACAAAATAAAATCAAACACGAAATACTACACAACATACATTAACAAACACTGCAAATAATCAAATAAAACAACAAAAAGCATTGAAAAATAACCAAATCATCAAATCAACAAGACTACTGCAAATAATCAAATCAATACAACAAAACCACCGCAAATTGCCCTAGATATCGAGCGAAGAGAGAGTATTACCCTCGGAGCTAGGTTTGGGAGACGGAGAATGGAGAGAGAGGGTGGCTGGCGGTGGACTAGGGATTTGGAGGTAGGCGGAGAGAGAGGAAGGAGGGCACCTTAGAGACTCACAGTTTGGGAGGCCGGAGAGAGGATGGAGCAATAGTGGATTAGGGTTCGCCCGGTGAGAGAGAATGGAGCAGCAAGAGAGGCTGGCCGATATATACTACAGGGGCAAAATGGTATTTTCCCTATCAGGGAATGAGCATTCCGCCCAATTTGGGCGGGATCCCACTCCTTGAGTTTCAGGAATCCAACTCTTCTCTCCATTCCCATTCCTTACAATCCAAACATGGGAATGACCAATATAAGGAATCAAAACCCATTCCAATCCATTCCATTTCTGCCAACCAAATGGGCCCTTACTCATCTTAACTCAACCCAAACCTAGCACGGTCCAGTCCAACCATGGCCAGGTCAAGGTTTACTCGTAGGCGTGAAAAGCCAATATTTCAATTACGGGCTTGGAAATCACGTGAACAAAGTTGGATTTGAAATTATTATTTGTTTTATATTATATTTAAATATTTAGTTATTTAAAATTTAAATTTTAATGTTTTTTTTTCAAAAAATCTTCTAATTCAAAGAATTAGTTTTGTTCTTTTACAATTGAGAATAAAAATCACAGAAACCAAACAGTGGAAATAGCAACACAATTGACTCAATTTCCTGATTATGGGGTTCGACTCTCTCGTACAAAACATCTCTTGAAAACTCCCAACTCGTGGAGAAACTTTTACATCATCCCCAAAATCAAGCATAAACCTAAATCCTTTGTCCAACGACTCGTAGAATCATTAGAATTGAAAATAGTGATCGAGACAATTGTGCTCTTTTCAGGTAATCTAGCAATCCGGGTTTCTTCTTTTTTTTTCTTTTTTTTTTTCTCTTTTTTCAGTTTAATGTGTTTTCCATGAAATTTGCTCAATACTTGTGTTTTGAGCCCTAAACTTCAGATTTTTCTTCAGGAAAGGTTAAATTGGAACATATTATTGCTGTAATTTGGAAATTTTGCCTTGATTGATTGACATGTTTTTTTGTTTTTGGGATATATTTTTGTTTATGATATATGTAGAAATTTTCAATAGTTCATGTTAATTCAAGATGGTGTTGGAAAAGAATTTGTAGACAATGGATATGCTTGAAACACGTTGATGAACGCTTTCCTAAAAGCGTTATTTGCCTCTTCTCCTCTAGAGATTGCTGAAGGGTTTGAATGCAAATAGCTTCAGTGGATATGACAAGCCTTTAATTTTCTGCACCTAGCACTAGTGAAGAGAAACCAGATTGAATAAAAGGAATTCTTTTTTGATCTCTTTGTTTCTCAAAAACTGTTTTTACGATTGTTTTGTTATTTGTCCGAAAACAAAAGATTGTTTATATTTATAATTTGTGAAAAGATGTGTTTTTCAAAAGACACAACTATTCAAATATTTTATCCGTTGCTCACCCATAGATGTTATTCCTTTTTTTTAAAAAAATATTTAATCTATTAGAAACGAATAGATGTGACTATTTAAAAACTATATCCTTAAGAAATCATAACATTATCTTAAAAGAGAGAAATTCATATTTGAACAATAAAATAATAATAATAATTTTAAGAATAATTATTATTCTAACAATCCCCCACATGTTCAAAAATGAATTTTTAATTGAACTTTTGTTTAAAAAAAAAAAAACAAGTCATGCTTATGCATAAAATAATATATCTTTCGATTTGAACATTACCTTAGTATAACAACGCAAAGTGTAATCGAAATCTCTAGTAGCCTGAAGCCTTGAACTAGTTATTCCTTGTGGCAATGATTACCGGGTGTTATTATACACATAAACATTGTACCCTTTTATTCCAATCAAACACTCGCTTAGCACTTATTATGGCCATGTGCTATCCATGTTCATGAACTTTTATAAAAGCAACTCCTAAACTTTTAATCGAAGCGGCACCACTTCTAAGTTCACATAGGTGAAATTCTTTCAGTGTCTTTGTCACTTTTAAGACACTTGTTCTCATAACTGAATTTCATTAAGAGTTTTGATACTCAACCCTCTCAACAGTGATAACAAGTACGCACATTATAATTTGTCCAATCAAACTAAGTACTTAAACATCCACTTATCAATGATTTGTTTTTACCCTTTGAACCTAAGATTACTCATTTCATAATTTTAGGTAGGGTTGCCATCGTTGGAGGATAATTCTAGGAGTTTTAATTCCATCATTTTAGAAGTTGATTGTATTAAATTTCTTGTAAGAGGTTTAATGAAAGGATCAGCCAAATCCTTACTAGATTTTACAAATGTGAGGGAGATAATTCCATCTTTGATTAATTTCCTCACATAGTTATGTCTTAGACTCATATGTCAAGATTTTCCATTATAAACATCACTATATACTCTTGCTTGAGTGGCTTGACTATCATAAAATATTGAAATTGATCTTACATTCTTTGAAGTCAGTGGAATTTCTAAGAGAAAGTCCTCAACCACTCTGCCTCTTTCCCAGTTTCTGCTAAAGCAACAAATTCTGATTCCATAGTTGAATGAGTTATTAGTGATTGTTTCTTGGATTTCCAAGAGATTGCACCACCACCTAAAGTAAATATCCAACTTGAAGTAGATTTGTTATCTACTAAACTCGATATCCAACTTGCGTCAGTATATCCTTCTAAAATAGCAGGAAATTTTGAAATTGTAAGCCAAGGTCCTTAGTCTTCTTAAGAAAACCAAGAACTCTACCGATAGCCTTCCAATGCTCCAAACTAGGATTGCTAGTAAATCTAGTAGTACATTGCATTGCATACATTAAGCTTCCAATTGCACTTGCATACTCTATTTGTGCAATGGCTCTTCCATTATTTTTTAGTAATTTGATACTTGGATCAAATGGGGTGTTTGCCTCTTTTATTTTTAAATGACTAAATTTATTAAGCACTTTCTCAATGTAGTGAGATTGACTTAATGTGTAACCCCCACTATCTCTTTTTATCTTGATCCCCAAAATAGCTAGTATCAACTTCTCCAAGATCTTTCATCTTGAATATGGAAGATAGAAATCCTTTTGTTTCTATTACACCTTTCATATCATTACAAACAATTACTATATAATCACAACAAGATTTAGTATATATGCGTTTATCAGCAACATTATGTGTGAAATCAAAAGATAATATGGCATCATCAAATTTCTTATGCCAACTCTTAGGTGCTTGTTTTAAACCATATAATGATTTAATTAATTTACAAACCTTATGCTCATTTCCTTATAGAACAAACCCTTTTGGTTGTTCCATATAGACCTCCTCATTGATATCTCCATTTAAGAATGTCATTTTGACATCCATTTTATGAACATACAATTTGTAAATTGATGCTAATGCAAAAATAATTCTAATAGAAGTAATTCTTGCTACTGGTGCATAAGTATCAAAGAAATCAATACCTTCCTTTTGTCGAAAACCTTTTTCAACCAACCTTGCTTTATAAGTCTTTAAAGTGCCATCGGTATTAATTTTTTTCTTAAATACCCACTTACATCCGATTGGTTTTTAAGCAGGAGGTAAATCGACTAATTCCCAAGTATGGTTTGATATTATTGAATCCATTTCATCATTAATAGCATCTTTCCAAAAACTTGCATCTCTTGAAGCCATAGCCTCCTTATAAGTTTTTGGATCATCTTTAATTTGAAGGATAATAGGAATTGTCTTCAAAACTTTACTTCTATCACCTTCTACAAGGTAAAAAGAAATATTTTGTGAGTCAATGTCATCAGTTCCAAGTGTTTTTGGCTTTCGAACTCTAGTACTTCTTCTTAATTCACTAGGTTCTTTGTCTATTGTTTGAGAACTACGTTGCTTACTAACATTTTGAGATTTCTCACTTGATGATAGTTCATTTGAAACTAAAAGATGTTCAAAGAACTCTACATCTCTGGATTCAATTATCACATTAGACTCCAAATTTAGGAGACTATAGGCTTTGCTATTAGAAGCATAGCCAACAAAAGCACACTTGATCCTTCTAGGACCCAACTTGGTTCTTTTGGATTATTGTCTTTATAATATGCAAGGCACCCCCACCCTTTAAAATAGTGAATATTTGGTTTTCTCCCTTTCCACAATTCATAAGGAGAAATTTTATTCTTTTTCATACGGATTCTATTCAAAATATGACACGTAGCAAGAAGAGCTTCACCCCAAAGATTAAAAGGCAATTCATCATGTAACAATAAAGCATTAACCATTTCAAGATATGTTCTATTTTTTCTTTCAGCCAAGCCATTTTGTTTAGGAACTCTAGGTGCAGATTTTTGATGTATGATACCATGTTCCTCACAAAATGCATCAAAATCATTAGAAAAATATTCTCCTCCTCTATCACTTCTAAGAATTTTGATCCTTTTTTCTAATTGATTTTCTACTTCCGCTTTGTAATTCTTAAAGGTATTAAAAGCCTCATCTTTATGTTTTAACAAATATACATAAGTATATCTAGAGAAATCATCAATAAAAGTTTTGAAGAATCTATTTCCACCTCTAGTAAGCATGTCATTCAATTCACATATATCAGAATGTATTAATTCTAGCAAATTTGAAGTTCTTGCTACACTTTTAAATGGTTTTTTTTAGTCATTTTTGATTTAACACATAATTCACAATTTTTAAAATCATTTACATCACATTTGAACAAATCACATTTTACCATTCTTTTAATAGTATTAAAACCAACATGTGCAAGTCTTTTATGCCATAAAGATGTAGAGTCATCTATGTAAGCAAAATCAACCTTCTTATTATTATCATTATCAAGTACAACAGATAGTTTGATCATCCCATCACAGGAAAACCCTTTACCAACAAAAGTACAATTTCGGGACAAGATTAACTTTCCCGATTCATACACAAATTTTATTCCAAGTTTGCTTAACAAATCTGCACTCACTAGATTCCTATTTATATCCGGAACATGAAGTACATTTGTGAGGATCACCTTTTTGCCTGAAGTAAAAACAAGTTCCACATTTCCCTTGCCAATTACTTTAGACCTTACTTCATTTCCCATTTGAACTTCATGTCCATCATTGACACATATATATGTCTTGAATAATGACATGTCATAGCAAACATGAATACTGGCACAAGTATCATACCACCAACCGGGCACTTTTCCTTATATGGCATTAACTTCACTAATAGCAGCAATAATGTCTGAATCCAAGTTCATGGAATTTGCCTCTGACTTATGCACTTTCTTGAACTTGCAGTCCCTTGCATAATGGCCGGATTTTCCACACACAAAACAGTCCCCTTTTTTGAATTTTTGAACTTGGTTTGATCCTTTTTTGGACCAAGAAAACCCCCTTTGATTTGCTTGCCATTGTTGGGTTTAGATGATCGATTGAGAATATTTGCCTTTTTTCCATTTATAAAGAATTCTGCATTCTTATTTCTTCCCCTTGATTCTTCCTCTATTCGAAGATGTTTTTGCAATTTCTTCCGATAGCCATTCTAGGAACTGGGCAATTTGGCCACAATTGCTCCAACTTGAAAAGCAACTGGAAGATCGATCTCGGCAATTCTCAGTTGATTAACAATAACTTGTAAATCATCTACTTGTTGCAATATAGGCTTATTAAGTTATTATCTTCAAACTTAAAATTGAAACATTTTGAAACTAGAAACTTTTTGGTACCTGCCTCCTTAGCCTTGTATTTGAATTCCAATGCATTCCATATGTTAAGTGCAGACTTCTCGGATGTATATAGATCATAAAGACGATCAGACAAAGAATTGAGGATAAGTCCTCTACACACAACTTCATCTTCCTCTCTTTTCTTTCTTTGAGCAATTAAATCTTCAGAGTCATCATCATTTGTTGGAGTAATTGTCGCCAAATCTAGATCAAGTATGTAGAAGACCTTCAAGGCAGTGAGCATGAACTTTAATTTGTCTTTCCATCTTGTGAAGTTTGCCCATCAAAGCGATCTAGGCGAATGAAATCTTGATTCATCTAAAATTTTTTTTGATAGTATCAGAATCCATTGAAAACAAAATAACGCTTTTAGATTGTTAGAAAAGAATTTGTAGACAATGGATAGGCTTGAAACACGTTGATGAACGCTTTCCTAAAAGTGTTATTTGCCCCTTCTCCTCTTGAGATTGCTATAGTGTTTGAATGCAAATTGCTTCAGTGGATTTGACAAGCCTTCAATTTTATGCACTGGTGAAGAGAAACCAGATTGAATAAAAGGAATTCTTTCTTGATCTCTCTGTTTCTCAAAAACTGTTTTTACGATTGTTTTGTTATCTGTCCGAAAACAAAAGATTGTTTATATTTATAATTTGTGGAAATATGTGTTTTTCAAAAGATACAACTATTCAAATATTTTATTTGTTGCTCATCAATAGATGTGATTCCTTTTTAAAAAAAAATATTTAATCTATTAGAAACGAATAGATGTGATTATTTAAAAACTATATCCTTAAGAAATCATAACGTTATCTTAAAAGAGAGAAATTCATATTTGAATAATAAAATAATAATAATAATTTTAAGAATAATTATTATTCTAACAGCTGGTGCATTGGACTATCGTATTGTTCAAGGTTTAGCCCCGTGTGAATTATGCTGAAAGTCTTTCTAAGAAAGATATAGTAGATGCAAAATAACAATGAGAAGTATATGGTGGTTTCTTTTAGGGACAAGAAACAACATTGCACCTTGGTTTTAATGCAGTTAGTTGGAGATTGAACAACATGGCTTTAACGTAGGGATGCTCAGTTGAGGAATTTGGAGTAAACTCAAATTTTTCAATTGATTATTTAGATGAAAATGTAGAATAAGTTTTCAAATCCCATATTTAATTTAAAAGTTGAAATTTCAACTTAATGTTCTATTATTCTTCTCAAGACCTAAGTCAAATTCCTGTATTAACTCTCCATAATCATAACTCTTCTAAATCATATTATTTGAATATAATTCATTAGAGATAAATGTCCCTGATCAATGTATTAGATAAAGTTTGCAATGAATGTGTAACTTGTGGAACGATTTGATTGTGAACCACTTGAGTTTTGATTTGTCCAACCTTGCTTGAATAAGTAAATAGTCCGACTTCAACCAGAACTAGATCTATTTGATATAGCTCTATGTTATAAACATGTATTTAAGTTTTCTTTGTATTTCAAACATTAATAATTATAATATTTGGGATGTTAAAAGTCAAACAACTAAATTTTTGGTCTTGTTTGAAAATTTGATCTTTTTGGAATTATTTATTATTATTCAATATTGATAAAGATATAAAATGAAATTGAAATAAAAGTCCAATCTTATATCTGATGTCAAATTTGACTTGCTTATTATTGGTCCTACAATGTCATGTAGTTTTAACTGAGCTCAATCTCGTCCAATATTCCCTTTAGCCACGAGTTGTCCTCAGTTCACATAAATGCAACTTTGATTGCACTTTTATATGCAAGCTTGAATCTCTGTAGCCAGTGAAAGGATTTTTGTTTATCTTTTTTATATAAAAGGGGATATAATAGAAATAATGTTGGTCACATCATGTGAATTGCATGAAAAGTGTTGAACCTCCAAATTGACAAAATGTTTGATACTTGTTCATGTAAAGGATTTGGCTTCTTAATAAGCCTACAATTAGGGCCATGTATCAACAACTCTTTTTTTTTTTTTTTTTCTTCTTTTTTTTGATTAAAGTGGATAAACCACATTCTATTATTCATTGCTTAAAAAAGAGTTGATACAACGGTGCTTTTGAGCTCCCCGATTGCTCCCCTTATCGGTGAAACACTGACTTGTTAGCTATATTTGTAGTGTTGGTGATCCCCTCTCGTAAGGTTAGCCGTGTAGCCTCCTCTTCAAAGTCGTCCTCGTTGTTTGGTGGTTGAGGCTGGCTGGCTTGGGCGGTCAGAGCGCTGCGAGCAACGGATAACAACGAACCCAGTTTACGCCCCGTGGCATTGGCGTAAGCTCCTTGATCCGGGATAGTAGGAGGAAAGCAAATGCCTTAGGATAGTTCGGAGCAAGCGCGTTGTTTGAATTTGGAAGCATCTTTGGTTTCTTTCTAACCAAATGCACCATGTTGCAGCCATGACTAGAAGGTTCCACCCCATGCGTTCGTCCTTAGGTAGCTTTGTACTCAGACTGTGGTATCCCCAAAGATCCTGTGTCGCCCGAGGGGAGGTGGGTAGATTGAAGAGCGGGCAGAAGTGCTCCCATATTTGCTTTGAATACGGGCAGCATGTAAGGAGGTGTTGTACCGTCTCAGCTTGATCGTTGCATAAGTAGCACAAGGTCCGGTTCCCCTTCCAGTTCTTTTTTAGGAGGTTGTCCAAGGTGAGAATCTTGTTATCTGAAGCCAAACAAGCAAATAGTTGGATCTTTTTGGGGCATGGGAGGCGCCACAGGTTGTTGAGGAATTGGCCCCGTGCGCCACCATCCACCGCAAAGGTGTAAAGGGACTTGACCGAGTACATCCCGTTTTCCCCCAGGAGCCAGACTCTAGTGTCCTCACGGTCCTCCTGGCCCATGGCGATAGCCTCCAGGAGCGCGTCGAGCTCCATCGTACCCTCCCTGGTCAGTGGGCCTTGCTTCAGAAGTAGCTTGGTATATGCGAGGTTGTCCCTTGCCTTCCCTAGAGAGAGGTGCTTGCCCATTGCGAGGTCAGCGAGTGTTGGGAATAGGCTGATCGGCGCTTGCCCTTGGACCCATTTATCATGCCATAGGGCAGTAAAAGCAGGAAGGGGAGATGTATCAACAACTCATTCAAACATATTTCACAATCATCATGGTCGACTGAGCATTTCTATGTTTTTTAATACTTCTAATAAGTTTCTATGTTTAACTCTTCTCTTACGTACGCTGTTGCAGATAGAAAATAAGAGTGAATTAAAACTAAAAATTAAATGATATTAATTTATTACTGACTAAAATTTATAAATAGTAATAATAATCATTTATTTCTAATTCTTACTAGTAACAAATAGAAGGGCTTGTAGATAAGAAGACAAAGGTTTCAATTTCAGAGTAGTAGTAAACAAAGCAATCGCTCTCACATCTTTCTCTCCCCACAAATTTCAAATCACTTGTGTTTGATTAGGAGATATCTCACTTGGGATTAGAAATAACTTTTGAAAAATTTTAAATTTATTGGAGGGAAATTTTAAAATAAAGATATTAATGATAAGATAGCTATGTGGCTTCCATGCATTGGTGAGTGAGTCATTATTATATTCTTAAACTTCAATTAAAATTTTTGACGAACAAAAAATTTCATTGGGAAATGTGTTGGGATATCCCCAAGTGGGATATCCCCCAATCAAACAAGTCTCTTTTTCTTCTTTCTCCTCCCTAGTTGGTCCCTGTGTTGTTGATAGAGTACTGTCACAACTTGCTCTGAAATCCCACCAAGTATACCCCAGCTCACTGAAGTTGAATGTTGGCTAACAAGCAAACTGCAGACATTTCCTCAAACACCTGATAGGCACCTTGATTACCGACTCTTCTCTAGTTCCGGTAGCCCTATTCGGTCCCAAAATTTACATACATCAATCACTCTCATTCCAAGTTGACAAGCTGCTGACCTATTAAGGCTTCAATTTCACATTAACACACCGGAATCCTTTTACATAAGCTGGGGATTAAATACACTGAAAGACAATACTTCATTCATAAGGAGACCCAAACATAACCAACCAACCCAATCAAAACATCCAACACAACATTAAACCCAAAACATAAGTCACCAGCTCCCCACTCTTTTCTCCACACCAATGACCAATAAGATATGAACCCACTGCCGTTAGATAAGAACCCCCTTCTGGATATTGAATATTAGCCCGATGATGACATGGATCGTCCCCTCAGCGAACCTCGGCGACTCTCCTCCGATCCGACGCCGCGAACTTTGCCGGAACAGCCCAAGCTTCACAAGACCGGAATCTTGCTCCACCGATGATGGATCACAGCTGCCGCCGCTCTCCCACTTTCTCCCAGTCAATTGCCAAAAAGATGCCAACCCTAAAAGCAAAAGCACTTATATATAATGCTTTCCCACTAATTACCATCTTGCCATTACATAGATTAACACTATCATGAACTCTTAATTCCACAGCCAACCATTACATAGATTAACACTATCATGAACTCTTAATTCCACAGCCAAGATAACATTTCAAAACAGAGAACCCGCGCACTCGCTGGCCCAGTTCCGGCCAGCCTCTCCTCGGCAACGAGCCGAGTTAGCCCTCCACCTCATGATGCTTGCGAGCCACCCGTCCACGCTGGCTCCTCCTGATTGGGCTCTCATCATTCTCCTCCCCTTGAAAGTTTCCCTTGTCCTCAAGGATCAATTCTGGAAATCTCTGAAGGAGGTCGTCATAATCCTCCCAGGTGGCTGCCTCCTCGGACTGTCCACTCCATTGCACCAAGACTTGCACCTTCCTTCCTTTGCTTTTGCCCCAGCTCCCTACCTTGTAGCTCAGCGCCTTCTCTGGCCTTAATATCAATCCTTCCTCAAATGTTGGAATGTCTTCTATAACCTGTCCGGGGTCTTTGATTCTCTTCTTCAGCTGTGACACGTGAAATACCGGGTGTATTGAAGCTGTGGTGGGCAATTCCAACCGGTAGGCGACCTCTCCCACCCGTTCTACTACCCGAAATGGCCCATAGAACCTCGGGGATAACTTCATGTTCATCCGTCCCCTGATGGTTCGCTGTCGATAAGGCTGTAACTTCAAGTAAACATATTCCCCTGGCTCCATTACCTCTTCTCGTCGACCTTCATCATAACGTCTCTTCATCCGTTCCCGGGCTTTCTCTAATTCCTTCTTTGCTCTGGACAATGCTTCTTCACGGGCTTTCATCTCCCTTTCCACTTCCTCATTTTGTGCGATGCCTGCCTCGTAAGGTCTGAGCAATGGTGGTGGTCTCCCGTACACAATTTCGAATGGACTAGTATTGAGTGAAGCATGGTGTGAGGTGTTATACCAATATTCAGCCCACGGCAAGAGTTCCCTCCACTTCCCTTGCCCTTCATGACAGAAACAACGAAGGTACTGCTCCAACGTTCGATTCGTGACCTCCGTTTGTCCATCCGTTTGGGGATGATAGGCTGAACTGGCCTTCAATTTGCTTCCCTGCAGGGCAAACAACTCCTTCCAAAATGTACTCATGAAAATACTGCCTCGATCCGTGACTATGCTCCTCGGAATTCCATGCAACCTCACAATTTCTTCCACAAACTCTTTGGCCACACTTTGGGCAGTGAACGGATGGCGCAAGGAAATAAAGTGAGCCCCCTTACTTAGCCGATCCACGACCACCAGTATTGCCTGCTGGCCCCTGCTCGTGGGCAGTCCTTCAATGAAATCCATTGAGAGGTCCTCCCATATGTGCTCTGGAATAGGAAGTGGTTGTAGTAATCCTGCAGGTGCCCTTGTGTCGGACTTCATCTTCTGGCATATGCTGCAGGCTGCAACCTTCGCCTGCACCTCCTTCTTCAACCCTTCCCAATAGAAGAGTGGTTTTATCCTCTGGTAAGTCCGCAACCATCCCGAATGTCCTCCCTCCTTGCTACCATGGAAGTGTTCCAGAATATCGCTTCTCAAGCCAGGAACATTTGGGATATAGACCCGACATTTGTAAAAAAGAAGTCCTCCTCGCAAGTGATAATCCTGCACCCCAGCCTCCTTTTGTTCCACCTTCTTAATCAAGCCCATGGTCTTCTCATCCAATTGGACCGACTCCCGAATCTGATCCCAAACTCTCCATTCGACCATGCTGATGCCAAAACTACAGCCCTCGCCTTCTTCATGTACTACCCACAACATAGGGCTGCCTTCTCTTCGGGATAATGCATCAGCGACCCGATTCTCCTTCCCCGGTCGATACTTGATGGTGTACTCCAAACCCAACAATTTGACCAGAAATTTTTGTTGGTCTGGAGTGGTGATTTTCTGCTCCAACAGGTGCTTAAGAGCTTGTTGATCGGTGACTATCTCGAATTTCCGACCCATTAAGTAAGGTCGCCACACCTTCACCGCATGCACTACTGCCAATAGTTCTCTAGCATAAGCTCCCCATCCCCGTTTCATGGGCCCCAAGGCCTTTGACATGAAAGCAATCGGTCTTCCTTCCTGCACCAAAACAGCCCCAATGCCATCGCCACTAGCATCGGTGTGTACCTCGAAGGATCGTTGAAAGTTAGGTAAAGCCAAAACTGGTGTTCGTGTCATAGCTCGCTTCAGCTCCTCAAATGCCCTCCTGGACTCCTCCGTCCAAGCAAAGCCATCCTTCTTCAGCATTAACGTGAGTGGCTTGGCAATGATGCCATACCCCTTCACGAAGCGTCGGTAGTACCCCGTCAGACCCAAGAACCCTCTAAGAGCTGAAATGTCTTTCGGGAGTGGCCAATCAACCATCGCTTCGATCTTCCGTTGATCCACCTTGACGCCTTCAGAGGAGATTATGTGCCCCAAATACTCCAACTCTTTTTGCCAAAATGCACATTTGGCTAATTTAATGTAGAAATGGTTCTCTTCCAGCAGCCCCAATACAGTCTCCAAATGCCTCCTGTGGTCCTCCTCCGAAATAGAGTAGATGAGGATGTCATCGAAGAAAACCAACACAAATTTCCTTAAATGTGGTCTGAAAATGGAGTTCATAGCAGCTTGAAAAGTGGACGGTGCATTGCACAGTCCAAAGGGCATAACGAGATATTCGTAGTGCCCCGAATGTGTGCGAAATGCCGTCTTGTGGACGTCCTCTTCCCGCATCCTAATTTGGTGGTACCCGGCCCTTAGGTCCAGCTTGGTGAAGAGTTTCGCCCCATGCAACTCATCCAACATCTCTTCCACTGTAGGTATTGGAAACCGGTTCTTTACCGTTGCGGCATTCAATGCGCGATAATCCGTGCAAAAACGCCATGATCCATCTTTCTTCTTCACCAATAAGATAGGAGATGAGAATGGACTAGAACTCGCTCGTATGATCCCATTTTGAAGCATCTCCGCTACTTGTCGTTCTATCTCCTCCTTCTGAAAATGGGCATAACGATATGGTGGTACTCTCACCCAACTGCAGGTGCTCATCTTCACTCTCCTCTTCTTCCTCATCTATTTCAGCCTCTTCATCGTCTTCGGTGATCAAAAAAACCTGCCCGGTTTTGCACTTATGCTCCTTACTCCATTTGTCTCCACATTTGAAACATAAGCCCCTTTTAACCCGCTCCTGGACTTCTTCTTTGGACAGCCGCTGCACTCCCACATTGTTGGTTTTGCTGGAGCCTTCCACTCCCTTCCCCTTACCTTGGAACTTAGGATCGACAGTACCCTTGGCAGTAGTGAAGCTGTTCTCCCTGGTTTTTCTCCTCTCCATTGAGCTTTCTTCGATAAGTTCGGCCATCCGCATCGCCTCGGGTACATCCCGTGGTTGCCTCAACTTTACCTCACTTGATAACCAAGGTTTGAGTCCTTCCACAAATGTGCCCATAAGGGCCTCTTCCGGCCAACCCCTCACCATGGTTTGAAGCCGCCGAAACTCATCAATATAAGCCTTCAACCTTCCTTCCTGCTTCAATTTTGCCAGCTGTCCATGAGGGTTCATATGAGGCGACGGCCCCCATTGACGCATGAACTCCTTTTCGAAGGCGCTCCATCCTAGGCGCTTCCCTTCCTTATCATAGACGGCTTTAATCCACCTCCACCATTTGCTTGCATCGCCGTCCAAGTAGTAGCAAGCGGTTGTAACCCGCTCCTCTCGTGGAGTGTTGTAACGAGCAAAGAAGAGCTCGGCCTTGTCTAGCCACTCATGGGGGTCACCTCCATCGAAGTGAGGAAATTCCACCTTGGGCTGGTGAGAGGTTGGGTTGTAGTACCCCTCCCTGTGTCTTCGGCGATCATCCTCATAATGGCGTCGAGCACGTCGTTCTCCCCGTACCGAGCGCTCATCTTCCGCAACAAACACCCTTCCATAGCCCCCTCCGTCTCGACGGTGGTGAGAGGCCCGAGAGTGGTCTCTCTCTTCCTGACGCCATCGATCGAACCCCACATGGTCACCTTCCTCCTCTCCTCCTTGTCTTCGACGAGATGATGCCTCCTCGCTGTTGGATCTGGACGATCCCGAGCGACTTGGTGCCTGACTGCTTGACACCTTGTGTTCAAGGCGTTGTAGAGCCTCCTGATTTTCCTTGCGCATGGCGGCGAGGGTGCTAGAAATGTCTTCTATATCTCTTCTCATCTTCTCACTGTTTGCCTCCAAGGCTTCCACCCGTGCCCGATTTGATGTCGGACCTCCTTCGCCCTCCATTGCTCTGAATGTCCCTTGAGTCGTAGGTAATCGCCGCCCGGAGCACTCCAAGCCGTCGACGGTAGAAGCCGACGGTTGCGCCGGTGACCGACACACGATCTACCGACGTCTCTCAATGAAAGCACCAATTGATAGAGTACTGTCACAACTTGCTCTGAAATCCCACCAAGTATACCCCAGCTCACTGAAGTTGAATGTTGGCTAACAAGCAAACTGCAGACATTTCCTCAAACACCTGATAGGCACCTTGATTACCGACTCTTCTCTAGTTCCAGCCAACCCCATTCAGTCCCAAAATTTACATACATCAATCACTCACATTCCAAGTTGACAAACTGCAGCCTATTAAGGCTTCCAATTTCACATTAACACACTGGAATCCTTTACATAACTGGGATTAAATACACTGAAAGACAATACTTCATTCATAAGGAGACCCAAACATAACCAACCAACCCAATCAAAACATCCAACACAACATTAAACCCAAAACATAAGTCACCAGCTCCCCACTCTTTTCTCCACACCAATGACCAATAAGATATGAACCCACTGCCGTTAGATAAGAACCCCCTTCTGGATATTGAATATTAGCCCGATGATGACATGGATCGTCCCCTCAGCGAACCTCGGCGACTCTCCTCCGATCCGACGCCGCGAACTTTGCCGGAACAGCCCAAGCTTCACAAGACCGGAATCTTGCTCCACCGATGATGGATCACAGCTGCCGCCGCTCTCCCACTTTCTCCCAGTCAATTGCCAAAAAGATGCCAACCCTAAAAGCAAAAGCACTTATATATAATGCTTTCCCACTAATTACCATCTTGCCATTACATAGATTAACACTATCATGAACACTTAATTCCACAGCCAACCATTACATAGATTAACACTATCATGAACTCTTAATTCCACAGCCAAGATAACATTTCAAAGCGAGAGAACCTGGCACTTTCGGCTGATTCAAACCCGGCCTCTCCTGCAAGAACGAGCCGAGTTAGCCCTCCACCTCATGATGCTTGCGAGCCACCCGTCCACGCTGGCTCCTCCTGATTGGGCTCTCATCAGTTGTTTGCAAACCTACCTGATGATTTCTCTTTCCTCCCATTTACTTGGCCCCAAATTCCAGGCTTGGAAGGATTTGTGAAGAAATCGAATCCAAATCCTTATTCCGTGGTGGTCGTTTGTAGCTGGGGCTCTTTCTCTTGTGTGTTTGAATAGAAAGATGGATCCTTTGGCCCTCTGATTTCCTTTTTTTTGAATCATTTGTTGCCAAGAAGCCCCATGAATAAAGAAGGGACCTTGGATTAGATCGGCCAATTTGCCTTTTCACGCTTAGTTTGCTACCTTGAAATTGATCCAGAATCTTTTTATTAGGTAATGTTTGATAAAACTTCAAGGTGTGTGTCCGCGTGTGTGTGCATGATCTTGTTGAGGTCCTTACAGTTTCATATCTTTCATTTCTTTTGTGACATTGCAAATGATCTTTTCATTTTTGGGGATGGTTGATTGGATTTATTAAGATTTTGGTTGGTGGATTTAGTTTACAGCTCAACCTCTATCTTTTTGGGCATGCCCTGTTTTCATATTGATTTGGGATTGTTGGAGTTAGAACGGTAAAGCGTAAAGAAGGGATCTTGGTCAGATTTTAGCAAGTGCTGGCCTTTTCTGGTTTGGTTGCTACCATTTCTGTTGATCATAGTGGCACATAACATTTTGATCTGTTGGATTGAAGACAAGGTTCTCACTAGTGGATTTAGATCTTCATAATCTTGATCTTTATAAAGGTAAATCTTGATTTAAGTTCATTTGGAATTCTGGCTTTTCATGATATTGGTCTGGTTAGATTTAAGAAAAACATTGCAAGTTTTGTTCCTTGTTATTCCTTTTTTAAGGAGGAAGTAGGTATTACATACTTTGAAGCTACAAAGTACTGACTCGGGTGCGAGAATCCGGTACGATACGAATCCGGTGCGAGGATTTGATCATTTTCCAAAAACTAGGATACAGGTGCGATAGGATACGATACATTAAAAAAATATTAAATATTAAATTATATAAAAAAAAGAAATTCAAACACAAAAAACGATGAAATTGCAAGAAAATCTATCATCCATATATATCAAAAAATAAAGTTCGCAATCCAACAAAATATATTATTGTTTTTAGAAATTAAGTGTAACACCCCAATCCTAAAGAGGACAGGTGTCACACAAGCCAGCTCAGGAGGGTGTCCTGAGCCCAAGGCTGTCAAATCTGAAACCAAACCTGCGGAATAAACTGGAGACAGTAATAAAATCACGTAATAAGTCTGGGACTCATCCAAATGAAAAGTCATATCTGATACAATACTCCACAGACTATACGTCTGCGTCTAGTCTCCAAAAATAAAATACACATATCTACAGAGTGCACAACATAGAAGCTAATATGGGATGCCAGAGCCAGCTAAGAGTCCTCACATCTCACCGGGTCTAATTTCTACCCGAACTACATGCCGCTACTGCATTGGGTGAGTAAGAAAGAGGTGAGCTCTGAGCTTCGGTGAGATGTGACCCCTACTATCAGGTCGAATAAGACCTGTGAATCTGCAAATATAATCTTGTATATGGAAAATAATCTCTACTCATATACACATGGCAAAAGCCAGTAAAGCATGTGGTCTATGCATTATCTTCCAATCTGGAAATCATATAATGCAAGATCGACGGAAACCCGATAAAAACGGTAAATATGATCATGTATGGCTTTCTCATCTTATGTACTAGATATGGGGAGCGTCATATCGAAAAGAATGCACCTCCATGCACCTTTGCTCCGCGTTATGGATATCACGAGCCAAATGGCTGCGTGGCGTCAAGAGAGAGGATGGGCGGGGACCACGTCATATCCTCTATCCCTCAGTACCGAGCACTCCGAGAGTTGGAAAGGGGTTTAAAAGGTATATTCATTTGAAAAGAAAGGTTTTCAACAAAGTAAAAGAAATTCCTTTGAAAGCAAGAAAACCCTTTCCTTACTCGGTACTGGTCGGATCAGCTCAACTAGAGCCGTACCTGTAGGGAGCAGTGGTCATCATAAGTATGCATATCCATCGATGCTCACATCATATATCTATACATTTATCTTCTTACATTCTTATGCAGAATTCTTCTATTCTACAAATGCCGTAAACTTCATAATCATTCTCAAATCCGAATAAAAACCATACTCGGAAAGTAATATATCAAAACTCGATAAAACTCGATCAGAATACGAGAATGTCCAGTAGGTCCACTCACCTGTAGTCCTAAGCAAATCAAGCTTGACTCGGTTCACTTGAAGTCCTCGACTTGTCCTTCCCTTTTCCTAGTAAACGCAATCATATCTAAGATAAGTCTTTGAGTCGAGGAATACTTCACTTTCTATTTAACAATATCTTCTAATCAATCATGGGCCCTAGTCCATAGAGATTAAGGCCCAACACTCAAGCAAGTCATTACATTACCAAGCATGAATATAGCCAAGCAATCCTAAAATATAATACGATAATCTACAAGCCAAAATACGAATATGCAGAATTCTGGCTGCCCTGCGCGGTTGGAAAGAATCAGTCATAACTTTTGAAGCGTAAGTCCAAATACTCTCATTTAAAGCTCGTTAGAAAGAAGACCTCGAGATCTTTCCAACGGCGTATTACACAACCCAAAAGGACTAGTGAGCAGGGAG
This sequence comes from Dioscorea zingiberensis, assembly GCA_026586065.1. Lineage (NCBI taxonomy): Eukaryota > Viridiplantae > Streptophyta > Magnoliopsida > Dioscoreales > Dioscoreaceae > Dioscorea > Dioscorea zingiberensis. The sequence goes on from CM048827.1 coordinate 27,819,736, forward strand.
CAGCAGCCTCTCGAATTGGACTGAATTCTGCAGGACAGAATTCTGCAAGGCTGTCTACAAATTATCGCCCAAATCCTCAACACCAAACTCCTAAAATACACATGGTTCACCAACCTTTTCATAAATCCGATATTAGAATTGGATAATACAGGAGATGACACAACCAATCTCTATTTACTGCCCATAGTTGCACAGTGGCTACAACCATGTACAACAGCAGCCACATCAACTTTAGCATCCCATAAAGTCATTTCTTCAAATACTAACTATACTCCTTTATGAAACCTGGAAGCTGAATTATATTACAACTGAATTTTAAACCATTCAATTGCCCACATTTCACTAAGCCATTTCAACGAATACTTGCTGGGCATAATTACACTCAAAGGAGCAACTCTTCACCTTGATTTCTTATTTCAAATTGAATACAAATCAAGCTACAACCATCTAGAGATAACAAGCTAGACTCCTTTTCAAAAATCTGATATTAATTGGATTTCTTAAGAGATTACACAACTAAGCAACATCCCTGTTGTGCATATCGCAACCTTACTGCATTTCACAGAAACAAGAATAACTAAACTAGACAAAGCTCTATCGACCTTTACCTAATCCAGGTTCTCAACAATATTTCCAACTGAGACAATCAAACCAATAACCAAGTGATACCTAGCTTCTGTTTTCATATCAACTATTACAAATACCTTAACAGTCATTTCATCAAACAGTTAGTAGGCATAAATGACATTTGCTAACAAAGCATCTCACTCCCCATTTAGATTCCATTTTCACCATAATTGGGGCTACTTATCATACACACATATTCCATGCCTTTATAGCTTTAAAAACCTTAATTCCAAGCCAATAACTTCCTAAAGGCATTTATACAAACACCTTATAGGTGTACTGGTTTTCAAAACACTAGTTTCACTTTCAAGTTCTAAAATTCAGGAATTTACAAACATGCACTTATACAAGTCTAATTGTTCATAAAAGCCTACAATCAATCCTCCCTTCAAACACCTTATATGCATGGGCAATGACAACAAGATCCTCCCTTCTTATAGCTTCAAATTCCCGTTTCTTTACCACCATTTCATCAACCCCTTTAAGGTTTAAACAAAAGGAGTAACTATAACAACACACTTAGACATTTCATCGAACATATGATAGGCATAAGTAAATTCAAAAGAACACCTCTTCCTTTTGATTGCTTAATTCCAAAAGAATACAAAGCATGCTACACTTCTATTACAGCAACAAGAACAATGCCTAATCACAAGGACAGCAAGTACAACCACACAAAGAAGAGCAATTGAACACTATCAATAACAACAGGACAACCACAATGAAGCAAGCTTCCTTTCCAACCAACCTGAATACTCTCAGAAACCCTTTGCTCGCCTGACTAATCCAAGATGTGGTCTTGCTGTTCTTAAAGACTGGCCGGAAGCAACTCTAAACAGCGGAACGAGGCTGGCTGGTGATCGCTGGAGCTTCACCCTAGCTGGCCGGAGCTGGAACTAAGAGACAACCTGTTGGCTGGCCGGGACTGGAGCACCGAGCTCACCGGAACAGAGACAGGGGACAGGGAGACAGTGATCAACCCCCACTCCCTTCTCCGAAGCACCAGTCGCTCCCAAGGCCTTCCCCGATCTCTTCTTACCCTGTGCTGACGTCTCGAGCTCCTCGTGGCAGCTTCCCCTCCAAAACGACATGCAGAGCGACACCACCACCTTCATCGGCCAGCTCCTGCTTCCCTCTCTTCATCACCTTCACAGCCCTCTCTCTTTCCCTCCTCTTTTCTAATCTCTCTTCTAAAGACCCCATCCTAAGTCCAACCTCCTTTCAACTTGAGCCCGGCCCACTACACTGCAGTCCACTACCAAGGTTTAAAGCCCATTAGAACCTTAATTAAATTATCATCTATTCAATTGAGTAACTTATCATTTGTCACACTTGATTAATGGCTACCAGGTTTCAATAATTCACTATTTATTTATTAAAGTCTTATACAACCAATTATTATTTTCTCATTAAACTCCGGCATTTACTTATTATTTCTATATTATTTACCGGGAGAAACCAGGATGTTACATTAAGTTTACATAACAAGAGTTTCAATTTCATCAGTTCCTTCACCATCATCAGCAAATATCATAGCTTCCATATCTGGTTCGTCAAGAGACAAACTTGCAACTTCAAGAACACCGGCACCCTCAAATGAATCCCATTTATCACCACCAATATCCCACATCTTGCTTGATCCTTGTTTATATTCTTCACTCTTCCTTGATAAAAGACGGAGATTAGTATGTATGAACACCTAATCTTCGGCTCTTTTAGGAAGGATTTTGTTTCTTCTTATAGAGTGAATAAACGAGTAAGTACTCCAATTTCTTTCACAACAACTTGAAGAACATGGTTGCTCCAAAAGTTTTAAAGCTAGAGTTTGCATCCGTGGTATTGAAGTTCCATATGTTATCCACCAAAGTTTTGGATCTAAAGTCCAACAACACCCTAAGCTATCAAATGAATCAAAAGGACTCGTACATGTTGAAAACCTTGCAAACTCTGATATAGCTTTATTCCTCCCCTCTGAATTAGGAAAATATCGTCTCATGCATTTATTCCTTTCAATTGAAATTTCATCATCCTTATAAGGAGGCACCCGACATTGCCCTTCATTAATCCACTCTAAAGTATATTACCTAGAGGATTTAAAGAAATATGATATATTAGTTCACATTACAAATAAAAATAATTAAATAAAAACATATTAAAGTAACAGACAATTAAATCAAATTTACCTTGGATTTAATGAATGAGCCATGCAGTGTAGAGGTGTGCAACTTTTAGTCCATCGATCCGCAAGCACATCATAAACCACATTATAAAATGGTGAAGTCGCCGTAGGCTCTCATGTCTAAATATTATAGCTCTAACCTACTCAATTATGGAGTCCCACATATCATAAACTAGATGAAGTGTAGGTTTGTCTGTGTTATAAAATCTAAGCATGTCATAGATAGGCTTTGTGAACTGAATGATGTAATCCACTTTATCTGTAACGCCCCAAATTTTCTTTAGTAGTTATCGTTTAAATTTTTGGGAGAATAGTAACATTTCAAAATTTTCCTAATAGATTGCCTGATAATTTGAATAGTTAATGAGATTAATTAGAACAGAAAATAAATTTATCATTTTAGATCTCGATTAAGTGGAAATCGGGAGTTAATGGACCTAAATCCAGCCTATTGACTATGATGGCCAAGAGAAAGTTTTGTTTTAATAGGCCAGGTCGCTGTACTAGGAAATAGTAAGAGGCTGAGCGATGATAAAAGCCTGGTAAATTATATTTGAAATTAACATTAAGTCCTAATTAATCAGGATTAATTAAAGAGACACATGTGAGTACATAAAGGGGGGGGGGGGGGGGGAAGATAAAATTAAGCAAATAATTAAATTATTATAACTTAGTGGAATGAGTGATAATGAAGGAAATAACTTTGATTAAATAGGCATGTGACAAAAGTTAGGGGAATAAGTTAATTTAATATAAAATATATATACTTTAAAATATATCATATGAGTATATGAATTAAGGACTTAGGGCATCAAAAGGGAATTGAAAATCAAATTCAGGGGATGGTGCCCTCCTCTCTCTCCCTCACGAGCTCTCCTTCCCCGCGCCCTTCTCTCCTTCGAGTTGACCGGCGACCATCTCCGGCGGACCCCACCGGCGTCAGTTGCCGGGGCCGTTCCGGCCAGCCAACAGCCCGGCGACCCTTGTCGCGCGCCCCGCGCCACAAAGCAGCGCCTCGCGCTGCCTGACGCGCGTCCCCACGCCGCCGGAAGCCGTGCACCGCCACCGTCAGCCTTCCCCTGTGCTCGCTGCCCAGAGCAACGCTCAGCTCAGCCGCCTTCGTCGCCGCGCGGTACCTCCCTGTCCGTGCATGCGCGAGACCTAGCCCAATACCACCTTACTGCACAACCGTCAGCAGTCGCCCTCGCGAGCCCCTCTACTGGCAACCACCCTCGCGGGATCCTCCACACCTTCATAGCCCAGCTCCGGCGAGTGGTAGTACACAACGAGAAGTTCAGGTATAGATGAACTGTGAGGGATTGGGAACTAACTTCATGAAATGGTTATTTGGAGGTTGATTACTGAAATTCAGTTAGAGATTAAGGAATTAGTGATTAGCTGGGATTAAGATTGTGAAGTGGCGAAGTTTTGATGCCATGAGTTAGGTATTCAAGGGACATTAGTTGTAAGTGTTTTAAGTACAATTGTTTGTGTATATGTGTGTATGTTTGTATATAATTCCGGGGCCCTCCAAATAGAGGAGGTGTTGTCGAATTTTCATAAAAATTTTTAGTATTAATGCTTGATTAAAATCTCCATGATCATGCTTAACGCTTAATCACTTTTAGAGAACATGTTGGAAATTCTTAAGTTAAGATTAAGTTGAAGAAAAGTTAAATCCCTTAAATTGGCAATTTCGTATTTTAAATCAATTAGAGATACGAATTTCTTGTTAGGAGAAATCCAACTCTATTTAGCTTAATGAACTCATCGAACTCTAACGAGTCTAATTTAAAGTATAAGGTAAGGATACAGTTTCTGTATTCTTATGAAGTTTTCAAGCATGTGTTAGATCTTAATTAAGAATTATTCTTCTTAGATAGTTTAATGATTTTAGCGTATTTTATCAAGTTCAAGTAGAGTACGAATTAAGAATATGGTTCTCGTATTCACAATTTCCGTATTATGATTACTAGGGAAAAAGTGGAACGTCCCAGAAACGTCGTGTGGACCGAGTTAAACCTAAGCCTGCTAAGGACTTCAGGTGAGTGATTACACTATATTTGGAATGGTGTGAGGGAACACAACTGTAAATTATCGTACTTCTTCTGTAGTTTATCGTATTGTTTTCTGGAGTATTCATATTATTAAATTTTTATTTTCATGGAATGCTTCAAGCTTTCAAGCATGTCTTGCTGATTTATTTCAGAGATTGAAACTATGTTTATGAAAAGTATGTGAATACATATACACATTTTAGGAATTGCCATGATAGACATATTAGTGCATTGCACCATACTCGAATACATGCCTGCGCCAGACGTGGCTCGACGATAGAGCCAGAGAGTACGGTACTAGGTAGGGAAGGGGTGGTTTATATAATTCTATTTTTACTTGTCCAACTATCTATTTTTCAAACCCTCCTGATTTCCAGAAAACAAAACCCTCTTCCCGTACCCGTCGGGTGCTTAGTATACGTAAATACTCTTATAGCTCACGGCAGCGGCAGATGTGATGATCCGATCGGAGAGATATGGAGTGTTGGTTTATTCCACTCTGGTGCCGCTGTATGAAAGTATAGGTGTAGATGACACTAATATGATAGATAAAGAGGATTTGATTCCATAACTTGTCACCCCACGGTTGTTGATACGGTCCAACGTGGGAGGACCTTGACTTGTGTGGAATTCATCTTCCTTTCTGATGATGAAAGATTAAAGAAATGCTATGAGTATAGCATTTTGATTTAATTGAATATTGGCATGAATCATATCCATGATCAGCATGCTGTTTTCATGTTTTGAATTTATCCGAGTCTCTTATGCTTTTAGTATGTTAATTGACTGAGAGATAATGAGTATGATTAGCATTCATTCGAGACTCTTTTTATCGATATTATAGTTATACCTTGTATAGTGATTCTCACTCAAGTGAAATGTGCAGGTAGACGAGATTGAGTTCCTCTATAGATGGCTCTGACTTAGCAGAAGTGGATAGTTTGTCTTTATTTAATGTATTAAATTTTAGAATGCTTCCGCAAGATTATATTCTATGTATAAGATTTTAAATACTCTAATTAATAATCATGTTTATTAGTTTGAATATCATGATTAACAGGTTTAAATTACACAGCTTATGAGCTGGGTGCACCCCTACCAAATTTGGGTGTGACATTCTGCAGATTAATGAGATTGGGTGTTACATTATCCCACCATACATCATTCAAAATATATTCTTTCATAATTTGAGCTTTTTGTACATCATTCTCCATATAAGAACTTCATTCATCACTAGGAACCATAGTCTGAAGACCTCATTTTATAAGTTTCAGCCGTCTGAGCATCGCTAAAGTGGATGCAAATCTTGTGTCAGCCACAGTAAGCAATTTAAGAGGATGCAAATCTTGTGTCAGCCACAGTAAGTAATTTAAGAGGCACAAAGGAATTAAAAATTGACAACCTTATAGAATGATACATGATGAAATTTCTGATAAAAATGTTGCTATCTGATATATTCGTAATCCAACAACATTCAACAAAAACATTACTATTCTTCTCTGTGTTTTTAGCAGCACATATATTCTTTAAAGCCAAGTTTAGTGTGTGTACAACAGATGGAGTCCAAAATATGTGTGGGTAGGTCCCGTCCACAAGCAATCCCGCTGCCTTACAAACTGGAGCATTATCAGTAATAACTTGGACAACATTTCCTGTCCTAACCTCAACAGTGCTATCTTGCATTAATTTTGCAATAACATGCTTGTTTTTATACTCCTTAGAGTCGTCAATTGCTCTTAAAAATATAGCTCCCCCTCAGTGGCAACCATAAAGTTAATTAATGGCCTCCTCTGAGCTTCTGTCCATCCATCACTTACTAAACTTATACCTTTTTCTCTCCATGTATTTTTAATTTGAGTAAGCAAATTTTCAATATTACCTCGTTCTTTTTGCAACGAAGTGGTCCTTAAAGCATTGTAACCTTGTGGAATGAAACCATCTAGATGATGGTTTACAACAAACATAAATGCATTTATATAATGAGGGTTTCTGGCTAAATGAAAAGGCAAACCACCAGAATAAAACATCCTCGCTATTTCACACTTGAGCTGATCTTTTGCTTCCATTTGGAAAGCTTTTTCTAAAGAACTAATCCTGAATTTTCGTTTCTTTGAATCCATTGAATTAGAATAAGGAACTGTAGGAAAAATAGAGCTACTAGGAAGGGGCACATGTTTTGGTTTTGCCCTCTCCTCTAATTCGGTAACCACTCAGACCATTTCCCTTAAATATGTCTCCGTTACTGCAGTACACGGTTTAATGCCAGATGTCCTCAACTGTAACAAATGACTTTTCACTCTGCTGTATGATCCCGTAAATCCTAACTTACAAAAATTGCATTTACATCTCCTATTATCACCACCAACTCCATTTGCTCTAGCCACAGCAGTGGTTGTATAACCTCAAAGTGGGCTATTAAATTCAAGAACACTACTGTCTGAAATAAATAAGTTACTGGATGAAGAAGATGAAACTTGACTACTGCCACTTCCAGAAGATCTACTATTTGCCATCACTTTATAAAAATAAACAAACAACAAATGTAAATAGAAAGAAAATTAATAATCTCAAAAATTTGAATAACTCAAAAAATAATCATAATAAAAATTTAATGTTAGTCTGCACAACCACATTCCGCAGACATTCTAAAAAGCGAAAACAAAATAACATAGATTGAATGACTTCTCAGTGTTCTCAGAGTATTAAACGTTTCTAGCAAACAGTACCAGCCTCAAGAAGACAACTGCAGTAAATACATAAATCAATCACCAAAATTAATTGAACTTTAACATAGAAACCACCAAACTAAATCTCCTCCTCATGAAGCAAACAAAATGTCTAATTCTTTCCTCTTATTGTAACCAAAAAACCCATATTTCTCTAAATTTGAGAAATTTATTACTACAAGAGCAAACAATCTATGAGATCCCTGTTCTATTCTTCTTAAACACTTATAAACTAGAAACTATTGGAAACCTAAATATCCAAATAAATCAACCATATAACAATCCATTGGCATGCAAACAAAGTTTCAGATGCAAAAGAAATAATCTTTATTTTTAGTGATAAATGCTAAAAAACACCATGAATCTTGAGGAGCAGTAGAGTGATACCTATGAGGATGCTCTCAGGATCCGTTTCAGCAGCCTTCAGAAGGGAGAGAGGTTGGTTAATGACCTAATTCTAATCATGAGGAGCAGTGGAGTGATACCTGCAAGGGTGCTCTCAGGATTCATTTCAACAACCTTTGGAAGAGAGAGGGGTTGGTTAAAGCTGTGGGATATTTCTATTTAGCCCCCTCTATTTTTTTTTTAATACAAATACGCCAAAATAATATATAATTTTCTTTGCATATAACACCCTCCAAAAGAATTGGCATACAATATAAGAAGTTTTTTATTAATTAAAATATGAAATAAAATAATTAAAACATTGAATTTTTTTATTTTATTTTTTATATAGTTTATCTATTAATATTTTCCACAAATGCTTAAACTAAGCTCTGTTTTTAATACATTATTTATTCATTTATATTGTGTTTAATTAAAAAGTTATTATTCAGCCAATATAAATGTGCCACGCTAACAAGAATGATATATATTGTTTGATATCTGATACGCTGATAGCTGAAAGGATTTTCATTTTCTCTCGAAACTAGGTTTTCATCTCTCTTCTCCCCCTTCTCCACCTCTTCGATCTAGCCGGCCGCTATGGATCTCCTGTGTAGGTACGACGACAAGAGCGAGGAAGATGATGGGCACGCATCCGGAGCCTCCTGAACCGGCTGGGTTTTGTAGAAAATCAAAAGCATGTATCATATACATGGCACAGCGGAAAAATTAAAATTTTCTAAACACTAGCCCAAACGGATCTCCCTACGTTTATCAAAACACAAGCAAGTAAAGTTGAAGGGCATGTACCTTTTGAAATCTGAATCGAATTCCTTTCTCTAAGTCGGAGAAGACGTTGCGTCAACCACAGCAGTCCGTAGACGGAGTGCCTCTAACGGTGATCCACGTGAAGATCCGCAGAAGCAACCTCAAAGGCGACGGGGTGATCTTCCACGCAAGGTGCTAGCTATGGTGGAAGGTCTTGAGAGGATTTTGGGAGAGAAGAGAAAAGACTATTGATCTCTATCAATTACTAAGAAGTTATGTTGTTGTGTCTCTTTATGGCCTAGAGTATCACATATTTATAAGCCTCCCTAATCAGATTAGGGTTTGTTTCGGATTGGTACTTTGATTGAAGCCCAAATCAAATTTGGCTAACAATCTAATCATATTTGACATATAATCAAATTCGACTCCCAAGCAAATTTGACTTATAATCAAATTCGGCATATAATCAAATTTGTCTTATAATCAAATTCGACTTACAATCAAATTTGACTTATAATCAAATTCGACTTACAATCTTTCTCTTCCCTTTAATTCTCTCGTTTGAGGATCTATTCCTAAAAACCCGTTTTATACCTCATTGATATCTTCTATGCGTGTAACCCATTAGGTTCCAGGTTATGTTGGCCATTCATAATCAACCATTGATTACAAATATATCATGAGTGGCATCTAGCAATACATCATGACCCCCAATTGACCGGAAAGTCAGGTCGTCTGACTTGGAACCTTTCAGCAACCAATGTTAGTGTGCAATTTGTCCTTTACCATCTTATACCAACTTGGTTCGGAGTATGGCCTATGTGTCAACTCCCACCAGACTATGTCACACCTAGCCCAAATATTAGTTCCTCGTCCTATGGGATCTATTACTCAAAACTTATGTCATCGAAGACCATCTTCATGACAAGTTACTCTGGCCAGAGATTCTTGAGTAATGACCCGACAAGTGGCCATGGGTATACTCTCCTTCTATTAGGAGTAGTAAATTCTCTATTGGCTACCCAAATCCTTTTGAATACTTCAAAGCTGTACCCAATCACCACCCTATAAGAAACCCCTGAAGGGAAACGTAGGAATGGCGTCAAAGCACAGGATCCATATCCAAGATAACTTGTGTACCTCAAGTCTAAGGATATTTACACTATTGCTGCAATGAGATCTTCACTGACAATTTAATAGGATAACCATGTGAAGACTCATGGTAGGTCATCTAATGAACTTGCTACCCTTAGCAAGCATACACATGTTCACTCAAAACATCTTCATGCTTACAGCTTGTGAGAACAACTGCTCGATCGGATCAAGGAGCATAACATGTGCTAGTCTTGATGGATCAATGATGTCACGTCTCATTGAGTCTTCGACTAGGGATATTTAGATACGTACATAATTACACATAATAGGAATCCCACATTATGATCTCTATCATAATTTCCTTCATGCTATGCGTTGTATCATGGACTTCATTAATTAGATTTAAGATCTCATATCATATTCATAGTAATGAACATCTAAATAATGAAGAAGCCTTTTATTAAATAAATAAATTTGTACATAAAGTGCCAAAGGTGATTGTCTTTAGACCACTTCTCCAACAATCTCCCACTTGAACAAAAGCCAATCGCCTTTGTATCTAATACCATATGCGTTTGTAGCTAGATTCTGATCAGTAAGAACTCTCTCTGTTTTTACATCATTCCTACCAATGATTTCCCTAATCAAATGGTAGCGCCTGAGTACATGTTTGGATCTCTAATGAGACCGTGGCTCCTTTGCTTGTGCAATAGCTTCATTATTGTCGTAATAAACCGGTATCGCATCAACAATGTTGTGAACTACTCCTAGTTCAGTGGTGAACTTCTTTATCCAAACTACTTCATTTGCTGCTTCAGAAGCTGCAATGTACTCTGCTTCAGTTGTTGAATCAGCAGTCATCTTTTATTTGGAACTTTTCCAACTGACTGCTCCTCCATTCAAAGTGAAAATGTAACCGGACTGGGATTTGGAATCATCCTTGTCGGTTTGGAAGCTGGCATCAGTATACCCACTTACTACGAGATCATTTTCCCCATATACCAAAAATAAATTCTTAGTTCGTCTCAAGTACTTAAAGATATTCTTGACAGCCACCCAATGACCCTCACCGGGATCTGACTGGTATCTGCTCGTGACACTCAGAGCATATGATACGTCAGGCCTTTTACATAACATAGCATACATGATAGATCCTATAGCAGAGGCGTATGGGATCTTATTCATGCAAGTCCTCTCACTTGTGTTTTTGGACACGTAGACTTTGAGAGTGTAATCCCATGTCTCATGGGGATATACCCTCTCTTAGACTCTTCTATGCTAAACTTCTTCAGCATCTTGTCTATGTATGTAGACTGCGAAAGACCTAGCAACCTTTTAGATCTATCTATATAAATCTGTATTCCCAAGATGTAGGTCGCCTCTCCAAGGTCCTTCATGGAGAAATTCTGGGATAACCAAATTTTGACTGATTGAATGAAAGATATGTCATTTTCTATTAGTAGTATGTCATCCACATACAATACAAGTAACACGACTGCACTCCCATTAACCTTCTTGTATACACAAGGTTCATCCGGATTTTGTGAGAAACTAAACTCTTTGATCATCTCATCAAATCAGATGTTCCAACTCCTGGATGCTTGCTTCAGTCCATAAATGGATCTTTGAAGCTTGCATATTTTATTGCCATCATTAGATGTGAATCCCTCGGGCTGCATCATATACACATCCTCGGTTAGATTTCCATTAAGGAAAGCAGTTTTCACATCCATTTGCCAAATCTCATAGTCATAATAAGCGGCAATGGCTAGGAGTATTCTTATGGATTTAAACATGGCTACAGGTGAAAAGGTTTCATCATAGTTAACACCTTGTTTTTGACAATATCCTTTCGCCACTAGCCTAGCTTTATAGGTAGTTACGTTACCATCCATGTCGGTTTTCTTCTTGAAAACCCACTTGCACCCAATAGGTTTAATTCCTTCAGGTGGATCAACCAAAGACCATACTTGGTTTTCATACATGGAATCCATTTCTGATTTCATGGCGCCTAGCCATTTATCTGAGTCTGAACAATTCAGTACTTCTTCGTAATTAGTAGGTTCCTCATCCTCTATGAGTAATACGTCATTAGTTTCACTCATGAGAAATCTATATCTCTCGGGAACCATACGTATCCTACTAGATCTACGAAGTTCTTGTGTATCAGAAGGTACAACCGTTACTTCATCAGTATGAGTAACTGGTTGTGGATCTGGGTTAGGCAGTTGCTCTGTGTCTATTGGAGCATCTCGAACTTCATCAAGCTCAATTTTGCTCCCATTATCTTCCATTAAGAGAAACTCTTTCTCTAGGAAGACAACCTGCTTTGAAACAAATACCTTTTGTTCCAAAGTGTGGTAAAACGGATATCCCATGGTTTCCTTTGCGTATCCCACAAATAGACACCTGTCAGATTTAGTCTCAAGTTTATCTGACATTAGCCGCTTCACGTAAGCTGGACAACCCCATACCTTTAAGTGAGATAGTGAGGGTTTCTTGTTAGTCCACATCTCATATGGAGTAACCTGAACTGCCTTAGACGAGACTCTGTTTAAAAGATAAACAACAGTAGTAAGTGCATAACCCCAAAACGATTTAGGAAGCTCTGCATGGCTCATCATTGACCTCACCATATCTAATAGGGTTCGGTTTCTCATTTCCGCCACACCATTGTGTTGTGGCGTGTAAGGTGGAGTCCATTGGGATAATATCCCATTATTCCTCAGATAATCTTGAAACTCTTGGCTCAAGTATTCACCACCTTGATCAGATCTAAGTGTTTTAATACTTCTACCAAGTTGTTTCTTTACTTCATTTCTGAATTCTTTGAACTTTTCAAAGGCTTCAGATTTGTATCTTATTAGATACACATACCCATATCGTGAATGATCATCAATAAAGGTAATAAAGTAAGCATAACCACCTCTAGCATGTATAGACATTGGCCCACATATATCTGTATGTATTAGGGCTAATAAGTACATTAATGCGTTCACTCTTTCCCCGTAAAGGGTGTCTTAGTCATCTTACCCTTTAAGCATGATACACATGTGTCATGTGATTCATAATCAAATGACCCCCAGAGTAAAAGCCTCTCTTGAGCAACTCAGTCATGCGTTTCTCGCTTATATGGCCAAGACAATAATGCCATAAATAGGAGGTTAATTGATTATCTTGTTTTACTCGTTTGTTATTATTTTCAATATTGAGTACAGAACTAGACACATCTAATATGTATATACCATTGCACAACATTCCGGTACTATAAAGGACTCCATCTAACATTATGTAACAACAATTGTTACTAAAAGTCAAATGAAAACCTTTCTTATTCAAACTAGAAATAGAAATAGTGTTCTTCATCAAACTAGGAACTTAAAAGAAATTGTCTAATTCTAAAACTAGTCCACTTGGAAGTGGCAATACATAAGTTTCTACGGCTAGTGCAGCAACTTTTGCTCCATTTTCAACCCGCAGGTCTGCCTCTCCCTTGATCAGCTGTCTACTGTTCTTTAGGCCCTACATATCAGTGCATATGTGTGAGCCACATCCGGTATCCAATACCCATGTTTTATAAGAAACAGTATTTATCTCAATAAAGAAGATACCTGAAGTAGATGGGGCATCAGATGCCTTATTCTTCTTCAGAGACTCCAGGTAGCCCTTGCAATTTCTTCTCCAATGGCCTTCTTTGCCGCAATGATGGCAGGCTCCTTTTGGAGCAGCTTGTTCTGCCTTCTTGGCTTTTCTTCTCGTGACCTTCCCTTTGGCTTTTAAGGACTTCTTCTTGTTAGAACCCTTGGTCTTAGAAGAGTCTACCAGTATCACGGCCTTTTGTTCTTTCTTAACAGCAGGCTCTGTCGATTTCAGCAGGTTGATCAACTCCGGTATTGTCGATGCAATCTGGTTCATCTTATAGTTTAGCACAAACTGTGCATAACTGTCAGTCAAACTTTGTAGAATTAAGTCTATACTTAATTCGTGATCCATCACAAAACCTAGTGATCCTAACCTCTCAATATAGCCATACATCTTTAGTGCGTGTTGCACTGCAGATGTCCCCTCCTGCATCTTGGAGCGGAAGAGCAACTTGGAGAGCTCGAACCGTTCGGTTCTGGCTTGCTCATCAAACAACTCCCTCAGATGGTAGACCATGGTATACGCGTCCATAGCCTCATGTCGCTTTTTGTAACTTCGGTGACATAGAGGCCAAAGATAATGCAACCGGCTAACTTTCGATTGTCATACCAAGTGCTTCTTATAAGCCAACAATTGGTCTTTAGAAGCATCCTCAGCAGGAGGAGAAGGAAGCTCCTCATCAAGGACATAGGGTATTCGTTCGGATTTGAGAACAATTCTCACATTCCTTAGCCAGTCCAAGAAATTGGGCCCAGTCAACTTATTTGTCTCAAGGATCGATCTCAAATTCACAGAGGATGACATGATTCTAATAACCTAGATGTAAAATTGAGCATGTTAGAGAAAAGTACATGAATTCATGATATAAGGACTTTTATATTACGCATTGTTACTCCCACTATTTTATTACAAATCCATAAGCCCTCACTTTGAATCCGAGAGAACCCTTGAAAGTTCTCCTAGTGGGTTCGATATCCAAAATTCCCAAGAATAACCTTGGGTTTCCTCAACAAGTCACCTTAGTTTAAATGGTAGGTATCACATACCAATTACACATATCATACGTGTGTAACTATCGAACTAGTGCTATCAACTGATTGATGTGTGCACTAATCATTGGGTTGTAACCTCATTGGCGCGTGTACATCATATGTATACTACCCAACATCGTCTTCGTCTACATTAGCCTTGGGTTTACCCAACAAACCAATGTTTCCGATTAAAGCTGACCCATTAATCATGAGATCACATCTCAATGGCTAGAACATATCCAACGTAAAGTAGGGCTCGGGTTTACCCAACAACCCAAATCTCTAAGAAGGACTCTGCTTCTTACCATATTAATGGAAGACGTTTAGCTTTAATATTTAATTGAGAGATTGCTTGAATTTAGTTTCATCAGATTTTAAGCATGCAATGTATATGATCATATCAATCATATATAGATAATTCAAGTCAAACAAGGATTAACTAAGTCAAACTTAGGTAGATGTATGTGATTACAATAAAAAATTAAAATCCTATTTCTAATGCTATTGTGATAAAATCCAAATTTAGTAAAATCCAAATTTGATTAAATCATATCCCAAAAAATCCAAATTTGATTAGAATCATATCCCGATCAAATCCAAATTTGATTAAGATCATATCTCGATCAAATCCAAATCTTAGATATATGAAAAATCAAATTTCAGTTTCATTTAGAATTTCCTAATTAATTAGATTAATTTTGGAAAGAATTAGAGAAACTAGAAAAACGATTTTTAGAGATTTTTCAAAAAGAAAACTAATTTCAGGGTTTCAATCTTTGAAAACAATTTTCAAACTTGTTTGTATGTTATTATGAAATCAAAAACATATTCCAAACATAAAATTTCAAATTCCAATAATCATATTATTGAAAGTGTTCAAGAATAACATACAAATTTAGAACCCTAATCATGCCATCTATCAATTCTACCATGTTTTTCATGCAAAAGGTTTTGAAAAACATAAGGTAGCTCTGATACCACTGTTGGGTTTTGTAGAAAATCAAAAGCATGTATCATATACATGGCACAGCGAAAAAATTAAAATTTTCTAAACCCTAGCCCAAATGGATCTCCCTACGTTTATCAAAACACAAGCAAGTAAAGTTGAAGGGCATGTACCTTTTGAAATCTGTACCGAATTCCTTTCTCTAAGTCAGAGAAGACGTTGCGTCAACCACAGCAGTTCGTAGACGGAGTGCCTCTAACGGTGATCTACGCGGAGATCCGCAGAAGCAACCTCAAAGGCGACGGGGTGATCTTCCACGCAAGGTGCTAGCTATGGTGGAAGGTCTTGAGAGGATTTTGGGAGAGAAAAGAAAAGACTATTGATCTCTATCAATTACTAAGAAGTTATGTTGTTTTGTCTCTTTATGGCCTAGAGTATCACATATTTATAGGCCTCCCTAATCAGATTAGGGTTTGTTTCGGATTGGTACTTTGATTGAAGCCCAAATCAAATTTAGCTAACAATCTAATCAAATTTGACATATAATCAAATTCGACTCCCAAGCAAATTTGACTTATAATCAAATTCGACATATAATCAAATTTATCATATAATCAAATTCGACTTACAATCTTTCTCTTCCCTTTAATTCTCTAGTTTGAGGATCTATTCTTAAAACCCTGTTTTATACCTCATTGATATCTTTTATGCGTGTGACCCATTAGGTTCCCGGTTATGTTGGTCATTCATAATCAATCATTGATTACAAAAATATCATGAGTGGCATCTAGCAATACATCATGACATCCAATTGACCGGAAAGTCGGGTAGTCTGACTTGGAACCTTTCAGCAACCAATGTTAGTGTGCAATTTGTCCTTTACCATCGTATACCAACTTGGTTCGGAGTATGGCCTATGTGTAAACTCCCACTAGACTGACTATGTCACACCTAGCCCAAGTATTAGTTCCTCGTCCTATGGGATCTATTACTCAAAACTTATGTCATCGAAGACCATCTTCATAACAAGTTACTCTGGCCAGAGATTCTTGAGTAATGACCCGACAAGTGGCCATGGGTATACTCTCCTTCTATTAGGAGTGTAAATCCCCTATTGGCTACCCAAATACCTTCGAATACTTCAAAGCTGTACCCAATCACCACCCTATAAGTAACCCGTGAAGGGAAACGTAGGAATGGCGTCAAAGCACAGGATCCATATCCAAGATAACTTGTGTACCTCAAGTCTAAGGATATTTACACCATTGCTGCAATGAGATCTCCACTGACATTTTAATAGGATAACCATGTGAAGACTCATGGTAGGTTATCCAATGAACTTGCTACCCTTAGCAAGCATCCACATGTTCACTCAAAACATCTTCATGCTTACAGCTTGTGAGAACAACTGCTCGATCGGATCAAGGAGCATAACATGTGCTAGTCTTGATGGATCAATGATATCCCGTCTCATTGATCCTTCGACTAGGGATATTTAGATACATACATAATTACACATGATAGGAATCCCACATTATGATCTCTATCATAATTTCCTTTATGCTATGCATTGTATCATGGACTTCATTAATTAGATTTATGATCTCATATCATATTCATTGTAATGAACATCTAAATAATGAAGAAGCCTTTTATTAAATAAATAAATTTGTACATAAAGTGCCAAAGATGATTGTCTTTAGAGCACTTCTCCAACAGGAACAACCACTGGAGAAACCTGAAGCCAGAGAAGAACCAGAGGACAATGACGATGCCTCGTCTCCCCCGTAAATGTCGTTGTCGTTCAAGTCATCGGCTCCGTGCATCGACGACACGATCCTCACACTCTCCGCCGCCGACGCTGCCTGCCGGAGAAACCGAGACATATCCCGGACATATCCCATACGTATCCCGAATGTATCCCCACGTATCCTCTTTATTTTTTATTTTTTATTTTTATTTTTTGGCAGTGATATGTATGGGATACGTATCCTGACCACATCCATACTAATCCGTACGGGACATTGATTCGCAGGGCGAATCCGTGCTTCATAGCTTTGAAGAAACAATTGCGTGGCTTTTAATTGAAGAAATTTGCTTAGGTTGTAATTAACTAAGCTTGCTTCTACTGTTCTAATAATATTAATGCCAGCTAGAAACCTCAAATCTTTAAGTATTGACTCTCTTTTCTCTTTCAATCATCCTTCCAGCATGTTGTAATCTTGAGTTGTAACAAAAGAAACATTTTGATCTCACTTTCAGGCAAAGATACTCTTACGCCTTGGCCCTCTACCATGTGATGGAGGTGGCTATTTATGCATGGATTCAGCATGATATTAGCAGAGAACTTCATTGGTTGATTAACCTTGTGTACAACCTAGATAATGCAATTAATAAATGCATTATGTAACCATTAGCTACCGAGTTCTTGATCTTGGACTCCTTATACTTCCCAAATAAGCGCCTAGATAAAGCTTAGAATCATGGGTATTCCCCATAATGGTGTAGCTTGAGAAGAAAGAAAATTTACCATTCGGGAGTGAAGAAAAAAAGAGAAAAAGTGGAAATGGAACAGAAAAGTTGTCCTGCTTGAAACAGCTAAATTACTCATATTTTAATCATTTCTCCACCTTAATTTTTTATTCTTCTTTTTTCTTTTTTGTCATTAGTCTGTCTTGAGCTGTTTAGGCTTTAACTCTCCCTCAAATCCATTGAACTTGCAACTAACATCATTCTTATCATGCTGTTGTTTCTTCTTTTAACTATTTTTGAGTAAGAAAAAGTGAGTTCATTCTTAACTGATATACATATGCTTAGTCTAATCTTTTATTTGAACATAGAGCTTATTTATACATTTATTTTTCTCAATTCATTTTGAATCAGTATAGATTGTATTTCATAGAGGGCAATGGATCTAGAAACAGAGAATCGTCTTGCATCCATGCTAATGGAACAGACAAGGAGATTGGGGTTCAAGCTGATGAAGAAGGTGTTCATGTCTATCTTCAGCAACCAAATGTAAGGATTCACCCAAATTCTCACTTTCTCACACCTACTGTCTTGGAGTTCAACAAGGTTAGTTGTTATCATTATTGTCTTTCACCCATTAAAGGATGGGATTAATTTTCCATATAAAAAACATTCTGACTTGGATTTCATTTTACGATAATTTATTATCCTAAATGTTAATAATCATTTGAACATGGTGCCTGTTGCTATCCAAATGTTACTGCTGGGAATTAGATTATTGATGGGGTGTTTTCCGCAAGTATACGGGTCGCGATCAAGTAATAAAGTTGACTATGGGAAGTCGGATGTCGAACCACAGGGAATAGAGATTGCTAAGTGTAAACCAAGCTTTAATAACCTAGTCTAAATGGTAAATTGGGGGGTTTTTGTTTTCAAATGTAAAGACTTAAAAGGGTTGAAAGTGAGAACTAAAAATCGAGAGTTGATTGGGGTAAATCAATAGCAAGAGAGGATACTTGGGTATGTATCCCTTTTGGATTTCAATTCTAAAGATGAGCAAAGATGTTTATAAATCAAAGTTGGTACTTCTTGTGCCAATAGTCCCTAAATTATACCCAATCCCTCTTCCAAGGTGATTGGATAACTAGTCTCCTAGGACTTGATATGAAGCTCAAGGGGTGATTCCTAAATTACACCCAACCCCTCTTCCAAGGTGGTTGGATGACTAGTCTCCTAGGACTTGATATGAGGCTCAAGGAAATTTATGTATATTGGAAGAATCATGGGGGTGAATTCGTATGAAAGAGTCGTTCGCCCTTCTAGTACCCGATTCCTCGGTATACTCATGAAAGTCTCTAATGAAGCAAGTTCCTAATACAAGGAGGCTTAGCTCTACCCTTGTATTGCACACAAGTAATTTCTAGTGATGAAATTACAATCAATACATGACATTCATTAGACATTCAAGAAGGTACCAACAAATCATCATAAACATTCAATGCTATTAATGCTCAATCCAAAAGTTCAACATACCCAAGTACCAATAGATTAGTTCCCCATAAATGGGGAACTCAAACCAAAGAAGGAAAGCTTACAAATCAATGCAAAGGTAATAGAGAACACCATTACCTCCAAAATTGCAGCTCCAATGGTTCTCTATTCTCAAGATTTGGGGGTGATGACCCCAAGCCCTAATCTCTCCTCTTTCCTTTCTCCCAAGCCAACCTCCCTTCTAAACTCTCATACTTAACTATTTATACCCATGAATTAGGGTTCCACTAAAAAATTACAACATTACCCTTGAGTGGGCCCGTGAAACTGCAAAAGTTACGATGAACGGCCTCGTGAACGGCACATTCATCGGTCCGTCTCAAATTCCATGACTGTTACGAACCGTTTGGTGAGCTGGGCGGTTCATCATCCCGTTCACCTCCGCGGCTTGTTGCGAACGGCGGGTGGTGGCGGTTCATCACCGTTCACCTCACGGCTTACTGAATCGGCGTACCAACGGTGACCATTCCACAAGGCCGTTCACCCTCTCTTTGTGCCACTGCCTTTGTGCCCGTGTGTGAGCGGCCAGTTCATAAGGCCGTTCACCCCCGCTTACTTCAAAATATCTTCGTTTGTTCTTCATTTTGTTGATAAATGCTTCCTTTCGGGGGTGGCCCATTTATGCCCGTTTTACAAAATATGAAGCATTTTAAAATCTGGCACCGGGCTACAAATCATTGCATTTGACATGAAAATAAGTATATATATGGTATGTAAATATGCTCATTTGAACGCTTATCAAATATCCCCACACTTAAGTATTTGCTTGTTCTCAAGCAAACAAGGCAATGAAAGTACAAGTAAAAAGAATGATAAGCGTTCAACCTCCGGCTATAATAGTAATGAATCTGCTCAATCCCAAGTTCACCATCAAAGTGTGTGTATTCTCCTACTTTTACACCGGGATCTAGAGTTTGTATAATGTCATCGCGGCTCTAGATGAGTGTTTTCACTCCACATACCATGTTCTAGAGTCTTAGCAAGACAAGCATTCCCTCAATGGACTCTAGAGAGTCCTTGAGGCCCTAAGTTTTATGCTAACCAACCCTCTATGGAGAAAATGGTGGACAAGTTCGAGAGGTTTTTTTTTTATTTTTTTATTATTTTTTTATTTTTCAGGTAGGGCATCTCTAATAGATCCGACTTTCCCGTGCTAAAGATCAGTGTAGAGTGTAAGTCCTCTTTTCTTCAGGATGCACATGCTGTTTAGGAACCAGAGCACCTGGATACTTAGAGGGTTACACCTCTACCTAGATGTGCTCATACTTAGAAGTGATTTTTCGAATTAAGGAACACTCTTATTAGGGGCCAAGACCCTAAGCTACTTCATCACAACAAGTAGCAGAGCACTGTCTTTATTGCTCTAATGACTCAACTACTATGTACATACTTTTTTTTTTTTTTTTTTTTTAACTTGTCCACTAAGTTGAATTATGAAGGGTTAGAAGCTAAACTAGTGCCACGAATCCTCTTGGAGCCATTGAGAGTAATGCTTAGCAATTAAAGTCAACAAACATGGTAGTGCGTTATCTATTATGACTAGAGCTTTTGGATTTCATGAATATAATCTCTAGATGTCCATGGTGTGTCGTAGGAGAATTCTAAAAAAAATTTGAGTACTAAAATGGTGAACAAGAAGTAGAGTGAAACATTGCATTTCCTAATAGTGCCATCATAGGTCCATGTCAAACATGCTTCAAATAATTAGCTCCCTATCCCCACATTTAGAGTTTTGCAATGAATTTATCAATGGAAGAAAGCTACCCATCCCCACCCTTAAAATCGTACATTGTCCTCAATGTACACAATTAAATTGAAAAGTGTGTAATATGCAATAATAACAAAGAGGATGGCAAACTGAGACTTCCCCGGTTATATTTGGTAGCTGGTATTGCACTTTGATTTAGACTTGAAAACTTTTGCCGGGGTTTCCATCATGAGTATCTGCAAAATAGAGTGAGAGAGGAGAGATAGCTTGGAATGAGTTGTCATAGTCAGGAGATAAACAAATGAAAAAGGAGTTTTGTTAACAATAAATCTCAATGATCCGTATGTAGTTGCTCCTCGGATGCTGGTGCAGCTTTAGGTGAAGGGTTCAAGATTGAGTTACGCCTGATTTGCTTGTGCTCGCGTGTGGTTGTCGCCATGTGAACGGTCAAGAGAGTGAATGCATGGGTGAGCTCAGCAACTGTGTCTTCCTCCTCATCATCTTCAATGCATGGGCGTGGACCTTCCGCACGAGGTGGTGTGGACGGAGCTGCAACTTGGAAATGTTGGTGAGGAAGAAGTAGTGGAACCCTGATGCGCAAGTTGAGATGGGACATGGTGTACTGAGTAAAAGGTTGGTATTTCAGGTTTGCCTGCAAAAACTAGCCCTTTGAGAAAAATTATTTAGAATGTTTACAGAACAGTATTGTAGTATTGCCAACCACCATGTGAACGGGCCAAAGAACGGCCGTTCACTATCCAGTACAGAGACAGGTATTGTTTAAATCAAACTCGCTGGTTCCATAAGGCCTAGATTTTGAACAAAACATTAGTGCATACCTAGCATGATGAGTCTAATGATGCAAATGTGGACAAAGGAATTTAATGTCAATAGATCTCATGAGTTCTATCACTATAAAGCAAATAATACAAAGAGACAATATTGAAAAGAAATTTTCGACTTGGGTTGCCTCCCAAGAAGCGCTTGTTTATCGTCACGAGCCTGACGTACCATAATTTTACCTATGGGGGGTTATATGTGAAGAGACATCTATCAGTATTTCTATAAAAACACTTACCAAACAGAATCTTTCCCAAATTATCATATATGGAGCAAGTTTGAGAATTCATACCAGGGTCACCTTCATTTAGTGGGTGAGTTGAGGAATTAGGGGGTACCCTTTTTCTTCGTCTCCATACATAGCCACCGGCAATGAGTTTCAGCTCCTTCCACTTTGTCTTTCGTGATAACTTTAGAGGTTGAGTTGAGATAGTGCCAACATTCATGAGCTCTTCATGTTGTTCGTCGAGTTCCTCCAAACATTGAAATGCTGGATCAGTATGTAAAAAGTCCTCCAAGCAGTCGGTTGTGATCTTGTCAACTTCATCGACACTATAAGAGGTGTCATCGTGATCCATGGTGTGTCGCATGGCTTCAGGTAGCTTGAACACCACTTCTTGGTCCCCTACCGAGTGCCAATCTCCCATGAGCGTGGTCTTCCAATGCTTGAGTAGCTAAAAGGCGTACCAAGTATAATCGGGACATCTACATTATCATCAACGCCCGTGAGGACAAAATCATTTGGGAATACAAATTGATTGATTCAGGCAGACATCTTGCCTAGCCCCTTTGGTCGCTTCAGCGATCTATCGGCTAGTTGAAGTGTCATCCCGTTGGTTTTGGGCTGCAAGCCCTTATTGCATGTACAACTTGTAGGGCATTACATTTATACTGCATTCGTAGTGCGCTAATGCCTTTTTCACAACACCTTCACCAACTGTACAAGGGACTACGAAGCTTCCTGGATCCTTTAACTTCTTGGGCAGCTCATGTTGCAATATTGCAGAACATTGAGCATTCAATGTGACAGCACCTGCATCCTCTAGTTTCCTTTTGTTGGAAACTAGTTCCTTCATAAATTTAGCATACTTTGGCATTTGGGCAAGGACCTCCACCAACGGTAGGCTGATGTGCAGCTGTTTGATTGTGCTCATGAATTTTGTGAACTGATCATCTTCCTTGTCCTTTCTAAGCCTCTCCGGATATGGAATTTGAGGTTGATATGTGCTTTGGGGTGTTTGATCTACCCCTTTCTCTTTCTCTATTGATTTCCCTGCTGAGTCTTGTTGGGGTTCAACTTCCTCCACCTCCACAGCACTTTCAATCGGTGGCTGTGCAATGGGTGACTGCACTTCCTTGCCACTTCTTAAGGAGATGGCCTTGCAATGCTCCTGGGGGTTTGCCTCCGTGTTTCCCGGGAGGGTGCCTTGTGGCCTTGTTGAGACCTCCTTTGCTAATTGCCCCACATGGTTCTCCAATCCACAAAATCTTTGCTTGGAGATTTCGATGTGGCATTAGTCTCTTGCATGTACTTCATTACGGTCTCTTCGAAGGTGGATTTCTTTTCTTGCGGTGGCCTTGGTATCGGCTGAAAACCGGGTGGATATTGTCCCGCTTGGGGGTTCCCATATGAAAGCGTTGGGTTGTTCCACATTAGGTTTTGCGGTCAATACTGATTATTTGGCATTCTCTGTTGGCTCCCCATGTATTTGACTCGCTCCATAGGTGATGTTTCAACACAAGAGATCGGACAATTTGATGGCTCGTGGCCTCCTCCACAAGTAGTGCAAAACATAACTGCAACCGGACCCGAGCTACTACCAACATGGGAAGCACCACCCCCGGTTAGGCAGTCAATTTGTTTTGACAAGGTGTCCATTTTCTCAGCAAGGAAAGTGTCTATAGACGGAGGGCCTTCTACCGCACCCACGAGCTTAACTTGCTTATCCCTTGTGGACCAATGGGCCTCATTTCCGGCCATGTCTTCGAAGATCTTTTATGCTTCTTCGGGGTACTTGTTGCTTAATGAACCTCCTGCAGCACAATCCACCAAGACTCTATTGGCATTGTCTAATCCATTGTAGAAGGTGCGGACCTTGCTAGAAGCATCTAAACCATGCTGAGGGCAACGACGAAGTAATTCCCTGAACCTTTCATAGGCTTTAGAAAATGTTTCATCCCCATTCTGCCTGAAGGCATTGATGTCAGATCGAAGCTTTGCGGCCTTGCTTGGTGGGAAGTAGCGGCCCAGGAATTTCTCTAGCATACAGCCCAAGAACGGATGGAACCCAAAGGGAGCGATGTGAGCCAACTATAGGCCCCTCCTCGTAGACTCCATGGAAAGAGTCGCAATCGAATGGCTTCATCGGTGACTCCATCTGGCTTAGAAATGCTGCAAATTTGAAGGAACTTTGCTATGTGTGCATGAGGGTCTTCATCTGGCCTTCCATCAAATTGAGCTGGATTTTGAAGCATATGCATTGTGCTTCCTTGATCTCAAAGGTGTTGATATTAACATTTGGAGGGTGGATGCTGAATTCTTCTCCGGTGTATTGAGATCGCTCATAGTCAGCTAATGTACGCCTTCTTTCGGCCATAATGGGCATTGCTTCAGTTTCTGTGTCAATCTCAACTGTGGATCGAAGTTTTCCGCTTGGAAGAAGGATCCGGTGACGAACCTTCTAATCCTCTCAAACGTCGGTGAAAGGTTACATCCAATCTCACTATCTCTTTCCGGCCTTGGGGTTCCTTGGGTCAGTCATGCAATGATTCCTCGCCTTGCGAAGATATAAGACTTAAAAATGAGTATCCAAAGGATCAAAATAAAATAAAATAAAAGAAGAAAAAGCAAACAAGAAAATAAGAGACTAAATTAATAAAATCCTAGTCTAACTAGCAATCCTATTCCCGACAACTGGCGCCAAAAACTTGATGGGGTGTTTTCCGCAAGTATACGAATTCGCGATCAAGTAATAAAGTGGACTATGGGAAGTGGGATGTGAACCATTGTGGAATAGAGATTGCTAGGTGTAAACCAAGCTTTAATAACCTAGTCTAAATGGTAAATTGGGGGTTTTGGTTTTCAAGCGTAAAGACTAAAAAGGGTTGAAAGTGAGAACTAAAAATCGAGAGTTGATTGGGGTAAATCAATAGCAAGAGAGGATACTTGGGTATGTATCCCTTTTGAATTTCAATTCTAAAGATGAGCAAAGATGTTTATAAATCAAAGTTGGTACTTCTTGTGCCAATAGTCCCTAAATTATACCCAATCCCTCTTCCAAGGTGATTGGATAACTAGTCTCCTAGGACTTGATATGAAGCTCAAGGGGTGATTCCTAAATTACACCCAACCCCTCTTCCAAGGTGGTTGGATGACTAGTCTCCTAGGACTTGATATGAGGCTCAAGGAAATTTATGTATATTGGAAGAATCATGGGGGTGAATTCGTATGAAAGAGTCGTTCGCCCTTCTAGTACCCGATTCCTCGGTATACTCATGAAAGTCTCTAATGAAGCAAGTTCCTAAGACAAGGAGGCGCTAGCTCTACCCTTGTATTGCACACAAGTAATTTCTAGTGATGAAATTACAATCAATACATGACATTCATTAGACATTCAAGAAGGTACCAACAAATCATCATAAACATTCAATGCTATTAATGCTCAATCCAAAAGTTAACATACCCAAGTACCAATAGATTAGTTCCCCATAAATGGGGAACTCAAACCAAAGAAGGAAAGCTTACAAATCAATGCAAAGGTAATAGAGAACACCATTACCTCCAAGATTGCAGCTCCAATGGTTCTCTATTCTCAAGATTTGGGGGTGATGACCCCCAAGCCCTAATCTCTCCTCTTTCCTTTCTCCCAAGCCAACCTCCCTTCTAAACTCTCATACTTAACTATTTATACCCATGAATTAGGGTTCCACTAAAAAATTACAACATTACCCTTGATTGGGCCCGTGAAGCGCAAAGTTACGATGAGCGGCCTGCGTGAAACGGCTGTTATCGATCCGTTGACTCACGGCTTGCTACGAACTGAGGTGGTGGCGTGGCGGTTCATCATCCCGTTCACCTCCGCGGCTTGTTACGAACGGCGGTGAACTGGCGGTTCATCAGCCGGTTCACCTCACAGCTTGCTCTGAACCGGCAGCTGAACGGCCATTCACAAGGCCGTTTACCCTCTCTTTGTGCCTGCCTTTGTGCCCAGGTGTGAACGGCCGTCCATAAGGCCGTTCACCCCCTGTTTACTTCAAAATATCTTCTTTTGTTCTTCATTTTGTTGATAAATGCTTCCTTTTCGTCGGGTTGGCCCATTTATGCCCTATTTACAAAATATGAAGCATTTTAAGTACCGGCGGGCTACAAATCATTGCATTTGACATGAAAATAAGTATATATATGGTATGTAAATATGCTCATTTGAACGCTTATCAATTATTTATTTGCAGTATTTACTTTCAACCATTTACTAAGCAAAATTAAAAATAAAATCAAAGTCCCTTACAGAACGAAGTAAAGTATTACACATCTGGTAATAACTATTCTATTCATGTTATGTAGGATCTGATGGCAGGATATAATTGGTCCTACACTCGATAATCTGATAATTCTAGTTGAATAACCTTCTATACTTTTTCAGCTAATTATTTTAACTTATATTCTATATGTCATTTTTGTCTGCTTTATCAAACAGCTGGTTTAATGAGGTTATGTTTTCTTGCCCTTCTTATAGTTAGGCATTGTCGGTAAAGGATATGTAGTAACTTAGCGGAATTAAGGGGTCCGTTTGATACACGAAAAAATGAGGGACAACATAGTAAAACTTATTTTGTACTTCGTTTGATTTGTAAATGGGATGGAGTACAACACAAAAAGCTATTTGCGTACATCACAACTTACTGAAAATTGTCCCTCAAAAGTATGGTACAACTTTTAAGTGAGGGACAACACAATTGAAAGAGAATTTTACCCAAAGTTAAATTTAAAAATTATAATAATACCCCCAGTATAAAGACAATTTTGCCCATATTTATATTAAAAATTACAACAATACTCTCAATTTAAAGACAATTTTGCCCCTAACTTATTCAAAATTTGAACAATGCCCTCAACTTAAAGACAATTTTGTCCCCAACTTATATTAAAATTACAACAATGCCCTTAACTCAAAGATAATTTTACTCCCAACTTAAAGACCAAATTTATTATATTTTTTATAGTAATTATTTATTAATATATTTTAAAAATTAAAAATACAATTATGTACTTATAATTTTACTAATTATAAAAAATTTAAGTGGTCACTATTAAAGATGAGAGAAAACTGCAAAATATATTGTTTTATGAATTTTTTTTATTCCAAAACAACATTGGATAGTACAAGGGTATTGCAGTAATCTTACAGTTTTTTTTTGTCTAGTACTTTGCAAAACAAATAGAGAACAACACAAAAATTTTGTGATATCCATTGAATATCAAACAAAGAACAATATAAATAGTTGTGTTGTCCCATAGTCACTTGTACTGTGCTGTATTCTTGTGTTGTTCTTATTTACATATCAAACGGACCCTAAGAGTCCCCACGTTTTTTAAGTTAGTGAACTTGGACTTAATTGTATGTCTAAATTTTCCATCATATCAGCTTTAGCATTTAGGTTAGGTCTAGCCTAGGTAATATGCATTTAGTTTGCATCTAACATGTTTTCAGAGCATGGCTATATTTTTTGCAACACGATTAGCATAAAAAAAGACTAGAACATAGTAAGGGGGCGTATTAGCGTGACTAATATGTCCATATCGGTTAATTTAGTGAATTTGGATTTGAATGTTAAAGCCTGGATTTCTCATCGTATTAGCTTAAGCTTTTAGGTTAAATTGAGCACAGGTATTATGTGCTTGGCCATTCAACAGTAAAATTTACAACTTGATATGCAGATTATAATTCTGTGTAGAATATCCCAATTATGTGAAAAAGAAGTTGTACTACCAATCACTCAAGTTCTTTTCTATTTATCTATTCATAAATTAGTACTTCATGTCTTCTTTTTTTCTATCATAGAATTATACTGAGGGAAATCATGAAATATGAAGCTAATCTCTTGGGGGATCCTTCTGAAGAGTGAAAGCTTTATTTTGCTACCAATCTCTGATACGATTTTTAGATTGAATTCTATTAGCATTTCTAATTGGATTACGGTCTCAAATACAATCACGATGGAGTTTAGGGAGCGGAGTTTTCTTTCATAGGTTGCATTATGTTATATCATTTGTAAAATAATTCTCCCTAGTCATCTTCCTTTGCAAATTTCAAGTATTTCCTCTATATGCAAATTTGAAGATGAGGCATGTTTTTCCTTGGTGCATCCTCCGCACCCCAAGTCAACTACCTCTGCCCGGCCTGCCTCTCTCTCCTTTAGTTGCTTCTTAGCTGGCTGATTTACTTATTGTTGGAAGTTTGCTTGCAGCCAATAACGCTGTTGAAGGAAGTGAAATGTGGCGTGCTTGTGATAGAGAGCCAGAGCTGGATTCTATGCTACGAGACAAATCGATTGATAGTAGCGGCTCCAGGTCAGAAAAGTGCCATAGTAGACATAGAAAGAAGACTGAAATCTAGGTTTGAGGAAAATTATAAATCTTCCGCTGCCATATGTTTATCAAGCAAACGCCGGACTCATGAAGATCCTTACCCTAGTCAGGATGGTATGGGGGATGAGGAAATTGAGAAATTCCTTCATTCAAGGTTAGAGAGCACTTAATTCAGATGCCATTTACTGTACATGAGGCAAGAAATTAGGGTGTGTTTGATTGGGCTTATTTTCCATGGAAATTTTTTCCACCACCCATTTTCCAAAGATTTTGGAACATTTGATTGACAAAAGTTTCCATGGAAGTTTTTTCCAAAAAGCTAGTCACGTGACCTCTTTTCCCTCAAATTGGTGCAAATATTTTCCTCTCCCAATCCAAAGAAAAGTTTTTCATAGAAAATGAGATGGGTTATATGAAAAAAACAAAATAAGAATTGGTCTTAGTTATTTGAATTTCAAAGAGCTATAAGATATACACAAACATTTTGAATTTTTTTATTTTTTATTGTTTGAATTTCAAATAGGAGTTATCTTATATGCCCAAACTTTTATCTCATCGTTTTTAATTTTTATCTTTTAAAATTATTTATATTGTGATTAATTGGTTCATTGCTTGGAAAAAAGTTAATTTTCCATGAAAAATTGATGCAATCAAACAATAAATATGCTTATTTTAATGGAGAATGTTAGATTTTTCATGGAAAATAAGGGCAATCAAACAACAAAACAAGAATTTTTCATGAAAAATGTAAAATTTTTTAACAAGAAAATAATGACAATCAAACGGGCTCTTTCTCATTTTCCATGGAAAACAAAATTTTCCTTTTCCACTCATTTTCCATCTTGCAATAAAAAACAACCTTTTTTATTTTATGATGCATACACTTGATATCGAAATGTTAACTGCGGATTTTAGATGCAAAGTAATTTAAAATCCTTATTTTAGGCAGTTGGTGGATGATATCGTAAGCAGCATGAGCATCTGTGTTTTGTCATCATAATGATCAATCCCTGTGTCATTTTTTCCTGTATGTATCTACAGCAGATTCAGTCATTGATATTATTATAAAAGTACTGATGCCCGGCGGGGTAGCGATTATCCCGCGGGCTAGCCGGATCCAAGGACCGCAAGGAAGAACAAACAAAGAACCAAAAGAATCAGAGAAAATATTCTGAAATTCAGGAAAATACTTTATTCAAAATTCAATAATAAAAAACTAACCCACAAGCTTGGTTAAATAGCCCCAAAGATTAACCTAGAAACCTTATCATCTAATCTAAATTTGTTAAAATTGACAAGTTATTATTTAAAACTAAACTTATCTAAATTTAACACTCTAAACAAATCAGATAACTCCTAAAAATACGAGATCAAATCGGATTCAAATCCTATCCTAATTTGGCATCTGAAATATTACCAAAAATAGAAAAAAGACCAAAAACCCTAA
Source organism: Dioscorea zingiberensis (assembly GCA_026586065.1). Taxonomy (NCBI): domain Eukaryota; kingdom Viridiplantae; phylum Streptophyta; class Magnoliopsida; order Dioscoreales; family Dioscoreaceae; genus Dioscorea; species Dioscorea zingiberensis. The sequence goes on from CM048827.1 coordinate 27,849,795, forward strand.
TTCGGTGGATTAAATATTTTTAAAAATAGAAAAAAATAACTAAATTTCTCTCTAATATAACGTCCCCATATCGTGCTCACCGCAAAGAGCTTTCCAAATTGGGGTTGAACGCCTGATTCTGATATCGGTAGCCAAAGTTATGGCCAGAATACCGAACCACACCAATAACCGACGCAATCTTGGAATTGACTTGATAACTTCTCGTCTTTACGTTGACCCGCCAACCCGGAACCAACATTTGACTCGAGCCTCCTGCATCAGTCACCCCGGGTTGGAAAAATCTCGACCCCGAGTTCGACTGCACCTCTGTCGGTAGGTTTGGATCTCCGTGCTTGATCTCAATCAAAACCCTAGAGACAGAAAGTAGGTTAGTAGTGTTGGTGACCGGGCCAGGAGGGTTTTCCTACCATCGAGATACCAACACAACGCTAGTCCCATCATTGTCATAGATGGGCTCACCAATATCCTCCTCGGGCTCGCCAATTTACTTCTCGTAGTCATCGTAGATGGGCGAGATCTCCTTCTCCACAACATCGTTAAAGATGGGCAAAATCTCATCCTCTACATCATCGTTGAAGATGGGTGAGATCTCCTCCTCCACATCATCGTCGTAGATGGGTTGGTAGATGGGTTGGCCAAACCTCTAATCGCTATGATTATGGTGCTGGACTTCCTCAGCCGGAACCTGCCCATGACAACCACGATCAAAATCGATCGCCGCCAGACGCCTTAACAATTTCTTGACTTGCCTCTGCAAATCCTTGATCATCAAGCATTGGGTTAACTCCGCGACTTGCCTTTGTAGATCCTTGTTCATCTCCTCCAGTGCGCTTAGGTTACGGTATTAGACTTCCACAGCCGGAACCTGTCCAACCCGACAACCACGACAGCCACCATGACCTCCAGCCATTGATGCTGATGCCACAGGAAGAAGACGATCTCTGATACCAACTGACGCCCGGCGGGGTAGCGATTATCCCGTGGGCTAGCTGGATCCAAGGAGCGCAAGGAAGAACAAACCAAGAACAAAAAGAACCAGAGAAAATACTATGAAATTCAAAAAAATAATTTTATTCAAAACTCAATAATGAAAAACTAACCCACAAGCCATTCGTACATTTGAGGTTAAATAGCCTCAAAGATTAACCTAGAAACCTTATCATTTATTCTAAATTTGCTAAAATTGACAAATTATTATTTAAAACTAAACTCATCTAAATTTAAAACTCTAAACAAATCAGATACCCCCAAAAAATCCAAAATCAAATCGGATTCAAATCCTATCCTAATTTGGCATATGAAATATTACCAAAAATATAAAAAAGACCAAAAACCCTAATTCAGAGGATTAAATATTTCTAAAAATAGAAAAACTAAATTTCTCTCTAATATGATGTCCCCATGTCGTGCGCGTCGCAAAGAGCTTTCCAAAATGGGTTGAACGCCCGATTCTGACATCGATAGCCAAAGTTATGGCCAAAATACTGAACCACACCAAAAACCGACGCAATCTTGGAATTGACTTGATAACTTCTCGTCTTTATGTTAACCCGCCAACCCGGCACCAACATTTCACTCGAGTCTCCTGCATCAAGTACTTATCTAACAAACAACTTATTTCATTTTTGCTAGAAAACAAAGCGAGGTAGATGCCACATATGCTTCAGGATGGATGAATTAGGCCCGTATCTGTCTACATCATCTAATAATGAACAGCTTTCTATGTCTCCAGATGTGAGGGTAAAAGAACGATGGGAAATGCGCAATGTCAGTCCTGAAAAACCATCCTTCATGCAGATCAAAGAACACCTCAATAATGGTCACAACTGGACGGATACTGAGGTTGATGCATGCCTTTCTAAGAAACATCATTCTAAGAAATACAGTTTGAGGAAGTTCAAGTCAAGAAAAGAAAGGAAAAGGGAGAACAATGATAAGGAGCATAAAATAAGGTGACCGTAAATATCAGTCTTCAATGAAATAAGCAAGTATTGTTCAAATTGTAGCTATTATTGTATTTAGAGCAGAAGGTTCAGATATTACCTTGTTGAAATCTTTATAGCTTGTAACTATTGTTGAACTTTGAATGATGTCAAATTTTAATGAAGCTTTCTTTCAAATGTATGAATGTTTATCGCATGAAGGATTCTTGAAGCGAATTGGGCATTTTTAACAAAAGTTTGTAGGCCTTCCCGTAATTAGGTTGCATTGAATCTCAAATTTGTAGGAAATGAGTTTTTTATTCAACTATAATTTTATAGATATGAGTAATCGTCAACCTGGTTTGGTAAACCATGGACGGTTAATAAAAGCTTTCGAATGAACTTGGAACAAGCAATATGGTGATAATACCAATTAAGAAATAGGAGACAGTTTACATAAAGTAATCTGAGACATTTTAATATGGATAAAGATACAACATATTTGTTTGTTAATTGTCACCCTCTATTATGCAGTCGGTTTAGTTCGTGTAGAGATATCAAGTGGGGTGTTCTGTGGTGTAGAAGTGCCAACTAGACTATGCCACCCATGGGGCGTGCCCAAGCAAAGCTCGGAGTCATGCACGAGGTGGGCTAATGATAAGTGTTCAAATGAGCATATTTTTCCTATCATTTTCTTATATGCTTTATATGCCATTTGGATGAATTATAGCCCTCCGGTACTTAAAAAACTATATATGTGATAAATAGGGCACAATAATGCCACTTCGGGAGAAATGAAGCATTTAAGGAGGAATTGAGGCCTAAATGAAGCATTCTGGAACAAACGAGATCTTATACGGGCCCCATATGACCATATGCTCCTGGAAAGAGAGAACTACCTTGACATCAAATCTCCTGGGGCTATATACACCCCGTATAAGCCTATATGAGGTGTTATACAGTCGTCTATACGGGCCGTATATATGGAATTATAAGGTATATAAGCCCGTATATGGCCCGCATACGCGCCCGTATAGCGCGAACCTCTTTTACACTGCGGACCCAGGTAGGGGTAGGAACGTAATTGTCACTTCTAAAACCCTAAGGTGAGGTATAAATATGAAGTTTTAGGGTATAGGAAGGGGAGGATTGGTTTTGCGGAGAAAGTAGCTTGGGATTAAGGATTGGGAGTCTCATCTTCCAATCTTAGAAAGACAGAAGGAAGGACATCGTTTTGAAGATCAAGTTGATAGAGCCGCCAACAGCGTATGTAATGGTGTTTCACCATACGGTTTGCTTGATTTGTTTCTTTGTTTTGGATTGTTGTTGCCCATTGATGGGGAACTAATTTTGTAGATACTTGGGTGTGATGAACCCTTGGATTATGCATTAATGTCATGTTGATTTCCATGTTGATTGATTAATTGAATTTTTGAATGTCTTTTGAATGTTTTGTATGGCTAGTAATATCTCTACGCTGCGAGATGCCCCGAGAGATTATTATAGTACAATACGAGGGCTAGAGCTAGTGTCTCCTCGTATTAGGGACATACTTCATTAGAGAGAGCTATGAGTATACCGAGGGATTGGGTACTAAGGAGCGGGAGCCTTTAATACGACTTATTCCCATAACTCTTCCAAGATTTAGGTTCCCTAGATCATAATGCAATTCATGGGGATTAGGTATCAATCACCTTGGGAGAGAGATTTGGTATAATTTACGAACCCTTGGCACAAACATCACCAATCGTCAACATGGAGATTTTCTTGTATCTTTATAACACAATCCAAGGGGGATTCATACCCGAGTATCCCCTTCTCATGATATATTCTCCTTTCAGCTAATTCTCGATTTTTAACCCTTGACTCCTAGTTTCTCAATTCTTAGGTTTAATTCACAATCACTCATCTATGGGTCGGCTAGTTAATAGATGAATAGTTGGCACTAATATTCTCTATTCTTTGTGGGTTCAACATTCGACTCTTCACAGTCCACTTTACTACTTGACACGACCCGTGCACTTGCGGTTTTACACATCAAATTTTTGTCGTCGTTACTAGGGAATAGATTTACTTGGAAGGCTAGGATTCTATTACTTAGTCATTTTTCTTTTTATTTTACTTTATTTTACTTTATTTTACTTTTTCTTTACTTTTGCTCTCTTGGATACTCACCTTTCTCATCATCTATATTTGCTAGGAATTGTTGCATGACCCGTACAAATCCCAAGGGTTTGCTTGAAGGAAATAGTGAGATAGAGAGAACTTTACATCGAAGATTAAGAGAGATAGAAGAACCACATCTTGGATCCTCTTCAAAAGTGGAAAACTCTGTTCCTATTGAAGTTAGTGTGGAAGCTGAAGAAGCAACCATTATGGAAGATAGAAGACAAACACTTTTCGATTATGAGCGATCACACTACACCGGGAAGGAATTCAGCATCCACCCCCTGAACATCAACATGAACACTTTTGAAATCAAGTCCAACACAATGAACATGATACAAAACTCGGCTCAATTTGATGGAAGGCCGGATGAAGACCCTCATGCTCATATAGCAAAATTTGTCCAAATTTGCAACATCTCGAAACCTAATGGGTCTCTAACGACTAGATTGCGGATTTTCCCATGGAGTTTGAGAGGGGGAGCTTACAGTTGGCTCACTTCACTCCCTGTAGGATCCATTCATAATTGGGTTGAAATGCTTGACAAATTCTTGTGGCGCTACTTTTCCCCAAGTAAAGCTGTAAAGCTCCGAATAGACATCTTGGTTTTCAAGCAAGGTGCCACAAAAACATTCTTTGAAGCCTATGAGAGTTCAAGGAACTCCTTCGCCGTTACCCCCAGCATGGTCAGGACCCGTGTGCCAAGGTTCACACTTTCTACAATGGGTTAGACAATGCTAATCGACAGCTTGTAGATGTCACTGCAGGTGGATAATTGGGCAACAAATATCCAGAAGATGCTGAAAAAATATTTGAAGATATGGCTAGCAATGAGAGTCATTGGTCCACTAGAGCAAAGTAGGTCAAAATCGTTGGGGCAATGGATGAATCCATAGTAACCGATACCGTTCTTGCTGAGAAGCTGGAAGCATTAACGAAGAAAATAGATCGCCTCACACTTTGCAACAGCCTACAACCCAGCAGTAGCTCAACCCAATTGCAGTGATGTTTTGCACCACATGTGGTGGAGGGCATGAAATGTCAAGATGCCCAACTGCAAGCACCGAAACAACCCTCATGGAGGATGTACAATATATGGGAAATGCATAAAGAACGTTGGATGGTCAATATCGACCACATATCCCTAAATGGAACCACCCTATGTTATCTTATAGAAACACTAAGCGGGCCTACTCTGAGACCACCACAAGAGAAGAAACCCACCTTGGAGGATCTCCTAGTGAAATACATGCATAACAATGACACGGAGATCAGAAATTTGCAAGTCGTAGTCCAAGGGTTGGAGAATCAAGTGGGACAAATAGCCAAAACTTTATCGGAGAGACCGCAAGGTAGCCTCCCGAGGAATACCAAAGAAAACCCCCTGGAGCAATGCAAGGCTATTACTCTACGAAGTGGCAAAGAAGTGGAGCTACCCATTACGGGGCCTCAGTAGAGACTATTGAAATCAAAGAAGTTGTATCTGTGGGAAAGTCTGAAGGGAAGCACAAAGAGAAAGAGAAAGAGGTGGAGTAACCACCCGTACTCACATATCAACCTCAAGTTCCTTATCCGGCAAGATTAAGGAAGGACAAGGAGGATGCCAAATTTATAAAGTTCATGAGCATGGTGAAGCAACTGCATATCAACCAACCACTAGCGGAAGTCCTATCCCAAATGCCTAAATATGTTAAATTCATGAAGGAACTTCTATCAAACAAAAAGAAGTTGGAAGATGTTGCTACTGTCACATTGAATGCCCAATGTTCTGCGGTGTTACAACAAAATCTGCCCAAGAAACTGAAGGATCTAGGAAGTTGTGTTGTCCCTTGTGTACTCAGTGAGGGGATCACAAAGAAGGCATTGGTAGATTCAGGGGCCAGTATTAATGTAATTCCTTACAAGCTATATATGAAACTAGGCCTGGTTGAACCACAACTAACGGGAATGACACATCAGCTCACCGACAGGTCCGTGAGACGTCCTAAAGGGGTAGCTAAAGATGTGCTCATATATATAAACCAATTTGTTTTTCTAATTGATTTTGTGCTGCTAGATGTGGATAACGATGTTGATGTTTCGATCATTCTGGGTTGTCCCTTTTTGGCCACCGCTCAAGCCTTAGAAGATCATGCACAAGGAAAGTTGATATTAAGAGTTGGGGACCAAGAGGTGGTGTTCAAACTTCCCGAGGCCATGCGACACATAATGGATCATGATAACACCTCCTATAGCATCGATGATATTGATATAATCACTACTGAATGCATGGAAGAGCTATTTGTGCCCTATTGAATCAATATCTGGATGGGATGGATGATGATCCAGGGCAACTCCTAGAAATTTCTACTACATTGGGGGCTAATCCAAGAGCCAAGATGAAGACAAAGGGGAAGAAGCAGAAACTCATTGCTGGTGTGAATTTCTAGAAGAAAGTGAAGGAAAAGGGGTTAGTCATTACTTCTTCAACTCGATTTTATATGGAGAAGGCCCATGTATGACGGGAAAAGCTTGTTCCATCTATACCAACTTGGGCAAGATGTTTTTCAGTAGCTGTTTCAAAGGTGGAGCAAGTGAGCGTCTTCATGTATATGAACCCCCCATGAGGTAAATCGAGGTACGTCGAGCTAGTGACGTTAAACAAGTGCTTCTTGGGAGGCAACCCAAGTCTTGAAAAAGTTTTGTTCGTTTGAAATTCTCTTGAGTTAGATAGATTGTTTGAAATAATTGATGATATTTCTCATTCTCTGTATCTACATCATTAGACTCATCATGCTAGGTGCACTTTAATTTGCCTTATGTGACAATTCTTGATAGGTTGTGTTGTGAGATCAACGTACGTTGGCTTCATAAGCCAAACAAGGGTCCATACGGGGAGGCATATGGCCATATACAGGCCGTATGGTCAACATTGAGGAGGATACAGACTAATGTACAACCCCGTATTGGTGCCCGTACATAGGGTGCCTTGCACAATTACAATTTTCCAGGTCTATACGGGGCTTTATATGGTCCGTACATTTGGTCGCATTGACACCAGGAGCGCTAGCACGGGGTCCTATACGGTCCGTACATCCGGTCGTATAAACCCCAAGAGCCCTTATATGGGGTTTATCATCTTCTCCTAAAGCAAACACCACACATACAACCTTTCATATGGCCCGTATACCGACCCGTATGGAGACTACCGATTCGACTTATAAGGGGAGTTCAAATATCGATTTATTTCATCCCCCCTTTCGAACCTTCTCATATCCGGCGCTCCGCTGATCGACACTTGCATCCTTGGATGCGTACAACCTCCTTTTTCACATTTGGGCACTCAATCACCCTAGGTGTGTTTCGATTTTAGTTGTTTTACCAAATTTTTTTTTCATTTCCATACCTAGAAACCCAGGGCTTGTGATTAAATGAATCTTGGGTGAATGTATGAGTTTCTTATGTTGCATCTAGGCCAATGTACTAGAATGAATTCATGTCTAGGAATCATAGTGAGAGGAGAGCATGTTGTAGGCATCAAACGGGCCGTATGACTTGTTACGCTAGCAAACGGCCTGGTCCACACAGCCGTATGGATTCCCGTACGGGGCATCTAGTCTCTTTGGGATAGCATACGGCTTGTATTGTAAGCCGTCTAGCTTCCAGCCAGCCCTATACAGCCTTTCATACAGACATATATGGCCCGTATGCTAGCCAGTGTGCAGTTTTGCCATCAATTTCTATCTTTTAAAATAGACTAACATGTTCCTCAGTCTTTTGATGACATGCCTAGGAAGCTCGTGGTCCAAAAACCCAAGAAGCGCAGGATCAAAGAGGGATCTCCCTCTAGAGAGATCAGTTGGAGGAGAAGCATTTCCAGGATCGTTACTCCCGTTTTGCGGCCAAGCCTTTTGGTCGCACACGCTTGATTGACTCGGATGCTTTGGACCGACTCCACACCTCTAACTAGGTGCGAGATTTTATTTCAGTGGGCGGTTGGGACCACATCTTCTCTATTAATAAGGCTACTTATCGGGCGCATACTTTAGAAGTGCTCAGCACCTTTGAGGTCCACCGTACTGCGACGGGAGAGCGGAGTCACACCGCTATCTCTTTTTTAGCTATATGGAGAGACCCGGTGCATGAGCCTCTCACAATTTACAATATACATGGGGCTCTATGACAGAGAGTTCCTCACTACTCCCCACGGCGAATTCCTCACTTCGTTCCCAGACCACATCATTTCTCATACACGCTACTGGATACATTTTGGAGGACACCACAATAACAACAAGGCGTCTTTTATGACTGATCCAGTGCACCGTTACATCCATGCATTGATTAGCAGGACGATCCCTGGGAGGAATGATAGCATGGGGGTTATTACAGCTTCAGATCAGTTTCGTCTTTACAACATCCTAGAGCGAGTACCCATCCACTTGGGGTATGGGCGTATGTGCTTGCTGACTACTTTACACACCAGGGACAGAGCCACCGTCTCAAGGCAATCACCGCGGGACCATATATCACCAAGCTGATCCACATGATGTACCTTGAGCTAAGGATATAGTGCATAGAGCGGATACATCTCATGACCCCCTTAGGATGATCACACTTGTGCAGATGGGCCTAGTTTGCCAGTCTAGTAGCTGGTACATATTAGCTGGCCAGGAGTCTAAGAGCTCAGATGATGGAGGATCTGGATCAGAGGACTCCTCATCAGAGGCTGCCGCAGACCCCTCACAATAATCTTCTAGGAGGAGGCTCGTGAGAGTAGAGGAGCAGATCACTGAGGTTCGAGCCATGCAGGACACCATTCTGGAATAGCATCGCCACATCAGAGACCAGCTCTCAGAGCTCTTTGCTTACCTCCACATACAGGCACAGTCTCCTTCTGCACTACCACAATCCGTGGATCCTTCACCATCTTCTCCATCACAAGCAACTCCTGCATCCGATGAGCAGCCACACACGGATGATTGAGACTTATTCTCTGGATATTTATTTTATTTTATAGTCTTGCGTTTATTACATTTGTATGTTTAGTGTAATTGTTAGCAAGGGTCTTACCCTGCTAAACTTATCCTTTGTTTTTACTTTCTGCGATTTCTATTATCTTGGTCTCTATTAGAGTTATGTTGATCTCTTTCCCTTGCAGATTCTTGAAAGAATGAGACACACCCCGGTATGAGGCCACACGATCAAATCATAGAAACCAAGGATCTCATCTTTAACCGGGGAAGTCTCAGTTTACCTCTCTCCTTGCTCAATTTTTATTGTCTTAATTCCCATTGTGCTTTAATGAGTACATTGAGGACAATATATGAATCTAAGTCTGGAGATGCTAAGTGTAGCGATAGGTAGCTAATAAAGAGACTTTCAAATCTTTACATATTTGAGCATGTTTAGCGTACACCCATGATGGCATTGTTAGAGAATGTATTGGTTCACTCTATTCATAGTACACCACCTTAGCATCTGAAATTTTTGAAATTATCCCATGACATACCATGAACATCAAGAGAACATCTTTGTGAAATTTAAAATCTCTAGTGACAATAGATTACCCACTACCATGTTTTGTTGACTTTAATTGCTAAGGATTATTCTTAATGGCTCCAAGATGATTCGTGGCGCTAGTTGACTCCAAAATTGAAGACTAGACTTGTTTGTTAAAGAGCGGAGCGATTCTCGACAGGAGGACGAGCGAACTCAGATGAATGGCGGTGTAGCAATGAAAATCCAATAAAGACGGCGGAGGATACCGGTGCACAAACAGAGCATCATACGAGCTAAAGAAACACCCCATAAACTGTAGTTAATGTTGTAAAACAATTTGTGGTGTCTGAGATTCAGAGAAGGCATCATTAAGAATATGGTTGATTGATTGTATTCTTGACCTTGATAGGTAACCCACATCACTGGAGAGCCCATGAAAAGGACAACACAGATTAAGTGTTTGATAAAATATCCCAGTGTTGAACATTCAAAAAAGTTGAGGAGTGACAAAAGGTGGACATGAGAGGGTGATCTTCGGTGATCTCTGGTGATCCCCTGGCGAGCTCCTTGTCAGCCAGCCAGAGCGCCTGCAACCACTCACCAACAGCGAGCATAAAAGAGGAGGATAATGTTGGAGAACTACCAATAGAAAGATGACCTAGGCTGGAGAACACCTCCAATAACTACCGCCGGCACCACACCACCTACGCTTGGATTGTCAGGGGTGAAGAGAAGGGAAAGGCAGACGCCAAGGACACCAACCTTCTAGCGACACAGTCAAAGGTCATGGGTAAGGAGAGGTGGATAGAGGTGGACCGCAAGCGTTGACGAAGGTTGAGCGATGAGCACTGTATCGACCAATCGAAGTGGCTACCAAGCAACCGTAAAAGATCCCCTCCAACTGTCCACACACTTGCTGGAATGATCATGGTGTGTGGGCCTCAAACCGGGACACAAAGCGGAGGAGTGTCACTAGGCCCCGACATGCCGCCGTTGCGGGGTGGTGGGGGCATGGAGCCCAATGTATTACCAAGAGAGGAAACATCATACGCTGGCATCACCGATCAGCATAAAGAAGGAGGTGAAGAAATGCACCTCTCCCTAGGCAACTTCAGCGCCCTCTGCCGAAGGAGTTGCAAATCCCACGAGACAACCCCCCCACCCTACCCCACCCCAAATGGTATGCGGTGGAAAAATTGAACGAGGAGCCGATGAAGGCCACATATATAGCTAGAAATCTGACATCACTACAGATCTTTGGCCCTTGACAAAGAGATGATAGAGGAATGGAGAACATGAAGCAATTCACCACTATAACGGTAATTGAAGTGCGGGAAGGGATGGTGGATCATCGGAAAGTTGTGGTGGTGACGACAAAACTCATTGACGAGTATCACTAACAGGTTGTTAAGCTCCTCCAGGACGGACGATTCATCATTGCCTATCCGCCTACAGAAGTAGCCAGACAAATTGAAGTGGTCTGAGCTCTGGACTCACCGAAGTTCTCAATGGATTTTGAACCATGGACGCAGGATTTGGGGTGACGCAGGATTTGGGGTGACCTGGTCAAGAGGAGTATGCATTCAATTGGGTAATCATTAGACGTCTACCAATGTTTGGATGGAGCCAGGACGTAGCTACGAGGATGCTGAAGCCGATCAGGGACCTGGTGTATGTGGGCTGCCGGGGAAAAGAGTACGGGGACGCATCAAAGTGCTCCTCCATATATGGAGACCCTAAGCACTCCCCAACATTATTCACTACAGTATTGGTACTCACAACCATAAATACCTTGTCAAACTGTATGCCAAACATCCGCCGCTGCAATAGGGAAGCAATCGCCTAACAAAATAGTGGAGCCTAGGCACTGTAGTAGACAATAGAACTAGTAGATTGGACCGATGCGATTGCGAAGGGGAAGGCCCCTATCAATGAAATTGAAGTGGCGTGGCGAGGGACGGGGATGGCCAGTAAAGAGGAATTCTCATCCGGGAACCGATAGAGGATATGAGGAAAGACTAGTCCATGAATCGTACGAATTCTTGGTGTGGCCATACGGGAGCTAATGTGATGCGTACTGCTATCACAAGTGCAAGAAGTCCCTCAAGTAGTAAAGTACCCAGAAAGTAGGACAGTCAAATCCATAGGGACCGGTAGAGCTAGTACTAATTCGAACCCAATTATTTAGCCTAAGAATATAGATGGTGATCTAATAATAACTAAAATTCTGGAAATAACTAACTAAAGTGAACAGTTGGTAATATAGAGATATTAGTCAAGAGGACATGGTACCCCGAATCTCTATCCCCCTAGGAATCCTTGTTGACTAATTTCCTAATACTAGTTACCTAGTTGATGTATTTCTAGAAGATGGAGAACCCTAAATTAGTTTGGCCACGATCTCTCGTGATAGTCAAACCCTAGTCCCATACAGCGACTTCGCTATATGATTACATTATCATTATTGAGTGTTCTATGGATCCCACTATTATGTTTTACCCTAATCTGGAGAGTGAGTTGATGCTGCGTTAACAACATGGCGAATCACCATATCTCTCGGCGTGCACCCTGTCTTAATATATTATCTAAGTTAGCATCTAGCTTGACCTTGATTTCTTGTCATGGATCAAGCAACTCTAATTATGTGATCGACGCTTTTGTACTAACAAAGCATAAGCATTCAGTACACAGATAATTCACATAAATAATCAAAAAGGAAACCTAGTATTAAAAAGAGGAATAGTCACAAGTTCATCCCAAGGTTTAAGGAACTGAGGCACCGCAAAGGTTTAGCCTCTCATACTATATGTAAACATCACAGAAATAAAGGAGGAATACATAATAAAGATCATAAACTTCCTGGACTGATGTCTCCTCCGCCTTTATCCTCTCTCCAAAACCCTAGCTATCGGTAGAACAATCGCCAAAAGTCTCGTAAAACTCAGATCCGACGGCTTTATATAGATTTAAATTATGTCACAAGACCGTATCTGAGGGTGTGTGTGTGAATGTGTGCATCTCTGGAGTCTTCTGGATTTGCTTTAACGCAGTTTCGATGCATACACAGTCTTGTATACGGGCTCCATACGCATGTGTCAACTAACACATGGCCATGTCATCTGGTACACGGTTGTGTCGGATAAATCTGGGCACACTCTTGGATTAATCATCTTTTAATTCCATATGCCCTTGACATGCCTTTGTCGAGGGTCGTGTCACTCTCTGTACAAGTGAATTCTCAGCTTTTTTCTCTCCAAATGTCTCTGGTATTTGCTTCTTTTCTTCTGGGTACCTAATTATCTGCCCAATTACAAGAAAATATCTAGAAGAGCAAAAAATTAGATGAGAGAATGCAAAACAATATGTAAATGGCATGTAAATATGATATGAAAATATGTATATTTTTGCACTCATCAGGAACAGATATGATGTTGTAGGAGGAATATGTGTCAGTTGTACCTGGAGTAATAGCTAGCCATCGCCGTAGCCGACAGGAACGCGCCTTGAAGAAGTCCCACAGTAGTTGAGAGACCATACATTGCTAATATGGAAGTACCCAAAGGAATAGAGGATGGAGTGGAAGCTGACGATGGCAATCAGGAACCTGGTCATGAAGATGAAGCGCTGAAAGGAGGAGAAGACATGGAAGACTTTCTTTCTTATGCGTGGAGGCGGCTTGAGATTCGCCAATGAACCTGCGATCCAACTGCGTTAGCGCAGGATCCGGACAAGCCGGATCCCCAGATCATTACTGACCCATGCGATCAACACGTGATCTATGCCAATAGTCAACTAATGACTAACGTTGGTGGGGCCCACATCCACACGTACGGAGAGCGTGACTCCATCACCAGCGCTGTCTTTTGTCCACAAGTTCAACTGGGTCAACGAGGAGGCCAACCCATGGCCCATGCAAGAACTCCAACTAGTCTCACTCAGTGGGCAACCCATCTTAGCCAACCCAACTGGCTACAATGAATGTGAATACAAGCCCAAATAGTAACTTTGTAACCTCAACTACCCCAGTTATTACTAGTTATGAATCCACAAGCCTACTAAGGCTTTACGCCTTATCCCAAAGAACCCAAGACCTCAACATATTAAAGATTATCGGCCTATATTTCTTTGTAATGTAAATTATAAGATCATAAGTAAAGTCATGTCAAATAGACTTAGGAACATACTTCCAAATATAATAGGGAATGAATATTTAACATTTATTCATGAGAGGAGTATTTATGACAACATCTTAATAGCACAAGAACTCGCACACTCACTAGAAAAAGGTTCCTAGGCCCACCCAATGATGTTAATCAACTTGGATATAGAAAATGCCTATGCTAGTATGAGATGGGACATTGTTATTATCGTTCTATTCAAAATAAGCTTCCCTAGTAAATGGGTTAGTTGGGTTAAAGCATGTATTGAGACCTACACTATACCATTCATATTAAATGGGAGAGTAGGTAGATGGATCAAACCCTCTACAGGCATAAGACTTGGGACCCTCTAACACCCTACCAATATATTACTGTGTCTCAGGTCCTATCAATCCTACTCAATAAAGCATTATCTCTACAAATGGTTAGAAGCATTAGAGTTAATAATTTTGAATATAAATCACATTCTCTATGCTAATGATGTTTTAATATGTTGTAGGGCATTCTGAAAAGATGTCAAAGCTATTATGTTGTGTCTAGGCATATAATCAACAATCACTTAACAAAAACCAAATCATAACAAATTTGAAGTTTATTTGCCTGCATGGGTTTGCCATAGAGTTAAAAAACCAATCACACAAATCTTGAAAATAGAAAGTGGGAATTTCACTTTCAAGTACCTTGGCTACTGGATTTCACCTAATAAGTTATTTTAATCATTTAATAGAAAAGGTTGACAGTAGACTGGTACATTGGAAAACCCTCAATTTATCCATGTCTGAAAAAATAATATTATCTAATTATACTCATGGGCATACCTATGCATGGTCTCAATACCTATGCCACACCAGATACTACCCTTGAAGTCATTATTATATTGGTTAGGAAATTCATCTGGGGGAATAGTAGTGGTAACAGAGTTTTTTCATCTCATTGATTTGGGAACTGTCACTATTCCAAAAGTTGAGGTAGGCCTCAAGATCAAGGATCGCCAAAGAAGTAATAGAGCTGCTAAACAATACTGACAAGACCTAGGTCAAAATCTCCAGGAACAAGTATGGAGAACCTGATATATGGAACTAAGGAAATCACATTAGGGACTCATAGACATATAGAGGGTTGATGACCACAGGGAGGACAATTATAAGAAACCTACAAATAGTTGAACCTAGTAGAACAATCCCCGTAACAGGGCCCATGGATACATGACATTCCAATCCAATTTAAACCATGTATCATCAATATGTACTATGAATATATTAATATAAATTCTAATGCTCAATGATGAATGGGATGAGAAGATCATTGGGGACATTTTTCATGATGCCATAGCTTGTAGATTACTACAGAAATAGGTAGCAATATAAGTGGGGGAGCAGTGTATGGAAATAGGAACCAAAAATGGGAGGAAGCTCTCTCTCAGCTATAGTGTATGATGTTTATAAAAGACAAACAAGAACTTAAGAATGGAGGGTATGGAAAGCTGTATGGAAACTACAAGTGACTCTCAGGATCAAGATTTTTGTTTGGAAACTTTCCCATGACAAACTACCAATGAAAGAAGTTTCATATAGCTTCAACATGGGCCACAATAAGTCTTGCTCCTCTTGTAATTTACAAGATGAAACTACTAATCATGTCTTCATTGAGTGCAGGTTGGAAAACAAGTGTGGAGAACCCTACAAAATAAAGGAATCCTTAAGGGGTGGGACAACAAAAATAGAGATGCACCAATTAGGACTTGGCTAATAACAACAAGACATAGAAACACGAGAGAATTGAAAGCAACTAACTTATGAAAGATATTGAAGTCTAGATACAAAGTTGTATATGGAAACACAAAATATAAGCCAGTGGCAACAATAGCTACAAGCTTTAGCATAGCAATGGTGTATAAGGGGACTGAGAAGACAAAAACTCAGAGATAAGAGGCCAACAACAGATAATGGAATGAAACGAATTAGAAGATATCGTTGTTTATTGATGGTTCCTGGGCGAAGGAGAGGGACATGATCCCAGTCCTAGGAATGAGCTATAGGTAAAGGTAGTTTCTGGGTTTGTAGTGGGAAATAACTTACATAAATCTTTCCATGTAGGGGTAAGCCCAAATGATGGAGAATCAAGATTAGAAGCAAAGCTGGAAGTAATGAAGAATGGCCTGGATAAAGTTGATAAATAGGAGGGAGATACATTGCAGGTGTACATAGACAACATGAGCATATACAGAGCCGTGACAGAAGAGAAATGTGGATAAGATTGAAAAATGTAAGACACATAGAGGAATGTCATAGAATCTTGGCAAAGATCAAACACTAGAACTTTATAAAAATTCAAAGAGAGGATAATGAATTCGAAGATTGCCTAGTAAAAAAAGCAAGAGCGGAAGGACTAAAAGCTAGTTTTGATAGACTGGAAGATTTTCCAAACTGGTACAGAATAAAGGTTAAAAGACTGCTGATTATGTGTAGCTGCTAGCTGCTGTGTAGCTCTTTCTTTAACGAAAAAAAAAACGCAATATTGAATCATATTGATAAGTGTTTAATTGATCATAATTTTATATTATTTTTATGTACACTTTGCATGTTATTTGGAGAAAATATAGCCCACTAGTACTTAATTTGTGAGTAACAGGGCATATCAAATGAGCTTCAAGAGCAAAATGAATTTCTGAGGGTGTTTCAAGGTCATAATGTCAAATTTCGGAGCTAAAAAGGACTCAAGAAGGCCCCAGATAGATTAAGGAAACACCCCAGCATCAACTTATTCTGACTGAGAAAGCCAGAGAAGCAAACAAGCACATACAGAAGGCCATACGGGCAGTCATGCACCCATACGTCCTCCTGTTTGTTTCCCAGATTGAAACTCCTGACTTTCGAGAGGGGTATACGAGCGAGCCATGTACCCGTATGGTCCCCATTTGCGTTCCAGGCCCAAATCAAAATTTACCCTAACTTTCTCAAAGAACCATACGGGTACGCCATGTACCCATATACCCCCTGTATGCAGGCGGTTCTACTGTCAATTTTTATGCAATGTAGGCCCACGCGGACCCAAAACACGTCAGATATTTTCCAAGAGTATGCTGGACATCTAGGGTTTGGGAAAGGATCTCCAATCACCTCTCACATCACCTATCATCGGAATCACTCTCGAACAGTAAGGGGCTTGAATGGAGACCATCTTGGAAGGCATCACCCATCCAGAAAAGGGGAGATCCATTAGAGAGCTACCACTGGATCATCGTAGATCCTCAAATAGTGGAGTGAATATTGAAGGAAAGTTTGTTCATAATTATTCTTGTTCCTTTCTATCTTTTTGTAATAGATTTGTGTTCCCCTTCTATGGGGAACTAACTTGTTAGGTATTTAGGCATGATGAACTCTCGGGTTATTGATTGTTCTTGACATTGGTTCTTAATGGTTATTTAGTTGCTTTTGTTTTGAGATCTATTGAGTGTTATTCTATTGCGTTGGATTTCTACGCTGTGATAGCGCGAAATTTCCAATCCGATCCACTGGGGGAAGAAGCGAACGTCTCCATATGTGTAGATCTACCTCAATTGAGAAAGTTGTGAGTACGCCCAGAGATCAGGTACTAAAGAGAGGGAGTCCATAATATATCTAATTCCCATAACTCTTCCAAGATATAGGTTCCCTAGAACGCTACTGCAGTGAGCGTACTAGGTATTAGTCGCCTCGAGAGAGTGATCGAATACACAGTAGGAACGCTTCATCCAAAAACTTGTAACTATTAACCTTAAGACCTTAAGATCTTTTCTATAAATTTATAAGAACCCGAGGTGGATTCAATGCATAAATACCCCTTTTTCATGATTGATTGGCCTTAAGATTCCATTCCATCATTAGCGAGTTCTGATTCTTATGTTTTCTTAGTTCTAGTAGTTAGATTAGATTAGGATACCACACAATTACTATTAAACTAGATAATAGATCGATAGTTAGTACTAGTATTTCTTGGTCTCTGTGGGTTCGATATCCGACTCTTTTGAGTCCACTTTATTACTTGATACAACCCGTACACTTACGGATTGCACGCATCACACACTAATCCTGATAAAAAAAAAACAAAGATCATTAGCTTACTATCTAACTAGACCACTAAACTTAATATATACAGAGATATTGTATTATATTATATTATCAAAACTTAATTTTAAATATCTCAAATTACACAGGTTGCAAATGAGCAAGATTTGACATGAACATCCTATTCAAAGAGTAAGCTTTCATAATCAATAATATTTCAAAGAATTCAGGTAATAAAATTGTGCAAAGTAATGATTTCAATTCTGATTGTTCAAAATTTTCTACCAAATTGTGTAGTTATAGTAAATAGAAAATTTCTCCCTATACAAATTCAATTTGCTTGAAATGTTAGTTGAAAAGAAATTTTCTTAACATTTCGAACGGTAACTCAGACACACTCATTGGATAACTATTAAAAGGTACCAAAAATTCCTTGTCATTGACAATTAGGGAAAAAACTAAAAGTTATTTTTTTATTCATATATGCTTTTAAATCTTACCTCTCAAGTTTTGAGGCTTCACTAACAAATTAATCGGATCTGATTTAATAAATCAAAATTAATTAGTATCTAAATACTAAATTTATAGAATCTAACAATTTATTAGGAGATAAAAAAAACTTACCGGACAGTACGAACCCTGACCTTATTTGGTTGGGGGGATAACCTTAGCATAGCACGGTTCCTAATGAAAAGTGTTTCTCGTCAAAAATTAAAATGGAGATTTGAGATATAATAATGAAACAACCAAAAAAATAAATTTCTCTCCAAAAAAAAATTCAAAACTTTTCAAAAGTTAAATGTGACCCAAGTGGGATATTTGATAGTTTCCACTCGGAAGATAGCTACTTTTATAGGCAATTATCATATGTTTATGGCCTAGTTGTATGGTTTTAAAGTATATAACACATTATTTCAGTCCTAAGATGCAACATATGGCCAAAGTAGTTGTCTTATGTGAAATATTTGAGTTTATTATCTATTTTGTGTATATAGATTCTAAAGTGAGTAAAATTTTTATGTAATAAGTGAAAACAGAGAAGCTATGCAGACAGCATCACGATGCCCATGTGAACATCGCGTGATTATAGTGGATTCTAGCAAACTCTCGGAAAGATCAGAACATCGTGATGGTATAGATATGTGTGCGATGATAAAGGGTGGAAGACAACAGAGCTCCCTAGCTTTCATCAATATCATGATGCTACTATGGAGCATCGCGATGTTACAGGGGAGACAAAAGAGAGAATTCCCAGTTGCTGTCAGTATCGTAATATTAGCTAAGAGTACCGTTATACTCAAGATACGAGGCTTCTCTGGAAAACTCGCAATGTGCTCGGATCGCATCGCGATGCTTTTATCAAAGGCCTCCAGAGATAATCAACATTGCAATGCTCATCCTAGCATCGCGATGCTGTATCCTGGGGGTATATAAAGACCCAAAATTTTAGGTTTTGATCTAACTTTGGTCTCACGAGCTGCAACGAGTGTAGAACGACGATCCAAGGGTCTTCAACAGCGTTTGAGGCTTGGGGTTATCTAATCAAGAGGGGGAATTATTACTCTTTTGTTATTAAATATTTAATTCTTCTTTTATTCTTAAACGTGGAAGTTTATGTTAATGTTTTCATGGATTTGAATCGAATCATTGTAATGACAGCTTAAACACCATTTCTAGGGCTGTATGAACTCATGACTTGACATTTATATTATCCTTTGATTTCTTGATTTCATTGTTATGGTATGTTTACCGACATGCAATAACCATCTATACTACTCAATACATAGACATATGTATGTGAGGAAAGTATAGGATCATAGGGTGGAGCAGAGTGACAACCAAGTTATCAATAGCTTAGACATAAGCATTGGTATTCCATGGTAGTGATTGAATCTAGGTCTTATAATGTTTCTCCTGCTCCATAAACATATGGGCAGGTTTAGAAGCATGCTCCTTAGATACAAGGCCTTATAGGCTGCACCCAAAGTGCACAAAAGTGTCAGATTCATCATTAATTAACCCATACACCTAGAAGAAATCCCTTCTAAGTCATAGAGCCATACAATCCTAGAACCTCCTGACTGAGAGAGTAATTCCATGTGACCCTCACATTCTTCTCACAAACTTAGAAATTAGACACCAATTGCTTGTGCTTTTGATTAACTTTAAGAAATTTAATAAACTCTTGCTAGTTAGACCTTACTACTGCTCCCTGAGGATTTGACCCGATACTTTCCAAATTTTATTACTTTCGACCACGCATGCTTGTGTGCGGCGGCTTGAGTATTCACACTCATAAATGGTGGTCAACAAAGTTTTTGACGGCGTTGCCGGGGAACGACGTAGGTTTTTCACTTACACTAGTGTAATAGGAAGTAGATTAAGTTAGTCTCTTTTTATTGATTTTGTAAATTAATTCTTTTGTTGATAATAGACACTTGTGAATCTTGATAGTTTGTAGCTTTGATATTTAGGCATAGTCATTTTTCACCTTATACTTGTTCATAGCTTCATTGGTTAGAATCTTACTTACTTGAGTCTTCACATTTGTTTTGCATTGTATGAGTAATAGTACCTTGGTTCCTCTTGATCCCATGATTGAGAGAACACTTCGGACGCTAAGAAAAGAGAAAAGGCACTAACAAGAAGTGCCCCGTTCATCCGAGTCAAACAATATGGATCAAAGGGAGGATGACCGACCTTTGTTTGAGTATTCCATTCCCTTCTCACAAGGGCATTAATCAAGCATCGTCATACCGATTGGGCAATAAGCAAATTTTGAATTCAAAGCTTCAATGATTTAGATGTTACGGAATGTGGGGCAGTTTTTGGTGCTGCACAACGAAGACCCGAACATTCATATCCGAAATTTTCTGGAAATCAGTGACAATTTTAAGCCCAATGGAGGTTCAAAGGATTTGGTCTGACTTCACTTATTCCCTTTCTTTATAAGGGATGGAGCAACATAGTAGTTTTACTCTCAACCGGCGGGATTCATACCTACTTTGGAGGATTCGAGACAAAAGTTCCTCCTTAAGTTCTTCCCATCGGCCATGACAGTCAAGATTAGAAATGAACTCATGCCATTTATACATAGGGATGGAGAAAGCTTGCCCAAGGCAAGGGAAAGGTTCAAGGAGCCGCAAGGCACATGTCTACATCATGGATTCCATCCTTTTATAATAGAATGAGAGGTAACAACAGGGCGGCTTAGATGCAGATGCAGATGGAGCTTTCAACACCAAACCATTGGATGAATATTTTGAACTGCTTGATACAATAGTATCCAAAGTTGCCAGTGGCCCAGTGAAAGAATCGGTTAAGGGAAATTCACCAGTATTCAAGAAGAAGATCAGTTCTCAGATTTGCAAGCAAAGTTCACAGGGTTGGAATCAAAGATTGATGAAATAGCCTCTTTTGTGAGGAAGATGATATTGTAGCCTACTTATCTTGCGTCACCACAAATGGCTCCTCTAGCGGCTTTTGAAGAAGTTAATACTTTGGGTAACAATTTTCGGGGTTCGAGCACCAATTTTTCGACCAATTGGACCCCAAGTTGAAAAGCAAACCCATCATCTGGTCATTAAGGAGATCAAAAGTTTGGGTAGTAAGGGTATTACAATCAAGTCAAACCCTATGAGAAGAAACCAATTTTGAGGAGATGGTGGAGGAATTTATGGCAGAGTGTCGCACCCAATTTTGAACATAAGGCAACTCCATCAATAATTTAGAAATTCAAATGGGCCAAATCATCAAAGAATTGAGAGCCCGACCGACAGGTAGCCTTACCACTGACACTGATGTAAACCCGAAGCGTGGTGGGCAAGGACAGTTGAAAGCCATCACACTTCGCAGTGGGATACAAGTCGAGCCACCTTTGGTAACAACAAATGAAGATACATCAAGTGGGAGTAGGGAGAAACCAAGTATGGACATTGAAATACAAGCCCAACAACTGCCACCCCCTCCTTTCCCTCAAAGATTAAAGGAGCACAAAGGGGATCCCAGATATGAAAAATCATGGATGTACTGAAGCAACTTCATATCAATATCCCTTTTGTCCAAGCATTGGAGCATATGCCAAGTTATGCCAAATTCATGAATGAATTCTTATCAAGAAGGTGGAAGCTTAGTACACATGAGTCGTGGCACTGACTGAAAATTTTATTTCTCTAGTGCACAAGACATTGCCTCCTAAATTGAAAGATTCGGGAAGTTACCTCTTGTCATGTGCCATTAGGGACAAATTTTTGGGGTGTGCACTATGTGATTTGG
The DNA here is from genome assembly GCA_026586065.1 of Dioscorea zingiberensis. Lineage (NCBI taxonomy): Eukaryota > Viridiplantae > Streptophyta > Magnoliopsida > Dioscoreales > Dioscoreaceae > Dioscorea > Dioscorea zingiberensis. The sequence continues at coordinate 27,871,842 of CM048827.1, forward strand.
GGGCGAGTGTTAAGTTGATGACCCTCTCGGTCTTAAACAAATTGGGGGTAGGAGACATCCAATCAACTATAGTTACACTCTAGTTGGCCGATAAGTCTATTGCTAAACCTTGCAACATAGTGGAGGATGTTTTAGTGTAAATGGATGACTTCATTTATCTGGTTGATTTCATTATGTTAGACTATGAAGAGGATAAGAATGTCCCTATTATCTTTGGGAGGCCAATGTTATTTACTGGAGGAGAAAATTTCTACATGCTAAGGGGAAAATTCACTATACAATATGGAGATAAACATAAAGTGTTCAAGCTGTTGAAATAATCTGAATCTCCACCACCATTCGCTGCTATTGAGGTTGTGTCACACATTTATTTTGGGGTATAGGTCCCCATAAAAAAACCTTGTTGCTAAGAGATGGCAGATTTACTCTTGTACCGTTCTATTTGGACAGTGTTGAGATGTTGGAAGCATGGCCCCACGCAGTAAGGAGGCATGCAGAACTCTGTTTAGGAAATGGTCTAGGGGGTTGTTCACAACCGCCATGGAGTCGGAGGAGTTTATCTATTTCGAAGAGTGTCAAGGCAAAGTGGGGAGGAACTTATCCTTCCCCATATCATGAATGAGGATGGAGTTTTAAGTCTAGCTAAAGACTTTAAATGTTGCGCTTCTTGGGAGGCAACCCAGGTTTTCTGAACTTGACTTTATTTTCTTTCTTTAGTGTAGTTTTTCATATTTTTGTGTGTAAATAAGTTGTGATACCCTCTTGTACAGAATACGTCTCAAGTTTGGGGGAGCATCAGGATGCACAACCACCACACCAAAGTGTTTAGAGCATGTAAAGGATTGAGGCCAAATTCAATTTTGCGGCGATCTTGTGAGATTTTCTAGCTTGAGAAATATATAGTTAATTTCCAGTACCCCAGGAGGGAAAGATAGGTATTCCTATAGATGTATGGAGAAGCATCGCGATGCATTGGTATAGCATCACGATGAAAGCTCCAGGTGTGGAAAAAGTAGGCTCTGCCTGCTAAACATCGTGATGCTACCAGTGAGCATTGCGATGTCTCTAAACCTGGGCGGAAATGCTAGAGCGCTAGAAATTGTTAGTATCACTATGCTTCCAGTGAACATCATGATGTTTATTTGCTCCTGGGATTTGAGTTGTGCTAAACATCACGATGTTTATGCGAAATTAGGTTAAAAGCCATGGGACTCCCTAATTTTCCTCATTTCATATCTTCGTTACTTGGGATTCTCCCCAGTCGCTAGCAACTTCCTTGCTCCCATTCGCTTTAGATCTCCAATTGTAGGCATCGAATCACCATGGTAAGCACCCCTATCACCTTCTCTAACGTTTTCACCGTTTAATTTTGTAGATTTTGGGGTTATTCATTAGGGGAATGAATGAATTTTTATTTTTATTCTTTGTATGGTTGATTAGGCCCTAGTATAGAGGTGAATGAGAGTGTTTTCATGCATAGGGAAAAACCATTTTTCAAGGGGAGGTTCGACCAAATTTTTGAATGATTTCAACACTTAGAAATTTTCGGCTCCCTGAAGGGTCAACCAACATCGCCATGCTTTGTGAAAGCATCGCGATACTAGCCTGAACTCGCTCAATTATTTCCTCCTTAACATCATTACGTGCCAACCCATACATATTTCATTAGATTATTATTGCTTCCACTGTTATTGTGCATTTCTCATTTCTTTATTCCGTATTGCATGTCTACCATGGCCCCTAGAAAGCAAGTGTCTTTGAAGAGGAGAGCTGATGACCTGCCCTTGCTTGTTGTCCCAAAGAAGAAAAAGATACCCGCTTCCACATCCACTCTGGTCCCCCTATTGTTCCGGGGACATTTTCATTGGAGGAAGCAAAGGGGCGCCACCGAGCCTTGCTAGACAGAAAGCCTATGCCTAAGTGAGGCATTGAATTTGGCGACCCGGTTCTAGCATTAAAGATCATTCGAGCGAGGAATTGGGAGAGATCAACTCGATGTGGCAGTGTTAACGGTAGTACGCGAATTCTATGCCAATATTCCCGACCACTAGGGTGACATCGTGATGGTGCAGGGCAAGAAGGTCCCATATGATCGCGGCAGCATTCTTGGGTACACCGCAGGTTTGGCCAAATGAGTATAAGGAGTGGCAGAAGCAACCGATTGATATAGACGAGCTCTTCAATACTATTACTACCCCTTGCTTAGTTTGAGATCAGCATAACAACCACCTAGCCGCCTTTGATCGTGCCCTGTTAAGAAGGGAGTGTAGGGTATGGCACTATTTTATCTCAGCACGCTTGATTCCGACAGAGTTCACAAGCCGGTTCAATGTGGATTGCGCTTGCCCCATCTACGCCATCATGTGCAAGATGTAGTTAGACATTGGATGGATTATTCATGGGGATATCCTTATGTACGCTCGCTCACATCCACAAGGTCTATGGCACCACTCACTTATCACTGTCCTCTGCCATCACGCTGGAGTTGAATAGGACTCCACTTAGCCCAAGATTCCACCAAAATGCCTCATAGCCTCTAGCATTTTCTCCAGGATGGTGACAAATCACACAGATGACTCCGAGAGATCGACAATACCGAAACCCGAGCCGGCCGGCACACCTGATCAGGTCGATTCCCCCGAGCCTGTGCCGACAGTTCCACGCTCTCCACTACCTTAACAAATCAGCAACAAATTATCTTAGTTGGAGGAGCACCAGATGTAGCTGAGGATATCGGTGGCTGATATAAGGGCGTAGCTCAGTCAATAGATTCAGTACCTCACCGCCATGACCCAGGCTGGATTCAGTGCCCTTGGTGTAGGCAAGCAACCACCTTCGCAGCTGACTCAGCTGACACCCCCAACATCCGCTCCAATCACCCAGAGTGAGTTTGCTCCAGCTAAGGACCTCTCCAGATAAGGGAGTGTACTTCTTATCTTTGTTTTCCCTCTTAATTCCCCTCTTATCTCTTTTTGTACTAGAATCATCATTGATGATGATCTTATTTAGTTTGGGGGGTGGGGTGCGGTGTGATTAGCTTTTGTACTGGAACTTGTACTGGAACTACAGTGTATGTTTTGTGGTGGACTGCTTGAGGACAAGCAATGGTTCAAGTTTGGGTGTGTGATAGCTATTGGAAGAGAGCTATTTTTGTAGGCAATTATCATATATTTAGGGCCTAGTTGTATTATTTTAAAGTAGATAACACATGATTTCGGTCCTAGGATGAAACATATGGCCAAAGTAGTTTTTTTATGTGAAATATTTGAGTTTATCATTTGTTTTGTGTTTAAAGATACTAAATTGAGTAAAATTCTTATATAATAGGTGATACTAAAGCAGCTAAGTAGACAGCATCGCGATGTCCATGTGAGCATCGGGATGATTATAGTGGATTCTAGTAAACTCTTGGAAATATCAGAACATCATGATACCACAGATACGCGCTACAATGATAAATCAAGGCAGATAACACAGGTCCCCAGCTTTCATCAGTATCGTGATGCTGATATGGAAGATCGCGATGTTAGATGGGAGACAAAAGGTAGAATTCCCAGCTGCTGTCAGTATCGTAATATTAGCTATGAGCATCGTGATGCTTTTATCAAAGGCCTCTAGAGTTAATTAACATCGCGATGCTCGATGCAGGATCTTGTGTGGGGGGAGGGAGGGAGAGGAAGGGGGGGGGGGGGGGGGTATATAAAGACCCAAAATTTTAGGCTTTGAGCTATCTTTGGTCTTACTAGCAACGATCCGAGGGTCGTCAACACCATTTTAGTCTTGGGTTTCTCTAATCAAGACGGGGAATCATTGCTCTTTTGTTACTAAATATTTATTTCCTCTTTTAATACTTAGACATGGATGTTTGTGTTAATGTGGTCATGGATTTGAATTGAATCATTGTAATGGCAACTTAAACACCATTTCTAGGGTTGTATGAACTCATGACTTGATATTTATATTATGATTTGATTGCTTGATTTCATTGTTATGGCTAATGAGATCAACAGTGGTTCCGTATTCCACACACCATTTCAATGATGAATAATGAGATCAACACTGGTAGGATATTCTCCTATAGCTGATCATCCTACCAAGCCAAAGCACCTTCTCATCTCAGGTCTATCTCGTCAAGAAGAGAGATGACTCTTTTAGATTCTACGTGGATTACAGAGTGGTCAACGCCATTATGGTCAAGGATAATTTCTTAATCCCGACCATAGATGAGCTCTTAGATGAACTCGGAGGGGCCACCGTCTTGAGCAAGCTAGACCTATGTGTTGCATACCACCAGATACGCATGTACGCAAAGGTCATATACAAAATGGCATTTCGAACTCATGGTGGGTACTTTGAATTCCATGTGATGCCCTTCGGCCTCTCCAATGCCCCTTCGACCTTCCAGGTGACAATGAATCATGTCTTTGAGCAGTTCGTCCACCACTTCGTCATCGTCTTCTTCGACAATATACTCGTCCACAGTGTCGCCGCGGAGGAACACATCTACCACCTCAATTAGGTCCTTGCCTGCCTGCAGTTCCATTGTTTCTTTCTAAAACTCTCCAAATGTCTTTTCTGCCAAGAAACATTTAAGTACTTGGGACACCTTCTTACCCCCGTCGGAGTTTGAGCAGATCCCTACAAGGTCAAAGCTATGGTTAGCTGGCCACTACCCATCACGTAGAAGCACCTGAGGTGTTTCCTTGGCCTTAGTGGATATTATCGCTGGTTTATTAGTAGGGGCCTTGAGCATGCATGCCCGTTAGCCGATCTTCTCTGCGCAAAGATAAACCCCGTTTGGACCCCCGGAAAGCACCACAAATGATATTCGAGGAGCCTGCCGCCATGATCAACGTGATGTATGTGAGCCTAATGCTTATGCTTATACCGTAAGTACATGGGTTGTGTCAAGTAATAAAGTGGACTATGAAGTCGGATATTAAACCCACAGAGACCTAAATCACTAATTCTATCTAATTGTCTGCTACCTAGCTTATTCAAAGGTTGTTGAATTCCTAATCTAATTTCTAAAATTAAAAAGTGACTTGGGACAACTTGATGAAAGTAATAATGGTAATCAATCATAAAGGGGAGATATTCGGGCAATGAATCCCCTCCGAATATTCATAAATTGGGGCAAGTGTAGATTTTTAATTAGTGAATGTTGGTTTATGGACCAAGAATTCCTACAATAATTCACACCCTTCTTCGAGGCAAGTTACTAACCTAATTTCATTATTGCATTAACGTTCTAGGGAATATTCATCTTGGAAGTGTTGTGGGAATAATCAATCTAAAAGAGTCTCTCGCCTAAATTCCCGATCTCTCGGCGTATTCACACCCCCCACCTATTGAAGTAGATCTGTATGTATATAGAGGGTGCATTAATTGTCTACACCCCTTTACATCTAGATTAACACTTAGAGCTGTCACAACGTAAAGCATCAATACCATACTTAACATACAATAGGTTCTCAAAACATTAAAGACATTCATTCAAAATATAAATCCATACATGAAAAGTTAAACATAAATCCAAAGCTTCATTATGCCCAAGAATCTAACAAGTTAGTTCACAATCAAAGGGGAACTCATACCCAACACAATATTCAAGAGAAAGAAATAAGATATGAAATGAAACACCCTTCCCTCCACCGTTGGTGAGGACCGTTGGCGGTGTGCGTGGAGAAGCCCCTTTGATGCTTGCCTTCACCTTCTAGCTTCAAGGTCTTCAATGATACCCTAATCTCCAAGATGGAGGAAGGTTAGGAGCCTCCAAGAGAGGTGATGAGTTCCAAGTTCCAAGCCTCATCTCTAAAACCCTAAATTAGCTATTTATAGGACCTAGGTCAATTTACAAGATTAGTGTTAGAGTCCACTAAATCCAAACTCAAATCAGCTATAATCTTGGTCAGGTCGCGTCTGAAGCATGAGGTGTGTGGGCGATCGTACGGGTGCATGCCAGCCCGCATGCCCAATTCCAGGCTTGTGCGCTCTGGGATGCGGGCGCACGAACTGCTATAGATCTCTCTATAAGATTGGTGATGTGTGCTCAGAGTGCTCTTGCAGGTGTGTGCGGGCGTATGGGTACTCGCTTCCCTCTTCGTGGGAGCACATGCGGGCGCACGCCAGCCTACACGGCTTCAGAAAATGGAGTTTAGCTTCGATTTGTGCTGCGTTACTTCCATTTTACTCTCGAAGCTCTCTAGTGCCCTGCAAATATAAATTAACACTAATTAAGTATCAATGGGCAAGAATTACTCGAAACACATGATAAAAATATGATCAATTGAACGCTTATCACAAATATCCCCACACTTAAGCGTTTGCTTGTCCTCAAGCAAACAAAGAAATAAAAATTCGAGATATTAGATGCGTTCAACCTCAAACTACATTGTATTTTCATTTTGTTCTACTCAAAGAATTTACAATTGGCATGTGTATTTTCCTATTTCAACACCTCGGACTTAGGTCAATCTCATGACACGTTTTAATATAGCTCTAGATGAGAGTTTCACTCCACTTACCATGTTCCTGAGTCTTAGAGTGGCAAGTATACCCTCAATGGACTCTAGAGGTTCCTTGAGGGCCTAAATACAAAACAACTAGACCTTAGAAAAAGTAAACTTTCTTTTTGTTCATTTCTTTTCAATTTTTTGACTTTTCTCTTTTCTTTTTATATAAATCCCGGTAGGGCATCCTTAATGTTTCTGACTTTCCGGGCGACCAAAGATTAACATAGAGTGTAAATCTCCCTTTCTGAGGGATGAACATGCGGATCAGGTACCGGAACACCCAACTACTTAGGAGATTACAACTCTACATGCTCGCACTCATGCTCACAAGTGACTTTTCAGCTTGAGAGACACTCTGATCAGGAGCCAAAAATACAAGCTTACTTCGTCACCAAGAGTAGAGGAGCACTATCTTGGTTCTTATTTTCATAGTCTCTGTGCACAAAAATTATTTATTATTTAAAACTCTACTTACAAGGGCTAGATGTTTTGACTAGTGCCACGAAAACTCTTGGAGCCATTGAAAGTAATACTTAACAATCTACATCAAAGAAACATGATCATGGGTTATCTAATGTCACTAGAGAATATATAATAGCCATGGAGATTTTCTCTAAGTGTCCAAGATGTCTCATAGGAAAAATTAAAAATTTTGCTCAAATGGTGCAAACTAAGAGTAAAATAAAATTGAATACAATTTTTCACCATGCCCTCATCAGTGTACACTAAGCTTGTATTTCACATTGAAGATTTGCAATGAATTCATAGAATACTATCCCCACACATAAAGATTTTCAATGAATTAATTTGTAAATATATGCAATGAAGTTCATAGCTACAAATGTGTACCTATTCCCTGATAAGTGTTCATTTGAGCATAATTTTATATCATATTCATATATGCTCGGCATGTAATTTTGAAGACTTTTTGCACACCGATACTTAAAATGTATTCATTCTAATCAATAGGGCATGATATAAGGACCCCGGAGGAATGAAAGCATTTCGAGAGAAACCGGGATCCCAGAGCACCGAGAACCACCCATACGGGCATTTATATGGGCTGACATACGGCCGTATACTAGCTCTTGAAGGGAATACGGGCTAGTATATAGCCCATATGATAGATGTTATGGTAATGATTGGCCTATATACGGGCTGATATACGCCCGTATACGGGCCCATATGGAGGTGGCTGGCCCGTATACAGGCTGATATACGCCCACATACGGGCTCGTACATCGTAAATTTCAACGAATCTGCAGATTTAGAAGGGGCAAATTGGTAAAACTCACCCCAAAAACCCTAGAGGTATAAAAGCCGACTAATTAGGGGTTTAGAGGGAGAGCAGCTTGGGGAAAAAGAGGCTAATCTTGGGGAAAGCTTGGAGATCCTCATCTTGGAGCTATTGGAGCAAGAAGAGGGGAAATCATTGGAAGTGGATCAAGAAGCCACCAACGGTGATTGCATTAGGTTTACCTATCATGTCTTCTTTGATTGCTTTCATCTTTGTTTTGGATTGTTGCCCCCCCTTTCATGGAGGGCTAATTTTGTAGATGCTTGAATGATTGATGAACCCTTGGACATGATTTAATTAATGTTGATTTTCTATTCTTGAATGCTTGGTTATATTTATTGAGTCTATTGGATGTTTTAATGTGAGTGAATCCTCTCTACGTTCACGAGGCTGGAGAGATTCTCATAGTAGTCCATATGGGGAAGAAGCGAGCGCCTCCCGTGTGTAGACCATCTCCAATAGAGGGGTTATGAGTATACCAGGAACCCGGGTACTAAGGAGAGCGAGTCCTTTAGATGAATTATTCCCATAATCCTTCCAAGAAATAGGTTCGAGAACATAATCGATAAGGGCACTAGGATTAGTAACTCACCTCGGGATGAGGGAGTGAAAGCACGATAGGAACCCTTGGCCAAGAATTAACAAAGTGTGGAGATAGAAAATAGCATGCATCTTTTAGAAGTCAAAGGGGGATTCAATTGTCCAAGCATCCCCCCTTTTTTGATTGTTTGACCTTAAGAGCAACTCGATTCCCTTGTTTGTATTTTCAATTTGATTAGTTTAGAATTAGTATAATCAACCACCCTTGGATTGACTAGATAGTAGATGAATAGTGGGCACTAGTACTTCCATCTCCCTGTGGATCGATAACTCGACTTTCACGTCCACTTTATTACTTGTGACGACCCGTACACTTGCGGTTGTATCGCACCAAGTTTTTGGCGCCGTTGCCGTGGAGAATTGGATTACTAGGAAAGATAGGAATTTACTACTTTAAACATTTCTTATTTTTATTTCTTTACTTTATTTCTTTGTTTGGTTTTTCATTTCATTAAAATCTTGGATACTAATCCTCACTTTCTGGATATCTTGCGAGGTATAAATTGCATGACCCGCAAGAACTCTAAGGGACTGCTTGAGTTGACAGTGAGATTGAGAGAACCTTGCACTAGAGATTGAGAGAAATTGAAGAAACACTTCCGGGATCCTCTTCGGGGTCGGAAAATTTCACTCCTACTGAAGTCATTGGTGAAGCAAGGGAAATACCAATTATGGCCAAGAACAACAACAACAACTAAGCCTTAATCCCATACTAGATGGGGTCGGCTATATGGATTCTCTGTTTTAAAATCGCTCTCAAATATGAAATAAAAATAAAATAAAAGGAAATGAAATAAACTGAAATAAAATGAAACAAAATGAAAAATAAAAATACATAAATAAATAATAATAACAACAGATAATTTCTATGAAAGATTGGGATGTTAAAAGCAGAACAGTATCCCTACAAACAAAGCTAAGCTAATGAAGGAAAACCTTTTTGCCAATTTATCGGTAATCCTATACTAGGTGAGGTCGGCTATATGAATTCTTTGTCTCCATGTCGCTCTGTCAAAAGCAAGATCCGGCTCAATATCTAACATACGTAGGTCCTTAGACACTACCTCTCTCCACGTAATCCTAGGCCTACCTCTACCCCTCTTCTTACCTTCTACAACTAAACTATCACATTTTCGAACTGGAGCACCTGGGGGTCTCCGGCGTATGTGTCCAAACCATCTTAAACGCCCTTCTCGTATTTTATCTTCAATTGGTGCAACATGCACCTTCTGTCGGATGTGTTCATTTCTAATCTTGTCCAATCTTGTATGACCACTCATCCATCTTAACATCCTCATTTCGGCCATATTCATCTTATAGATATGTTAAACTTTAGTTGCCCAACACTCGCTCCCGTATAGCATGGCCGGTCTAAATGCCATCCTATAAAAGTTTCCCTTTATTTTGTTAGGCATCTTTTTATCACATAACACCCCCGCGACACTTCTCCATTTCAACCTTTGAGCTTTGATTCTATGGGTTACATCCTCATCTATCATCCCATAGTCCTCGAAGATGGAGCCTAAATACCTAAAATGGTTAACCTTAGGCACTACCACCCCCCTAGTTTCACTTCTCCTACATCTCTTCTACTTAGACTAAAATTATAGTGCATATATTCTGTCTTACTTCTACTTTACCTAAAGCCTTTACTTTCTAAAGTGTTTCTCCATAATTGTAGCTTTTGATTTACTTCATCTCTAGTCTCATCCACTAGGACAATATCATCTGCAAACAACATATATCATGGGATGTCGTTTTAGATATAAGTAGTTAATTCATCCATTACTAAGGTAAACAAGTATGGGCTCAAGGCCGATCCCTGATGTAGACCCACTATTATAGGAAACTCCTCCATATCGCCTCTTAATATTCTCACACTTGTAACCTCTCCTTCATACATATCCTTAATAATATTTATATATTTTACATGAATATTTTTCCTCTCCAATACCGATCAAAGGACATGTCTCGGTACCCTATCATATGCTTTCTCTAGGTCAATAAAAATCATATGGAGATCCTTCTTCTATTCTCTGTAGATCTCCATCAAGTTTCTTAATAGGAAAATGGCTTCTGTTGTGGATCTACCTGGCATAAAACAAAATTGGTTCTCTGAAACCTTCGTGATATACCTTAGTCGATTCTCTATTGCCCTTTCCTAGAGTTGCATCGTATGACTCATTAACTTAATACCACGGTAGTTGGTGCAATTTTGAATATCTCCCTTATTCTTATAAATAGGAACCAAAATGCTCTTTCTCCAGTCATCTGACATTTTCCCCCCTTTTAGGATAGAGTTGAAGAGTTTGGTTGCCACTCTACCCCTACTTCTCCAAGGCACTTCCAAACTTCAATCGGGATACCATCTGGGCCACAAGCTTTTCCAGCCTTCATTTTTCCTAGTACTTCCTTGACTTCACTAGGCCTGATCTTACGTGTATAGCTAAAGTTCCTTTCTATCATTGATGCATAAAAATCAGTAAAGTTATCCTCATGAATTGCATTGAACAAGTGATCAAATTAGTTTTTCCATCTCTCCTTGATTTCCTTATCTCCTGTTAAGACCTGTTGAGAGTCATCCTTAATGCACTTGATTTGGTTCAAGTCTTTCCCTTTTTTATCTCTTAGCCTTGCTATCTTGTATACTTCCTTTTCCCCTTCCCGTGTCCCTAACTTTTAGTATAAATCAGCTAGGGATTTACCTCGGACCTCACTAACCACTTTCTTAGCCTCCTTTTTTGCCTTTTTATACTTTCAAAGACTTCTCCATCCTCAGCTGTCGGTAATTTCTTATACCAATATCTTTTCTCTTTATTAGCCTTTTGAACCTCTTCATTCAACCACCATTATTCCTGTGGTCGAGGTCCAAGTCCCTTAGAGACCCCTAGGTGCTCACTTCCTATTTTCTCAATACGATTCGATATCTTTTTCTATAAGGTGTTTGCATTATCTTTCATATTTGTGCCTCCTTCCCATATTTTACTATGCCCGTTTTCTTCACATCTAACACCACCAACCTATGTTGTGTGGTTAATGCTTCTCCAGGTATAACCTTGCAATCTTTACAAATAGATTTATCCCTTTTTCGTGTAACAAGAAAGTCAATTTGGCTACAATTACCCCCATTCTTAAATGTAATCAAGTGTGATTCCCTTTTCTTAAAGCAAGTGTTGGTCAACACCAAATTATGAGCAAAAGCAAAATCTAATATAGATTTTCCTTCCTCATTCTTGTTGCCATATCCATAATCTCCATGTACTTGCTCGTAGCCATTACTAAGTCTACCTACATGTCCATTAAGATCACCCCCAATAAAAAGCTCTTGTTCACTTGGAATCCCTAGAACTACCATATCCAAATCTTCTCAAAACTTGACCTTATCTTCTTCTCCTAAGCCTACTTGAGGGGCATATATACTCACTATGTTAATTATTTATTTTCCCAACACTAGCTTCAAATGTATAATCATGTCTCCTATCCTTTTCACTTCAACCACTTTGTCCTTCATTTTTGGTTCCATAATTATACCCACACCATTTCTATGTTTATCCCCTCCACAATACCATAATTTATAACTTGTGTTACCAATCTCTCTAGCCTTGTTTCCTATCCACCTAGTCTCTTGCAAACATACTATATCTATTATCCTCCTTTTTAGAGTGTCAACTAACTCCATAGATTTTCCTGTCAAAGATACCATATTCCAACTACCAATCCTAATCCTACTCTCACTCTCATGGACTAACTTCTTTTCGCGTCCATCACTTCAAGATCACGAGAACCCTTGCTCATTTAACACCACATCCGGGCGCCGATGTGGCGGGACTAACTTCTTTACCCGCACCCATCCAAGATATGGGAACACTTGCCTATACTTCATCACACCCGGGCGGCGATATGATGAAACCCCTTGCTCATTTAACACTACATCCGGGTGCCAATATAGCGTGTGCCTAGGTGAGCACGTCCCAAATGTATATATTAGAGAATCCATATCATAAGAGTGACAAAGTTTTACGCTGGGTGTCAACCTACCGCAACCCTCATCCTTTATCCGGGCTTGGGACCGGCTATGCTCGCATGGCCGAGAGAAGATAAAAATTGGCCGAACATGAGAAGTCTCATTATACTGGGGAAGAGTTCAGTGTTCACCCTCCCAATGCCAACATGAACAATTTTGAGATCAAGGCAAGCACAATGAGCATGATTCAGAACACAGCTCAATTTGATGGGAGGCCGGATGAAGACCCATGCACATTTAGCAAAATTTATTCAGATTTGCAACATGTTCAAGATCAATGGGGCATCTGATGATGCAATTCGATTGAGACTATTTCTATTCAGTTTGCGAGAAGGTGCATACAGGTGGGTTACTTCATTACCCGCCGGTTCCATCCGTACTTGGGCCAAGATGCTAGAAAAATTCTTGGGCCGCTACTTCCCACCAGCAAAGCCGCAAAGCTAAGTTGGATATCTCTGCCTTTAAGCAAGGCCCCACCGAATCATTTTTTGAAGCTTATGAGAGGTACAAAGATTTGCTTCGACGTTGTCCAAAATATGGTATAGACCACTGTGCTAAGGTGAGAACATTCTACAATGGGTTGGACAACTCGACTAGGCAATTGTTGGATGCCGCTGCTGGCAGATCATTGGGGAACAAATATTAGGAGGATGCCGAACAAATCTTTGAAGACATGGCCGATAATGAAGCTCATTGGTCCACAAGAGATAAACAATTGAAAAAGATTGGGTCCGTAGATGAAGCTGTAATTTCTGATCCAGTTCTTGGTGAAAAGTTGGATATGTTGACAAGGAAAATTGAGCTATTTACAACCGGTAATAGCTCAAGGTCGGCCACAGTGATGTATTGCAACACTTGTGAGGGAGGGCATGAAGCATCAAATTATCCCATAGCAAGCACGGAAAGGATTCCCATGGAGCAAGTACAGTATATGGGAAATGCTCCAAGGCAACCGGATGGTCAATATCGACCATATGCCTCAAATGGACCCATCCTTCTTTGTCTTATGGAAATCCACAAGCAGGACAATACCCTCCATGATTTCAACACCCCCCAAAGCCTCAAGAGAAGAAGTTTAACTTGGAGGAGATGATTGTGAAGTATATGCAAAACAATGACACTACAATTCAGAATCTACAAGCCACAGTTCACAACTTGGAGAATCAAATTGGGCAAATGGCCAAATCTCTAGCCGAGAGACCTCAAGGTAGTTTGCTGAGCAATACAGAGGAGAACCCTCGGGGAGAGCAATGTAAAGCCATCACTTTGAGAAGTGGAATGGAGGTGGAACTCTCGGTTCCAAACCTCAAGTAAACACTCTCATAGAGATCGAGGATTCCGAACCTGTCGTTTACTCTGAACAAGTGAAGAAGGGAAAGGAGAAACCCATGGAGACACCATCCGTACCTCCATACCAACCTCAAGCCCCTTACCCGATGAGGTTGAACAAAGACAAGGAGGAGGCCCAATTGATGAAGTTCAAGGGTATGCTGAAGCAACTACAAATCAATATGCCGTTGGTAGAGGTTCTAGCCCAAATGCCTAAATATGCAAAATTCATGAAGGATCTCCTCTCCAACAAGAAGAAATTGGAAGATGTGGGTGCGGTAACACTCAATGCCCAATGCTCAGCCGTTATCCAACAAGCTCTGTCGAAGAAGCTGAAAGATCCGGGTAGCTTTGAGGTCCCGTGAATCCTTGGAAAAGGGGTCACGAAGAAGGCATTGGCAGACTCTAGGGCAAGTATCAATGTGATGCCCTATAAATTGTACATGAAGCTCGGCCTCGAAGAGCCTAAGCCTACGGGGATGACACTACAGTTGGATGACCGATCTGTAAGAAGACCAATAGGAATAGCTGAAGATGTGCTTGTTCAGATCAACAAATTTGTTTTCCCAGCAGATTTTGTGCTTTTAGATGTTGATGATGAGGTCGACATGCCTATCATTCTTGAGCGACCTTTCCTCGCCACTGCTCAAGCCCTTGAAGATCATACATAAGGTAAGCTTGCCTGGAGAGTGGGAGATCAAGAGATCGTATTTCAATTGCCCGATGCGATGTGGCACTCAATGGCCCAAGATGACACTTCATATTGCATCGACGAGGTGGATGAAATCACTTCTGAGTGTATAGAAGACTTACTATTGGTGGATCCACTATAACCCTACTTGGGGGAACAAGAGGGACACTCGAAGGAAGTGCAAGGGAATCCCATTCCATCCAGGCTCAAAATAGTGAAGGTCAAGAAAAGGAAGCAAAAATCCTTTCCACCTACAATATGCTGGAGGAAGATACAAGAGAAGGGGGTAAGCACCAAATTATCGGCTCAAAACACTTCCAAAGGAAGCCCAGGTATGGAGAACTACAATAGATCAATTTATGCCAACTAGAGAGTGTTCTTATTCAGACAATGCTTTAAGGGAGGAGCCAAGGAAAACTTCAAGGTATTTGAACCCCCATGAGGTAAGGTAAAGGTACGTCAAGCTAGTGACGTTAAACAAGCGCTTCTTGGGAGGTAACCCAAGCTCTTGAAAATCTTTTTCTTTCTTTTTAGTTACAAATTTCTTTAGTTAGATTGTGCGAGTGTTTGCAATAAATGAATGAGATGTTTTATGTCCGATTTTATAGTATATTGTACCATCTTGCTGGTTGTCGATCCAGTCATTGCCATAGATTCATAATTGTCATTAGGTAGTGTGGAGGATTCAAATGGTGTCCTGGATTGGCTGCATAAGCCAAACCCAGGCCCATACTGGGTACCATACGGCCTATCATACGGCCGTATGGACCCTTCATTGGGGAATATGGGCTGTCATACGGCCCGTATATAGGGCCATATGACACGTCCAGTGCCATATACGAGCTGATATACTTCCGGTATATGGGCCCATATACAGCAGGGTTTGAGGCGCTATAAAGGATGATTCTCTCATTTCTTTTTCAAACCCTAGCCGACCACACTCTCCTCCACATTGATTCGAGTCCTCTCTTCATCAATGCGGCCTATACTCTTGATTTGGGCACTCACTCTCTCGAGGTATGATTTCTAATGCCTTGATTTGTCAATTTTATCCATGATCATTACCTTTAAAACCCTAGAGATTTAATGAATGAATGTTGAATGAATTTGAAATGATTATATGCCTTCTTGTGTTAATTTCTATGTGAATGTGTTGATTGAGGGTATGTTTAGAGTTTAGTAAGAGAAATGGAGATAAATAGCATGTAAACGGGGTTGTAATATCGCAACTTTGGGAGTGGCACCGCTTCCCCAAAGGCAGCGCATATCTGGTACGTATATCAGCCTATATGACCTTCAGGTGTACCCATGCGGGCTGATATATGGCCTGTATGGTGCCCCGTATGGATCTGAGGTAGAGTCATACGGACCGTATACCTGCCCGTATGGATGCCCGTATAGGGCCCATCTATGGCCATAGTGCGCAATTTTTATTTGTTTAATCTTTTCAATACTCCTATTCGCACTAACACCCCTTTCAATTGTTTTGTAGACATGCCGAGGAAGGTAATAGCATCTAAGAGGCGAAGGACTGGGGAAGGCTCTTCCACCACACCGCAGTTTGAAGAAGAACGGTTTTTCTAGCGCTACCAAAGGCTGGCCACCAAGCCTTTTGGGCGAATGCAAAGCATGTTCGCGGTATGTGGATGGGACAAGGTGTTCTCCATCAACCACGAAACCTTCCGTGAGGCGACATTCGAGGTCCTGAGCACGTTTGAGGCCGATCTGAGTACCATACATGAGCGGTCCCTTACAGCGATCTCATTCCAGCTCTTTGGGGAGAAGAAGACCATGAGCTACATCCACTTCTCGATGTTCATGGGATTCTATGATAGAGATACTTTCCACACTCGCCTCCTCACTTCTTTCCCGGAGGATATCATCACACCAACGCGCTACTGGCTCCAGCTCGGGGGACGCCATGGGAACCAGAATGCATCCTGCATGTCTGACCCAGTCCACAGCTTCATCCATGCCTTGGTCAGCCGCTTCATCACGTGGCTAGATGACAGCACCGGAAAGGTCACTATCAGCGACCTTTTCATTCTCTACAGCATATTCGAGCTGGTACCTATCCATTTAGGATACGTACTCGCCGATTACTTGGTGCATCAAGGGACCCACACCCGGTTAAAGACCATCACTGCGGGGCCCTATATTACCCGCCTCATCATTGGTATGGGCCTCGAGGAGAAGACAAAGGGCATGAAGAGACTACTGCTCATGACCAGCTTAGGGATGAGCACTTTGTGCCAGATGGGGCTCATCAAGCACTCCGGGAGCCGCTACACACTGGTCGGGTAGAGCACCGGCAGTTCTGAGGATGACGAGGAGTCAGACTCAGAGGACTTCGACATCCCATCTCTCGCAGGCGAGCTCCCACCTTTAGCGAGTAGGAGACGATTCGAGTGGCTGGATGAGTAGATCTCGGACATTCTCTCCACCCAGGATACGATCCTCACGTAGCAGCGCCGCTTGGGTGACCAGTTCATGGAACTGTCTCTCTTCATCCGGGGGCATCCAGCATTCGCTCCTTCTTCAGCTCAGGGACCCCCCAGAGCAACACCCGAGGCACCAGCAGATGACCCGGCAACTTGATGACTTGGACATTTCTTTTCATTGTGTTTATGAGACTTTATTTTCTTGTGCACTTTTTATATTTCGTTTTGGTTTTTGGACTTATGATCTTACTTTCCTTCATCTTGTATGGCTAGCAAGGGAATCGCCCTGCTACACTTATCCTTGTTTATTTTCTATGGACTCCTTTGCTTTCCCGTTCTTTTCTATGGAGTTATGATGATCTTCCCCTTGATTTGCAGAGATGGGACTTATATCAACATTCCCCGATAGTCGCCAAGCACCACCTTCATGGAAATCAATTAGCGCACCAAATTAACCGAGGAAGTTTCAGTTTACCTTTCTCCATGCATAATTAATTTTAGACTTATTGCGTACATTGAGGACAATGTATAATTTTAAGTGTGGAGATGGGTTGCTACCAATCCTTTATCTTTGCACATCTATAGCAACACCTTAAGTGTGGTGATAGGTAGCTATTAGTGAAATTCATTGCAATTGTAATTTTTTTTTTAAAAAAAAAACTTTTTCATGACTAGCATGCCTCGAGAAAGGCCTTAAAGAAACATGTTGGCACACTCTATTTCTAGGGCACTACCTTGGCACATATTTTGTTAAACTCTCCTATGAAACCCCATGGGCATTTAAAGAACATCTCTGTGATACTTATGATCTTTAGAGACAATAGATAATCCAATGCCATGTTCTTTCTACTTTAATAGCTAAACACATCTTTCAATGGCTCCAAGAGATCTTGTTGCACTAATTCAATTCATTAACCCCTCATAATATAACCTAGTGGAAAAGTAGGGAGAGAATAAAATAGTTGTACATAATAGTCGCAAAGAAATAAAGACAGTGTTCCGATGCTTGGCTTGATGAAGTAGTTGGGGTTCCGGCTCCCTATAAGAGTGTCCCTCAAGTCGAAAAATCATTACTTAGCATGAACACAACCATGTAGAGTTGTAATCATCTTAGTAGCTAAGTGCCCCGGTGCCTAATCAGCATGAGCACTTTGCGAAGAGGATGAATTACACTCTACATCGGTCTCTAATGCATGGAAGTCAGATCCATAAGGGATACCCTACCAAAAAAAAAAAACAACAACAACATATAGTTGGTATCTTCCTATTTGTCCGCCACTTATCTAATCTAAGGGGATCTCACTGATCATAGGGGCTAAAAAACCCTCTAGAGTCCATTGAGGATGTATTTGTCTCACAAAGTTTTTTTTTTGACATGGCATGTGGAGTGAATAAGCTTTGTCTAGAACTATAATGACATCTTGCATGAGATTTATTTAAGCCCTGACGTGGAAATGGGAGAACATAGCACATGGGTGATGAACTTGAAAAGAGCTGAGCCATACATTTTACGGCCAAGAGGATGAACACTTATATTTTCTTGTGTTGATTGATTTTCTTTGCTTGGGGACAAGCAAACCTTTAAGTGTGGAGATGTTTTGATAAGTGTTCATTTGAGCATAATTTTATATCATATTCATATATGCTCGGCATGTAATTTTGAAGACTTTTTGCACACCGATACTTAAAAAGTATTCATTCTAATCAACTGGGCATGATATAAGGACCCCGGAGGAATGAAAGCATTTTAAGAGAAACCGGGATCCCAGAGCACCGAGAACCGCCCATACGGGCATTTGTATGGGTTGACATACGGCCGTATACTAGCTCTTGAAGGGAATACGGGCTAGTATATGGCCCATATGATAGATGTTATGGTAATGATTGGCCTATATACGAGCTGATATACGCCCGTATATGGGCCCATATGGAGGTGGCTGGCCCGTATACGGGCTGATATACGCCCAAATACGGGCTCGTACATCGTAAATTTCAACGAATTTGCAGATTTAGAAGGGGCAAATTTGTAAAACTCACCCCAAAAACCCTAGAGGTATAAAAGCCGACTAATTAGGGGTTTAGAGGGAGAGCAGCTTGGGGAAAAGAGGCTAATCTTGGGGAAAGCTTGGAGATCCTCATCTTGGAGCTATTGGAGCAAGAAGAGGGGAAATCATTGGAAGTGGATCAAGAAGCCATCAACGGTGATTGCATTAGGTTTACCTATCATGTCTTCTTTGATTGCTTTCATCTTTGTTTTGGATTGTTGCCCCCCCTTTCATGGAGGGCTAATTTTGTAGATGCTTGAATGATTGATGAACCCTTGGACATGATTTAATTAATGTTGATTTTCTATTCTTGAATGCTTGGTTATATTCATTGAGTCTATTGGATGTTTTAATGTGAGTGAATCCCTCTACGTTACGAGAGCCCGGAGAGATTCTCATAGTCCATATGGGGGAAGAAGCGAACGCCTCCCCGTGTGTAGACCATCTCCAATAGAGGGGTTATGAGTATACCGGGAACCCGGGTACTAAGGAGAGCGAGTCCTTTAGATGAATTATTCCCATAATCCTTTCAAGAAATAGGTTCGAGAACATAATCGGTAAGGGCACTAGGATTAGTAACTCACCTCGGGATGAGGGACTGAAAGCACGATAGGAACCCTTGGCCAAGAATTAACAAAGTGTGGAGAACATTCATCTTTTAGAAGTCCAAGGGGGATTCAATTGTCCAAGCATCCCCCCTTTTATGATTGTTTGACCTTAAGAGCAACTCAATTTACTTGTTTGTGTTTTCAATTTGATTAGTTTAGAATTAGTATAATCAACCACCCTTGGATCGACTAGATAGTAGATGAATAGTGGGTACTAGTACTTCCATCTCCCCGTGGATCGATAACCTGACTTTCACGTCTACTTTATTACTTGTGACGACCCGTACATTTGCGGTTGTATCGCACCATTCCCACACTTAAAATTTTGCATTTTCCTCAATGCAAACAATAAAGGATATAAATGTTAAAAACATAATAAAATAACGAGATTGGCAAACTGAAACTTCCCCGGTTATTTGGGGAGTGTGTATATTGCTTGAGTGAAGATAGAAGATGTCATTATCCAACTGTTTATAAATATATCTACAAGCACAAAGAGGATCAAAAGACACAACCACATAAGAAAAGTAGATATCATAGAGAAAGATTTTTATTTAGTTTGAGAAGGGTAATCACTTGCTCATTAATACATGATCGAAGGAAAAGAGTGCGATGGGGAGAAACCCTAAATCACTAATACAAAGATAAGCCCAATCTCATAAAGAGAACGAGACAGCAGCGTGGGGTGCGGGCATTAGTCCTTTGGATAGGGAGCTTGAGGTTCTCATCGGTGGGATTGGTGGCCGGGGGTGGCGAGACCGAAGGGGTGGCGGAGGTGAGAATGCGGGTGTGGAGGAGGCGAGAATGTTGTTGAGATCTGCCCTTATGTGTCTCTATTCTTCAGGCTTTGTTTGTTGAAGTCAAGTGCTTCTTTGGAATTTAATGTAGATTGCCTCCAGTCCTGGAGGCGAGGGGTGCTTGGGCTAACCATGGTGGGGTGAGGTTTTGGGGAGAGGAATAGGGGAAATAAAAGAAATTGGATGATAGGGGCTGTTAGGGCTTGGGCTAGAAATAGGGAGGAAGGTATTTTCCCGTGCGAAGGCCTCATGGTCGATGTATGCGGGCAGTCATGCAGGCGCATGTCAACGAACATGTTCTACTGCAGGTTGGGTGTGCGCCCAAGTGCGCTCACATGTGCCTAGTGTGGACCATCGTGCGACCGCACGTTCGGCCACACGTTTCCTTCTCAGAAGATTTAAAATAGAGGATTTCCAACAATTAGATTGATGATTATTAACGCTTGTCTTGACTCCTTGCCCTATTAATTTGGAACTAGAAATTCCCGAAATGCGTTGGATTGTGGATTCCTCATCAAGTTATTCGAGATAGTAGATAGAACTGATGGTATGAATGGTGGGTGAAATCCTTTAAACTCTTGGGTTGCTTCCCAAAAAGCGCTTGTTTAGCGTTATTAGCTTGAGTTCTTGTTTTCATGCTCAAGGAGCATCGAATAATCGAATGCTCCCACTGTCTTCCTTTTGAGTGCTACTATCATAGTATAGCTTTAGTCGCTGCCTATTCACCTTAAATGTCCCTTTCGCATCGTGGTGTATTTCTACCTCTCCATGAGGGTAAAATCTTGTAAGTGTGAAGGGCTACGACCACCGTGAACGTAGTTTGCCTGGGAAAAGTCAAAGTCGTGAGTTGAACAGTAATACCTGGTCTCCTTTCTTGAATTGCTTTTGTTGTCTAATTAATTTATCGTGATGTTGCTTGGTTCGCTCTCCATATAGTTTTGAGTTCTCATATGTTGTATATCGCCATTCCTCCAACTCGTTCAATTGGAGTTTTCGCCTATCCCTCGCAAGAGATAGCTCACAATTGAGGAATTGGGTGGCCCAATAAGCTTTATGTTCCAATTCCACTGGTAGATGGCACGCCTTTTCGTACACCAATCGATATAGGGTGCTCCCTGTAGGTTCCTTGTATGCTGTTTGGTATGCCCATAATGCATCATCTAATTTATCAGACCCATCCTTCCTATGATATCATTTATTTCTCTAGGATGAGCTTCAATTCTCGATTGGATACATCCACTTACTCACTTGTTTGGGGGTGCTAGGGGGTTAAAGTGGTGTGTATGACTCCGTATCGTCTTAGGATTTTAGCAAATTGGGTATTACGGAAGTGAGCGCCTTGGTCACTTATGATATCTCTAGGCATGCTGAACCTGGAGAATAGCACTTCAAGAACTTGACTACACTCCTAGCATTATTTGAAGGTAGTGCTTGCCCTTCAACCCATCTGGAGACATAATCTACCCTGATTAATATGAACTTGGTCCCATTGGAATTCGGGAAAGGGCACATGAAGTCTATACCTCAAATATTAAACACTTCACATGCCTGGGTTGAATTTTGTAGCATCTCATCCCGGCGGGCATATTTCCAACACGTTGTATTCTCCTTGTCAGTAAGTGAACTTTAGGGTATCTTGGAATAGCATGGGCCAATAAAAACCTATATCAATGATCTTCCTCGCTTACGTTCTATTTGTGTTTGTAGTGTCCCCAACGGTCTGCATGACAATAACTTTCGAATTTTCTATCCTTCTTATTTGGAGATACATCACCGTATCTAATCTACACACAAATCAGACAAATGTGGGTCATTTCCATATATAGTGCTTAAAGATTCGTGAAGAATTTTTTTCCTTTGGGGATATGTATAATCCTCGGGGAGTTTTCTTGCGACTAGATAGTTGGAAGAGTCCACAAACCAAGGTGCTCTACTTTCTTCATTCGGTAACGCTTGTAGTTCCTTGTTCTTCCCATTATACTATATAAGCCCTCTTGGGGAAGGATTACGTTGATATCTTCATCTCTTAATGTTTCCACTGCGGGTTCTCTGAGTTCGAATTAAATAGTGCGCAACAAAATTTTTGGTTCCCTTTTATCCCTAATTTCCAAATCAAACTCTTGTAGTAATAGAACCCATCGGATCAATGCGTGGTTTAAGCATGAGTTTTGGTTAGCGGTGGCGTAGCACTCAATGATCTGTATAAACTAAAACCTTAGATAGGACCAAGTATGAAGCGAAACTTATCAAATCGTATACCTCACGGACAAGGAGTTCCTTCTCTGTTGTATAATTCTCCTACGCGTCGGTGAGACTTTTACTAGCATAGTATATAGTTGAAAGTGCTTATTTTGCCTTTGCCTCAGAACTGTCCCTACCATGTAATCACTCGCATCACACATCAATTCGAATGGTACATTCAAGTCTAGTGTTATCATAATTGATACTCAAGTGAGCTCTGTCCTTAAGGTGTTAAAAGCAGATAGACAATCATCACTAAAGTTAAATGGGGAGTCCTTCTCAAGAAGTTTGGTTAATGGTCTAGCAATCTTATAGAAGTCCTTTATAAAGTGTTGATAAAACCCCGTAAGCCCCAAGAAGCTTTGTATAGCCTTGACTAATGTGGGTGGGGGTAACTTTTCGATCGTCTCTACCTTGGCTTTATGTCGAGCTTCAATGCCCTTATGAGAAATTGTGTCCAAGAACAATTCCTTCTCGCACCATGGGGTGACACTTCTCCCCAACTCAATACTAAGTTGGTTTCTTCACATCACGGCTAGTACTTTTCCCATATTGAGCGGGCATAGATTGAATAGGTCCCGAAGGCGGAGAAGTCATCGATAAATACTTCCATCATATTTGTTACAAATTCTTCTAAAATAGTAGGCATGAATCTCATGAAAGTGTAGGGTGCATTTCATAAGCTAAGAGGGCATCGGTAAGTGAAGGTGCCATAAGGACAAGTGAAAGTGGTTTTCTCTTACTCCTCGGGACAATAGGAATTGGAAAATCTGAGAGAATCCATACAAAAGCATTAATAAGAATGTCCATTAATCGCTCAAGCATTTGGTCAATAAAGGTAATGGAAAATGATCCTTTCGTGGCGTCATTAAGCTTTCTATAATCAATGCAATGGCGCTATCCCACCATTCTTTCTTTGTTCTTATGGGGACAAGTACATTCTTTTCATTTTCACGACAACCATCCTACCCTTCTTTGGGTACCACTTACACTGACTCACCCACATTACCATCGAGATAGGATGGATGACCGACATCAAAGAGTTTAATAACCTTGGCTTTTACTACCTCCTGTATATCCGGATTAAGCCTTATGCAGAATTTGGCCCGATGGTTTGTGCTTTTCTTCCATTAAAATTTTGTGGGTGTAGAGCGATGGATCTATCCCTTGAATATACTGTAATCTTCCAAGCTATTGCATTTTATGCCTTTTTAGCACTTATAATGACTTCTCATACTGCTAGGAGGTTAAATCTTTGGCAATAATTATTTGGAGTTTGAATTGTTTCCCAATGCATACTTAAGATGCTTGGCTGATTTTTAGCTCTAGTTCGAGGGGCTCTTCAATGATGTCTCTCTCTCTCTCATCATTTTCTTGGGATGTCTCGTGAATTCTTGATTCTTTGAGCTTTGATCAAACCCGAGAATCTTCCCTTGTAGTGGTAGTAGACCTAATCTATCGGGGTTCCTCAGGTAGCTTTTCTATAACTCTTCTTCGATTCCCCCTTGTATGGCTGGAGGGTGATATCTTTCTCTTACGCCTGCTTTGCACATTGAGATAATGTCTACTTGATAAACTTCTTCCAGCGTGTTCCGGATATAAACACACCATAGATATGTTTCAAACTCTGAACTTCTTTTTTCGAGAAGGAATATATTAATCAACTCTTTTTTGTTGTGAAAATTGATTGTAAGATGAAAATAATTAACTCAAAGAGGGATTATTAGTGAAGTAAAGATTTACTGGATATTACTTAATCTAAGGGTTGAACAATGTAATTGAAAATCATGAGCTTTAATTCACCCATTAATGACCCTAGCCTAGAAGTGTGGGTTGTTAGGGGATGGTTAGAAGAGGGAATTAGCTTTGAAACTCGTGTCAACTTCCATTGTCTATTAGGTAGTGTTTGTTTTGATGTATTTTGAATTACGTTGGTGTTTGTTTGGACGTATTTGCAATTACATGTAGTTCAAAATACAAGGATTTCGAAAACAAGTATTTGGTTGTATGGGTTTTGGGTGGATTTTTTATTTTAGTGTATTTGGAAATACACAAAACAAGGAAGTTTGAATTATGCCCAAATCGGGTGTAATTCAAAATCTAGGAATTGGAAAAGCAATCACATGCAACCCGTGAGGGTGAGAGGGGGTGAATGAATTCGCAAACTCCTCTCCCGAACGTAGCCTCATCTGTCCAAAGAAGACCTAATCGTTGTTCTTCTCATTGCGCCGTTCTCCTCTTCCCGAGCCGTGTCTTCTTTTCCTACATTGCGCCCGCCCTCTCTCCTCTAGTCTCGGCGCCGCCGCCCACTCTTGATTTGGAGTTTTTGTGAGAGGAAGGAACCCAGTCTCTCCCTGACTAGATAGAGAACAAGTTGTCGTAAATACTCCGTCTCTCCTATTCCAGGAGTCTCCGCCCTCTGATTACACCTTCTTGCCCATTTAGGAAACACTAACCCTAGTCCAATCACAGCGGATTTGGATTTAGCTTCTATTTGCCATAGTCAAAGGTTGGCAAAGAAAGGATTTTTTTCTTATTGATCTTGTTGAGGTGTACGTTTTTTTTTACTATCTTATTAATTAATCTGATTTTTATTGGATTCTTGTTGATTGTCACTAGGTTTTGCACTTCAAGATTAGGATAATTAATCATGAAATTAAAAAGAATTTAGGGTTCTTTGTTTATAGATGCCATTATGCTTGATGTTATTCCTTGTGATTCTTTGTAGGTTGAAGTATTTGTTTTTATTTGGATTAGCATTTCAAGAGAAAATGTTCTTTGGAAAGAATATAATTGTTCTTCTTGTTTGCATGAGAGAGAGGGGTCCAACAAAGAGATATGTTTGTTGGAAAGATATAACGTCATTACACACGATCTCACTTAGCTTAATATTGATACCTTTAAACCACACGAAATCAAAAGTAAAACCGTGTGACAAAGGAGATTTACAATGTTCTGATTATTAAAAGCAGGTTGGAGTTCGTTTTTTGTTACTGCTAGACTTACATACATAGAAGTAGAATTTTTCATTTTTCCTACCTACCTAAAATTACAAAAGATCTTACGCAGAATAAAATGCACAAATAATGACCTAAAAGAACTATGGTGTTTGGTGTTTTATACGCCAAATCATTAGAAATACACATAGGAAATTGGGTCAATTAAAAAAGAAAATCAAATACCAAAATTAGTTGCAAATAGCTTTGAGGAGATTTAAAAGTGAGAAAAGTTCCATAAACTTATTTCTGAGAGAGGAATGTTGTTCATGTTTCTTCCACTTTAAATAATGGAAAGAGCAAGACATATGCCTTATCAAACGAGGGAGCCTATGGGGGAAGTGCAAGGACCTAAAATCAAATGCATCTGAAACAAAATATTTCTAAATCCCCCAAAATCCACCAAAAATGTGCCCCAGCTTGTATTTCTTCTATTTTATAAACCCTATCAACTCCAATATATTTAGCAAATTCATTATTCTAACTTCTGATTTTTTGAAACTAAAGCCAAGAATGTGGCCCAACGCATTGTTGAGTGTATTTATGCAATACTAGTAATTGGGATAGTGTTTGATTAAGGGATAGTGTTTTTAGGAATTTCCAAGGAGGTTAGTGTTTTGTTTTGTATAAGATCTTTAAGAACTAAAAACACCTTTGTTAGGATGTCACGATAAATATTGGCTTATGTTTCTTCTTGCCATTAGGATGTGTGATAAATATATTCTTTTGTTGCATACGCATCTTTCTTGTTCCAAACATGTTTACAGTATTACTAGTACAGGATGCCAACATGCGTTAAGGATGCCATCTTAAACATGCCATTAGGATGCTACCTTAATCTTTCCTTATTTAATCCCCTTGTAATTAAATTTGTACTTGCGACATGCGTGCATGCATTCATGCTTTCTTACTTGAGAACAAAAGAGTTTACTACAACTATCACTTCCTTATGGATTTAACATCCTATAATGAAAGACTTCTTACAAGCATATCATTTACAATCTCTTGTAGCTAGAAGCATGAAAATAGAATCTAAAAATTAGATTCCATAAAAGTATAACTTCCATTTATACTATTTTTACTATATGTTATATAGCTATACTATATGCATACATGTCACTATTCGAGGAATGTTAGAATTCCATGTGATGAGATATAAGAACTTCTGAACATGCTATCTCTCAAGAGAGAGATAGAGATAGCATGGGAAGGTAACATCATTAATATTTCATCTCTAGGGTATTTGTTTTAGAAAACTCATGAACAACTTGAGATCAATTGTTTATGGATTTAAGAATAATTAGCATATCATTGGAATAATTGGCTTATATGTTTGCTTTTAATTTTTTAATTGTTATTTGCTTGATGTATAGCATATTTGCTTCATTATAATACAATGGATGAGATTACGATGTAGGAAGAGAGTCAAACTTCATCAGCGAGAAGTCCATCCAAAAAGCAGTGGGCACAAGCGATGGACACTATAAAGGAGTTGTTTTTTCTTACATTTTATGGCACAATCCAAAATTGCGTCAAGGCTTGAAAATTGATAAGGGTTTCAAACCACAATACATGCTGCGATTAGAGCTCTAAAGGAATATTTTAGGGTAATAAGGACAGAAGCAAATGTGGCTAATCACCTAAGGACAATCCGGAAAAGGTGGGTGAGAATCAAGAAACTGAAAGAGTTGAGTGGAATGGGTTGGGACAATAGTAAGAAGATGATAATGTGGGAGACATAGACTATAGGCACTACATCAAGGTAGTAATACTTGTTTCATTTAATTATTATCTTGATCATCATACTAATTTTAAGCGTTTAATGCATAGCGTTTAATGCATCCACCCACGGGATGAGCCTTTTCTTGAACAAGCCAATTGAGAGTTAGGACCTATTGGAGACTATATGTAGCTATGACCCGATCCAAGCTGGGGGTCATGCAGTACAATTTAGTGATCCCATTAGCCTGAGAAATGGAATATGTGGCTTTACAACATGTTCTTTACGCTTCTGATTTGGAAGATATCTAAAATGGCGACATAAGTAGAAGAAGTTCATATCTTTAGCCGACTAAAGCGTAGTCAATCCGAAAATAAAAGCAACTGAATCTGCAACCCCTATAATTTGCAAAGAAAGGGGAAAGAGAAGCGTAAAACAAGTGAAGAGGCTCAACGAGTTAAAGATATGTCTTCCACAATTAAAGAAGCATTTGGCATGCTCAGCAAGCATGCCATAAACTTTGAACCTTTCTACACATAGTGTTTGAAGTTGAGTGAATATGGATTCTCGGTTATTAAAATAAACAAGGCTTATG